>OX235262.1:41204541-41859911 GCA_944472135.2 Trichobilharzia regenti | reverse complement strand
GGATTATATAATTAATTTGTAGCCGAGGACTTAGACTTTATATCCAAGTAATCCTTTTTGTTGCTATAACTCGTCACTGTATTTTTGGTAATATATTGTGATTTAACACTCCACTGACTTGGATTATTACTTTTATATTTGGAATGTTAGTGAACTCTAATATTAGTCCCCTACAGACTTGTGAGTTTCATTAGCCTCAAGGAATGTTGATGTTTACACATAGTGATATGTTTATAAACGCAATTTCTTATCTTAGAATACTTGTTCAGCTTAGATCAGCCGCAAATCAAAACGCCAAAATGGTTTTCCTAAACTAGGTAAATTGAGGGATCAGAATTGTAGTGTAAAGGAGTGAAACGCAGTGCTTTTTTCACGTATTTCACGTTTTTGACAAATCGCTCTTTTGTTGTGCTATTCAGTTCAAGAACATCTAAAAATCTTTAACTTGACTTTTGTCAATCACGTCTCATAAACCGTTAATGCCCAGCTCTCGCTACGCTCGGGCCCACGCTGTTCTTCGAAGATTTCAGAAACGCTTAGTTATAACGGACGAAAAAACCAAAACACCGATCTGCCGCTTGATATTTCTTTATTGTTAAACCAACATATAAAAAGAATAAGTGAACTAAGGTCTAAAAACAAATATTACAATAATAAATCATTGTATTACTTCTGACGATGTTTCACTCTTCTTTCTGAACAGCGACCGATGAGACGATGACTGTCGTATTGATGCCTCCGCGAAAATTGGGGAAGTTGATTTTAAGCAAACAACCAAGGATTGATCGTTCAATCTTCGACTCCATTGACAACTTTTGTCTGTTAAGTTTTGATTTTAACCACTTATATGGTCTATATTGGGTAAATTGTCTTGGCTGTTTCCAGTAGAAGTTCATAATGTCAAAAGTACCACATAAATGTAGTAGGGCGGAGTGTTACTTTTTGGTAGATGATGGAATACAGTGTAATAACTGTGAAAAGTGGTATCATAAAATGTGTACTGGATTACGTTCAGCTGCATACAAACGTTGTACTGCTCCAACATCCCACTGGATGTGCAGAATGTGTTGTTCCCCAAAGATGACCTTGATAAGGGAGGCTCACGAACTGCTGTCTAATGCCGTGGAACTTCCTGATGATAGCGTGGCTAGTAAGAGTGACACTGACTGCCCGTCTGAAGATGACGCAGTAAGTGCCATCATGAATGTTATCACACTGGCGGTTACTATTCCAGTTACCCCGGAAGTAAAACCTACTAGGCGTTCGAAGCGTATTAGTAAGCGAAAAGGTAACAAAACGGAAGCTGTAAACAGCACCTCAGAACCAGAGAACACCGTAAGCGAAGTTCACCATGAAGGTGGTGCAGACACTGATCTTGATTGTACCATCAAAAACTGCAGCAGCCCTGAGAAGCAACTGCAGGCAGATGATAAATGGGTAACAAAAATAAGCAGTCGGAAGAAATATAGTAATATTGATGGTAGGCAAACGTCTGTCACCTGTAGCCAGGCTGCATCAATAGTGGTGAGAAAGGACGTAGCCACTGCTAAATACGACAAGCTCTCCATAGACTCTAACATAATTGTTGGAAATTTGGAAGAGTCCAAAGAATCTGATCCCGTGAAAAGGCACGATCACGACCTTAAATTAGTGAGTAGTATTATAAGGAAGATGCTCCCAGCGAATTTCCCTGGAGTATCGATTAAAAAGCTGATTAGAATAGGCAAAAGAGATGATGAATGTTCTAATCAGCGTAGGTTGCTTAAAGTAGTCTTAGGTTCTCCTGATGAACGGAATCATCTACTGGCTAATGTACACAACCTCGCCGGGTCAGGAATTTCAGCCAGACCTGATTTATCTCTTGAGGACAGACTTAAACGAAAAGAAGTTTTGTCCCAGGTAGAAACAAGACGTAAAAATGGTGAGACTAACCTTAAACTGGTGGGTTTTCAAATAGTCAGGTCTTGGAAACGTATGCTTCCAAGACTTGTGTGGATAAGCCAGACCGCATAGGAAGCCTGAAGGTAGTGTACACTAATATACGTAGTATCGGGAACAAATTTCACGAGCTAGGTGTATTAGTAGAAGACCTTAGCCCAGGTATTGTGGCCATTACTGAAACATGGCCGGTTTCTGGATTAGATGACACACCTGAGCTATGCGGATTTAGTTGCTTGCGCAGCGACAGAGTTAAGGGTCGTAGAGGTGGCGGGGTTGCTCTGTACATCAACAACTCCCTACATGTTCGTTCCGTGAAATCTGAAGCTCATGACAGTGGGACAGGTGAGGTAATTAGCTGTGAAGTAAGCTTTGCAACCGGCACTCTACTCATTGGAGTTCTGTATAGAAGTCCCTATTGTCAGTGTGATGACTTCATTTTAGATCACCTCAAGCAATGGAGTAAACACAGTAGCTGTCTTATTCTAGGTGATTTTAATGCACCTCATATAGACTGGGTAGCTGTCACATCTCCAGGATCCGCTGATAAGTTTGACAGTCGGTTACTCTTGACTACCATGGAAAATGCCATGACACAACATGTCTTAGGTGGTACAAGATTCGGTTCTGCCCAAGGATCTTCCTTGCTAGACTTAGTGCTTACTCATGACAACGACGACGTGGATGGTCTAGTTATTCATCCACCTCTAGCAAACAGTGATCATGGGGTGTTAGATTTTAACTTAAGGGCTGGCAATTTAGTCAGTTTTCAACCCAAATCCCGGCCTAGTGTTTGGCATGCTGACATAGTGGCTATAAAGGAGCGTGCTTCAACTGCCGACTGGTCAGTCAACATTGTCTCATCCATTGAAGATGAATGGAATAGATTTAAGAATACACTTGAGAAGGTGACCACTGATCTCATCCACTGGAGGGTTCAAAACAGGATCCAGAAACTTAGTTCAGAACTATCGTCCTGTTAATTTGACCAGTATTGTTGTTAAACTACTAGAAAGAATAATTTGTGATGCTATCATTCAGTTCATTGAAGCGAACAAACTTTTCGCTGTGGAACAGCACGGTTTTAGAGCAGGTCATTTTTGCTTGACCAACCTTCTTTTGACCAGAGAAAGTTGGGCAAGCTCAGCTGATGCTAATATACCGGTGGATGAAATATTCATAGACCTTAGCAGGGCGTTTGACAGGGTTTCTCATTTAGGTCTCCTAGTAAAGTTAGGTAGTCTGGGAATCAATAAAGTGGTTACCGACTGGATTCAAGACTTTCTAAAGGACAGAAGACAAAGAGTACGAGTTAACGGGGTTTTATCAACATGGGAATCGGTTAAGAGTGGCGTTCCTCAGGGTACAATTCTAGGCCCACTTCTTTTCCTGATTTATGTTAATGAGATTCCATCGGTAGTTAAGTCATCCTGCTTACTGTTTGCTGATGACATCAAGATATGGAGGGCTTTGCACGATGACAGTGATCAACTTGCTTTGCAGGAAGATTTAAACTTGTTAAGTGATTGGTGTAAGCACTGGGCCTTGGAGATTAACTAAAGCAAGAGTGTAGTTATGCATGTATCTCATAGTCACGTGCACAATTACTCAATGAATGGCATTACTCTCCCAGTGGTCACTGAGTACAAGGACTTGGGAGTGGTTGTGCAGCATGACTTGAAAACAGCAACAAACTGTAGAACTGCAACCACTAAGGGTTTTCGAATGTTATGGGCCATACGCAAGGCTTTTGCGAACTTTGACGCTGATATATTTCGTATATTATATCCGACTTATATCAGACCTCATTTGGAATATGGGATCCAGGCAGCGAGCCCGTGTTTCAAATACGAAATAGACTTATTAGAAAGGGTGCAAAGAGTAGGAACTAAGCTAATAAAGTGTTTCTCAACCCTGTCATATGAGGAAAGGTTAAGTCGACTGGGTTTATTTCTACTGTCATACAGACGACTTAGGGGTGACCTAATACTAGCATACCGTATCTTAAGAAATGATTTTGGAGCTAATCTATCTAAATTATTTCTTCCTTCTAGCACCAACCAATTGCGAGGACATCACCTCAAGGTTCAAAAGCCACGGTCGAATCGTCTGCGTCTGGAGATCCGTTTTTCGCATCGAATTGTGAACCATTGGAACTCCCTACCGGAACACGTCGTATCAGCACCATCCGCTGATTCATTCAAGGCGAGATTGGACCTCCTGTATGAAATAAATCGAAAGGATTAACACAGGCATATAGCCTACTATCCTAAATAAACTGTTAACTGTAAACTGAAATGATGACTGCCTTCTCAGCTGGGGATCGTGCAGAAACTATCAGACGTAGTATGACAGCATGCCAGATGTCGTGGATATTTAACTGAGAACCATCGGCCTAACAAGTAGATTTGAACAGTGAAGGTCAGTACACAATGATGAGTGATTTATGTTGTAGGGTTTTAATCTTGCGGAGCTATCTGCCGCTGCAGGCCACTGCACTCCAGTGCTTTGAGAACATCATCCCGAGCGTATTTCACGCTGTTTCGTTAGAGGCCTCCGTGGTGCTATTCACTTATTCGCGCATTAGCAGGCATTCTGTTGGTGAGCTATCCAGCGGAACGATTACCTCGGGTCTCACGGAGTTGCATTCTATGTAATTTGCTTTTAGACAGCCGATATAACCTGTCTCCGTGACTGTCTGGGTACAACGAAGGTTGGGCTAACTACGGTTTTCTTAACTACGGACAACATTCGATCCATCCTAGCGAATTCCTTATTGGACAGTTTATTGGTATCACCCATCAGTCATTGTCGACGGACGTTCATGGGTAGATCATGATTATTAAGTCAACATCTATTATAGGCACAGTAATATCAGCAAGAAGACAAATACACGGAATAGGTTTGCGTAGACCTACATCCAGATATACATATTTTCTTCCGAAGGCTGTAACGGGTTTTCCGTGTACCGCCTGTTGCATCTGGTGGTGTAACTTCAAATACTAAAGTTGGAGTTTATGACAAATTTCACATTTTTACGAAATTCGGTTATACGCGGATCACCTGAGAATGTAATTTTTTGTCGAAACACATATTTTTAGCTAACTGTAAACCACTTCGCATTCAGTAGTCGTACTAATGGCATCCGGACGCCGGACATCAACAAAATTGAAGGTTAGTACCATAATTACCCAATACATTTCGTTAGATAGAATCACTGCAATCAGTAGGACAGCAAAATCCACTTTCACAGTCAGAAAATTAAACGTCAGGTTAGCTGCTTATCTTGGAAAACAAGAAAAACCGTATGGATTTAAATAACAGATACTGCTTCTAACTTTAACACCTACAATTTTGTTCGACGAACCCTGCGAAGTTTCCTGAGACTTCCTCTCAATCATCATGTTCCAGTCCTGTGGATCGCTGAAGACACTTGTCAATGTAGTTGAAGATTGAACGATCAATTCATTGTTGTTTGCTCAAAACCAACTTCCCCAATTTTCGCGGAGGCATCAATACGACAGTCATCCTCTCATCGGTCGCTGTTCAGAAAGAAGTCAGCAGAAAACTGTCAGAAGTAATATTGTGATTTATTATTGTAATATTTGTTCATCGACCTTAGTTAAAGCATAATTCTAAAGTTGATATATTGGTGTTACAATAAAGAATTCTCGAGTAGCCAATTGGTCTTTTGGTTTTGCGTCCGTTATTACTAAGCGTTTCTGAGAAACTTCAAGTGACAGCGTGAGCCCGAGTGTAGCAAGAGCTGGGCATTAACGGTTTACGAGACGTGGCTGACAGTTTCTGACGATAGAAACAGATTTGGGCGGATTCAAACAGTTGGTGAAAGTTTGGATAGTCACCGTTCATCTTTCCTTGTGCCGGTCAAGTCCTCTTTGAACAAGCAATATCTGGAACTTTTTTGGAATTGGTTCATGCTCAACAATGCCTGAGTCAAAGAAGGGACAGAGCGTCTTGGATGCAAACAGGAAAGTAAGTCATGGTGACTTGTCTGTTACTTGTAACGATGTGTCTGATGTTAAGCATGACATGGTTGATGGTACTGTTTCGCCGTTCAGGGATAATAGGAACATCAAACTCCCTAAATTTGAACCACGGTGTTTCGATGGAAACCCGGCTGATTATTTACAATTTGTAAAGGAGTTTGAGATCATGCTGAGTAGTTTTCTATTAAGTGATGAATTGAAATTAGTGTATTTGATGAGGTATTGCACTGGAGATGCTGCAAGAGCTATACAGTGCTGTAAGCTCATGCCCCCTAAAGAGGGCTACTACGAGGCCATGAGCATACTACGTCAAAGGTTTGGAAGACCTTCAATGATTATAAGGAACGTATACGAAGCTGTCAAAGGTAACGGCAGTCAACTTCAAGATGACTCCAAGGCACTTACTGAGCTTTTAGATAATATTATGACTTATAAGAATACCTTGATTTCTATGAATTGCATGAGTGACCTCAACTCGAGCTCAGTCCTAGAGGTAATTGCAAGACGCCTACCTACTCGACTGAAAAGGAAGTGGGTGAAGATAAGCTCCCGTATAGAGGATGAAGGTATCGAGCCAAAGTTTGGTGATATTCCTAAACTAGTAAAAGATAGTGTCAATCAATCAACGAGCAAGTTTGCCAGTCTATTGCATCCAACGCCTAGAATAGAGCAGTCTTCGGATAAAACGCAATCATTGATGATGAAAGGGTCTCAGAGAGGTGGATATCGAGAAGGCTCCATGATGTATAGTAATGCATATAGACCTAGTGAGTGTAACAGGTTTCGTAGTACATCCTCAACAGATAAGTTACAAGGTGCAAGACAAACACGGTTGTGTTTTACACGTTTGCAAGAGGCGCATACAAAGGTGAACTGTGAACCAGTGAGCAAGTTCAGTGATAAGCTAAGTGTAAACTCCAGGCCTGACTCCGAATTGTGTGACGATAACGGTGCTGTCAAGAAGTCTGTAATTGCAACTGGTAAGCCATTGTTGAATACAGTGTCACAGAATAGAGTTATTGCTTCAGAGTGCAGTTCTGACCCTACAAGTTTACAAGGTATTACTAGTCAGAGTGAAGTTATAAAACTCTAAGGATTTGCGAGGAGGAATCAAAATTGTCTACTACTGTTATCAAAATGTTTGAAAATGATGAAGTTGACGGTAAAGTGAATATTCGTGATAATGATCATGATACTTCACAGTTGTCTTTGGTTGTTCATGATGAGATAAGGGATATGCCTACTACTGCCAAGTTGAATAAAGGTTCTGTACAACTTGAACGTGAAATAGAATTAAATGCAGGTGCAGTTGCAGAAGGTATGGATACTTGTGAGACCGTCAGTGTAAGTGATCAGCATGTAGCCCACCTATCATCAGATGCTAGTGCTAAACCTGAGCTGATAGTAAAAGACAGCAGTGGTGGTAGTCTTGCAGTTAGACAACTTTCTGAAAGTCGAGCAACAACAGCTTCTGATCCACCGCTAACTTCATCAACTGGTATCAATCGGTCATCGTTGGTGTTGTCATCCACAATGAAACAGTCGCCCATCAACTCCAGTATCTTGTGCAATGACTGTGATAGTATTGGTGCATTTGAAAAGACGAAAGATATTGCTCAGTTTAGTGAGAATAAGCCAAGTGTAAACGAGAGAGTAATTGTTAAATTGACTTGCATGAATAAAGGCATTTCTAGTTTCAAGTTACTATTTGAATGTTATTATCTTTGGTGTAAATTACTGTGTGCCTACGCTTGGTTGATCAGATATATCGTGTGTTTGTTCGTCATATATATTCTACGATACAATGACATGAGTGTGTTACCGTTCAGATTTGAGGATATAGCTGATAGCGGGAAGTCAGCGAATGAACTCTGCAACGATTTTCCAACCTAGAGCGTCGACCTGAGAAGGGTTGTAGGCGTACTGCTGTAAGTCCTACAGTTCTTCAAGGGTACTTCATCAAGGCAGAATCCACAACATTTGATGTATTGATTGTACATATGTTTGTGCTAAATTATTGTGTGAGTTCCAATTATTGTAATTGTTGGTTAGTCTTGGTTGTGTCCAGACATTCCACAACTTACAATCGTCAACCTGAGAAGGGTTGTAGGCGTACTGGTGTAAGTCCTGCGATTCTTCAAAGGAATTCCATCAAGACATAAACTGCGAGTTTGTGTGTACTGTTTGTATATACGTGTGGTGTGTCATATCAATTGGTGGTGTTTTGGATTCATTGTGTTTACTCGTTGTTGTCGTACCTTGTTTTTATTGCGTAATTTTGTTAAAATTTTCTTCGTGATTACTTCTGAAGTTGTTTCGAGTCTTCTACATCCGTGAATGAATTGATTGATGTTAAGGACAGCAGATGGGTGGTATACGCCGGGGAGGCTATTTCTGAGAATGACATGCACACGGAGATATTTATTAGCTGTGATCCCACACGCCGGGGAGAAAGAGTGTAAACGACTGAGGCTCGCATACGTCATCGTTACTAGAATTGAGGCAGAATGAGTGACGAGCGATTTCAGTGGTAATTGGTAGTGAATAGATAAGAGGATGAGCGTAGAGTATCGTGAGGTACTGCCATAGTCACGTTGCATTCTGCAAGAATCATTCTAGCAAGTGGAGATTGTGTTGCAAGAGGATGCCTTTAACTGGAAGGCGCAGGTCGTCATTGATGTGTGAGATTGTGCTGTGAGTGTGCTTGTGGTGTGTTGGCTTTTCTGTTTGTTTTCCATTTCAGCTCTGTCCGTGTGACCCAGGTTCTCGCAATGGCATCCAAGTCAACGTGTATTGGTCGTGATGGAAAAAAGGGGTTGGATCCCTTTTTGCCGGGGAGTGTCAATGTAGTTGAAGATTGAACGATCAATTCATTGTTGTTTGCTCAAAACCAACTTCCCCAATTTTCGCGGAGGCATCAATACGACAGTCATCCTCTCATCGGTCGCTGTTCAGAAAGAAGTCAGCAGAAAACTGTCAGAAGTAATATTGTGATTTATTATTGTAATATTTGTACACAGACCCTAGTAAAAACATTACTTTTATATGTTGGTGTTACACTAACGAATTCTCGAGTAGCCAATCGGTCTTTTGGTTTTTTCGTCCGTTATTACTAAGCGTTTCTGAGAAACTTCAAGTGACAGCGTGAGCCCGAGTGTAGCAAGAGCTGGGCATTAACGGTTTACGAGACGTGGCTGACAACTTGCCTGACATTGTTTTTCCTTATTTTTAAAAATAGAAGTATCTTAGTGAACCTGGTTGTTTTCTGATTTCCGCCTTCTTGTGTGATGACTATGAATTTCTCGACCAGTACATAACAGAAGGTTTGGCAGCAACCCAAGATCACGAATGGCCTAATTACTTTGCTTCGTAAAATACTAGATGGACAACCTTAACCTATTGCAAGGAGATGTACGACACATATTAGGCGTACCTATGTTGCGCAGATTCAAAATGGTGATCATCGGCTGATGTCATCGCTGTCAAGAGTACCCGGTGGAAAACTCAAGACATATCCCTGAGAGATAGGCTAGTCAGACTGACATACTTAGGGAAGTCGTTTCTGGGGGAAGGTTGAAGGGCCTCTAAAACACGGCTAAACTATGGCTGATCAGCTGTGGTACGTAATTAAGCAGCCCGGAGGGACAAAACGAGCTATTAAGTAGGAACTGCATCTTCTTCACGATTTTTAAGGCTTTCTTCATCTATTAAATGATGAATGCCCTCACGTTTGTTTGACAAGACATCTCCCTGATCCACTTTCCATCTCCTTGCTTTCTGAAGTGAAGGTTCATAAACACCATTGGTCCTATACCATATTATGAGTTAACGGTCAGCAATTTAAGTAATTATTTTGTTAGGAAAGTCGGTTTCTAAACTCCAGCAGATAAAATTAGTCAGAAGTGGTGTCAGCCACGTCTCGTAAACCGTTAATGCCCAGCTCTTGCTACGCTGGGACTCACGCTGTCACTTGAAGTTTCTCAGAAACGCTTAGTAATAACGGACGCAAAACCAAAAGACCAATTGGCTACTCGAGAATTCTTTATTGTAACACCAATATATTGGCAACTTTAGAATTATGCTTTAACTAAGGTCGATGAACAAATATTACAATAATATTGAATTGAATTTTTGATTTTCCCGTCGATCGATTGGACCGAAATGTTCGGTTTCAGGTTGAAATGTCGGCTTCTTGTGGAGATGCTTCGACGATGTCTGGGGATTTGATTTGTATAAAATTGATGGATTCTGGATTCCACTGCTAGCCAATATCCACAAATTGTATACAGATATTAAAATAATAAATCACAATATTACTTCTGACAGTTTTCTGCTGACTTCTTTCTGAACAGCGACCGATGAGAGGATGACTGTCGTATTGATGCCTCCGCGAAAATTGGGGAAGTTGGTTTTGAGCAAACAACAATGAATTGATCGTTCAATCTTCAACTACATTGACACTCCCCGGCAAAAAGGGGATCCAACCCCTTTTTTCCATCACGACCAATACACGTTGACTTGGATGCCATTGCGAGAACCTGGGTCACACGGACAGAGCTGAAATGGAAAACAAACAGAAAAGCCAACACACCACAAGCATACCCACAGCACAATCTCACACATCAATGACGACCTGCGCCTCCAGATAGAGACCTCCTCTTGACATCTTGCAACACAGTCTCCACTTGCTAGAATGACTCTTGCAGAATGCAAAGTGACCACGGCAGCACCTCACGATACTCTACGCTCATCCTCTTATCTACTCACTACCAATTACCACTGAAATCGCTCGTCACTCATTCTGCCTCAATTCTAGTAACGATGACGTATGCGAGCCTCAGTCGTTTACACTCTTTCTCCCCGGCGTGTGGGATCACAGCTAATAAATACCTCCGTGTGCATGTCATTCTCAGAAATAGCCTCCCCGGCGTATACCACCCATCTGCTGTCCTTAACATCAATCAATTCATTCACGGATGTAGAAGACTCGAAACAACTTCAGAAGTAATCACGAAGAAAATTTTAACAAAATTACGCAATAAAAACAAGGTACGACAACAACGAGTAAACACAATGAATCCAAAACACCACCAATTGATATGACACACCACACGTATATACAAACAGTACACACAAACTCGCAGTTTATGTCTTGATGGAATTCCTTTGAAGAATCGCAGGACTTACACCAGTACGCCTACAACCCTTCTCAGGTTGACGATTGTAAGTTGTGGAATGTCTGGACACAACCAAGACTAACCAACAATTACAATAATTGGAACTCACACAATAATTTAGCACAAACATATGTACAATCAATACATCAAATGTTGTGGATTCTGCCTTGATGAAGTACCCTTGAAGAACTGTAGGACTTACAGCAGTACGCCTACAACCCTTCTCAGGTCGACGCTCTAGGTTGGAAAATCGTTGCAGAGTTCATTCGCTGACTTCCCGCTATCAGCTATATCCTCAAATCTGAACGGTAACACACTCATGTCATTGTATCGTAGAATATATATGACGAACAAACACACGATATATCTGATCAACCAAGCGTAGGCACACAGTAATTTACACCAAAGATAATAACATTCAAATAGTAACTTGAAACTAGAAATGCCTTTATTCATGCAAGTCAATTTAACAATTACTCTCTCGTTTACACTTGGCTTATTCTCACTAAACTGAGCAATATCTTTCGTCTTTTCAAATGCACCAATACTATCACAGTCATTGCACAAGATACTGGAGTTGATGGGCGACTGTTTCATTGTGGATGACAACACCAACGATGACCGATTGATACCAGTTGATGAAGTTAGCGGTGGATCAGAAGCTGTTGTTGCTCGACTTTCAGAAAGTTGTCTAACTGCAAGACTACCACCACTGCTGTCTTTTACTATCAGCTCAGGTTTAGCACTAGCATCTGATGATAGGTGGGCTACATGCTGATCACTTACACTGACGGTCTCACAAGTATCCATACCTTCTGCAACTGCACCTGCATTTAATTCTATTTCACGTTCAAGTTGTACAGAACCTTTATTCAACTTGGCAGTAGTAGGCATATCCCTTATCTCATCATGAACAACCAAAGACAACTGTGAAGTATCATGATCATTATCACGAATATTCACTTTACCGTCAACTTCATCATTTTCAAACATTTTGATAACAGTAGTAGACAATTTTGATTCCTCCTCGCAAATCCTTAGAGTTTTATAACTTCACTCTGACTAGTAATACCTTGTAAACTTGTAGGGTCAGAACTGCACTCTGAAGCAATAACTCTATTCTGTGACACTGTATTCAACAATGGCTTACCAGTTGCAATTACAGACTTCTTGACAGCACCGTTATCGTCACACAATTCGGAGTCAGGCCTGGAGTTTACACTTAGCTTATCACTGAACTTGCTCACTGGTTCACAGTTCACCTTTGTATGCGCCTCTTGCAAACGTGTAAAACACAACCGTGTTTGTCTTGCACCTTGTAACTTATCTGTTGAGGATGTACTACGAAACCTGTTACACTCACTAGGTCTATATGCATTACTATACATCATGGAGCCTTCTCGATATCCACCTCTCTGAGACCCTTTCATCATCAATGATTGCGTTTTATCCGAAGACTGCTCTATTCTAGGCGTTGGATGCAATAGACTGGCAAACTTGCTCGTTGATTGATTGACACTATCTTTTACTAGTTTAGGAATATCACCAAACTTTGGCTCGATACCTTCATCCTCTATACGGGAGCTTATCTTCACCCACTTCCTTTTCAGTCGAGTAGGTAGGCGTCTTGCAATTACCTCTAGGACTGAGCTCGAGTTGAGGTCACTCATGCAATTCATAGAAATCAAGGTATTCTTATAAGTCATAATATTATCTAAAAGCTCAGTAAGTGCCTTGGAGTCATCTTGAAGTTGACTGCCGTTACCTTTGACAGCTTCGTATACGTTCCTTACAATCATTGAAGGTCTTCCAAACCTTTGACGTAGTATGCTCATGGCCTCGTAGTAGCCCTCTTTAGGGGGCATGAGCTTACAGCACTGTATAGCTCTTGCAGCATCTCCAGTGCAATACCTCATCAAATACACTAATTTCAATTCATCACTTAATAGAAAACTACTCAGCATGATCTCAAACTCCTTTACAAATTGTAAATAATCAGCCGGGTTTCCATCGAAACACCGTGGTTCAAATTTAGGGAGTTTGATGTTCCTATTATCCCTGAACGGCGAAACAGTACCATCAACCATGTCATGCTTAACATCAGACACATCGTTACAAGTAACAGACAAGTCACCATGACTTACTTTCCTGTTTGCATCCAAGACGCTCTGTCCCTTCTTTGACCCAGGCATTGTTGAACATGAACCAATTCCAAAAAAGTTCCAGATATTGCTTGTTCAAAGAGGACTTGACCGGCACAAGGAAAGATGAACGGTGACTATCCAAACTTTCACCAACTGTTTGAATCCTCCAAAATCTGTTTCTATCGTCAGAAACTGTCAGCCACGTCTCGTAAACCGTTAATGCCCAGCTCTTGCTACACTCGGGCTCACGCTGTCACTTGAAGTTTCTCAGAAACGCTTAGTAATAACGGACGCAAAAACCAAAAGACCGATTGGCTACTCGAGAATTCTTTAGTGTAACACCAACATATAAAAGTAATGTTTTTACTAGGGTCTGTGTACAAATATTACAATAATAAATCACAATATTACTTCTGACAGTTTTCTGCTGACTTCTTTCTGAACAGCGACCGATGAGAGGATGACTGTCGTATTGATGCCTCCGCGAAAATTGGGGAAGTTGGTTTTGAGCAAACAACAATGAATTGATCGTTCAATCTTCAACTACATTGACACTCCCCGGCAAAAAGGGGATCCAACCCTTTTTTCCATCACGACCAATACACGTTGACTTGGATGCCATTGCGAGAACCTGGGTCACACGGACAGAGCTGAAATGGAAAACAAACAGAAAAGCCAACACACCACAAGCACACTCACAGCACAATCTCACACATCAATGACGACCTGCGCCTTCCAGTTAAAGGCATCCTCTTGCAACACAATCTCCACTTGCTAGAATGACTCTTGCAGAATGCAACGTGACTATGGCAGTACCTCACGATACTCTACGCTCATCCTCTTATCTACTCACTACCAATTACCACTGAAATCGCTTGTCACTCATTCTGCCTCAATTCTAGTAACGATGACGTATGCGAGCCTCAGTCGTTTACACTCTTTCTCCCCGGCGTGTGGGATCACAGCTAATAAATATCTCCGTGTGCATGTCATTCTCAGCAATAGCCTCCCCGGCGTATACGACCCATCTGCTGTCCTTAACATCAATCAATTCATTCACGGATGTAGAAGACTCGAAACAACTTCAGAAGTAATCACGAAGAAAATTTTAACAAAATTACGCAATAAAAACAAGGTACGACAACAACGAGTAAACACAATGAATCCAAAACACCACCAATTGATATGACACACCACACGTATATACAAACAGTACACACAAACTCGCAGTTCATGTCTTGATGGAATTCCTTTGAAGAATCGCAGGACTTACACCAGTACGCCTACAACCCTTCTCAGGTTGACGATTGTAAGTTGTGGAATGTCCGGACACAACCAAGACTAACCAACAATTACAATAATTGGAACTCACACAATAATTTAGCACAAACATATGTACAATCAATACATCAAATGTTGTGGATTCTGCCTTGATGAAGTACCCTTGAAGAACTGTAGGACTTACAGCAGTACGCCTACAACCCTTCTCAGGTCGACGCTCTAGGTTGGAAAATCGTTGCAGAGTTCATTCGCTGACTTCCCGCTATCAGCTATATCCTCAAATCTGAACGGTAACACACTCATGTCATTGTATCGTAGAATATATATGACGAACAAACACACGATATATCTGATCAACCAAGCGTAGGCACACAGTAATTTACACCAAAGATAATAACATTCAAATAGTAACTTGAAACTAGAAATGCCTTTATTCATGCAAGTCAATTTAACAATTACTCTCTCGTTTACACTTGGCTTATTCTCACTAAACTGAGCAATATCTTTCGTCTTTTCAAATGCACCAATACTATCACAGTCATTGCACAAGATACTGGAGTTGATGGGCGACTGTTTCATTGTGGATGACAACACCAACGATGACCGATTGATACCAGTTGATGAAGTTAGCGGTGGATCAGAAGCTGTTGTTGCTCGACTTTCAGAAAGTTGTCTAACTGCAAGACTACCACCACTGCTGTCTTTTACTATCAGCTCAGGTTTAGCACTAGCATCTGATGATAGGTGGGCTACATGCTGATCACTTACACTGACGGTCTCACAAGTATGCATGTCTTCTGCAACTGCACCTGCATTTAATTCTATTTCACGTTCAAGTTGTACAGAACCTTTATTCAACTTGGCAGTAGTAGGCATATCCCTTATCTCATCATGAACAACCAAAGACAACTGTGAAGTATCATGATCATTATCACGAATATTCACTTTACCGTCAACTTCATCATTTTCAAACTTTTTAATAACAGTAGTAGACAATTTTGATTCCTCCTCGCAAATCCTTAAAGGTTTTATAACTTCACTCTGACTAGTAATACCTTGTAAACTTGTAGGGTCAGAACTGCACTCTGAAGCAATAACTCTATTCTGTGACACTGTATTCAACAATGGCTTACCAGTTGCAATTACAGACTTCTTGACAGCACCGTTATCGTCACACAATTCGGAGTCAGGCCTGGAGTTTACATTTAGCTTATCACTGAACTTGCTCACTGGTTCACAGTTCACCTTTGTATGCACCTCTTGCAAACGTGTAAAACACAACCGTGTTTGTCTTGCACCTTGTAACTTATCTGTTGAGGATGTACTACGAAACCTGTTACACTCACTAGGTCTATATGCATTACTATACATCATGGAGCCTTCTCGATATCCACCTCTCTGAGGCCCTTTCGTCATCAATGATTGCGTTTTATCCTAAGACTGCTCTATTCTAGGCGTTGGATGCAATAGACTGGCAAACTTGCTCATTGATTGATTGACACTATCTTTTACTAGTTTCAGGATATCATCAAACTTTGGCTCGATACCTTCATCCTCCATACGGGAGCTTATCTTCACCCACTTCCTTTGCAGTCGAGTAGGTAGGCGTCTTGCAATTACCTCTAGGACTGAGCTCGAGTTGAGGTCACTCATGCAATTCATAGAAATCAAGGTATTCTTATAAGTCATAATATTATCTAAAAACTCAGTAAGTGCCTTGGAGTCATCTTGAAGTTGACTGCCGTTACCTTTGACAGCTTCGTATACGTTCCTTACAATCATTGAAGGTCTTCCAAACCTTTGACGTAATATGCTCATAGCCTCGTAGTAGCCCTCTTTAGGGGGCATGAGCTTACAGCACTGTATAGCTCTTGCAGCATCTCCAGTGCAATACCTCATCAAATACACTAATTTCAATTCATCACTTAATAGAAAACTACTCAGCATGATCTCAAACTCCTTTACAAATTGTAAATAATCAGCCGGGTTTCCATCGAAACACCGTGGTTCAAATTTAGGGAGTTTGATGTTCCTATTATCCCTGAACGGCGAAACAGTAACATCAACCATGTCATGCTTAACATCAGACACATCGTTACAAGTAACAGACAAGTCACCATGACTTACTTTCCTGTTTGCATCCAAGACGCTCTGTCCCTTCTTTGACCCAGGCATTGTTGAACTTGAACCAATTCCAAAAACGTTCCAGATATTGCTTGTTCAAAGAGGACTTGACCGGCACCAGGAAAGATGAACGGTGACTATCCAAACTTTCACCAACTGTTTGAATCCGCCAAAATCTGTTTCTATCGTCAGAAACTGTCAGCCACGTCTCGTAAACCGTTAATGCCCAGCTCTTGCTACGCTCGGGCTCACGCTGTCACTTGAAGTTTCTCAGAAACGCTTAGTAATAACGGACGAAAAAACCAAAACACCGATTGGCTACTCGAGAATTCTTTATTGTAACACCAACATATAAAAGTAATGTTTTTACTAAGGTCTGTGAACAAATATTACAATAATAAATCACAATATTACTTCTGACAGTTTTCTGCTGACTTCTTTCTGAACAGCGACCGATGAGACGATGACTGTCGTATTGATGCCTCCGCGAAAATTGGGGAAGTTGGTTTTGAGCAAACAACCATGAATTGATCGTTCAATCTTCAACTACATTGACACTCCCCGGCAAAAAGGGATCCAACCCTTTTTTCCATCACGACCAATACACGTTGACTTGGATGCCATTGCGAGAACCTGGGTCACACGGACAGAGCTGAAATGGAAAACAAACAGAAAAGCCAACACACCACAAGCATACTCACAGCACAATCTCACACATCAATGACGACCTGCGCCTTCCAGTTAAAGGCATCCTCTTGCAACACAATCTCCACTTGCTAGAATGACTCTTGCAGAATGCAACGTGACCATGGCAGTACCTCACGATACTCTACGCTCATCCTCTTATCTACTCACTACCAATTACCACTGAAATCGCTTGTCACTCATTCTGCCTCAATTCTAGTAACGATGACGTATGCGAGCCTCAGTCGTTTACACTCTTTCTCCCCGGCGTGTGGGACCACAGCTAATAATTATCTCCGTGTGCATGTCATTCTCAGCAATAGCCTCCCCGGCGTATACGACCCATCTGCTGTCCTTAACATCAATCAATTCATTCACGGATGTAGAAGACTCGAAACAACTTCAGAAGTAATCACGACGAAAATTTTAACAAAATTACGCAATAAAAACAAGGTACGAAAACAACGAGTAAACACAATGAATCCAAAACACCACCAATTGATATGACACACCACACGTATATACAAACAGTACACACAAACTCGCAGTTCATGTCTTGATGGAATTCCTTTGAAGAATCGCAGGACTTACACCAGTACGCCTACAACCCTTCTCAGGTTGACGATTGTAAGTTGTGGAATGTCCGGACACAAACAAGACTAACCAACAATTACAATAATTGGAACTCACACAATAATTTAGCACAAACATATGTACAATCAATACATCAAATGTTGTGGATTCTGCCTTGATGAACTACCCTTGAAGAACTGTAGGACTTACAGCAGTACGCCTACAACCCTTCTCAGGTTGACGCTCTAGGTTGGAAAATCGTTGCAGAGTTCATTTGCTGACTTCCTTCTATCAGCTATATCCTCAAATCTGAACGGTAACACACTCATGTCATTGTATCGTAGAATATAGATGACGAACAAACACACGACATATCTGATCAACCAAGCGTAGAAACACAGTAATTTACACCAAAGATAATAACATTCAAATAGTAACTTGAAACTAGAAATGCCTTTATTCATGCAAGTCAATTTAACAATTACTCTCTCGTTTACACTTGGCTTATTCTCACTAAACTGAGCAATATCTTTCGTCTTTTCAAATGCACCAATACTATCACAGTCATTGCACAAGATACTTGAGTTGATGGGCGACTGTTTCATTGTGGATGACAACACCAACGATGACTGATTGATACCAGTTGATGAAGTTAGCGGTGGATCAGAAGCTGTTGTTGCTCGACTTTCAGAAAGTTGTCTAACTGCAAGACTACCACCACTGCTGTCTTTTACTATCAGCTCAGGTTTAGCACTAGCATCTGATGATAGGTGGGCTACATGCTGATCACTTACACTGACGGTCTCACAAGTATGCATGCCTTCTGCAACTGCACCTGCATTTAATTCTATTTCACGTTCAAGTTGTACAGAACCTTTATTCAACTTGGCAGTAGTAGGCATATCCCTTATCTCATCATGAACAACCAAAGACAACTGTGAAGTATCATGATCATTATCACGAATATTCACTTTACCGTCAACTTCATCATTTTCAAACATTTTGATAACAGTAGTAGACAATTTTGATTCCTCCTCGCAAATCCTTAGAGGTTTTATAACTTCACTCTGACTAGTAATACCTTGTAAACTTGTAGGGTCAGAACTGCACTCTGAAGCAATAACTCTATTCTGTGACACTGTATTCAACAATGGCTTACCAGTTGCAATTACAGACTTCTTGACAGCACCGTTATCGTCACACAATTCGGAGTCAGGCCTGGAGTTTACACTTAGCTTATCACTGAACTTGCTCACTGGTTCACAGTTCACCTTTGTATGCGCCTCTTGCAAACGTGTAAAACACAACCGTGTTTGTCTTGCACCTTGTAACTTATCTGTTGAGGATGTACTACGAAACCTGTTACACTCACTAGGTCTATATGCATTACTATACATCATGGAGCCTTCTCGATATCCACCTCTCTGAGACCCTTTCATCATCAATGATTGCGTTTTATCCGAAGACTGCTCTATTCTAGGCGTTGGATGCAATAGACTGGCAAACTTGCTCGTTGATTGATTGACACTATCTTTTACTAGTTTAGGAATATCACCAAACTTTGGCTCGATACCTTCATCCTCTATACGGGAGCTTATCTTCACCCACTTCCTTTTCAGTCGAGTAGGTAGGCGTCTTGCAATTACCTCTAGGACTGAGCTCGAGTTGAGGTCACTCATGCAATTCATAGAAATCAAGGTATTCTTATAAGTCATAATATTATCTAAAAGCTCAGTAAGTGCCTTGGAGTCATCTTGAAGTTGACTGCCGTTACCTTTGACAGCTTCGTATACGTTCCTTACAATCATTGAAGGTCTTCCAAACCTTTGACGTAGTATGCTCATGGCCTCGTAGTAGCCCTCTTTAGGGGGCATGAGCTTACAGCACTGTATAGCTCTTGCAGCATCTCCAGTGCAATACCTCATCAAATACACTAATTTCAATTCATCACTTAATAGAAAACTACTCAGCATGATCTCAAACTCCTTTACAAATTGTAAATAATCAGCCGGGTTTCCATCGAAACACCGTGGTTCAAATTTAGGGAGTTTGATGTTCCTATTATCCCTGAACGGCGAAACAGTACCATCAACCATGTCATGCTTAACATCAGACACATCGTTACAAGTAACAGACAAGTCACCATGACTTACTTTCCTGTTTGCATCCAAGACGCTCTGTCCCTTCTTTGACCCAGGCATTGTTGAACATGAACCAATTCCAAAATGTTCCAGATATTGCTTGTTCAAAGAGGACTTGACCGGCACAAGGAAAGATGAACGGTGACTATCCAAACTTTCACCAACTGTTTGAATCCTCCAAAATCTGTTTCTATCGTCAGAAACTGTCAGCCACGTCTCGTAAACCGTTAATGCCCAGCTCTTGCTACACTCGGGCTCACGCTGTCACTTGAAGTTTCTCAGAAACGCTTAGTAATAACGGACGCAAAACCAAAAGACCGATTGGCTACTCGAGAATTCGTTAGTGTAACACCAACATATAAAAGTAATGTTTTTACTAGGGTCTGTGTACAAATATTACAATAATAAATCACAATATTACTTCTGACAGTTTTCTGCTGACTTCTTTCTGAACAGCGACCGATGAGAGGATGACTGTCGTATTGATGCCTCCGCGAAAATTGGGGAAGTTGGTTTTGAGCAAACAACAATGAATTGATCGTTCAATCTTCAACTACATTGACACTCCCCGGCAAAAAGGGGATCCAACCCCTTTTTTCCATCACGACCAATACACGTTGACTTGGATGCCATTGCGAGAACCTGGGTCACACGGACAGAGCTGAAATGGAAAACAAACAGAAAAGCCAACACACCACAAGCACACTCACAGCACAATCTCACACATCAATGACGACCTGCGCCTTCCAGTTAAAGGCATCCTCTTGCAACACAATCTCCACTTGCTAGAATGATTCTTGCAGAATGCAACGTGACTATGGCAGTACCTCACGATACTCTACGCTCATCCTCTTATCTACTCACTACCAATTACCACTGAAATCGCTCGTCACTCATTCTGCCTCAATTCTAGTAACGATGACGTATGCGAGCCTCAGTCGTTTACACTCTTTCTCCCCGGCGTGTGGGATCACAGCTAATAAATACCTCCGTGTGCATGTCATTCTCAGAAATAGCCTCCCCGGCGTATACCACCCATCTGCTGTCCTTAACATCAATCAATTCATTCACGGATGTAGAAGACTCGAAACAACTTCAGAAGTAATCACGAAGAAAATTTTAACAAAATTACGCAATAAAAACAAGGTACGACAACAACGAGTAAACACAATGAATCCAAAACACCACCAATTGATATGACACACCACACGTATATACAAACAGTACACACAAACTCGCAGTTTATGTCTTGATGGAATTCCTTTGAAGAATCGCAGGACTTACACCAGTACGCCTACAACCCTTCTCAGGTTGACGATTGTAAGTTGTGGAATGTCTGGACACAACCAAGACTAACCAACAATTACAATAATTGGAACTCACACAATAATTTAGCACAAACATATGTACAATCAATACATCAAATGTTGTGGATTCTGCCTTGATGAAGTACCCTTGAAGAACTGTAAGACTTACAGCAGTACGCCTACATTCATTATCACGTTGATGATACAGGTGGAAGTCGTCCGGACACAAACAAAATTACCAACTGCTAGATGACAGGTGATATCAATTCAGTATATACAATATGAACTTATGTACAAAATCACACACCAAGCACAGTTGGCTGCTCATTGGTGCGCTACCCTTTGAATAATATATACATTAATATACATTCTGGCGGTACGTTCGAAATTGGTGACATTTTTGCACGTGTTTGCTCTGAAATTTATTTACTGCTTATTGTCATATAATTCTTGAAATTATGGTCCAAATCTCTAAAAAACGTGTTCGTAGAAACACAATTGTTTTAGATAGTGGCTTAAATTCGGTTATAACTGCATTACCGCCTCGTAATACAGTATCAACTACTAGCTCTCAAAATGGTTTGAGTGCAGATCTCACTCCTGTGATACAGGTGAAAGATGTTCTGTTAGAGAACTCTGAGTTCTGTAAACTAAACCTCCTTTTGAAAGATATGCAGAGGCAAGTAAGTGAAATTCAGAAAAAATTAGATCAGTTTGATAGTATGTCACTGCCAATCTCAAATACCACGGAGAGCCGTTCTGATATTGGCCAGGTTAAGTGTTTACTGGATGTAACTCAAAATAAGCTTTTGAATTTAGACCCAATAGCCTGTCTTTTAGAAAGGCATCCTAAAATATCTCCAGACAACCTAAATAAAGCTGAAAATCTGATTGACTGCTTGGCTACGGAGGTGATGAAGCGTATAACCTCTTCTCACCAAGCTATAGTTTACAACGTCCCAGACTCTCTGCCCCTGAAAACTGTAAGACACAAAATCCTGATTTGTTGCGGCATGGCTAGTGTTCCATGTGAATGCAAACGACTTCGTAAAAAGTCTAACCAGGCTAATTGCCCAATCATTTTTAAATTCAGTAATTCCCTTGATGCTAGTAAGTTTACTAAATGTCAGGATCACTTAAGACTGAATAGCAGTTATAAGTCTATAACCGTAGCTCAGGATAAAACACCGTGTCAGCGCAGAATAATGCGTAGTAATAACCTGGTCACCTCCTCTAGCTCTAGCTTTGATTTACCAAATAAGGATCGTGCACAGCAACAGACACCTAGTGCTGAAACTAGCATTCAGCAAACTACACAACAACCACACCTGCCAATGGAACTAGGAACTGATTTAGATACCAGTACCCCTGTAAACAAAGCCTCATCGAAAGATGTTAAAATGACTAGAACTTCTGCAAGTTGTTCTAAGAAATTTCCCCCCAAACGTAGTAACCTCACCACGATGAACAAATTTCGCAGGGTTGAGACTAATGATGGGGAAGAATACTTTGTATTCAATAAGCCTGCTGAGAGTAAGAATGCCAACAAACCATCACTTGTTACGAAAAACTCCTCTCGAAACATAAGTACATCTGGAGGTGTTCCGCATGCTCCACCTTATAGAAAGTCAGGCTCCAAGACTCCTAAAGTCTTGCAGCCAAAGCACCTTCCTTCACAATTCCCTTTAAGTTATAAAAACAACCCGAAGGTGTACACCGGTATGACGAATAGCAGTTG
Organism: Trichobilharzia regenti; assembly: GCA_944472135.2. NCBI lineage: Eukaryota > Metazoa > Platyhelminthes > Trematoda > Strigeidida > Schistosomatidae > Trichobilharzia > Trichobilharzia regenti. The sequence goes on along the minus strand of OX235262.1, from coordinate 41,836,797 downwards.
GATGGGTAGACCTTCTGATGCTATGCCTTTTAACCGCCAACCTAGGCCCAACCTGTACTACCCTTATATCCAGGAACACATGGTAAATTTTCCAGGTGTCCTGAATCACTGGTACGACCCATGGCACCTAGGACCACCTCATTGCACACCAACTCCGATGTGCAGACACCCAGTCCGACCTCCTTTTCATTCATAAATTCTTGCGGTGCTGACGCACAAATAGATTTAGGTTATGGTGACATTTTAAGCCAGTTTGTAGTATCCCGTGACTTATTCACGATATTGCTAATTAATGCACGCTCCTTAATCAATAAGATATCTGAACTAAGGACATTATTATTAGTCGCCAAGCCTACTGTAGCTCTGATTACTGAGTCATGGTGCTCATCCTCAGTACTTGATGTGCATATAGGTATCGATGATTACACTGTACACCGTGCAAACAGAGATTGCAAGCGTGGTGGAGGATGTCTCATATATATACATAACTCATTTGTAGTCAGTAAGGTGGAAGATGAAACAATGAATAATGTACCTGACTCACTCTGGGTTGTCTTACATGGAGATAAGTACAAACTTCTCATAGGCTGTGTTTATCGAGCACCAAGCGCAACAAAAGAAACTGATGCGTTATTAGCTAAATCGTTTGCACATGCATCCTCGTTTAGTGCTAATTACAAAATAATTGCAGGGGACTTCAATCTTCCAGAAGTTAATTGGCTAACTAGTTCCGGCCCCCAACGCTTCGACGAATTACTTGCCACTATAGACTGTTATGGATGGCAACAACACGTCCAGACACCTACTCGTGGGGACAACATTTTGGACCTTGTTTTTTGTCATGACACAATCCCAGTATCCACTTATGTTGGTAATAGATTTTCCAGTAGTGACCATAGAATGGTACTCTGCTCTCTGCCTTTCTCACCACTAAATACAGGAAACAAACAAGACTCAGGAAGCACAATATGTCGTAGTTACAAATATACAGACTGGGGATTAGTCCAAGAACTTATTCGACTCTGTCAATGGGATGACTATTTTACCACTGACTCCCTGGAGGCCTTAGTAACCCTGTTTTACAGGAATGTTACCCTTTGTCTAGATACAGTTGCCCCAAATAAAATAGTGAAATTAAGTAGACACCGAACTGAATATATTCCAAGGGCACACCGTAATAAGTTAAGGAAACTGAAGAAACAGTACTATTCCACTAAGGACATATCACTATTGCTCTCAATCCACGAGTCTCTTGAATCTATCAAGCGCCTACGTTCTCAAAAGGACCTCGACGAAGAGTTAACGGCACTTGAAAGTACCTCCAAAGTTTATAACTTAACGGCACTTCTTAAAAAACGAATGCAGTCAGCGAGGGAAATCCCATACTTACTTCACGACAAAGTAATCTACAATGAACCTGCCACTATCTGTGAACTTTCAGTGATTGGTTTGCAAACTTTAGTTTAGAAACACATATGCCTGGTGAAACCGCTCCCCTTACTATCTCTTCCCTTGAAAGCATTGTGTTCACTAATCAACTAATAGTACAAGCAATTAAAAGCCTTAAACCTTCCACTAGTACGGGACCGGATGGCCTCGCTTCGATAATTTTCAAAAACAGTGGGTGTGATATACCCCTGTTACTTCTTAAATTCTTCTCAATATCTATGGACACTGGCACTTACCCTAGTGAGTGGAAAACTAGCTTCATAATTCCACATTACAAATCTGGTGATAGGGCAAACGTCCGCAATTACAGACCCATAAATATAACCCCAGTTATCTCACGAATCATGGAGAAAGTTGTAAAGGATCAATTGTCAGACTACCTAATTAGGGAGGATCTTGTTACAAGGTCTCAACACGGATTTCTCAAAAATAGATCCTGCGTTACTTGCCACTTCGACTTTTTCAACTGCATCACTAGTAGTCGCGAAGCACGTAAGCTAGTCGTTGTTCTCTACTTCGATATATCTAGGGCATTTGACATGGTATCTCACAGTATTCTCTTTGAGAAGCTGTACTCTTGTGGAATTCGCAACCCATTACTGAACTGGTTAAAATCATTTCTAAGCAACAGGGTACAAATAACCAAAGTTGGATCTGTATTGTCTCACCCTAGGCAAATCTCAAGTGGGGTCGTGCAAGGTAGTGTCCTAGGTCCACTTTTATTCACAGTTTACATTAACAGCATTTGCAAGTGCTTCACCTCAGGTAAACCATTCCTATATGCTGACGACCTCAAAGTCGTCTACTCCTGCTACACTCATGAATTAAGCGATATGGTAGATAAAATACATCTTGAACTAAGTAGCCTTGCAACGTGGTGTGCTGAATCCTGCCTAAATTTTAACATTGACAAATGCGGCTGGATTTGTATCGGCAACAGTAAGCTTGATCTAAACCTTGAAATAAATGGGCGAAAACTAGCTAAGCTCAATTCAGTCGTAGATCTCGGTATTAGATACTCTAGTAACCTAACGTTCGCTGAACAGACTGATTATGCCAGACGTAAAACGCGTAGGCTGATAGGATGCATAACACGCAATTTCTTTTGTTGTGAAACTAGGGTTTTATTATACAAAGTATGTGTCCGACCTATCTTAGAATACTGCCCGTTTATTCTTAGCGGACTAAGACAAAATGACAAGCTTAAATTAGAGGGAGTGCAACGGCAGTTTACCTCAAGAACTCTTGGTTTAGAAAGTAGTCTGGAATACCATGAGAGATGCGTAAGACTAAGATTAGAACCCCTCTGGAAAAGACGCCTTAAGCTAAACCTAATCTTTTACTATAAGCTAACTAATCTTCTCTTGCATTCCTCCGAGCCATTAACTAAACCTACCGCTGTCGTCAGTTACAATCTTAGAAATCATCACAACCTAGCTGCTATAGAGCACTGTCAGACTTACGTGCGGTACAACTTCTTCTTAAATAAGTTTTCAGTCATTTGGAATAGACTACCAGCTAATGTGCGCGATGCAAACACACTTCCAGTGTTCATCTCCTCAGTCACCAGACTGCTCAAAGATGACAATGCACTTATACGTCTGACTCTTACACCCTCTTTTTCACCCTACATAGATATTTTAAGTTGTTTAAACGTGTAGTTACAGCAAACTACAATTATAAATTTTAATATTATTGGAACTAGATGATTAACATTTCTACACAGGACAGTAATATTAGTTCACACATAATATAAAAGTTAGCATAACGGGACTAGTTAGTTTGTGTACCAAAATAACCACAGTTACTAAAGAGAATATATATGTGTATATTTATTAATCACTCCTTAAGGACTCCCGTTGCTTTCTTTTGCGTTGCTGTTGTTTGTCTTCTTTTTTCTCTCACCATTTCAGCTTCCATTTGACTTTTTGAATGAGAATGAATAATGTGGATATTTGACCATTTACAATGACAAATGATCTGCAAACATTATTGGTCCCGTATCTTTCAGTTGCCTGGTTAATAACGAATTAACTTTCTCCACGACGCAACCTGGATTACATTTGTGGAATATACTCTTATACCAATGGAAAAGTATCAATTTGTAATACAACTTCACGATTGTAGCTTATAACATAACTGATCGTATCTGTAAAAATAGCTTCCTTATTACCCAATTTGGATATAAATCAAATCAAAAATGAGATTCGGATTTGTACACACCCAGGTTATATTGAGGAATTACTTCAAGCTTTATTTTTTCCCAAGTATTTTTAATCCATCCAAAACTTACTTGGGTTTTTTTGTTAATGCGAAGACAACATTCCTATATTTCATGATGTGCTCCATTGAATGACTTGTTATATTGTGGAATAACTTCAAGCTTTATTTTTTCCCAAGTATTTTTAATCCATCCGAAACTTACTTGGGTTTTTTTGTTAATGCGAAGTCAATATTCCTATATTTCATGATGTGCTCCATTGAATGACTGGTTATCATATTGTTCCCACAGACCTAAAAAAATGGCATGCATTTTCATGTAAATTTATATGTTTATATGAGAATATACATTATTATAATTATTATTAAAACAAAAACGCCAGCAACCATGTAACTTAACCATAAACCGAATTTATGAAATTTAATTTATGCTTATCCATGCCTGTATATTTGGTGTGTCCTACACAAGTAGGAAAAAATGTGTACTTTATTAAAACATTATTATTAATTATGATTGCTAATCGTATATGTAATTTATCATATTGATGATGCCTGTAAACTGGCGTCTCTCATGTACAAAATGAGAATATACTATTATTATTGTAGGACTTACAGCAGTACGCCTACAACCCTTCTCAGGTCGACGCTCTAGGTTGGAAAATCGTTGCAGAGTTCATTCGCTGACTTCCCGCTATCAGCTATATCCTCAAATCTGAACGGTAACACACTCATGTCATTGTATCGTAGAATATATATGACGAACAAACACACGATATATCTGATCAACCAAGCGTAGGCACACAGTAATTTACACCAAAGATAATAACATTCAAATAGTAACTTGAAACTAGAAATGCCTTTATTCATGCAAGTCAATTTAACAATTACTCTCTCGTTTACACTTGGCTTATTCTCACTAAACTGAGCAATATCTTTCGTCTTTTCAAATGCACCAATACTATCACAGTCATTGCACAAGACACTGGAGTTGATGGGCGACTGTTTCATTGTGGATGACAACACCAACGATGACCGATTGATACCAGTTGATGAAGTTAGCGGTGGATCAGAAGCTGTTGTTGCTCGACTTTCAGAAAGTTGTCTAACTGCAAGACTACCACCACTGCTGTCTTTTACTATCAGCTCAGGTTTAGCACTAGCATCTGATGATAGGTGGGCTACATGCTGATCACTTACACTGACGGTTTGACAAGTATGCATGTCTTCTGCAACTGCACCTGCATTTAATTCTATTTCACGTTCAAGTTGTACAGAACCTTTATTCAACTTGGCAGTAGTAGGCATATCCCTTATCTCATCATGAACAACCAAAGACAACTGTGAAGTATCATGATCATTATCACGAATATTCACTTTACCGTCAACTTCATCATTTTCAAACATTTTGATAACAGTAGTAGACAATTTTGATTCCTCCTCGCAAATCCTTAGAGTTTTATAACTTCACTCTGACTAGTAATACCTTGTAAACTTGTAGGGTCAGAACTGCACTCTGAAGCAATAACTCTATTCTGTGACACTGTATTCAACAATGGCTTACCAGTTGCAATTACAGACTTCTTGACAGCACCGTTATCGTCACACAATTCGGAGTCAGGCCTGGAGTTTACACTTAGCTTATCACTGAACTTGCTCACTGGTTCACAGTTCACCTTTGTATGCGCCTCTTGCAAACGTGTAAAACACAACCGTGTTTGTCTTGCACCTTGTAACTTATCTGTTGAGGATGTACTACGAAACCTGTTACACTCACTAGGTCTATATGCATTACTATACATCATGGAGCCTTCTCGATATCCACCTCTCTGAGACCCTTTCATCATCAATGATTGCGTTTTATCCGAAGACTGCTCTATTCTAGGCGTTGGATGCAATAGACTGGCAAACTTGCTCGTTGATTGATTGACACTATCTTTTACTAGTTTAGGAATATCACCAAACTTTGGCTCGATACCTTCATCCTCTATACGGGAGCTTATCTTCACCCACTTCCTTTTCAGTCGAGTAGGTAGGCGTCTTGCAATTACCTCTAGGACTGAGCTCGAGTTGAGGTCACTCATGCAATTCATAGAAATCAAGGTATTCTTATAAGTCATAATATTATCTAAAAGCTCAGTAAGTGCCTTGGAGTCATCTTGAAGTTGACTGCCGTTACCTTTGACAGCTTCGTATACGTTCCTTACAATCATTGAAGGTCTTCCAAACCTTTGACGTAGTATGCTCATGGCCTCGTAGTAGCCCTCTTTAGGGGGCATGAGCTTACAGCACTGTATAGCTCTTGCAGCATCTCCAGTGCAATACCTCATCAAATACACTAATTTCAATTCATCACTTAATAGAAAACTACTCAGCATGATCTCAAACTCCTTTACAAATTGTAAATAATCAGCCGGGTTTCCATCGAAACACCGTGGTTCAAATTTAGGGAGTTTGATGTTCCTATTATCCCTGAACGGCGAAACAGTACCATCAACCATGTCATGCTTAACATCAGACACATCGTTACAAGTAACAGACAAGTCACCATGACTTACTTTCCTGTTTGCATCCAAGACGCTCTGTCCCTTCTTTGACCCAGGCATTGTTGAACATGAACCAATTCCAAAATGTTCCAGATATTGCTTGTTCAAAGAGGACTTGACCGGCACAAGGAAAGATGAACGGTGACTATCCAAACTTTCACCAACTGTTTGAATCCTCCAAAATCTGTTTCTATCGTCAGAAACTGTCAGCCACGTCTCGTAAACCGTTAATGCCCAGCTCTTGCTACACTCGGGCTCACGCTGTCACTTGAAGTTTCTCAGAAACGCTTAGTAATAACGGACGAAAAAACCAAAAGACCGATTGGCTACTCGAGAATTCTTTAGTGTAACATCAACATATAAAAGTAATGTTTTTACTAGGGTCTGTGTACAAATATTACAATAATAAATCACAATATTACTTCTGACAGTTTTCTGCTGACTTCTTTCTGAACAGCGACCGATGAGAGGATGACTGTCGTATTGATGCCTCCGCGAAAATTGGGGAAGTTGGTTTTGAGCAAACAACAATGAATTGATCGTTCAATCTTCAACTACATTGACACAAGTGTATGAGCGAATGTTCGAAAAACGAATTGATAGACAGTCTTAACATTATCTTTTTTAATGTCATGTGACATGAAGTTCAGAAATCTTTGTTTAGTTAGTGAACAGACAAAAACATGTTGTCAATTATATTGGAATATCGATCCATATATACATAGCAAAATGTAACAGAATGTCAAAAACAAACACACATATTATGTGGGTACATATCACCTCCCCTTTTGAGAAGATTGATGATTAATAGCGTGCTTTCTTGGGGTTTATCTTTAAGAATTCAGTTTGTTGTCGACGTCTGTTGCTTCGTGCGCTCGTTGAGTTTGCGGCTTCTGCTTTGTCTGGAATTGTTTGAGCTGCGCAATTTTGCTTTTCTCTTTTGTCAGTCGTAGGTAAGATAAAAGTATCTAAGAGTATATTTACAGGCAGAGATGACTGTGTACTGGTAGGGATATTTGAGTTTCTTGGACGCAACTGATTGTAGTGACGGGTCCATAAATCAATACCAACTTTCACGTCGCACATAACTCGACCACGTCGTGCTGCGATGGAACCTTTATTCCAAGGTTTATGTCCTGCTCGATAGTCGCGGACATAGATAGGGTCACCAACATCAAATTTTTTCATTCCGAAATGATGCGTCGGCACGTTTGGGTGTCGGTGGTAGCATTCAGTTGTGAATCGTTCTAAGTTTGCGTCCGTAAAGAATTTCTGCCGGAGATTTCTTGTTCTGAATTGACTTATTCGCCGTTGTACGGTACACCATCAAGAATTTTTGAATGATGTCAAATGCTGTCACCTCTCCCTCTGCTTTGAGTGAAGCTCTCTTCAAAGTGTCGACAAAACGTTCCGCTCGGCCGTTTGACTGAGGATGATACGGTGGTGTGAACATATGCTCGATAGCATTTTGACGACAGAACTGCTGGAACTGACGAGAGGTAAACTGCGAACCATTGTCTGTAACTGTGGTTTCTGGGAGACCATGATGGGAGAATATGTCAGTGAGACCTTTGAGAGTCTGGGACGTTGTCGGCGTAACCATTGGTATGACTTCTGGCCACTTAGAAAAAGCGTCTACCACCACTCAATAATACGCACCATTTGTATGGCCAGCAAAATCAATATGAATTCTGGACCAGGGATGGTGCTGTAATTATTTGTAATCGTAGTATTAGTATTTCGAGATGACCGAATTACAAGAATCCAACCAAAACACAGAGAGGGAGGAATTCAGGAATTTGTATTTAGCGAAATCATTATTCAATTCATATAAGAAATATATTAACAATCAACAGTAAGTATTTAAACAATACAGAGATAGAAATCGTCAATCACCACATCTGCCACACGTCGAATATCTCCTTGCGTATGTATAACGATGTCTCGGTTTGCTTGCAAGTAGCTGCGACCTACTAACTGATTCTGTGATATCATTTTCATCAGTATTATCCGGACTTATTTCTGAATTATCTACAAAATCAGGATTAGTAGCGGAATCATTAAAATTATAACTAGAACGACCTACTTCATTTAGTTTCACTTTGTCCAGGTGTCTGTTATGAACTGAGTGATCTTTGATATCTATTATCTAAATAAATAAAATAAATAAATTTATCCTCATGATATAGTACATGAGGGACGCCAGTTTACAGGCATCATCAAATTGTTACAGAAATAGAACCATATTATTCAGTCACAATTTACAGTCGATAGCAAAATATGTCTAACATGTACACTGGAGATTATACATACACTAGGTTTATAACACTAACTCATTCATTCACTATAATGTATGTATAAATGTAGAGCCTGATGATGAATTTATCGAAAAGAGTACTCCTTGTTCAGTATCCATTCTTTTGAAAATTCTAAGTATGTTATTTCAGCCTTAATCGATAACTATCATATTAACAGACGTTAAAATGTCATAATATAGCTCCTGTTAATCGCGACAGATAGATAGACAGTTTGACGGACAGCTAGTCGATACTATGTGACCATTTGTCGCCATTATTGGCTAATTTAATGTAACTCTCACCACGTGATGTGACCTTGAATGTTCTTTATTTCCTGTCTATATTGTGTGTATATGTAATTAATTAACTGTTCGTTTTGTCTGTTCCCTCAATACTGTTCGGTATGTTTTGTTTTTTCTTGAGTGACAGTGGATTTGTGCTTTTCTTGGTGTAACTGTATGCTTTATGTTTTAAAAACAGATAAAGTTTAGGTCAAGTTACTCTGTTTTTTACTATAGTTAAGCCGAGACTCCGTATCGTCAGTACTGAGGACGGACTAAGTCTGTAGGCGAAACTAATCTTACAGCTCCTGCTAACTTTCCAGTATTCAACCGCAGTCGATGTAGCCCAGATTATGTGAAATTTTGCAAATCATCAGTGAGAATCTTCGATATATACATGTGATAGTATCCCCCATAAAATACTGTGTCGTTTCTCACACATACTGGGATGGATTATGCGATCGATTATTTGTAACGCTGTTAGCCGCCTTTATTGTTGTAAAAATGTACAAATGTCTTGTGTTGCTTTCTTAATAATTGTTATTGTGATTACAATATACAGTCATGGGCCAGCCTTTGTCTTTCGTTACTTGCACGCTCAGTGAATCGGAAGGCATCACAGGCAGATAGGCATATTAGGCAGGCGGAGACATAACAGAGAGACTAAAGTTCTCATTTAGTTCAGTGCAGTTATCGCAAATTGGCGACGGGGTCATTTCAGTTCACTGAAGTTATAACAATATGAGAACAAATGCAAACTTAGTAAGAATAATGCATGAGGGGGTATGAGAAGTGAGTCATTTATTCCTTTTTATTCACTGTCATTTTACGAATGAATGTAGTTGTACTAGTATAATCCACTTTTGGCGCAAAAGCATTTTCTAAGACATCTGCCACCGCAAGACACTATTGGTATGCCAAGATGGTCAGAGGAGTTGGCTACTTAGAACAGTTGTTGTCACTGTCGACGGTTCGAGCACGAGGTTAAGAATCGTTTCTGTGCCTACCTCTCAATTCTATTTAGGTGACGTAAGCTCAAGTAAAACTGTTGAGTAAACGATTAGGTAAATAATTAAGTTTCCTAGTTAAGTTATTATCATACTGCTTCGCCAATGACAACTTATATGCCTACTCAAGTCTGTTGTGTTGTGGCAACAAGGATTGCTTCGCTATCACCATTTTGCAGTAGTAGTATTGCATATATTTTAATGACTACATACTTTTCACGAATGCCGCTTAGTAAGCAGGCATCCTGTGGTATACTCTAGGTGTTCATCAACCAATAAGGTGCACATTTGGAGTATGCTTTATCAAAGGGAAAATATATAGAAGTTCAGTTATATTTGCCATATACGCATAAAGCTATCAATAAGAAATCAGCACTGATTTGGGAATCCTGAGCAGCGATTGCAAGGCTCTGAAACGAGAGTATGATGCGAAGCACCTAACAACATACGCAGCAAGCTGCACTCTTGTATAAATAAAAGTTGTTAATATAAGGCGTTTCTGTGTGATTAGAAAACACTAAACCTGGTACTCATTGTAATAGCAATGCTTAATACATAAATAATAGACTGAAGGTAATATGATATTTTACTCCTACATGGGCAAAACTCTCCTTGAGTTTCATGAAACTAGTAACCTTCCCCGATCTATGGTGCAGCGCTATTTCTTACTGTTTTGTCTCTTCTTTCGGGGCATGCTCTGAAACATACTTGATTACGGGGAGAAAACAGTGAGTTTATCATGTACTTACCGGGATTTGATTTCCTTATGAAAAGAACAGTGTCAATGGAAGTGAACATTGAACGTTCGTTCACTGGCCTTGGTCGCCATTGGTGGGCGACTCGGAGGCTCGAATGGTTCAATCGTTTAAAGGTTCGAAGAAGACGAACGAAAACGAATAAAAGTACTTCATATTTTGTATAAAACATTTGTTTGCAGACTATGTTCTAACCCTCGATTTTAATTGCCAGATAATACAATCACTGGTGTTTTGGAGTTAAAGTCGAGAATCGGTCGTAGTATTTATCGGTTCGGAGCGTCTTCGTAACGATAGGAACTTAAGATAAATTCCTTGACAAACAGACTCAGAGAATTCCATGTTTCCTGTATGTCTATTCGTTTAACCATAAAATACTAAGGCTTCAACATTTTAATCAGTAATCAAAATGTCACCATTTTTCTCGAAACATTTGCCTCTCTTTAAAAAAATATATAGGAGCCCTTAATTGCACTCCTTTGATTTTTAATAATGGACGGAATATTGCCATCGCGAGTCATACGAAAAAGGAGTAACAAACGGAGGAATATCGTCAAAAATAAAATTCTTCTTCCTCTATTACGTCTTTTTTCGAGTGATTTGTTTCATATTTGCTAGTGTATTGGAAAAAAGTAATAAATGTGCATATTTTTATAATGATAATAATAATGATTTACCTTATTCCAAAAACAGTACTTGTGATACAGAATGGAGCTCTCAGCATTAATCACAATATTGCATCTAATTTCCTCAAATTATAAATAAAAATTAATCACACAGAAAATCTTCCACATTTAAAATAGAGGTAATGTCAAAAACATGCAGCGTATATAATGAAAATAATAATAATGATAACAGCTAGGGTAATAATAATACAAGTGAAATTACTGTGGGCTTGTTTCACAAAGTATTGTTGATGCGGTATAGAAATCCTAACATGTTTAAAAATATTGAATATAATGTTCTTTTTACATGATATGGTGAAGGGAAAAACAAAGATTACAGCAGTCATGGAGATAAGTTGGCGCTTGCTATTATGAGAGTATATACAAAAGAGTAACAGGACCATAAATATATTAGAAATAATAAAAGTGAAACTTGGAGGTATATAAGGATGGATGGCGGAAATTGTTTATTTACTAGATGAAAAAAGGTTAGTTTGTTCTTGCCTGACACTACTTTCATCACATAAAATACGTGCCAAGTATGATATCATAGAATTTTTATACTTCGACGCGCGAGCATACAGTTTTCTGAAGTTACTTCTTGTTCTACCTGAGGAGATGCAAAGTGAAGGCTGAGGGTGAAGTGGATGCTCCAAGTCAGACAAAATCCCTTTAGCAGATTTATTGCACGAATTCAAGTGCCTATCGACAACGCTGTTAACTATGTGGTCCACTGGGACACCACTCACCCTGCTGACCGTCTTCAGCATTCTACGAATTGTGACATAGTCTTTTTTAAGCAAACCGGGAAAGAATAAGGGTGAACAATAAAGAAGAATAGGTAGGATGCAAGAGTTTATGAACTGTAAGAGGTGTTGAGTTACACCCGAGTATCTTAACTTCTTAATGTGAAATGTCAGGTGGAATATTTTACTGGAGATTGCTAAGACATGGGTAGACCAGGAGAGATCAGAAGAGAGAATGAGTCCAAGATACTTAATTTCTGATTTGATTCCTATATCACTGTTGTCAATTTTACAACCGTCATAAGAATCGATGACTTCTTTTAACTGTCGTTTACATCTTAAGCTGAAATCAATAGTTTGACACTTAGAAGGATTCAGTTTAAGACCGTTAGACTCAGACCATTTACTGACTCCCAACAGAAAGGTATTTATTATAGTACAATCTAGCTGGGAGTTAACAGCCATTGAAACCGTTAAGTCATCAGCGTACTTCTCAAAGTTTATTTCATCAGAAAGAGGCAAGTCATGCAAGAAGAAAGAAAAATAGAAAGGAGAGAGGACAGCGCCTTGAGAGACACCAGCTTCGGCAGGCAATGAAGTGGAAGACTTCTCTTTATATACAGTGTACTGCTTTCTTTCTGAGAAATAGGAATGTAACCAATTAACAGCCCAACATTCTGTTTGACTAGCAGCAAGTTTATTTAATAAGATGTCCCTAGGGACCAAGCCAAAAGCAGATGTGTAGTCTAGGAACAAGTGATTTTGTTTATTTAGTCCTCCAATTATTCGTTCTTCAGTTTTATTAGAAATTACTCACAATTTAGGGGTTCAGCTTATTTAACTCGTCTGCCAGTCTTAATAGTTAGTATTTGTGCTGTCTACTGCTGTTTACGCAAGCCTTTCTGTCTCCACGTAGGGAAGATTCTTGTCTAGATATGCTGCTTTTAACCTGTCAGTGCTAACAATGTCTGTGACACTACCTCGTTGAATAACGAGGCGTTTTAAGTGCCTTGTTGCGACTTTGAATGGCCCTTCATATTATGGACTGAGGGGTTGATGTGTTTCATCATGTCTCACCCATATATGGTAGCAAAAGTCTAAGTCTTCCGTATGTAAACCACTCTTGAGTGTAGGAATCGGCGTGATACAGTAATGTTTACTGATAACGCTTCGAGCACAATCTATTGCTCATAATCATATCAAGGTACTCACACAAATTTCTAACCTCATTTATGTAATTCCATTATTCTTCATCGCTTGATTTGATTGGTGGTAGTAGTCTTCATATTTCCAGTATGAGTGATGAGAATTTTAGAATTTTACCGTTCTCCCATCCTATTGTGTGGTTGTGTTAATCCATGCAGTACGATTGCTGAGCTTTTCTCTAAATTAATTAAATTCTGGGGGTCAACCATTCCTACCTTAGCTAAATTCCTATGTTCCGACAATCTGACTACCCCTTACCTACTAGTCTGACCTATGTAGTTGGCCTCACAATCATTGCAGGGTATTTTGTAAATTATATTGTTTTGTCTAATTGGGTCAATTGGGTCCTTTAACCTACACAGCTTGTCCTTGAGTGAGTTTGTAGGTTTAAATGCCACCTTAATTCCTGCTTTCTTTAGAATCCTACGTAGGGTTTCAAATGTCCCCTCTGTATATGGCATAACTGTAGACGACTTATATTTTCTTTTATTTATCTTATCATTACCACCTTCACAATTATTTTTAATTTGCTTTCGGCCTTTCTCGATGTTCCTAATAAATTTCAAGGGATAATTATCTAACACCAACGCCTCTTCTATGTTTTATTTCTTCATTTAGGTCTTTTTTGTACAACGAAGTGCTGCCGCTGGGTTTACTGGACACTTAACTAAGCCTGCCTTAAGAGTCAACAGATGAGGCGAATTAAAGTCTGAATATCTATTAGGATGCGTTGGTTTTTATGAACGCTAGTGTGCAGTTTACCTTCTTCTATTCGTTTTATTTTACAATCTAACATAGCTAATTCTCCTTGTTCATTTTCCGAATCAAATGTAAATTTTTTGCCTCAACTAGTGAGTTTATGTGCGTCAAGAAGATGTTTTAAACACTGAAAGTGTCATTCACATATCTCCACCATATTTTTGGAGCAGGGTTAAATGTATTAAGAGAGCTATATTTTCCCAGCTGTCCATAAATATGTCTGCTGCGGTAGTGAATATTGGTGATTCCATTGTTACACTTTCTATTCGTTTTTATATTTCGCCTTGGAATTACAAGATAGTAAATGTGAAGCATAACTGAACTCCTAAAATAATTTCTTCAATGGGTAGCTTCGTCCTAAAAGTGAGTTCAGGGTCTGCACTTAGTTCTTTTTAACTGGTTCTAAGGCCATACTGATTGGTATGTTAGTATAAAGACGAGTCATATCAAAACTAACCGTTGTTTCTTCATTCCCTAGTTAAATATTATTTAGTTTATTTTTCATCTCATATGAATTAGTTAGTCTAGAGTTTAAACGATTTCTAATGGGGCCTAATATTAGGGCTAAGTGTTTTGATAATTCATAAGTAGGGGTATTCCCTAAGTCTACCATTGGTCGTATGGGCTAACCTGGTTTATGTATTTTAATAGTACCATACATTCTACTAACATCATTAGTTTTAGGCATTAAATTAAATCACTGGATTTCTTGATATAGTCAGATTTATCCAAAACTACGGTAGAGTTTCCTTTGTCAGCTTTTGCGATGACGATGTTTTTATCTTGCTTTAGAATAAATAAAGCTAGTCTTCCCGATGCTGTTAAGTTTGATCATGATCTCTTTTGGTTTTTCAGGGTTAATGCACATTGTGCTCGAACCTCTTCTGCTGTCATCTTATTTAAAACAAGCAATGAAGGTTAACAAAGCGGGATTTAATCATCAAATTTCGGTAGAACTCGTCAGCTGAATACTCTACATTATTATTATTATTGTATCCTTTAGTTCCTAGAGGAACATAGGGCTTCAGCTGCGCACCTCCATTGACTTCGGTTTTCTGACAACTTTTTCACCCTGCTCCAGGTCTGCCCACATGCTTTCATCTCCTCCTCGCATGACCTCCTCCAAGTCACCCTTGGACGACCAACTCGCCGCCTCCCTTTCGGGTTCCACTCGAGGGCTTGTCTAGTGATGTCACTTGATGGTTTCCTCAGCGTATGGCCAATCCATCTCCATTTCTTTCTGCCTATTTGTTTCACATGTGAAGAAGAGATGAAAGCATGTGGGCAGACCTGGAGCAGGGTGAAAAAGTTGTCAGAAAACCGAAGTCAATGGAGGTGCGCAGCTGAAGCCCTATGTTCCTCTAGGAACTAAAGGATACAATAATAATAATAATTTGTTTCACAATCGGTTCCTGATTGGTTCGCTCCCAGAGATCCCTGTTGCTGATCTTTTCTGGCCATCTGATCTTGAGTATTGAGCGGAGACAGTTGTTAATGAAGGTTTGAAGTTTGTTTGAGATGCTCTTTATGACTCGCCAAGTCTCTGATCCGTATAGTAGCACTGACTTCACATTGGAGTTGAAAATCCGGATCTTATTTTTGATGCTGAGTGCTGTTGACCTCCACACAGATTTGAGAGTAATGAAAGCTTGTCTTGCTTTTCCGATTCTGGCTTTGATGTCCTCGTCAGTTCCGCCTGTAGTTGAGACGATGCTTCCCAGGTAGGTGAAGGAGGTTGTTTCTTTCAGGTTCTTCCCATTTATGCTTATTGTGGTCTGTTGGTGTTGTTGATGTTGGCTAGGAATCTTCATTATCTCTGTTTTATCTATGTTCACGTGAAGTCCTATCTTTGATGCTTCTTCTGCCAACTTGTTACTTTTCACTTGCATATCTTCCAGTTTATGGGAAATCAGACATATATCATCGGCGAAATCCAGATCCTCCAAGTCTTTTGTGTCAGTCCATTTTATGCCTGTTCCCTCGTTGGTTGCCGTTGTCTGTCGCATTATCCAATCAATTGCAATCAGGAAGATCATTGGTGATAGTAGACAGCCTTGCCTCACTCCCGTCCTCACTTCGAAGGCTTCCGTAAGTTTCCCGTTGTGGATTACTTGGCATGCAGCATTGTCGTATAACTGTTGGATGAGGTGTATAATTGTCGATGGGACCCCGTAGTAGCGAAGTAGTTTCCAAATGACCTCTCGATCGACGCTGTCGAAGGCCTTTTCAAAGTCGATGAAGTTGAGATAGAGAGGTGACTGCCATTCCAAGCTTTGTTCAATGATGATCCGTAGAGTGGCGATTTGATCAATACATGATTTGTTTCTCCTGAATCCAGCCTGTTCCGGACGAAGTTTTTCATCTAGGGCTTGTTTGATTCTCTCCAGGATGATGCGACTTAGTATCTTGCTTGGAATGGACAGAAGCATAATTCCACGCCAGTTTTTACATTGACTTAAGTCTCCTTTCTTTGGAAGTTTGAATAAGTAACTGTTCTTCCAATCCTCGGGTACTTTGCCCTCTTTCCACACCTTCTCCAGTAGTGGTGTCATCAAGTCCGCTGTTGTCTCTGGGTCTATTTTCAAAGCCTCTGCTGGGATTCCATCTGGTCCCGGTGTTTTCCCAGCTTTAAGCATCTTGATTGCATTCAGGACTTCTGATTTCGTCGGGGGGTCAGTGTTCACTGGTAGTTCTGCTTCCGTTGTTGGTATTGCTGGACGTGTTGTAGGTGGCGGACGATTTAGAAGTCTTTTGAAGTGTTCAACCCAGTGCTTTCTCTGTTCCACCTCTTTGGTGATTGACTTTCCATTGTCGTCCTTTATTGGCTTAATCTGTGTCGAACGTTTGCCCGAAAGGTTCCTAGTTGTTTGGTAGAGTGTGGCGAGGTCTCCTTTGCCTGCAGCTTGTTCTGCTTCGTTTGCCATGGTTTCATAATATTTTCTTTTGTCTTCCCTGGCACTCTTCTTCACTCTTTTGTTCAGTGTATTGTAGCTTGCATTCAGCTCCTGTTTTTGTTGCTCGTCAGTGCACTGGATAATCTTTTGCTTCACTGTCCTTCTCTCTTCTATTAGTTTCCAAGTGTCCGTAGTGAGCCACTGTTTGTCCTGTCTCTTTTTTTTGCCTAGAATTTCTATGCAGGTTTGGCTCCACACCGTTTTCAAGTTGTTCCAGTGCTTTTCGACGCTGACCTTTTCGCTGGTGTTGATTTGTATCTCAGCTTTGTCCTTTATGCTTGCAATGAAGATGTCCTTTGTAGCCTGGTCCTTCAGCTTTTGAGTGTTGAACTTGGCTTGTGGTCTATCTGCAGCTCCTGATTCCCTGAAAGCTTTTAATTTGATTTGGATTGTCCCTTGTACGAGATAGTGGTCTGAGCCAACGTCTGCTCCTCTTCTTGCTTTTGTGTCCAGTAGGCTGCGCCTCCACTTCCTTGAGATTGAGATGAAGTCGATTTGGTTTTTGGTTTGCCCGTCTGGTGACACCCATGTAGCCTTGTGGATATCTTTGTGCTTGTATACACTGCCACCAATCACCAGTTCGTTGAAGGCGCAGAAGTCGGCGAAGAGTTCTCCGTTTTCATTCATTTCTCCTAGAGCTTCTCTACCCATGATGAGTTCCCTTCCTGAGTTGTCTGGTCCCAGTTTGGCGTTCATGTCTCCCATTAGTATTTTCATGTCGCCAGCTGGAGTATTGTCCATTGTTGCCTGTAGTTGCCTGTAGAATTCTTCTTTCTTTTCGAGGTCTGCGTTGTTTGTGGGTGCATAACATTGTATGATTGACACTTTCCTTCCTTTGGAGTTGAACCTGGCGGTCATTATCCTGGACGAAATCGCCTCCCATTGTATCAGGGCTTTCGTTGCCGTTGGTGACATCATGATAGCCACGCCCTCGGTGTGCGTGTGGTTATCTTCTGGGTGACCGGAGTAGATCACTGACTCACCTGTTGACAATTTGGTGAGTCCACTCCCATTCCATCTGCTCTCACATATTCCCAGCACTTGTATTCCGTATCTTTTCATCTCGTTGGCGATCTGGGCAGCTTTCCCAGTCTCGTACATAGTTCGGACGTTCCATGTTCCTACACAGACTTTTTCTTTTGGTGCAAGGAGGTTCATCATACTGAAGTTTCTTTAGCAATTTTTGTTTACAGGGTGGGGTTGCTAGCCTCACGCCCGAGAAAAGAATGATTACATTACTCTACATACACGGATATATATACTTTTGAAAATACATTGGGAGATATAATAATATTAATGTGTATTCTCGTATAAACATAAAAATTTACATGAGAATGCATGCCATTTTTACGGGCACGATCAAGTATGATATAATATCAAATCGTAGATTGTCTGCGAGATAATAATGTCTCAACTGTTAAATATTTGATCTATATATATATATATATATAAATACACTCATTTTCTGAACCAGGCCGTTTAGTTATTAAATTGTACAATTGTCCTCGAGGTTTCGCTGGAAAATTGACTTGGTTTCGTTTTCATCCCGTGGTTGTAGGCATACGATAACCAACCAATGTTGAGGTAAGTACAACGTTTGCAAGGGATTGAAAGCTGTTTTAGAAAAATAAAAGTGCTAAGGTGAATCAATAAAGCGTAATAAAATAAGTAAGTGCAATATATCATTAATGAATGCATTTATAAAGGAAATAGAATGGGAAACCAATTAATTAATTACTAGACTTAATCTTCTGCCACAATATAAGCCCCTTTTCAACCCCAGTAGGTTCTGAGTTTCCAGGGAGCGACCACAAAACAGTGCTGTGTGCACTGCCAATTCCGCTGAGTAGCAATGCATCTCATACCTCCACTTCATAACAAGTAATATATATGAACTATAGTAAGGCAAACTGGGCCTTAGTAGAATCAATGCTAAGATCCTCCGAATGGGATGAATACTTCACTACTGATGACCTATCGCGGGCCCTAACCATCTTCTACCATGACTCAAACACATGCTTAGATGCTGTCATTCCACTCCAAACACTAAAGGTTTCCCCACACAGAAAGTCATTCATAAAACCAAAGGATCGTACGAAACTGAGGAGACTCTCAGCAAGTTACTTCAAACACCACAACTTTGGCACTCTAGGTCTAATACTCAACACCCCTAGCTCCATCTCACAAGCTCGAGATTTCCGTATGAGAAAGGAAGAACGCATCGCAGTAGCCAATCCTGCTAGAGTGTATGCACTCACAGAAATCTTAAGGAAGCGAATGAATCGCAAAAATCACAGCATTTCTTTCCTCATAGACAAAGGTAGGCTATGCACTAACTCTGCAGACATATGTGAACTATTCAACAAAACGTTTGCAGGTAACTACCTTAAGCCCTCAGTCCAGCCAATCGATATACGCCACGTTACTTATATGGCACAAACTCCATCTCCACTCACACCGAACCAAATTAGCACTGTTGAGTTCACTAACGCTAATATTAACCAAACTACAAGAACCCTCAAAAGTTCAAAAGGTTTCGATACTGACGGTACATCATCTTATTTCTATAAATATGGTGACCCTGACATTCCTCTACTGCTGTTTAAAATATTCACAATGTCCCTAGAAACTCAAACTTACCCTGATATATGGAAGACAACACTCATTATGCCTAAACACAAATCTGGCTCGAAAACTGAAGTCAGTAACTACCGGCCAATCAATATCACATCTATAGCATCTAGACTAGCTAAAGACAACCTAATCAAACATATGCTTAGCCGCAATATTATAAGTCCGAACCAACATGGATTCCTGAAATCCAGATTATGTTTAACATGTCACCTAGACTTCATCAACTTTGTAACCAGCAGTCGTGACAGACGGCAACTAGTACTTGTCATCTACTTTGACATTTCTAAAGCATTTGACCGTGTTGACCATTTACTGCTAACAAATAAGCTGAACTCCTTAGGATACGTGACCCATTATTAGGATGGCTTAAATCATTCCTTAACAATAGGTCCCAAATAGTTAAACTCGGGTCTGCAACCTCCAAACCTAGGCCTATCACTTCTGGTGTAGTACAAGGTAGTGTCATTGGACCCCTCCTATTTACACTATACATCAATGACATATGCGCTTGCTTCACGCACGGGAAACCATTCATCTTTGCAGATGACCTAAAAGTAGATTATACATTCCAATGTCATGACTTGGGGTACTTCGAGAATGTAGTGCAGAAGGAATCAGATAAAATGACTGCTTGGTCGTCCTTTTGGAATCTTCAATTTAATCCGAACAAATGTGGCTGGATCTGCTTCGACGCACCCTCAATTGACCTGAAATTAACGCTTCTATCTGCTAACCTAACCAGACTCCGAAGTGTCGTTGACCTAGGCCTGAGGTACTCTAGTGACTTGACATTCTCTGAGCAAGTAGCATCACAGACTAGAAAATCCGGGATGCTCATAGGATGCATACTCAGGAACTTTCACGACAATGAAGCCAAGCTAATTCTGTACAAAACGTGTGTCAGACCACTACTGGAATACTGTCCATTTATTATAAGCAGCACTCGCACACGTGATGAGCTAAGGATGGAAAGTATCCAACGATATTTTACCTCAAAACTACTTGGCTACGGTTGTAAGAAAGACTACATCTCACGGTGCATGATCCTAAAACTTGACCCACTTTGGACAAGGCGACTTATTATAGACCTAATATTCTTCTTTAAGTTCCTTCACAGAATATCATTCTCAGGTAACAGGGACATACAATTCGCACAGGAAGGTTCTTACGATCTGCGTAACCAAACTTGCACAGTGACAACTCATTCCTTTAAGTCAACACTCCGTGAAAACTTCTTTACAGTCATGTATTCTAAAATATGGAATAGCCTGCCCCTAGATGTCAGAACTTGCTCTTCGGTTACAAGCTTCAAACGCCCTCTGTACACTGTTTCACTCTACTGACTATATTAGTAAACTATTTGCTCTTAGAACGAATCAACTACTAATCTACTACAGCACCTAAAAGACGCACTTCAACACCCTTAGCAATCTAAAAAATATAAATAAACTGGTAGCATGGATGCACAAAGACTTAGTACGGATAGTTTACCCTTAGAAATAGGACCTGTCACACTATTGTAACTTTCAAACGCTTGCTATATAAACTTTTATCCCAATGACTATCCCTACCAGAACCCATCACTTATTTCTAAAACGCATCAGTCATTAGAACTCTAAAACGCTCAGACTCATTAATACACATTATGACAATAAATAAACTCTAAGGCTTCGCATAAATATGTAAAAACACAACTACAATTTGGGAAATGTTTACTAAAGTATAATATACAATTGACGTAAACGTTTATATATACACACATTAATATCCTTTTCATGTTCATATACTTTCTCTTTCTGATATTCTGCTGTTTCTATTTGTCTTCTGGTCGAAGTCGAACAACCCTGCACCTACACTGAAACGAAGATCAATTCCAAACCATTTAACTCATAACCACTCATATCCCATGAACGATCCAATTCTGCCATTTGAAGACGCTGGTGAACATGCTGTAAATGAGTATTCATGATCTGAAATGAAGAAGCAACTGGTTTTCAAACAGTTTTCAGCATTTTACTCAACTTACGAATACAGTCCGCCATGCAGACACAAATGGAGCAAATGGAGAATTCTGGAATCAACCTCGGCACCATTTGATGCAGTAAAACAACTTAGCATGACCTTATCTAGTTTTCGCATCCACGATCAAATTTCTTTTCTGTTATAAAATTACGATGAGACTGCTGAAAAAGTGGAATAAATATATCACTGATCTCAACATAATACATCAATAAACTTTCAGCCAAGGGTGCTGTTCGCAACAAAGTTATATAGGAGAATTGACTTCAAGCTTTATTTTTCCCAGATACCTGTATTACATTCATCTGATGTCTGGGTTTTTTGTTAATGCGAAGACAATATTTCTATATCTCTTTATGCGCTACACAAACAGACTTTATAGCAGACTGTTCCGACTGACTCTAATGTCAGAGAGAACAACCAAACTGTAAATTCATCATACATCAAATTATGTGTAATTTATATAATGAGTTATCCATGCCTCTACAATTGGTATGTTCCTGCATGAACAGGAAGAAATATATTATTAGGTAAGTGCAAGTATCATTGGTGAATGCATAAAGGAGGGAGGGTGGCGTTAGCTGATCAGTTGGTATGGTGGGGGTCACTAAGGTGAATCGCCCCATTCTGCAGGAAAAGCAATATACAAATTAAAGGCTCGAGATATTTCTGATTTTTATGAGGGCATAGATCTTTATCTTGAAAAAGATAATAATGAACGCCTTGACAGATCATGCTTCTAAATTTAAATATATACAATTCGCTCAGCCTATTGTTGAGAGGCGACCACGCGGGATCTGCACAGATTTATGGGGCATCTTATAAATTATCTTGTTATCCATTGTCAGATCTTTAAATATCACTTCACAATGTCTTATCTCATTCATTTTCCAATAACGTCTGTCAAGCACGTCTCATAAACCGTTAATGCCCAGCTCTCGCTACGCTCGGGCCCACGCTGTTCTTCGAAGATTTCAGAAACGCTTAGTTATAACGGACGCAAAAACCAAAACACCGATCTGCCGCTTGATATTTGTTTATTGTTACACCAACATATAAAAGGAATAAGCGAACTAAGGTCTGAAAACAAATATTACAATAATAAATCATTGTATTACTTCTGACGATGTTTCACTCTTCTTTCTGAACAGCGACCGATGAGACGATGACTGTCGTATTGATGCCTCCGCGAAAATTGGGGAAGTTGATTTTAAGCAAACAACCAAGAATTGATCGTTCAATCTTCAACTCCATTGACACTCCCCGGCAAAAAGGGGATCCAACCCTTTTTTCCTTCACGACCAATGCACGTTGACTTGGATGCCATTGCGAGAACCTGGGTCACACGGACAGAGCTGAAATGGAAAACAAACAGAAAAGCCAACACACCACAAGCATACCCACAGCACAATCTCACACATCAATGACGACCTGCGCCTCCAGACAGAGACCTCCTCTTGACATCTTGCAACACAATCTCCACTTGCTAGAATGACTCTTGCAGAATGCAAAGTGACCATGGCAGCACCTCACGATACTCTACGCACATCCTCTTATCTACTCACTACCAATTACCACTGAAATCGCTTGTCACTCATTCTGCCTCAGTTCTAGTAGCGGTGACGCATGCGAGCCTCAGTCGTTTACACTCTTTCTCCCCGGCGTGTCGGACCGCAGCTAACAATTATCTCCGTGTGCATTTCATTCTCAGCAATAGCCTCCCCGGCGTATACGACCCATCTGCTGTCCTTAACATCAATCAATTCATTCATGGATGTAGAAGACTCGAAACAACTTCAGAAGTAATCACGACGAAAATTTTAACAAAATTACGCAATAACAACAAGATACGAAAACAACAAGTAAACACAATGAATCCAAAATACACCAATTGCTATGACACACCACACGTATATACAAATTGTACAAACAACCTCGCCGATCATGTCTTGGTGGAATTCCTTTGAAGAATTGCAGGACTTACACCAGTACGCCTACAACCCTTCTCAGGTTGACGATTGTAATTTGTGGAATGTACGGACACAAACAAGATTAACCAACAATTACATCAATTGGAACTCACACAATAATTTAACACAAACATATGTACAATCAACACATCAAATGTTGTGGATTCTGGCACGGCAAACTACCCTTGAAGAACTGTAGGACTTACAGCAGTACGCCTACATTCCTTCTCAGGTTGATGATCCAAGTGGAAGTCGTCCGGACACAAACAGAATTACCAACAGCTAGATGATAAATGATATCAATTCAGTATATACAATATGAACATATGTACAAAATCACACACCAAGCACATTGGACTGCTCATTGATGCGCTACCCTTTGAAGAATTGTAGGACTTACAGCAGTACGCCTACAACCCTTCTCAGGTTGACGCTCTAGGTTGGAAAATCGTCGCAGAGTTCATTTGCTAACTTCCTTCTATGAGCTATATCCTCAAATCTGAACGGCAACACGCCCATGTCATTGTATCGTAGAATATAGATGACCAACAAACACACGACATATCTCATCAACCAAGTGTAGAAACAGAGTAATTTACACCAAAGATAATAACATTCAAATAGTAACTTGAAACTAGAAATGCCTTTATTCATGCAAGTCAATTTAACAATTACTCTCTCGTTTACACTTGGCTTATTCTCACTAAACTGAGCAATATCTTTCGTCTTTTCAAACGCACCAATACTATCACAGTCATTGCACAAGATACTTGAGTTGATGGGCATCTGTTTCATTGTGGATGACAACACCAACGATGACTGAGTGACACAAGGTGATGAACTTAGCGGTGGATCAGAAGCTGTTCTTTTTCGGCTTTCAGATAGTTGTCCAACTGCAAGATTACCACCACTGCTGTCTTTCACTACTAGTTCGGGTTTAGCACTATCATCTGATGATAGGTGGGCTACACGCTGATCAATTACACTGACTGTCTCACAAGTATGCACACCTTCTGGAACTGCATCTGCGTTCAATTCTACTTCACGTTGTAGTTGTACAGAACCTTTATTTAACTTAGCAGTAGTAGGCATATCCCTCATCTCATAATGATCAACCAAAGACAACTGTGAAGTATCATGATCATTATCACGAATATTCACTTTACCGTCAACTTCATCATTTTCAAACTCTTTAATAACAGAAGTAGACAATTTTGGTTCCTCCTCACAAATCATTAAAGGTTTTATATCTTCACTCTGACTAGTTATACTTTGTAAACTTGTGGAGTCAGAACTGCACTCTGAAGCAGTAACTCTATTCTGTGACACTCTATTCAACAACGGCTTACCAGTTGCAACTACAGACTTCTTCACAGCACCGTTATCGTCACACAATTCGGAGTCAGACCTGGAGTTTACATTTAGCTTATCACTGAACTTGCTCACTGGTTCACAGTTCACTTCTGTATGCACCTCTTGCACACGTGTAAAACAAACCGTGTTTGTCTTGCATCTTGTAACTTATCTGTTGAGGATGTACTACGAAACCTGTTACACTCACTAGGTCTATATGCATTACTAGACATCATGGAGCCTTCTCGATATCCACCTCTCTGAGGCTTATTCGTCATCAATGAGTGCGTTTTACCCTCAGACTGCTCTATTCTAGGGGTGAGATTTAATAGACTGGAAAACTTGCTCATAGATTGATTGACACTATCTTTTACCAGTTTCAGGATATCATCAAACTTTGGCTCGATACCCTCATCCTCCATACGGGAGCTTATCTTCACCCACTTCCTTTGCAGTCGAGTAGGTAGACGTCTTGCTATTACTTCTAGTATAAAACTCGAGTTGAGGTCACTCATGCGATTCATCGAAATCATTCCATTCTTGT
The DNA here is from genome assembly GCA_944472135.2 of Trichobilharzia regenti. Lineage (NCBI taxonomy): Eukaryota > Metazoa > Platyhelminthes > Trematoda > Strigeidida > Schistosomatidae > Trichobilharzia > Trichobilharzia regenti. The sequence continues at coordinate 41,811,395 of OX235262.1, read as the reverse complement.
AAATTAGCAAATTATCTAAAAACTCAGTGAGTGCCTGGGAGTCATCCTGTAATTGACCACCATTACCCTTAACAGCCTCGAATAATTTCCCTGCAATCATCGAAGGTCTTCCAAACCTTTGACGTAATATGCTCATAGCCTCGTAGTAGCCCTCTTTTGGCTTCATAAACTTACAGCACTGTATAGCTCTTGCAGCATCTCCAGTGCAATATCTCATCAAATACATTAACTTCAATTCATCATTTAATAGAAAACCACTCAACATGATCTCAAACTCCTTTACAAATTGTAAATAATCAGCCGGGTTTCCATCAAAACACCGTGGTTCAAATTTAGGGAGTTTGATGTTCCTATTATCCCTGAACGGCGAAACAGTAACATCAACCATGTCATGCTTAACATCAGACACATCGTTACAATTAACAGACAAGTCACCATGACTTACTTTCCTGTTTGCATCCAAGACACTCTGTCCCTTCTTTGACCCAGGCATTGTTGAACTTGACCCAATTCCAAAAACGTTCCAGATATTGCTTGTTCAAAGAGGACTTGACCGGCACCAGGAGAAATGAACGGCGACTATCCAAACTTTCACCAACTGTTTGAATCCGCCAGATCTGTTTCTATCGTCAGAAACTGTCAGCCACGTCTCATAAACCGTTAATGCCCAGCTCTCGCTACGCTCGGGCCCACGCTGTTCTTCGAAGATTTCAGAAACGCTTAGTTATAACGGACGCAAAAACCAAAACACCGATCTGCCGCTTGATATTTGTTTATTGTTACACCAACATATAAAAGGAATAAGCGAACTAAGGTCTGAAAACAAATATTACAATAATAAATCATTGTATTACTTCTGACGATGTTTCACTCTTCTTTCTGAACAGCGACCGATGAGACGATGACTGTCGTATTGATGCCTCCGCGAAAATTGGGGAAGTTGATTTTAAGCAAACAACCAAGGATTGGTCATTCAATCTTCAACTGCATTGACAACGTCTTTACTTGATCCTCATTATATCCCAATAAACCTAACATTTTACAGCTCTTTATGACTTATTATATTCCTACTCTCTGAAGGGTACGGTTGTGCGCTAAATGCACAAAAATGTATAAAACAAAAACAACTGGCACAACTGAGGATAAATATATTAAATCCAAAAGTGGACATCATGATAGTACGAGATATACGTGTAGCATTATACATTGCAAATGAACGTTGTCAGCCTAGGGAGTTTTCTTTATTAATGCATTTATTAATGGTACTTGCACTTACCTATTTCATCACAATTTAATGATTCACCTCAGCACTTTTACTTTTCTAAAACAGCTTTCAATCCCTTGTAAACGTTGTACTTACCTCAATATTGGTTGGTTATCGTATGCCGACAACCACGGGATGAAAACGAAACGAAGTCGATTTTCCCGCTCAACCTGGAGGACAATTGTACAATTCAATAACTATACAGCCTAGTTCAGACAATGTGTATTGATATATATATATCAAATATTTAACTGTTGAAACATTATTAACTTGTAGACAATCTACGATTTGATATTATATCATACTTGATCGTGCCCGTAAAAATGGCATGCATTTTCATGTAAATTTATATGTTTATATGAGAATATACATTATTATTATAATAAAGGAAACTCCCTAGGCTGGCAACGTTCATTTGCAGTGCATAATGCTACTCATATAGTTCGTACTATGATGATGTCCACTTTTCGTTTTAATACATTTATCCTCATGCCGGTTTTTTATTTTATACCTTTTTGTGCATTTGGTGCACAACCGTACCCTACAGAGAGTAGGAATAGAATAAGTCGAAACAAATTCATAAAGAGCTATAAAATGTTAGGTTTAATGGAATTTAATGAGGATCGAGTAAAGACGTTATTAGAAAATGAATGAGATACGACATTGTGAAGTGGTATTTAAAGATCCGACAATGAATAGCAAGTTAATTTATAAGATGCCCCATAAGACTGATAAGTAAACAAACTACATTGATTTAGTCATGCAGAAAGACACGTGCGAATGTTTTCCAGGTCATGTTCAAGTAGATAAGGCGAGAGAGAGAGTATGAGAGATCAAAATTAAGATAAATTGCATTACGCTTCAATTACATCACTTAGATAAACAAATAGTCATTAGGGAATATAACGAGAATTGAAAACAGACTAATATCAATAGTAATATTTAAAATAACAATAATAATAGTGTTGAAGTGAGTTAAGATAATCCTACTGATAAAGGATAGTTTTAAATGAATCAAGAATAGTAATAATATTGTTATTGTTATTCCCGTGATGAGAGGCTGATCACCCACTTTGTTTTGTCAATAGAGGATGAAGCGTTGACGTCAATTTCATTTGTTGTGTTCATTTATTCCATTAGTTTGCTGAATATTTTTATTTGTATGACTTTTTATTTTCTTAATGCCGATTCTATAGCTTTTTTGGATGTTTCAACAACAATTACATAATCTTTGTCATTGACCATACATTTGAGGTTGTGTTTGAATTTTTCAGTTTCCTTTCGTATACTTAGTTTCACAGTAATTCGATGCAGTTATTCTCTTAGACATAATCCACTGACATGTTCGGCTGCTAGTGTTATTTCGCTTGAAGTGACTGGAGTAGGTAGACGCGAATATTTTGGTTGGTGAATCTTGTTTCTGTTTAACAAATTCGTGTGAGTTTGCTGATAAGCTTCCTGGTAGAAAGACGATATGTATCTTTGATATAAGAATAAAACTTGTGTGCTGTGGTAGAGTATAATTCCATTATTGATAAGATTTGTTTTCATAAAGTCTCACAGTGTTGTACAGTAATGCTTACTGAGGATGTTTCGAGCACAATTTATTGTTCATAATCATATCAAGGGGATAAGTAGTAAGATATTGAGTCAGGACAAAATTTGAGTCTGTAACATACCTGCACTGGGACTACAAATGCTTGCGTCAGTAAAAGGTGAGTATCACTTTGAAGAACAAGTGATAAAGTGAAAGGAAAAGGATGAAGAACCTACCGTAATTTTCAATTTTCGAGTTACAGAGGGTTTGACAATTTGTAAAATTCTAAAGTCACGCGTAAGTATACCACGGTTATGACGTTAGCAGTTGCATGATAGCAAATTTGAACTTATCGGCCTATTTCATGATGTGGGCAGTTAAGTGATTGATTAGGTGTGCTGTTGGTACTATGGTTAGTGCTACTTATATCCATATTTTAGTAGTATATCAGGAAACGAATTCAAAAAGTTAACAGTATGTTTTGGACACACAGCACACACGTTTTCGACCTAAGACTGGGTTATTGGCAGATCCCAATGATGGAAAGTGACCAAAGTAAAACAGCGTTCAGGCTTAGACAGAAACAATACCAGTTTAAACGAATGCCATTTGGATTGATAAGCGCCCTATTTACGTTCAGAAGTTTAATGACCGCATTACTGAAGGGTCTGAAGAACGAAGAGGTATACGGAGACGATTTCATTGTGTACAGTGAGACAGTAAGTGGTCATACAGACGACGACAAAGCCATCTTAAAGAGAACTGATGATTTTGGACTGCGCATCAATAAGAACAAGTCCTAAGTGGTCAAAAACACTGCTGTCCCCCTGGGTTATAAAGTGGGGGATTGAGAAACATGACCATTATCTGAGAAAATCTCGGCTGTTAAAACCAGTGAATTGTCAAATTCAAAAAGAAAGCTGAGACAATGTTTAGGAAGCGGGACATTCAACGGACGGTTTTTCTATAAATTCAACGAGATAGCAAGGCCTCTCTATAGGTAAGCAAAATTCAAGTGGTAGAATCAAAGAGCTGCCAGTGCCTTGTAGGTGGTTAACAGTCTTGACAGACGCGAGTGATCATGGCATAGGTGCCGTCTTGAGATAAACGGACGGGATTGTTGGATATGCTAGCCGAAAGTATTCTACGGTGGAAAAGGAGTGTTTAGCCACTGTGCGGGCATTAGAAAATTGGAAACCACAGCTGGTTGACCTCCGATTTCACACTGAGGCTGACCGCAAACTTCCGCAGTGGTTAAAAACAGAAAGGAACCTATGAGAAACGTTGTCACAATGGATGCAACGGCCACAAGAGTATGATTTCACGATTGGATGTATTCCAGGAAAGGAAAATGTAGTGGTTGACTATTTGTCCAGTTCAGATTATGAGGCTGAACTACCTGAGGTAGCATATTCAGTAAATGCTTGCAGGGACATCCCTTGCAACTTGTTCGCTGCCAGAAGTCGGGTCCTACTCTTAATACAGTCATTCAGATGATAAATGAGGGGAAATAAATCGAGACGTCAGCAGCGAATACGGAGTTGAAGAGGTCGCTGCATCACGAACTTAGACAGAAACTAAACGCTTCCTGTCCCCTAACTTGGCAAGAATATTATGGTAGCTGGTTTATGGTGATGCCAAAGAGTCTTCGTCGTGAGGTAATTCACGGATGTCACCTACTAGTCCATACAGGCGTTGCGCGGACTTACGATCTAGTGAACCAAAGTGCATGCTGGCTAAATATGAGAAGCGATATTACAAACTACGCGCTTGCTTGCCCGCAGTGCAAACTGATATAAGGTGATCAGTGAATTTGACCACCGTTACAAACAATTCCCGCATTATCATTCTGTGATTCATGGTCGTTGGACATAATGGGTCATTTCCCCCAAACATTCAGTGGAAATCAATACATTTTGGTGATGACGGAACACTCCACGACGTGGATAAATACAGTAAGGATCAGTACATCAAAATCGTAACCAAGGCGATAATACTGTGGAGGATCATAGTGTACGAAAGATGATATTGACGGATCAAGGTCTCTGAGCGGTTCAGGACTACCCTGAAGACAGTGGATATTAAAAATTAAAGCGACGGCGTGTTAAACGGCCTAAAAGAATGGTACAATCGTGCACTCAAGAAGTGGCTATCTGAGAATAGAGGCAATTGGGAAACTGACCTACCTCTGGTATTACTGACATATCGTGCCACAACACGGGGACAACCAAATATTGCTCTTTCAGCTGGTGTATGGGAGGAGCCCATGCTTTCCGGTACACCATAAGACTTGACCACAACAACGACATTGGAACAGTAAGAGATGGACAGGTGAGCGGAAACAGGCTACTCAGAATGTACAAGAGAAGCCAAAAACCGACATCGAGAAAGCTGGCAAAAAACGAATCAAGGCTTGGAAGTATTTGGAATAGGCGACCAGGTGAGATTTAGGGAACGAAAGTACACAACTGGAGGCGGTTTAGGATCAGGAGAGCTCCTCCAAAAGTGGGAGGGACCATATGTGGTCACTGGACTTACTGGACATAAATTTATTTTACATCAGTCTCAGTGGTGCCCGATAGTCTTTACACAACCTGGCCCCTCTGGTTCCATGCAGTTTGATTTTTGGGCCCTTAACATTTTCTGTATAACCCTCCATTCCACTAGAAGCAAGTTTCTAACTCTGTGGTAATAACTGTCCTCATGCAGCGTTGAAGCTCGATATAAGTCTCTTTCCAACGGACAAACCTGGATACAAGTATGAGTCACTTAAATAAATTGGTCAGACTAAATGAGGGGCTCTTACGTCCTACTTTCTCCTCCAACCATGTAAAGCCCGTAAGCAATAGTGCTTTGAGCCACACAATACTGTACCTCCTCAATTATTCGAAAGAGACACCAACATCTTGAGAAAAGTCTCAGTGTTGGACGACAAAATATATCACGAACATTCGGCAAACCCCTATAATGAAATCAGCTCTTTTGACACGCGCTAAAGAGTGGCTTAGTCACATTTTCAAAATTATAAGTCATAGTAAGAAGGGCATACTTCCATTAGGTCATTGTGGACCCCTTCATATCAACACACGATGGAAATGAAATGATTGAATGCGTAACCATTCCCTTTCTCTTTGAATCTGTCAATCATGGAATTCCTTACCAGCATCAATATGTGATGCACCTTCAGCCGGTTATCAGCAAAACCCCAGGACGGACATTAACAATTCAGTTTCTGCTTAAGCTGCTTATTCACTTACTACCATAATAAATATTTCACATTTACGTATTCTCCATTAATTATTAGTTATTCTTATTCTCTGACCCTTCAACCATACTGGACGGTCAGTGAGTGGACAACTTCAGGTCATAGCAGAGCATGCTCTTAAAACACCACATTTTTTCCTTCACGTTCCCTGTGGAACATAGGGCTCCAAGCTAGAGGCTTGAAGTTTCTGTAGCAGTGTTAATTTTTACAGGATGGGGTTGCTAGCCTCATGCCCGACCTTTCTGCTTTACCAGTCTCACTGCTGGCTTAGCGAGGTAAAGGAATGCGTCTGTGGCCGGGGATCGAACCCCGGACCATGTGCATGGTCGGCGAGCGTCCTAACTGCTGTACCACCGACGCACAAAACATGACATAATACAGGTCAAATATAACTAACCACCTACATTACTACCTTATGAATCTAGTATAGCAACATTACATGAGTTGGGGCAGAGGTTCATGGAAGATCAACAACCGTCGTCTCGCAACTAATGGGCCAACCCGTTGAAAGAATATTGGACATTAAGCACTTTTTTATGCCTGTTAGTCTCATTTACAATTACCGTTGTTAGCGTGACTTAAACATATACAAGCGGTAGTTCAAAAACTTCAAGTAATTTGCAAAGTTCTCATAGTTCTGGATCTTTTAAGTTGCCATGCTTATCAAATTCCCATCTTTCTTATCTCGTTAGTCCCAGTTTCTCTTATATGCAGTGTAGTGTTGACCAGGCTTACGTAGTATATTATGGGTTAATGTTGTGTAGGCATGAGAAGTGAAATTTTGTTAAATTACATGGTAAAAGTGAATAAGTGAGCTCTAAAACAAGTGTGAATATAAAAGTTGAAGGTATGCATAAAAAAGTTTAGTGTTCCAGTGAAGGAGCGTAGACGGTTACTGTTTCCCTCCTACAAAGTACAGAAAAAATTTGGGGAAATTATTGAAATATAAAGGAGAAATAAAGAGAAAAAGGGGACATAATGGCAAAAAGAAGCATATCAACAGTGCGTTAAAGGGGGCATAGTCGCTATCTGGGCGAAGGGGATATTCTAGACAAGGTCTCTTTCATTTCCCCTTTTTGGTCCATCGAGCCTCCTATTTTTGTCTCCATTTCACTCACTGTTCCCCTCTTTTGTCCATTTGAGTTGAGGCGTATTTCTGGGGTTTCTTGAAGACAGATGTTGCATCTACTCGAAATTTTAACTCTGCTTTGCCTCAAATTTTTTATCCTTGTATAGTAGAATAGGTTTTGTACGTCTCTGAAGTTGGTAAGGTCACTAGCTGCTAGAAACGGTGGTTTGTGTAAAGGTGGTGTAATCTGTATGGTTTCGCGTGAACACTCTTAACATTAGAAAGGAAAATGAAACATGCAATATACTGTTCACATATAATAAAAGCACTCAGTGAGCTTCATGTTTTTTGATAATGTATGAGTCTGTAGTGTTTCCACCCATCGGACAGGACGTGTTATACATAATTACGTGCCACAATTGCTTCCGGTTGAAGGGAAAATTGTCTACATTTCAAACATAGGAACTTGCACGAGTGCATCGGTTCACAATTAGCCATACGGTAAGCCGTATGAGACTTTCTTTTGAACCCTGGAATGTTTGAGTTCCTTTATGGGACAAAGGCTGGATGTAGTTTCCTAGTTTTGGTCTCACTAGGAATGTGTATAAGGTGGTGAAGGTTTCACTGGTAATCTTTGTAAAGACCATGGGTTTCGCCCATGGGAATTCGAAACTTCAAGCTGCCACCATGCGACACTGTGTCATAGTTCTTAGGTCGCGACTTACTATGACACCTAGGTCCATGTGCGTATGAGCTGATGAGAGGTGTATTCCCGCTGTGTCATATGAGCTGACGCTTGCGTGTCCACTGTGCATGGTTGCATACTTCACTGTGTTGATCAGGGAGGGGGTCTATTCTAACAGTTTGTCGAGATTCTGTTGTGGCATAAGCACGTTGTCATAATCTTTGAGCTGTCCCCAAAGTCTTAGGTCATCTGCGTAGAGGAGCCTAGGAGATTCGGTTAGCCCATTCAATTTGTTGATATACAGGATAAATAAGCGAGGGCCTAGCACAGTGTCTGGTGGCACTCCACTATGTTCTTCTCTTGCTTCGCGTGCTACACGGAGTGTGGCGACTCGAACTTCCGCACATTTTTGCAAAGTTCTATGTCAAAAACAGACAGACAGCCGGGTGGGGAGTTTTGGTCTGACCCCGACTCAGTCTCCCACGTATGAGGAGTTCATTAATGCGGTTTAGGGACCCTATTTTGAATCTAGATCTATGTAGTTTCGTGAGTTCTTTTGTGTGAGGCACTTTCCCGGAAGCTTCGCTGAAATCTGTGAGAATGACGTTGTTGAGTTTCTCTGTCTCTGGACGTGAACTGGCTTTCACTGGCTGTAATGTTTGTCTGGCATTTTAGGTTTCCGCGATAGCCCTGCTATGCCTTGTAGAGAAAATAAATTAATTGAAGCTAGATATGGACTGAGATATGTCTTTGCATGTGTGAGTAGTTTGATCAGGACTAGTTGGGATTTTAGAATAAGTAGTGTGAAGGAGTCAATACAAATACGTCAGTGTGAACAGTCGCTGAACGTGTGGTCTAGCACTCTTAGGACTACCATTAGTCTAGACATCCTCATATGGCTCAAACCAAAAGTGATGGGTTTCACAAATCGTTTCCATCTATTCCTCGGATAACTAGTAGAGTTTTTTCAAACTAACCTTATATCACCCAGCATTGGTCATCGAGGAAGACGTTAGCTCAGCATGCGTACTTATCTTGGGTATTTCAATCGATAAATCAAAACATTGATGGTAATCGGTGAAACATGACTTTCGCTCGAAAATGCTTAACCTAATGAAAAATTCTTTGCAAAATAGGTAGCTGAATGTCTACTTCGTAATTTAGGCAAATTTATTCGTTAGTTTTGATTTTATGTCGAGGGCCTTACTCTGTTTTTTTCTTTTCTTTTTACCGTTGTGGTGTTAAACAGATGTATGTTTCTTGTGTATATTGACTGGTTGTCGCCTCATCATCCCAGCGTAGAATGCTTTTAAGTTGTTCGTATCTTCCTGCGAAAGCAGTTTCCTTATGAACTAAGTGGTTTGTAAAAACAAATAAGGTTTGTATTTTCGATGTGCCCAGTTAAATGATGATGTAACGTAGTGTATTGATTTGCGATGTGAGATTTTTAGCTAGTGAAAATTGTTTTGAAGTGTGGCTCATTGGTTTGGGAACTAGGCTTTCAGCCGATGGGTTGCGGGTTCGAGTTTTGCCCATCTATTTCGGCATGGGCGATTGGGTGGTACCATCAGCCCTCACACGACAAATGTGGCTCTTAGCCTGGTAATTGAGCTTAAATTTACGCAGTCGGAATTGTAGGATTGTGTTCTGAAGTGTACTTTAAATTTTTATTTACTTATACTGTCATTTCTGACGGTATTGTCATTTAAAGTGCAAATTACTAGGCTACGACAGTTGTATCATCAGGCTAAGTACTGAAGAATTTGGTGTGGTTTCTTGTAGTTAAAAATGTAACTGGTTTCTATTATTTCTTTGTTTTCGACTGGGATCTGGCTGTAATCCAGCAGTTTCACAAAGTGCTTTGTGTAGTAGATGTTTGTGTGATCTGGCGGTCAGTATTTTATGGCTCCTACACTCACCTTTTTGTTGTCTATATTGTCATCCTTTGAGTTCGTTCACTCATTTGTGATGTGTCTACCACTTTCGTATTATATTTTAGTATGAATCAGAGATGTGCTCATGTGTGACAAGATGTTTTATTAGATACGTCGTATGTATAACTACGATAAACTTTTCATTATACTTGGCAATGAAGATAGTGAATATAGATCATATGTTGCAAATGATTTTCATTATATGTAGTGGTTGGTATGTGTTCTACAGGTTTATTCATTCTCTGGATGCCTTCTTATCAGAATAGGAGTGAAATAAGAGGTGTTTGGCTGTTCAAATTGAGAAAATGACACTGATCCCTGAAGTTCTGACTGTTTACTTGAGTCCTATTAGTCTCGTGTTATGTTCGTCACTGGAGTATAATTGGTGACTGATGACTTCAGTTCCAAGGTTGTTCCCAGTAGAGTAAATACATCCACTTTGTCACTTACATTCTTGAACATGCGATTCTATTAAGCTTTTCTGTACGACTTAGTTTTATTCTTCTCATTATACTTTACTTTTTTGACTTCCTTTTCATGTATTTATCTGTTATATTGGTTTTTTCATAGTTGTATAGCAATTTAAACACAAGAAATTGTTTCCGTTTGTGTGTATCCTTGTTCTCGATCACTTAAATAGTATTGAAACGCCTATCTTGTTTGTTTTGATTGTTTTATTAGGTCCATCGTAGTCCCTACCAAAATCATCGATTATAATTGGCTTTACAAAACTGTAGACACTAAAATTGTTGTCGAGGTTTATTTCAACATTCTCCAAAACGTATATTGCTATCTAGTTAAGGATGACAGTTTCATGTTTAACAGAGCGTGATCATGTTACATACAGTGGTCGATTTCAAATCCTCCCTAACTCATTTAGCTTTCATCGTCAGTATACACAAATCTACTTGGCACGTTTAGCTTCGGCCAAGCCAGTTTTATCAAAGTTGGCTGAACACAAATGGACAAGTGCTGGTCGTTCTCATTTCCCTATTCGATCACTAGCTGATTTAAATGCTAATGAAATGTGTGTTATCATCGGTACAGTATTCAAGGTATGAGGTTTTCTTTATTCTCTGTTAATGTAGCGTAAAACTTCAAGAGTGCATAAAGCTGTATGTAGGCATTTATTTTAGAAATCTTGTAAGTATTTATGGGAGAAACCTTAAGCAATCCTGATTTTACGTCTCTGTGTGATGTAAATAGTTACACAACACTGACTGAGGTAGGAAGGTGAAACAAAATTCAATTTAGTCTTCATACAGACAGGTGTGTGTTGTTTACATTGATACAGATGAATATTTACATCTGTGTTTTAAGACTTGCTGCTTATGCCGAATGTGTTTTGATTCTATCTTCTCGTCTTTTTTCTATGCTGCTGAGAAATGTACTAAGTGAACACAAGTAAACCATGTGAGTTTACTTAGGGATAAGTCTAATTTGCAGACTATCACACCTTTTAAAAGAATGGAAGGCAAATATGCATTCGATAACTTGTATATATACAATAATAAAAAGAAGAGATTGAAAACACATTATAGAAATGTTGCGAAAAAGTATTTGTAGACATCGCTGGATCATTTGCATTTTTAGTGTTAACACCACCCCAATATTTTATCTTCAACACAAATGTAGTTAAAAAAACAACATACAAATTAATTAATAGTAGCTTGACAAGTATGTCAATTTCAGGAGGGGGAGATTTCAACATAGATTTTTTAAATTCAGGTTGATGTATAGTTGCTGAATAGGGAGAAATATCAAAAGAATGGGAGGTGAGTTTTCCCTATAGTCACGTATAGCATCTACAATGAATATCACATAAACGCTTTGGTCTTTGTCGATTAATATTTAATAATTTCCAGATTCCCAAATAGCAATTCAGAAAAACCAACAGATTCAGCGAAGAAATATTTTCGTTTCCAGTTAGTTCCTCATCATCGACTGGCTCTACACCAAGATATTTGGCTTTTTACATCAAAATTGTCTTAACCAATCAAGTGGTTACTGCAGTTAATCAGTTTTGTACATAGTAGAGGGGGGTGGGTGAGGGTCAAATTAAGAGGTTAAAATTCATCAAAACAATTAACTAATAGATGTTAGTAAAATGATATCTGTTTTGAAAGTCGGGTGAAATTAATTACGAAATTCAAGATAAGTTAGTTATTAGACGTTGACAGAAACTCTTTTTTACATGATTGAGAAATTTGTATTGATGATTAGGAAGAATTACTTAAGATACAAACAAGTTAATATAATTAACTGTACTTGTAAGCACGATAAACTAACAAAGCGAAAAGTTAGTTACAAAGGGAGGGGGTAATTCCTTTTAAAAAACCTAATACATATTATGTATTAGGTTGGCCATGACAAGGGAAGGGTCAGTACAAATTTTGTTTGAACACACAGATTTCGCCTGTTCAAGTGAATTCCGATTGACTGACTCTGCTGTATGTAAACGTCGTACTGGTAGACCATGCTAGAGGTTGAATGATATACGATAAATGACTTTAAAGGCTTTGTCAGAGTCGACTTGATATCCAGTCAGTATGGTATCGACGAGATGAACTGGTATTCAGCTGTGTGTGGCTTTATTCGGACGCTTGCCAAACCAGGATGGGGGGAGGTGTTCAGAAATTCGACAATGAACTTTCCTGATCGTACTCCCAGTGGAATTAGCTCCACATGGGTAGTATACATTGAAGAGGTGAAACAGGACAGTGTGTCTTCATTTCTTTAACTAAGTATTGGTTGGCTAGTGAATATACAGCGCGGCTTCGCTGCGTTGGAAGTCCTTTTGAAGATCCTTCTCAGAAGTTGTGATAAAATCTCGCTATTGATACTACCCGTGAATTGTAATCTTATGAAGACTGATCTTTTGGGAACAGTTGGTACCTTTGACTTTTCACTTTCTGAGTTCATGTATGTGTTCACGAATTTAGTCGGATATGTGTTTCTATTTAATATGTTACTAATATTACCGAGTTCTTCGTTCACTGTGTCATTTGATTTATTTAATTTATCAATTATATTGCTATTGAAGTTTTTCACGTAAAAACTCTTTTTTGTTTAATTATTAAGGAAATGCGTTTAAAACCAAGTGTATTACGTGATATTGCGGTTATGGAAACAGACAATGTTGGTTCAGAAAATCATCTCGCTTCAACAGATATCCAGTCAATGGTTCGCCTAACATCAGATGATGATTCACTTTACCTCGAAGATGAAGTTCAGCGTATTAATTTGTGTTTACCTAGTAAAATGTCAAAGCTTTGGTTACCAGCTAATTTGATTACCGGTATTGTCGTAGCAGTCCTTGGTCGTGAACTTGAATCTCAACCTGGTAACTGATGTGAAGTTAATGCTTGTTAACGTTGCATACTTTTTATGAATTCTTCATCAGATGTCAGATTTGCAGGTTGATCAGCTAGTGGTTTAACCTGCGTAAATTACACTCAGAAAACTACTCTAAAACACACTTATGCCCAGAAGTTTTAATCCACGTTACAATCAGAAGTGATTCCAGATACAGTTGTATTCACTGATGACGTTTCAAGCACAATTTATTGCTCACATTCCTATCAAAAGAATTACATAACTTCCAAACTTTGTGTATATAGTTCCATTATTTCTTATGCTTTGAATTTATTGGTAGTAATATTTCCCATTTCTCTGGCATTGGTCTCGCGTATTAGGTGTAGATTGAATGAACAAAGATTTGTTGTTCAGTCTCCCTCCCACCTACGTACATCACCTTTCGGATCTGCAGCTCTCTCCCACCTTATTGTGTGATTGTATGTCAGTGGATACATTGCGATTACTGTTTTTTCATCTAGGTTCTTCATGTTTGTTGGTTTAGACACCCTAGACTTGACTAAATTGGTATCTTCTGATAACCTGCCTGACTCCGACCTGTTGATCTGACCTATGTAGTTGACTTCACAATCATTGTAAGTTATTTTGTAGACTTATTATTAACTCGTCTGATTGGGTCAATAGAGTCCTCTATCTCTACAAAGCATGTCCATGAGTGAATTTGTAGGTTTGAGTGCCACCCTAATTTCTGCCTTATCAGGAACTTTGTATAGGATTCCAGATGTCTGTTCGTGATATGATGAAGCTGCAGATGCCTCAGATTTCTTATATATGCTATGGTTAACAGTTTCGCTATCATTATCCTCTTCTTGTGGGCTTTCCCAAACTTCCTAGTGAATTCTATTGTGGTGAGAGGAGGCTGCTGTCTCTGTCTGTCTGGATTCAACATAGAACTTGGCACCGAAGTGCACCAGTTCGAGTTGCCACGTTCCAAATAGCACACAGAGGTAGACAAGAAGATGAGTGAAGAGAATCAATAGAGTTTGACAAGTATAAGAGTGAAACAGAATGGGTAATGGTAGAAAGGAATATGAAAGATTACAGAGACTGAATACATCTGCCCTGGCCATTGACAACGATTTTGAGCCATGTCACCTATTGTCTCCAGCCATTGATTCCTAGAGTCCCGAGGCCCCCGACCCGGGAGTCTGCATCTCCCTACCTGACTCAGTTTAACTGTCAAGGATTTCATGGATTGATGAGGCCATGTTTTTGTTTGGCCACCACTGGCTCTTTTCCAACCTGCACCTATATCAGCTAGCAATGCCCGTCGGGGGAGGCGGTGGTTAGGCATGCACAGCACGTGACCTAGCCATCTTAGTCTATGTAACTTTATAGCCTCGTCGATTGATTTTCCCTCTTTGCCCAACACTCTACGCCTAACGTCAACATTACTTATCTTGTGAAACCACCTAACGTGAGACAGAGATCGCAGACACCTATGATCGAAAGCAGTCAACCTTTTCATGTCTTCAACTCGTATTGGCCATGTTTCAGAGCCATAGAGAAGGACGGAGCGAACTGATGAGCAGTACACACGTCCCTTGGTTGATAGCCGGATGTCACGCCTACGCCAGAGATGGTGTAAGTCAGCAAAAGCAGCTCGAACTTTTCGGATCCGTGCTGAGATTTCATCGCCAATCAGTCCGTTGGTGCTAATACAACTTCCCAAATAGGTGAAGTGGTCAACATGTTCTATCACTTCACTCCCTATCACTAAGTTAGGAGTTGACGTGGTCCAGTCCTGTAGCAGCATCTTACATCTTGTAGGGGCGAATCGCATGCCAAACATACGGAGATTGCCGCTCAAGGTGTTCAGAAGACTCTGCATTTTGTCAGCATCCTCCCCTAACAGGACTATGTCATCTGCATATTCTAAGTCCATTAGATTATTCCCTGGTAACAAGTCGATTCCTAAGTCATTACGTTCAGTTAAGGATACTTCCATCAGCATATCTATGATGAAGTTAAACAGAAATGGGGAAAGTGGACATCCCTGTCGGACACCACTGGTTGTTACCAATTCAGATGACAATTCCCCATAAGCCCTTACACGACTACGTGAGTTTGAATAGAGTGCCTTGATTAGTGCAATGTACTTTCTTGGCACTCCCTTCACAGTCAGACATTGCCATAGTACCTTTCGATCCACGGAGTCGAAGGCCGCCTTCAAGTCAAGAAATATGACAATTGTTGGACGCCGAAAAGTGTGTCTATGTTCTAGAATCTGTCGAAGAGTGAAGATATGATCTATGCACCCCCTACCTGGTCTAAAACCTGCTTGATTTTCCCTCGTCTGTTCCTCCCGAGTTCTGCTTAGTCTATGCATGATTACTGAGCCTAGGATTTTAGAGACTATGTTCGTTAGGCTGATCCCCCTCGTTTCAAATTACTGATAGCTTTTGTGACCTCACTTACAGACGGCGGACCAGTGTCTATATCCCATTCGGGTGTGTGTGGATGTCGGGGAGGTTCAGTGTGGCTGTAGGCAAGTTAAATTGTTCCTCAAAGTGTTCTTTCCAGCGTTCAAGGCGTCTATCCTGAGAGCTAATTAAGGAGCCATTTTTCTCAGAAATAGTCTCACTTATGATTTGCCTTCTCCCACCCGTTTCCTGATGAGTCTAAAGAGTTGCCTAGTGTTGCCTATCGCCGATGCTTTTTCCATCTCTTTTGCCTTTGTCACCCACCACTGTTCACGGTCCTTGCGGAGACTTTTAGTAAGTTTCCTTTTGTGCAGCTTTCGCTCCTCATTGAATTCGGAGCTCGCCGGAATAAGTCTTCTAGCATCTATCAGTTCGGATGAGGCAGTCGAAATCCAGTGGTTTTTACTCACCTTTGGATTTACCTTATTCACAGCTGTATCTATAGCTGACTGAATATTCTTCCAGGCTTCTCCAGGGTGAGCACAGCTGTCGAATTCAGATATGCGTTTAGCTAGTTCTTCCTCAAATAGGGATTTAGTTTCCTGATCGAGCTGGGGACGTGATGGTTTTACCGCCAGCTGTTTCCTACGTCCGTTCAGTCGTAAGCACACACGAGCCCGGACCAGTGCGTGATCGGTATCTACACACGTGTTCCAGAAGGAGCGACAATCTCCTACCGACCCACGCCAACGATAGCTTATTGCTATGTGGTCTATTTGTGTCCAGCGTTGGTTTGATGATGGGGGTCGCCAGGTTAAACAGTGTCTCTCCTTGTGTTTAAAGTTAGTGCTTACAAGAAACAAATGATTATCTGAACAGAACTGTAGGAGACGGTCACCGTTGTCGGTTCGCTGGCACGGAACTCCATAGGTGCCACCGACATCCTTCTCAGATTGACACAATTTCCCTACTTGAGCATTAAAGTCACCAGCTAGAACGACTATATCTGAGCGTTTAGCCTTTCTCACCAAACTAGACAGCTTTTGGTAGAACTCATCCTTCGTTTCATCCGAACTGCAGTCAGTGGGGGCGTAGGCGGAGATTACGAAAAGGCATCGGCGAGTAGTGCAGTCCTTTCTCCTTCTTACTGATCCGTTCAGACGGACAGCACACATTCGGCTATCTACCGGGATCCAGTCAAGCAATGTCTTTTCTGCCCTAGTACTCAAAGCTATCCCTACGCCAGCTAATCCTCGTGAACTAGCTGTGGCATCTCCTGACACCCTCAAGGTGAATTTTGAAGATTCATCCTGTTGGCCAGGTGGGGTTAGGTGAATAACCACACTTGGGTCTTGTATGCGTGTTTCTGAAACACAACATACATCAATGGCTCGGGATGCCAGGGTCTTAGCTAGTGATGCTTGTTGTCCTATTTGGCAAAGTGTCCTAACATTAAATGCTCCTATATGAAATTGGTGGCGTGGCTTTAGGAGACTATCGGTGGTGGTTTTTTGGCTTCTGTCGTTTTTAGTGGACACAGAGTGAAGAGGGAGTGAGGAGCCATCAAGTAGAGGAGTTGCATCAGTGGGAGGAAGGCAAGGTAATAGAGATGAAGATGAAGACAAAGATAAGTGAGGATTAGAGAGGTTTTGTGTGCATTTCGGATTGTGAGGGCGTTTGTTACTTCCCGGCTGCCCACACCGTGGAAGTTGGTTGCGTGACCGCAGAGCCCAGGGGACAACTGCTTGAGGCCGGTCACACGCGGCCTGTTTTTGTTTGTTCTCTTTTGTTTGGTGTGCCTCAGTAGCATACTTATCACTCCTGCCCTGTGACACGGCAGCAGGAAGCGCGGTCGTTGTTAATCCGGGCCACGGCCGATCCGGCATGAAATTTTGTGAATTTGTTTGAATCATGGTATTGGATGGGGTAGCTGCTTTTTGTTTAACCGCTATCCAAACAACCTGCCTGGCATGGTAGAACCTCAAGAGACATAAGTCTCAGCCAGTATAGCTTGATTAGGTCATTGCGGTGTTCAAGCCCGATCACCACGTCAAGGTAGCAGCTTTCGGTCGGGAAGGAGGAGGAGGCTGCTAGCCAATTGGTAGACATTAATTTACGTCAATGTTTATGTCCCAAATATTGGTCGTGAGAAAATATGAACAAGACTGATTCAACAACCAGTCACAGCAGATTTTGCGTAAGCAGATACAGTTAACATATAGATGACCTGACATTCAAGAAACAGTCAGAAAGAGATGCAAGATCAACTTTCTGTGAAAAACAACCAATCAGAAGAGTGTGTTTGTTTGCTTGAATAAGCTATATTAATATACATGATAAACGATCCGTTGCCTGACCCTTGTCTTCTGTTGTTACACTATGGGATGTTAATTCAGTAATAGCGTTCCTTTTATCTGTTTCATTTCGTTATTTGGTTTTTCTGACATCCTATTACTAGACACATAACTAAGTTCGACCTTACAAATCACATAAAGCCTGAATATCTGTTAGAGTTCTCCTGGTTTTTCATAGACACTGGTGAATAATTTACCTTCTGTTCGTTTCATTTTACAACCTAACCCGGTTAATTCGTCTTGTTCGTTTTCTAACTCAAGTGCACATTTACTTCCGTCTACTATTGAGTCTATATCTGTGAATAATCTAGAGAAATGCTCTGTTTTTAAGTCGATGAAAGTGTAATCCACGTATGTTTATTATAAATTTAGAGCTGGACTAAATGTTTTACGAGCCATATTTTCCTGACTATCGACATAAAGATATCTGTTGTAACTGGGGAGATTAATGATCCCATTGCTAACCCTTCTGTGTGTTTATACATTTTCCTTAAAATTTGAAGACAGTAGACGTGAAACAGTATTGGATTCTTAGAATAATTTCCTCAACGTATAGGTTTGTTCTGTGAATAAGTTCAGGATCACTCATTTTATTCTATTGACAGTTGTTGAAGCTTCTTTGTCAACTTTATCATTTCCTGTGCCATTGTTTTCTTCCATTAACTTATCAGACTTTCTTATTTGTACGTGTTTTGTCCTTCTAACAGCAAATTTTCTAGCTGTTTTGGAATGTTTTTATTTAAGACTTTGTAGTAGTAATAGTAGTTGTTGTTGTTGTTCATATCACATTTGAACTGCTCAGTCTCATTTGGCATTTTGATTAGTTTCCGAATAAAATTTCGTGAATTTCCCCTCTGAAGTATAATCTGTTGAAGTGTTCCACTGCTGCTGTTAGTTTGCTTGTTGTAATTCGAATACATGGACATAAGTATTTAGGAATTATATGGTTTTTCAAACATCGAGTATTGAACTACGATGATTTGTTGTGTTTCGTACTTCAGTTTGCGAAAGTCGTGTGTTTGTTGATAAGCTTCCTAATAGGAAGACCACATGTTTCATCAATATAAGAATAGAATTCAGGCACTGTGACACTGAGTTTAATTCCATCACAGATAAATTTGATTCGATAAAAATGTACAGTGTTACAGCATTATTTGCTGATGACAACAGATGCATGTATCATAATGAACAGTTTAGTTGCCTGAACCTAATGGACTGTCTAGTATGTTTAGACTTGTTTACACTAGGTCGTGATTGATACCAACGTCGGTATTGGTAAGACAAGTGAGTTTAACTAGGTCACTTTCTTCAATGTTGGTGAAAAAAGTGTACGGACGCGGATCCATTCACGTTGTTATAAGACCTAGATACGTGATGGGGTGAGGCTAACTGTAGATTGTAGTAGTCTAGGTGGTGTGACTCGCGTGAAGAATACTTTTCTGAGGTTGTGTTAGGGGGAAACATAGGTGGATTTTACTTAGTGAAAATGATGAACAGCAGCCCACGTAGAAAATGTAAGTCAGCACCCAGTTTATGAAGATGGATGAAGCTGCAACATACTGATTTTATGGAGTTAACTAACTAACTCAATAAAAAACCTGAGTGATAAAGACCGCAGTCCTTCCAGTGAATGTGTTATTGTTAAATCTAGCGGAAGTTTTCCATTTTGTGACCCATGAAGTCCGTCTCTGGATAGTCTCCAGTTCTCCAATCGCATACTTCTACCCAGAAGACAAATTATTTTCCGGGTGTATGTGAACAAAGTTTGATAGTTAGGTGAGAATGCCTTTATGTGATTATGAGTAATGAGTTATACTCGAAACATTGTGAGTAAATGATTCTGCATCGTTGTAGGTTTTGTGAAAGTAAATTATTCTGTCATGGCATTATACTTTACGGCGGTGCCTAGATTCATTTCTTATTTTATTGATATTTGAAATATTTAAACGATCACGGAATGTCAATCTATGCTTCTAAAAATCTTTGAACTCAATGCATTGTCGCTACCGGCATCGTTCATTACATCACAGCGTTTTTCGCTGTATTTGAGTCTCGGTGGCGATACATGGGGCTCATCGGTTCATGCAGTCGGCTTTCAGCCTATTGTTTTTTTAGGTTCGAAAGTTTTCCCACCAAATTCAGTCTGTTTAGTGTATGATCATAATGTGTCAGTCCTAGATTAGTAAATGAAAATGTGTACTGGATAACTGATTTCAAGCAAATACCAACAATAAACTTATTTTGCAGTGAAGGTCTATTATTAAATGATTACGTTATCAAGGCATAAAATTGCACTAGAGTGCACCATCTCAACTTGCTACGCTTCAGACTAGCAGAGTCGGATAGAAATGAAATGTATTGAGTTAAAATGGAATAATTTTAAGAAGATGTAGGTAGTTTTAAAGTTTGGATGATGACTAGTAGTGAATACATTTGCGCTGTATTATGATCCATACCACCAAAAATTTGTGAACATTGATTCTCAGCATTCCCAATAACCCAAACCAACAACTTTTTACGTCGATGGTATTCACAGTGGAAAACTTCATTGGCTGGTGGTATTTTTTTCTTCTGACAGCTCGTGGCTCTTTTTCAGCATAATCTTATATACCCTAACATTGTTTTTCGTCGCAAGACGGTGGCTTAGCATACGTAACATATGCTCAAGGCATCTTAATCGATGACCAACTTTCCTTCCTTACGTAGGACTGACTATATACGCCTACTCTGATCACTACTGGACTGTATTGTGCCACCAAGTACGAGATTCAACTTGGGCAATAATGGTGTATGACCGATAGCATATTTTTTAAATTGGTATTAATCCAGGTGAATTTGATTGAATGTTTTTTGTGATGTAAAGTTATGACCATTACTTTAGCTTTTATTAACTTGGTGTTTTATTTAGATACTTAATTGACTTTTTGAATAAGATAACTCATGTAAATGATAGTTTACTTTTTTTTTGTCACAGGTTTCTTTCATGTAGAAGATATCATGTTCTTGGAACCTCAACCCGAAAGGCCTATCGCAATCCATACGATTTCTCATGCTGATAGCAATCCTGCAGTTTTTCGTAGCTCAGGTCCTTGGCTTGGTATTGTTTGTGGTTTAGGCTTTGCGGGTAGTGGTCATGTTAAACCTGGACATTCAATGGCCCTTCAACTACTTGCTGATTGGATACGCTGTGCTGGGGACTTTGACGGTACACTGGAGTCCCATACAAATTCTGGTTTGGTCCGTCTCTTGATCTTAGGTGAATCGATTAAATCTTCAGGATCGACTATGGATGAAGATAGTGATAAGTGTACACCAGCTATGCGTCTTACACAACGTGTATGTTTAAATGGGATGTTCGTTTTTACGATATAAGTATGCTTTAGTTGTCTGTTTTAGTGTAAAAATGTCAAAGTTTGTATGTGGCAAATTCTCATGTTTTAGTAGCAAATTCTTTGAGGGAAACATTTTAAAGTCTAAATTTTAGTACTATATTTAAAGAAAAGTTCATTTTTACGTTCTATCCTCTCCTCCAATATTGAAAAGTGTAACAAGTTCGATGAATGCACTTTTGGCTGGGGTTTTGTATTCTACTTGTGGGTTAGTGTAATCAATATGAAATGGGAATCATGTGCTTCATCAAAACGTGTTACCATTTGTTCTTGTGTATAAAACTGTAATTCTGTAGGATATGATTGCGTCTGCTACTGTGATGCTGGATATATCGTCCATACTCAGCGTTTGCTATCCAAACGAATCATCGAACACTTACTTTTATGGTTTTATGAAGGAGAAGAAAATCCCCCTTTAGCTGTGCTCTAGAAAACATGACCGACGTCGAACGAACCTGCTAACCAACTACAGAATCATCTACAGATTACGCGGAAATCTTGCCAAACTTCTTCAAACCACACATTGGCAGCAGTCCACATGTTATATCGTAAACTCTGCGTACAGAAGGAGTTTGTTCAGTCACTGAATCGACAACGGACCTAATTTTTCTTAACGTATTTCTTGTTAATCCTGGTTTCTTATTTTCTTAATCTTATTATTTTCCTCCTCCCAGTATTACATGTCTATTTGATATCACGCTGATATTGATTCATTAAATTTCAGTAGAGTTCTGCTCAATCCCGTCCATTAAATTACGTCTCACACACCCCTTACTTGTTTAATTTCATTTTCGTTTCTACCCGACTATCTCTGTACGACGCAATTGTTATCTAAAATGTACGACTCTGGTGACACATCTTTGGAGACACTGCTTGAAATGATGTTTCTGAAAACAGTAACTCTCTGCCTACACCTTTTCTTTTATATGGCTCAATTGGGATTTTTAAATTGTTGAGCAGTTTTCTGCATTACTGCGGCAAAACTTACAGTAACGAAGACAAAGATACGTTTTTTGGGAGAATATAAGATTGTAAAAAATATCACACGGCGGCCTACTTAAATCAGTGGACTACCAGAATTTCCATCCATCAAAATGCTTAAACTCTTCAGCATTTCTTATTGTCTTAATCGTGCAATTATATCAAATAACCGCTACATAAACTCATGCGCATATATTAATAGCTTCCAACTGAACACTGTGTCATTCTTGAAGGAAATGAAGAAAAAGCGCTTTCTCTCTTCAACAGCAACAACAACGCCACGTCACATGATATACTTCAGATTATTACTTTACATGTAGGTCCTGTATGAAGAGGAAATATTTGAGAACAAAGTATGCTGAAAATTTCTGTACTATGTGGTCACATATTGTCTAAAATATAGCCTTATCGTTATTACTGCTAAATACATCTCAAACCATTTGAAGTGCACATTATTCATCGTTATATTCTGATGTACCAGTCCCTTATTTAAATTGTTACAGCAGTGTAATGTTTGACGTGTAATTGTGAAAGGAGCCATAGGTGTTGAAGTTTGCTATTTTTGGTCTCTTGTTATGCAGTTACTGACAGTAATAGTGATGTTTATTGGATACTAGTTATTTTTATTTTCACCTGTAATCTTGGGTTTATTCTCTTTTTCACCAGGCTCGCTACTTAACTCGTAATGCAGATGCAGAAACCGTTACTGCTATGGCTCGACTAGACCAATGGCTGGCCAGTCTTCCCATTGGACCAGGATGCAACAATGGTAGTGCAGCTAGTAATGGTATTGCCATAGATTTACTACCTGGCCCATCCGATCCTACGTCATTACTCATGCCTCAACAGCCTATTCATTCAGCTGCACTACCTTGCGCTGTTTCCCGTTCAGGTGGTGTCGGAAGTGGACATTTATGTGGTCGTACTAATCCGTATAGCTTTCTATTCGAAGGTCGACGTATTCTTGCTACTTCTGGTCAGGGTGTTAATGAATTGTATAGGTAGGATTTTTAGCTTCTGTGTTGAACAATTTAATGCTTTTACATTTACATACTTTTCAGTTCATAGATAATTCTCTTACACTATTTCCTAACTACTTATTCCCTTTGAGTGAAAAGTAAAGTGACATAAGATTTACTGAGTTTATTGATCATCCAATGTCCAGTGGTAGTAATTAACTTTCCGCCTCGTTTCTGTGAAATATTTGTCCTCGCATACGCATATACAATCTTTTTCTGTGTGATACCTAGATCTCTGTCGTCAGACGTAGTATTACTCTCCACCTAACTAGATTACTTTTTTATAGTTAGGTGGAGAGGAGTTACTCGCTGAATCTGTGTTCATCGAATCGGTGCCAAACACATGTAGTCTAAATGACACAATGCCTATACCTGACATGTCGGGATTACGATGAATAGCATGGGGACGAGAAATATATATATATATATATATATATATATAACGAATTATGAAGCCGTATGCATAAATTCATATGATTATGAACAAGCATAAGGTGTACAATGAATGTAAACTTTCTGTTCAATAACGAAATACATAGACAGTCAGATGGTGTTGCCATGGGATCACCAATAGGCCCAACCTTAGCGGATTTTTCTACGGGCGAAACTAAAGAATGGTCCTCTTGAAGATGTAATATATAATCTTGATTTCTATTGCCGACATGTCGATGATGCATTTATAGTTGTGGAGAAAGAAAGAGAGACTAAGGAAATATTGGATAAATTCAATGAAGCACATCCTGGCGTAAGCTTCACTAAAAAAGAGGAAGAAAAGGACTCTATCTCCTTTCTGGATGTCCTAATGACTAAGCGAACAGACGGAACAATATATATACTTTTCCATTGAAAGTCTACTTCCACTGGATAATATACTGACTTCCTGAGCTTCGTACCTCTACAATATGTACGTAATCTAGTTAGATGTTTGGTTCACCGGGCTAGAGTTATCTGTTCCATTCCTATCTAACAATTGTCAACTAACGACAATATTGCTCACCTTATTGTACAACCTAGGACAGGATCTGGAACACGGACACATATCGTGAAATATAGCTAACCTATTGTGACGACTTGAATTGGTGCATTTCTGTGGAAAGTTCTTTGTTGAAGCCGGTCAGTGAATCAGAAAGACTTGTGGAAAAGAATTTTTGTTTTTTCGCTGTTATATATTCTTTTGCTTATCACATCATTGAAAATATAAGTTAGAATTATGCTAAACAAAGCAACAAGCTGGCAGAAGAAGCATCAAAGATAGGGCTTCAGATGAACATAGAGAAAACAGAGGTGATGAAGATTCCTGGCCAACAGCAACAACAACAACAGACAACAATCAGCCAGCATAAATGGGAGGAAGCTGAAAGAAACAACCTCCTTTACCTACCTGGGAAGCATCGTTTCAAGTACAGGCGGACAGAACTGACGAGGATATCAAAGCAAGGATTGGAAAATCAAGACAAGCTTTCATTCCTCTCAAGTCTGTGTGGAGGTCAACAGCACTCAACATCAAAAATAAGATCCGGATTTTCAACTCCAATGTGAAGTCAGTGCTACTATACGGATCAGAGACTTGCACTGCGCGTCATAAAGAGCATCTCAAACAAATTACAAACCTTCATTAACAGTTGTCTTCGCTCAATACTCAAGATCAGATGGCCAGGAAAGATCAGCGATAGGGATCTCTGGCAATGAGCGAACCAACCAGGAACTGATTGTGAAAAAAAGGCAGGAAGAAATGGAGATGGATTGGCGGGCCATGCTCTGAGGAAACCATCAAGTGACATCACTAGACAAGCCATTGCTCGAGTGGAACCCGAAAGGGAAGCGGCGAGTTGGTCGTCAGTTCAAGGGTGACTTGAAGGAGGTGATGTGAAGAGGAAATGAAAGCATGTGGGCAGACCTGGAGCTGAGTGAAAAAGTTGTCAGAAAACTGAAAGCAATGGAGACGCGTGGCTGAAGCCCTATGTTCCTCTAGGAATTAAATGATATAATAATAATAATATGCTAAACAATTAACTAACCTCTCCGTATATTTTATAATCAGTAGTGATCTAAGTTTTAAGGGAATAGAGTTGACAACATTTCTCTTCCATACATTTACGTGTGTTTTTATGAAGTGTGGCAATTTAATGTAGATTTATTCACTTTAATCCATATTAGCGCATTTATAGTAAGGTATTCAGTCAGACGTTTACGTTACTACGAACAATTTAAGCCCATGTCATCAAAGGTTTTTCACCCTTACTGTTTAGCAAGCAAATTTCCATTACTCCTTTCGTTTCCGTTTAATCATTATATATATATATATATATATATATATATATATATATATATATATATATATATATATATATATAATACGATAAATAGGTAAGTAAGTACTCGAAGTAGCCTGATATATTAGTCACAAATTAATTGCCACGTTTACACTCAGTTAATTTCCTATAGTTTGGTTTGTAAGGTTTAGTTATGTTTATACGAGTTTATTATGGATTGATATCCGTTAGAGAACCACTGAAAACTAGCAGGGAGTACTGGACTGCTGTCTCATCCTAGTTTGGGAATCACCTGCAGTACGTACTCATTGGGATTCGAACCCACGGCCTTCCGGTTACAAGGCAAGCTGGCTCGTATACCATTCAGCCACTGGGACCCGATTCGCTGGCTCATGAATTCTAACTTCTACCAATTCGTGATTTAGCGCAACCGGAAGGTCGTGGGTTCGAATCCCAGTGGGTGCATACTGCCGATGATTCCCAAACTAGGATGAGACAGCTGTCCAGTACTCCCTGCTGGTTTTCAATGGTTCTCTAACGGATATCAATCCGTGATAAACTCAGTTTATTGTCTATTATTCAAAATATACTATATTCATTATTCGTTTTGCTAGATGGTTGGAGGCAGTCGTCAGGAAGTTTTGAACCTACGGTTTGTCCTCACTGACACTCAGCAGTCCACCAAGATGTCTATCTGCAATCTCGAAGGAACTTTTGATTTTGATTGATTTTTGATTTACAGCTTGATTCCACACTGTATTTTTGGTACAAGTATGGAATTTTCAGCATGGATATCGGTAGCCCAAATTTTGCAGGCCGACCATAGATATCAGGTGTGCGCCGGCGTGGGCTCGAACCCCGGACCATGTGCATGGTCGGCGAGAGTCCTAACCACTGTGCCACCGACGCACTTATGTCCCTTCTCAGATTCAAACCTGGATCACTCTGTGCTGTAATCAGAGACGGTATCACTGAACCAGTTGGACTGGCGATTGACCTCTTTCAGGTTTATAATGGGTGATAGTATGATACTAGGAATACCTACAATGGTGGCCACACTTCAAACTTGACTGATAAAATTCAGTCTGCACCAACACTAAGGACTAGATGCACAACATTAGTTAATATATAGTGTCCAATCGAAGTAACATTGCTTATTTTGTTTGTTGCGAGTGAACTTGTTCATTTGTTATCTGCCTTTAGCATAGTTAATGATTATTTCAATATGTATAATGATATAATATATATTATTAAGCATCTCACAATGGATAACTGTTGCTTTGTTATTTTGTTTATCCTCCTTGTTTGTTAGGTATACAAAATTAGAGAAGGCTTGTGATCGAATGGAAGCCACTTTACTTTGGGGTCATTTAGCACCTACTTGCCCTGATACCTTACCAGGCTATCCAATGATTGATAATGATCCCCTGCTTTTTCACTCATCCTATTCTACTGAATTTTCCAATAATATTAGTCATGATTATCCTGATATATATATTGCTGGTTGTCAACCTGAAACTACTCCATCATGGCGACGTGCTAGATTACATTGGAATGAAGAAATCAGTGAAGATAATTCAGGTGCACTCTTAGTATCTGTACCACGTTTTGATGCATCCTATTCTATTGTACTTATCAATTTAAGGTCACTTGAATGCCGTGTAGTTCGTATCGATTTAAGCCTATTAGATGAATAAGATAAATTAATTGTTGAAAGTCTCTCTTTCTCTTTTTTTGGCATTTCTACTCTTGTATATTTACGTTTTTTGATGTAAATGCTTGCACGCATATCCGACTTATTTGTTTTGTTTACAGTTTATTTTTATAAAAGAAAGATTTTAGTATTGAAATACATATAGAAATTTGCACACAGGCTTTTTATGTCTTACAGGTGTATATTTCTCTCGAAATCCTAGTTAATTATGGAATCTGTAAAATGCTTCAGTTGACCTGTACCTCGTAACATTGTTATAGAAAATGACTGATTGGCTTCAACATAGAAATTTCTACAAAAATGCACCAGTTCAACTTGCCACATTCTATGTAGCACACAAAGGGAGACAAGAGAGAGAGAGAGAGAGGGGGGAAGATTCGAAAGAATAATAATAAGCATAGATGTGAGGGATGAAGACTAGTAGTAACACGGTTTAAACAGTAGTGTTTAATGGGTACTGCGGACCACAAAGAGTGAATACATCTGCGCCAGCCATTGAGAGGTATTTCGAATCATGTCATCAGTTGTCTCCAGCCATTGGTTCTTAGAAAATCGCGAAGATTCCAACCAGGAAGTCTACACCTGTGTACGTGGCTTGTTCAGACCACTTGTCAAAGATTTCATCGACTGATTCCATGTTTTCGTTCGTCCACCACTGGCTCCTTTCTAACCTGATCCTATGTTAGCTAATACTGTTCCTCGAGGAAGGCGATGGTTAGTCATGCGTGACGCATGTACTAGCCATCTTAGTCAATACACCTTCACAACCTCATTGATTGATTATCCCTCCTAAGCAAGCATTTGACTCCCAACATCGATATAGTTCACCTTATTGCGCTATCTAAGACAGGAGATAGCACATGAGAACCGTATCCTCTTTGCGTCTAATATTTATGAAAGTATATGCGAATTTTTCACTCAGTTTCCTACAGCCGGTTCGCTTTATTAGTTTGAATGAAGAAAGAAAAAACATATTTTCAGTTTTGATGATACGAGCTCGTTTTATTTTTGTGGATTCTCCTCAACTGCGTACATCCTAAATAAATGAGAACTACAGAGTTAATTTATACATATTATGGTGGAGAATTCATGAGGGTGGAGTGGATAGTGAAGTAAAATCATAAAGTAGGTAAAATAATTTAGTTCAGTAGATTTGAAGCCTTATTAGTGAGTTGAACTGAGTGAGTTAAGATCAAAATTAAGATTGAGTGGAATGTTTGACTGACCTATTTGGTTGGCCTCACAGTCAATACATGATATTCGTTAAATTATATTTTTCCTCTTAACCGGCTGGATGTATCGGGTCCTCAAGCCGACAAAGTTTATCTCTGAGAGAGTTGGCTTGTCTACACGCCATCCTAATTCCAGTCTCAGTGAGAATCCTAGGTAAGACCTCTGACATTTTCCCTTCTTTATATGACACCACTACAGATACTTCAAATTCTATATTATCTTTGACATTTTCATTCCATGGTTCCTCATGCACTCCTGAATAAACTTTGGTAAGTAGCTATTGGCCAGTATTATTTTCTATGATTGTTTGGTTTCACTGTTAAGTCCTGCGACTTACTAATTAGGCTACTCACCCAGATTATATAGACATTTAAATAAACATTCTGGTAGCTTTCCAAAGACCACGTAAAATGAACACCGGGAATCTTATTTGAACTGATGAATATATATATATATATATATATATATATATATATATATATATATTACGATACAAACCAGAGTAACTAAATTTGTATGATTATCAGCCATCCTTTATGCTCGAAACATAATCCGTTTATAAGCACTGCATCACTGCGTAATATTTGAAACAAACTTAACTGTTATGGAATTACTATCTTATTTGATTAGCCGATTCCGTAATTTCAGTACAAGGATCTCTGGTGTGTCACGGAAAGCATTTCCAATATATTGCAGATTTATATCAGTTTCCGCCTTCACTGGCTCCATACTGAAGATTAGATGGACGGTTGGAAAGAATGAGGAGACTGTCGAATGACATGAGGTGCCAGGCCATAGTTCGAGTGGAAACTGAGTCCGAAGCAACGGCTGCAGTGTCCGACAGTGATATCGTGGAGAACGCATAAGGAGAAGATCAGAGACCACGGGAAATCCTGAGAGGAGAGGCAGAGGACCGTAGTCAGTAGGACAAAGTGGGCATATGCTGTGGAAGTCCCATGTTCCACTCGGCACACATTGGATCAACAATCATATTTAATAGAAGTAATAGTGATACCAATCATTGATTTTATGTTTCCATCACTATTTTATTCCTTTGCCTTCTGGGTGGAACGTAGGCCTTCCAGCTTCAGCTTACAAGTCTCACCAGCAGTGGTGTCTAGCTTTATTTACGGGGTGGAGTCGCTAGCTTCACGCCGAACTTCCCCTCACCAATAGACTTACTACCAGCTTAGTGGGATTTAGGAGTGTGTCTTCCGGAGATCGAACACCGTGTAGAATTAGATTTGACTACAGATATCCTTTACTCACTATCAGTACTCACGAGACAGAATCTAAGCCTCATTATAGTTGCAAGTAAGATGAATTAACGTAATCTTTGTCTGTCTCTAAAATATAGAAGAATAACAAAATTACACAAAGAGAGCAATAGAAAGGCGAATGTCGTTCAAGGAAGGACAAAGGCACAGAGAGGAGGATTGTGATGTGTGCAACCGAATGGTTAGTGAATTACATTTACGTACAAACAAGAAGTACAACACAATACTCATCCAAGGTCGAAGTGAGTGGTTGGAGTTTGCATTAAAATAACCAATAATCACATGATAATCACGAGACAATCAAGGTCAGGTCAGGCAGATTGGTGGACTGTCATAGATAGTGTCTGTCAATCGCGATCATGACCCCGAACGAAGTTCGTGCGTGGTTAGTGGGCGTTCCATCGCTGAACCACCGACGCGATAATCTCTGGAGGGTCACTTATAACATTGTACAGAATGCAAACATAGAACACAACAGTCACAACATTTACCTTCCATGCACTAGCTGATTAAACCAAACCACAAAGGGTATTCAATTTTCCACTGATTTGATTTCAGTAATTGAAATTTCAGTAGAACTGTGCCATTCTCTTTAGTCAACGCATAATCTACAGCAAAATGGATGTTTTATACTTGGTAAAATTACAGGGTAACATTTAGGCTAATTATATAATCAAAACATGTTATTTGTATCTTAAAAAATGTTACCATTTATAGGTCCGATGGGGTGTTGTGAGAGCGAAGGAAAGATAGATGGATGGATAGATAGATAGATAGATAGAGAGAGAGAGAGAGGGAGAGAGAAAGTGAGAGACACAGACAGAGAGAGGCAGCGAGAGAAAAACAGGTTTGGTTTATTGGAGATTCTGTGGTTTATTTCAGTGTATCAATTTGAGCGCGAATAATTCCAGTGAAAGTAATGGATGACCTACGCCTGAAGTATGGCTTTGTTATTGGGGTTGTTGGCATAGCAGCTATTCTTGTCAATGCTTTCATCGGTTCGTTATGGATGACTTATCTGTTTGCATGGCACCTCAAGAGGCAGAAACATCAAACTACTCATGCATGTAGTCAAATACGAGTTGGGAGTGACTTTCAGCAAGATTGGCCAAAATGTTCACTACCCATCTCGGAAAGGTTTCACATGTTTCTCATTGTCGTCTCGAGCTTCATTCTGCATCTTACAAACGCGGGTAGAGTAGTATACTTGTGCATAACTGGAGTCGATATTCGTGCGAAATTCGGAGAATGCTTCTGTCGAACTCACATATTCTCATGCAATTTGCTATTCGATATTTCTGCATGGAGTTTTGCATTTCTTTGCTTAGAGAGATTCTCTATCATTATTCTGTTCGGATCAAGTTATTCTGCTGCTCTGAATTCAAAGACGTCTCTCATTCTTCGCACTCTACTTCTGTCAGTAATCTGCTTGTCAACCAATATACAACCAGTGTTTTCAGACGAAGCTATCTGTGATTCGTACTACTACAGCACAACTCTGTTTTACAGCAAGTTCATCATAAGCATATTCTTGCCAATCGCTATCGCCATAATATCCTCCACTTTGATTATTAAAATGTGTCACAAACGTGACATCACAGTCAACGCTACTCGTGGTCCAGTTATCTTAACGGCCGAATATTTTCACAGATTATCTGAACTGTCAATGCATAACATTTATGCTGCTAAATTAAGACTGATAGCGGCTTGCTCATTTCCTATTTTCCAGTCGGTGCTGTTCATGTTTACAAGGCTAAGCGACAATTATTGTTGTTATTTTGTGTTCAGGAAACAATTGAACATTGAAGATTATTTCTACCTCTCTTTAATCCTGATGTTTTGTGTTCTTAATACCTTTAAAATGTTTCTACTCACGTTCTGTTCACCGAAAGTACACAGTGATATTCACATTATCGTGGCTCTTATATGGAAGTGTTTGTGTGGACGCTTCATGCATAGCAGTTGAATGTGCAGAATAATTGTACTATGTACATGATTACAATGACATGTGATTAGGAATAAATATGTCGTGTTTTGAACAAATTACACAAGGTATGTGACTGACCGTCCGTGTTATTTATATCCCATGATGTTCTCTCATGATTATTTACACATTCACTGGAATGATGCATTCTAGGTCATTTGTGAGACGTATGTATGTTGCACGAATGAGTTTGAATCATTTTTCACCTCATCCCCTTTGTCTGTTTGTTTCATTCCAGTGAAACTAGTTCTGTGATTCATAATTGTCATTCCATGATTATATTTTACGCCGACAATTCACAAATATCACATGTGGTGTAGTATTTTGACATGTAATTTGTACATCTATTTGTTAACCTGTCACAAATACACGAATTGAATGCAACGCTTTGTTTCGTTTCACGAAGTAAGCAGTTTCACAGAACATATTTTCAGAAAACCATCTCCCGAAGCACTCAGTCTTTCTTCACTCATTCACATAATTCATTGCATATTTTATGCGTAGAAGCTGTGGACAGCCGTATGAATAATAAGTGGTCAATTTGTTTATTCGGTATCACTGTGAGTTATATCAAGTAATGTGAAATTATACAGTAGTGTGAGTATCGGAATATTGTCGATGGAGTGAGTATCGAAACTGGTGAATTTAGACTGTAAGAAGATGTAGGTATAATCCTCAAATACCAATAAAGTAATGAGCTGTAAACTTAAGAAACACGTAACACGTTGACTTATCTCGCGCGCTGTTTGAAAGGGAGTGCTTTTTTCACGTATTTCACGTTTTTGACAAATCGCTGTTTTGTTGTGTTATTCACTTCAAGAACATTTAAAAAAAACTTTAACTTGACTTTTGTCTGTTAAGTTTTGATTTTAACCACTTATATATTCTATATTGGGTAAATTGTCTTGGCTGTTTCCAGTAGAATTTCATGATGTCAAAAGTACCACATAAATGTAATAGGGCGGAGTGTTACTTTTTGGTAGATGATGGAATACAGTGTAATAACTGTGAAAAATGGTATCATAAGATGTGTACTGGATTACGTCCAGCTGCATACAAACGCTGTACTGCTCCAACATCCCACTGGATGTGCAGAATGTGTTGCTCTCCAAAGATGACCTTAATAAGGGAGGCTCACGAACTGCTCTCTAAAGCCATGGAACTTCCTGATGATAGCGTGGCTAGTAAGAGTGACACGGACTGCCCGTCTGAAGATGAAGCAGTAAGTGCCATCATGAATGTTATCACACCGGCGGTTACTATCCCAGTTACCCCGGAAGTAAAACCTACTAGGCGTTCGAAGCGTCTTAGTAAGCGAAAAGGTAAAAAAACGGAAGCTGTAAACAGCACCTCAGAACCAGAGAACACCGTAAGCGAAGTTCACCATGAAGGTGGCGCAGACACTGATCTTGATTGTACCATCAAAAACTGCAGCAGCCCTGAGAAGCAACTGCAGGCAGATGATAAATGGGTAACAAAAATAAGCAGTCGAAAGAAATATAGTAATATTGATGGTAGGCAAACGTCTGTCACCTGTAGCCAGGCTGCATCAATAGTGGTGAGAAAGGACGTAGCCACTGCTAAATACGACAAGCTCTCCTTAGACTCTAACATAATTGTTGGAAATTTGGAAGAGTCCAAAGAATCTGATCCCGTGAAAAGGCACGATCACGACCTTAAATTAGTGAGTAGTATTATAAGGAAGATGCTCCCAGCGAATTTCCCTGGAGT
The DNA here is from genome assembly GCA_944472135.2 of Trichobilharzia regenti. Lineage (NCBI taxonomy): Eukaryota > Metazoa > Platyhelminthes > Trematoda > Strigeidida > Schistosomatidae > Trichobilharzia > Trichobilharzia regenti. Next base: position 41,777,948 of record OX235262.1, on the reverse strand, counting down.
ATCGATTAAAAAGCTGATTAGAATAGGCAAAAGAGATGATGAATGTTCTAATCAGCGTAGGTTGCTTAAAGTAGTCTTAGGTTCTCCTGATGAACGGAATCATCTACTGGCTAATGTACACAACCTTGCCGGGTCAGGAATTTCAGCCAGACCTGATTTATCTCTTGAAGACAGACTTAAACGAAAAGAAGTTTTGTCCCAGCTAGAAACAAGACGCAAAAATGGTGAGACTAACCTTAAACTGGTGGGTTTTCAAATAGTCAGGTCTTGGAAACGTATGCTTCCAAGACCTGTGTGGATAGGCCAGACCGCATAGGAAGCCTGAAGGTAGTGTACACTAATATACGTAGTATCGGGAACAAATTTCACGAGCTAGGTGTATTAGTAGAAGACCTTAGCCCAGGTATTGTGGCCATTACTGAAACATGGCTGGTTTCGGGATTAGATGACACACCTGAGCTATGCGGATTTAGTTGCTTGCGCAGCGACAGAGTTAAGGGTCGTAGAGGTGGCGGGGTTGCTCTGTACATCAACAACTCCCTACATGTTCGTTCCGTGAAATCTGAAGCTCATGACAGTGGGACAGGTGAGGTAATTAGCTGTGAAGTAAGCTTTGCAACCGGCACTCTACTCATTGGAGTTCTGTATAGAAGTCCCTATTGTCAGTGTGATGACTTCATTTTAGATCACCTCAAACAATGGAGTAAACACAGTAGCTGTCTTATTCTAGGTGATTTTAATGCACCTCATATAGACTGGGTAGCTGTCACATCTCCAGGATCCGCTGATAAGTTTGACAGCCGGTTACTCTTGACAACCATGGAAAATGCCCTGACACAACATGTCTTAGGTAGTACAAGATTCGGTTCTACCCAAGGATCTTCCTTGCTGGACTTAGTGCTTACTCATGACAACGACGACGTGGATGGTCTAGTTATTCATCCACCTCTAGCAAACAGTGATCATGGGGTGTTAGATTTTAACTTAAGGGCTGGCAATTTAGTCAGTTTTCAACCCAAATCCCGGCCTAGTGTTTGGCATGCTGACATAGTGGCTATAAAGGAGCGTGCTTCAACTGCCGACTGGTCAGTCAACATTGTCTCATCCATTGAAGATGAATGGGATAGATTTAAGAATACACTTGAGAGGGTTACCACTGATCTCATCCCCTGGAGGGTTCCTAAAAGGCCAACAAATCGGCCACCATGGATAAATAGACAAGCTATAACACTCCTGAGACGGAGAAAAAGGTTCTGGAATCTCTTTGTTTCTACTGGGCTACAGCAGTTCCGGCTGAAATACTGTGAAACCAGAAACCAGTGTAAAACTTTGATCCACCAGTCAAGGATAGCTTACGAAACCCAGTTAGTTAAAAGTTCACCAGGCTGCCCAAAAAGACTCTTCTCATATATCAAGAGAAGAACACGTAAGAGTGATGCTATCCCACCTCTTATGCTTGAAGATGACCAGACAAACATGGCTGAGGATAACTTGACCAAGGCTGAGGCTTTGTCCAAGCACTTTAGTCAAGTATTCTCTGATAAAATTGATACCAGCTTTGTAAATTTTCCAGAAGGTAACTTGAAAATGGCACCCTTATACATTGGAAAGGATACTGTCCTAAAGTGGCTTCTAAGGCTCAATCCTGGTAAGTCCAGTGGCCCTGATGAACTCCACCCACGTATATTAACAGCATTGGCTGAAAGCATAGCCGAGCCATTGTCGGTAATCTTCAATATGTCTCTGGACCAGTCTAAATGTCCAAGAGACTGGAAAGATGCCATCATTAGTCCGGTCTTCAAAACCGGATCTAGAAACTTAGTTCAGAACTATCGTCCTGTTAGTTTGACCAGTATTGTTGTTAAACTACTAGAAAGAATAATTCGTGATGCTATCATTCAGTTCATTGAAGGGAACAAACTTTTCGCTGTGGAACAGCACGGTTTTAGAGCAGGTCATTCTTGCTTGACCAACCTTCTTTTGGCCAGAGAAAGTTGGGCAAGCTCAGCTGATGCTAATATACCGGTGGATGCCATATTCATAGACCTTAGCAAGGCGTTTGACAGGGTTTCTCATTCAGGTCTTCTAGTAAAGTTAGGTAGTCTGGGAATCAATAAAGTGGTTACCGACTGGATTCAAGACTTTCTAAAGGACAGAAGACAAAGAGTACGAGTTAACGGGGTTTTATCAACATGGGAATCGGTTAAGAGTGGCGTTCCTCAGGGTACAATTCTAGGCCCACTTCTTTTCCTGATTTATGTTAATGAGATTCCATCGGTAGTTAAGTCATCCTGCTTACTGTTTGCTGATGACATCAAGATATGGAGGGCTTTGCACGATGACAGTGATCAACTTGCTTTGCAGGAAGATTTAAACTTGTTAAGTGATTGGTGTAAGCGCTGGGCCTTGGAGATTAACTTAAGCAAGAGTGTAGTTATGCATGTATCCCATAGTCACGTGCACAATTACTCAATGAATGGCATTACTCTCCCAGTGGTCACTGAGTACAAGGACTTGGGAGTGGTTGTGCAGCATGACTTGAAAACAGCAACAAACTGTAGAACTGCAGCCACTAAGGGTTTTAGAATGTTATGGGCCATACGCAAGGCTTTTGCGAACTTTGACGCTGATATATTTCGTATATTATATCCGACTTATATCAGACCTCATTTGGAATATGGGATCCAGGCAGCGAGCCCGTGTTTCAAATACGAAATAGACTTATTAGAAAGGGTGCAAAGAGTAGGAACTAAGCTAATAAAGGGTTTCTCAACCCTGTCATATGAGGAGAGGTTAAGTCGACTGGGTTTATTTCCACTGTCATACAGACGACTTAGGGGTGACCTAATACTAGCATACCGTATCCTAAGAAATGATTTTGGAGCTAATTTATCTAAATTATTTCTTCCTTCTAGCACCAACCAATTGCGAGGACATCACCTCAAGGTTCAAAAACCACGGTCGAATCGTCTGCGTCTGGAAATCCGTTTTTCGCATCGAATTGTGAACCATTGGAACTCCCTACCGGAACATGTCGTATCAGCGCCATCCGTTGATTCATTCAAGGCGAGATTGGACCTCCTGTATGAAATAAATCGAAAGGATTAACACAGGCATATAGCCTACTATCCTAAATAAATTGTAAACTGTAAACTGTAAACTGTAAACTGTAAGTTGTGTTGATCAAACTAATTTAATCTCCCCGCCTCATCTATGAGGTTGTGAATGGAGAGAGAGATGGAGATGAAGCTCGGCATGAATCAATGAATGCGACAACAGTTAATTTATGCGACTCAGCCACTTAGGAAGGTTTGAACTTCTTGTCTGGTTTGGTTCGTCGTGACGGTATACACCAATATCTGTAAACTATTGTTGATATGGCTCAAAGTCATTCTCAGTGGCTGGCGCAGATGCATCCACTAGTTGTGACTAATAAGAACCAGTGAAACTGTATTGTTCTTCCATATTACTACTCTTTTTCCCTCATATCTCCGTTTCGAGTCTCCTTTTACTTTCTTCCCTTGTTTTGTGTGCTCCTCGGAGTGTGACGACTCGAACTGCTGCACATCGGTGCATAGTTGCATGTTGAAACCAGTCGGTCAGTCAACTAGTCAGTTTTCTTCTGATGCGAATGATCATTTCGTGGTTTTAATGCAAAGGATGTGTTAACATGTCTCAAATCCTTAAATCCGTCACACAGGCTAGATCTTGATGGTGTGGGAAGTATTTGCTTCAAAAGTCTGCTGATATTCTGTGTCATCTTCCTATACAAACATTTTATGCACCATTTCACGGGGAGACAGTACCTGTTGCCTGGGTAGAAATAGTTGCCTGTACTTTCGATGATGAACTCGCTACAACATGAGGTCACTCGTTGGCTTGCGGGGAAGTTGGAACACAGTTGCCGACGTCTAGGCTTGCACACCATAAAAGACGCATTTCAGTTCTCGGAAATCGTAAATCACATGAACGTTTCAAATGAGTTCATGACGTCATTTGATGTAACCTTCTTATTCAAATTGATCCCAGTCAATGAAACCATTGAGATCATTTGTCAGCAGTCTGATCTTCACCCACTAACAGAGTCAGAATTGAAACGCTAACTGCTAACGTGTACTATGGTTGTACATTTCCAGTTTTACAACTCTCTTTACCGACAAATAGATGGTGTAGCTGTGGACAGTCCACTTAGCCCACTGTTTTAGCAGATATCTTCGTGTCAAACTTTGAGAAAACAAAGTTGAAACATTCGACTGACCAAACAACTTCCTATTGTCGATATGTCGATGATACATTTGTAGTGTGCGGCAATGAAAGCCATGCTTCCTACCTACTCAGATTATTCAACAACGCACATACAAATATTGAATTCACTATGGAACATGAAAATGATGGAAAGTTCCATTTCCTTCATATTGCCATGCGACGCCTAGAAGAAAGTAGTTTCTAGAGGTCAATTTACCAAGAGCTGATATGAAATGGACAATACTTACATTTTAGTAGTTTTTGTCCAAGTAGCTATAAACAAGCACTAGTCAAGACTCTGTACCATAGAGCGAGGAGAATATGCTCTGCAGAGAAACTCTAGAGGAGGGATTTATAATTCTCGAAAAAGTGTTGAAAAACAACAGTTATCCTCAAGGATTCATTAACAAATATTGAAGATGTGAAGGCTCTAACATCAAACAAATCACAGTGAGAAAGAAGCCTGTCTTCATTGAACCAGATTTTAAAGGTGAAAACCGGTGAAAGTCAACAGACGATTGACTACGTCACTAGCCAGAGCCTATCCTGCAGCTAAGTTGGTTCACGTCCATCGAACAACTTGCTCTCTGGTAAAGTCAAAATTCGAAAGATTCCCTTTCTCATGTTACATATTCATGTGTATCTGCGGATCAGTTACACTGGGAGAACTGAAAAACAGCGCACACCTCCGACTTTCTGAAAATGCACCGAAAAGCCTACGTCTCAAGGGAAAAAACGCTTATGATAGTACCATTACAAGCCGTCTCCTTGATTCGGGTCGTAAGGTGGAAATCGAGAAATTCTTCAGAATTATCAATAGACAAATGAGCCTGATTCTCCTCAAGTTTGGCGAAGCAACCTCCATCAAACATCTGAAACCGGATTCATGTGTTCCTTGCCCTGGTAACTGGATATCTTTGTGCTCTCATTTGACTACGTAATCTTTGGCTTTAACATCACCCCGCTTTTATAATTTGTGATTTCGACTGTCTCTTGTTTCTATGATTTGAGCTGAACTCAGTACATTGTTACCTAATTTATTAGTCACTCTGCATCTAACGCATATTTCGTCTTTATAAGGTAACTCATTTACCATTGTATGCATACAATCATTTTGTTTAAACTTGAACTGCCTGTGTAAAAACTATATAAGCGCAAATTTCTGAGCACTGTTCAATAATTCAGGAATATTCTCTCAACTGACAACATTGCTGTACATAAGCCTCATAATTTATTAAGGATGTAAGCAGGTGATCAGAAGGCAAAGAAATAAATGATGGGGCCATATTATTCGGTAAACAACACTGTTGTTTTCATTTATTCAAAGAAATATTTGCAGCGTCTGTAGCAAAATATTATTCTGGATCGATTTTACAGCTTAGATCAATCGCTATCCCGTCTGCACTTTGGAAGCTATGTAGATACTTTCCTTGCATGTTCTTGAACCTGCTTTCGCATCTTTCAATGATCCAAAGCAGTTTGTTTACAAATTCAGTAGAAGCACACTAGGTGATGTCAGTGCAGTCTGCCACAGTATTGCCACAAGTCTTGATAAGAGCGAAAACGTTTATTGCAGCATTAATCCTAGACTAAACTGCAGCTTTACAGTCCAATCTTAGGACAATTTAACAAGAAAGATGATGTCAGCAAAACATGAGTCCTGCGTAAAAAAGTAGCTGTCTTCTTATATTGGCGCAGAAAACCGTACGTTCTCTTAAATGGGAAGCGCTAGACAACTTGTAAAACGAAACTACAGAGAATCCAGCTAATTAACCTATCCACTTCATCCCAAAGAATTAACTGAATGGAACTTAGGCGTTGCAGTTCCATATTCGCACCAAAGTGGTTGTATATTTGTGAGAAATGAAGCAAGCTCTGAAGGTACATCAATCACTCAAAGGAATAAAATACCACCGTGTTGTAAGTCACCGAGTGCTAAAGTAACCCTTCATCGAGAGAACTTCAGGCGTTTTATAACCACATTGTGATTATGACCAACGAACAGTCTCCGGAAAGATAACCATGATTTACCAGGTATAGGAAATTCGTCAGAAGCGGCCACTACAACAATAATCAAAAGATAACGGGATGAGAAAAGCCTCAGTGTGAATTCATTGCATTCCACAGGGATTCGTCAACTGTGCACTGACTCACTATCTGGACAATGAATATACACGAAGTCACTGTGACATAACCTTTTGCCATACTTCATTCAAATGAGTGGTCATTTCACTGTTGGATTAGTGGAGTAAAGCCATCATCGGAAAGGCCTACATAACATGCAAGAAACTAGATTAACGAAACTTTGCTCTGAGTTGTGGAGAGACATTACCCTGTCCAACTGGTTTCTTGCAGTTTTGTGTTTATTTATTGTTCCCTCTCTCTAACGAATATAAGTAATAGAGTCAAAAAGTGAACGTATATTAAGTTGGGAGATGACGTGTAGACAGGCACAAGAAAACTGAAACCACTAGCATTTTGATTTCTTCCCTTCGCATCTTCAGATCTGTACCTATATAATTAATCCGGTCACTGACGGTATTGTAGTTAAAATAGCAAACTGAATCTACGTCTCACCTGGAAATGTCAATCATTCGCCAATAGTTTGACTATTCTTCATTTCCCACAATTCGAATTATTGTTAGGTGCACTGCATATTCCATCTGTCATCGGATTTACGCTTCACCATGACAAAACTCTTGTGATTAATGATAACTAAACTCCTGAGATATCTTCCTGCTGACGATCTTGAACTTATATTACTGATATCCTCTAAAACAGGGAAATGAATAAGGGAAATAATTCCACTTGTTCATCAAGGCTGGTGGCAATCAAACATGAATTCCTTCATACACTATTGTCAATTTTGAAATGGTTGGACTTGGTTTCCAGGAGACAAATGAATTATACGTGCATTATTATGACTATATTCGGCCAGATTTATCAGCACAGGGACGATGTTTTGCGTTGGTCGATGTGAATCGAAAACGAAATACATTGTCATAGTGAATAACATCGATCGGGGAAAGAACTTTGCGTATAGGAGAACTGACTGAGTCTAATACTTAAATAATGTCTTGTTAATTTGTTTTTTGTTTAAGGTATTCACTAGGCGACTATCTGCAACAGCCCGTATTGGGGAAGAATTGACAAATTAGCATCATCGCGGAATATTTAGGGGTAAAGTCATTGAAATCTTCATATTTCATTGGTAGTATGTGTGGGAGATAAATTACAAAATGTACTTCGCATTTATGATTTATTTAAAATTACAAATAAAGCTATAGGAAAGTTGGCAAGATGGAGACAACATAGATTAGAACATAAAAGTTTCATATTTACGGTTCGATCACATCTTCTGAATTCAGCACTACACACTGATTGTTGTGTCACCTCGTATAACTGACACCACATTTCGGGAGGAAGTATTCTGCTGTTGTATGAACCCGAGTATCCAACAGTCACATGAATAAGAAAATGATAGAAAACTCACTCAGTGAGTCCTTCTCATCAAAGCTTTCTTTATTAGAGTGGGGATCATGCGCATATCACGATTTATGCTTTGTGAAGAGAACATCAACACATATATTCTCACTGTATGCAGAATAGCGAACATTAGGAGTAAGGCGATGTAGAAGAAGTCTTCAATGTTCAACTTCTTTAAATATATGAAGTAACAACAGTAATCTTTTTTCCAGAATGCAAATGCATAGATGGAAATGTGAAATATTGGAATTAGGCACGCTACAACCAATGTCAGTTTTGCAGCAAAGACTTGATTCCTAGAGTTAGAAGACTTGACACTTGGTCTGCCAACAAATGAAGTGATTCGGTTACGAGTGGTGTTCAGCCTAGTCTCCCTTTCGTAGCACACCTTGATCAACAAACTGGATGATAGTATTGCTGTAGAAGTGGGCAATATGAAGCTCAAAATCAGTCTGCTATACATAAACTCCGGTCTGTAGACAAACCGATCACAAATTTTAATATGTGGTATTAATAAACCAATGTTAGCGATTAATGCAACTATCATAACGAATGAAATTTGAAAGATGACAACTGGTTTTGAATTCGAAATCCTTGAGTAAACCGGTCCGACAAATTTAGTCAACAGCAGTCTTTCCAAACATAGGAATGCGTAAAACCACGTAGATATATCAGAAGACAGGTACACCAAAAGTATATGAATTCTGCAAAACCAGTCACTAAAGATACTGCGAATATCAACTTCATTGAATGAAAGCCAAACAATTCTAAACACACCAATCAGGTGCAATAATAGACTCGATATTACCATGAAAAGTATCTGCAACCTTGTTGAAAACTTCAGTGAGCATTTAGGCCATTCCATTTGTAATCTATGTACACCGCGTAAGTTGTCGATGTACTGAAATCGCCTGTTTTGTCGTTTAGAACCAACGCCTGACAAATACAATATCCACAGTAGACCGATATAAATGTTCACGAGAATCGCTATTGTTCCAATCGTGCCAATCGTTATCCCGTATTTACGATGTAGATGCATCACTCTGTCTATACAGAGAGGAGGACTGAAAGTAGAATAGTTTGGAAATCTCTCAGACTGTGATTATATATTTGGTCAGAGTTTCAGATTTCTAGAAATAAGTATTTCGATTTTTCCTTAATACCACCGCTCATAATGACAGATAATGATACCCTGAGTATAGAAAATTTTAATTACCTGTTATAATTCCAAATATAGAATATTTTCACGATTGTTTTCAGACAGATATTTTCATATTTGATTTCGATCAGACATGCTAGAAAAAACGGAATTATTCCACTGATTTCTTTCACTATTTTAGAGGTTATCAGTGGTATAAGTTCAAGATTATCAGCATGAAGATATCTCAGGAGTTTAGATATCTTCAGTTACAAGATATTTGTCATTATTTAATTTATTTTTTATTCATTCAGACATCTATAAAACACAAAATAATCGAGCAAAGAATACTCTTTTCGGCTCTACAATTATATATATATATATGTTTATATACATAGAATATTCCAGATTAGTAGAATACATGAATATATATATTCTACTAATCTAAAATATGCTGTGTATATAAAAATATATATAATTGTTGAGCCGGAAGAGAAATTAATCGAAAAGAATATTCTTTGCTCGATTTATTTTATTTTTTATTATCTCGTTTTGTTCACAGTGGAACATAAGCCTTCAACAATACATCTCTACTTTGTTCTATTGACTGCGGTCCTGTTCCTCTGCGCTCAGGATTGCCCGCGGTCTCTGATCTTCTCCTTATGCGTTCTCCACGATATCACTGTTGGATACTGCAGTCGTTGCTTCGCACTTGGGTTCCACTCGAACTATGGCCTACCACCTCGTGCCATTCAACCAACAGTCCCCTCATTCTTTCTAACCGTCCATCTAATCTTCAGTACGGAGCCAGTGAAGGCGGAAACTGATTCAAGTCTGCAATATATTGGAAATGCTTTCCGTGACACACCAGGGATCCTTGTACTGAAATTACGGAATCGGCTAATCAAATAAGATAGTAATTCCATAACAGTTAAGTTTGTTTCAAATATTACGCAGTGATGCAGTGCTTATAAATGGATTATGTTTCGAGCATAAATGATTGTTGATAATCATACGAATTTATTCACACTGCCTAAATTATTTATATTCTCTGTCTTTCCTTTGTTGTTCAATGCCAATTTCTATCTCTCCGGTATAGACATTGAGTCATTTGGATTCAACATGTGCGATGCTGATTCGATAAACAGAGATTCAGTGATTAAGCTATCTCTCACTCCACTTAACTATATTACTTTTAATACTGGCATACTGTCCCATCCTATTTTGCGATCACATGCAAGTGAATGAAATGTAATGGTTCAGCTTTTCCTAGGTTATTAATTTAGCAGTGTCAGCAACTCTAGGTCTAGTTAAACTTCTATTTTCCGATAATCTAACTGACTCTAATCTACTAGTTTGACTGGTCTATGTAATTGTACTCACAGTGAATACATGATATTCGTTAAATTATATTTTTCCTCTTAACTGGATGAATCTATCGGGTCCTCAAGCCGACAAAGTTTATCCCTGAGAGAGTTGGCTTGTCTACATGTCATCCTAATTTCAGTCTCAGTGAGGATCCTAGGTAAGACCTCTGACATTTTCCCTTCTTTATATGACACCACTACAGATACTTCAAATTCTATATTATCTTTGGCATTTTCATTACCATTCTTATTTGTAACATGGTTCCTCATGCATTCTTGAATGAATTCTGGTGGATAATTATCGGCCAGTAATATTTTCTCTAATTATCTGGTTTCATTGTTTAGTCTTCCAGCTTACTGGTTGGGCTTCTCACCCAGATTATATGAACACTTAACTTAACCTATCTTCACCGATTCTGGATAGGATGAATTAAAGCCTAAGTATTTATTGGAGTGTGTCGTTTCCTATAAATCATAGTGTCTAACTCACCATGTTGTTTCCGCTTTATTTTGCAGTCTACCATGGTCAACTCACCTTGTTCGTTCCCCAACTCACAAGTGAATGGGATTCCGTCTACTGTTGAGTTAGTATGTGTGAAGAACTAAGGGATATGTTTAGACTTCAACACAGTAGTGACTGTGTCATCTACCACCATCCTGCATCACGACCTAGGGGCAGGATTAAACCTTCTAAGAGCTCTATGCTGCCAACTGCTTATAAATGTGTCTGCTACTATTGGGGATATTGGTGATCCTATCGCCACCCCATTCATCTGCTTGTCTATTTTATTTTGAAACTTTAATACAGTGGAGGTTAGACACAACTGGACACCTAACATTATCTCTTCAACTGAGCGAGTAGTGCTATGCCTTATTCTAGTTCAGGATTAGTGTCATTCAGCTACTGATACTTCATCACTGTTTGTGCTGCTTGAAATAAACTCATCTAATATGGAAGCAGATTCTGCGACAGTGCCTAAGTCCTACACTTGCATAAAATAAGGTAGTAGTCGAGTTCAATAATGATGGGAACGAATGTTTGTCCAATTGCGGTAGTGTGATGCTGATGATGATGTTAATAAGACAGTGCTGAGAAATGATTTAAATTCTCATTCGCATTAGAAGGTTTCGGTATTCGATGAGCAGTGGTGAATAGCCTAGACAGTTTATCTACACCTAGGTGCTTCATAAATAGATGTATCATTCCCATAGGTACAGTGCAAACAGATGGATTGTCTAGAGTCTGATGGGCCTCAACGGTCTCCTCAGCGTGTGTCCAGTCTATTTCTATTACCTGCTGCTTATCTGTCTAATGATAGTTTTATTGGTGTTCCGATAAGTACGTTATGCACTAATCAAATTTTTTAAGCTTTAAATGTGAATTGAACTCTGTGAGTAATCAATGATAACATGTCGTCTATTCAAGCGGGAATCATTAGAATAATAGAGGAATATGCGATGACATATTAACTTCTCAGTTAGATCCTCATCTATGTCTCTAATTTACATAGCTATTTTCATAGTTTTAAAAACACCACAGATATGGTGGTGATGAGTATGTTAACAATGATTGGTCAACATCACAGTGTCAGCAATGTTATAATTAACCAAGAAAATTAATACAACAAATAAGGAAAAGACATATTTGCATAGATTAATCAATTTGTCTGCGTCGGTGGCACAGTGGTTAGGACTCTCGCCGATCATGCACATGGTCCAGAGTTCGATCCTCTGCCGACGCACACCTGATATCTATGGTCAGCCTTCAAAATTTGGGTTACCGATATCGCATGCTGAGAATTCCATACTTGTACCAAAAATACAGTGTGGAATCAAGCTGTAATCAAAAACAAAAAAAAACAATATTACATAATTTGTGAAAATCAGGAGGAGTCATTGAGAAGTAAATTAGTGTTCAAACTGGTTACTTACCTGGAAAAGATTAACACTTGTCTTCGTAGACAATAGACTTATTCTGATAAATACTCTAACTGGAGGTTTTACCCAGTGAGCCCAAGTAAGTAAAGATATTTCAAAATTGTCTTGAGATTCCAATACACTGAAAATGTTAGTGTCAACAGAGTACTATAACATATTAGATGAAGACAATATGTCCAAAAATAAATCTCCGGTTCCTATCATATTAGAAGAACACCATATCATCCACAAATGAATGGTCTGACAGACAGAAGTAAATGTACACTAAAGAAGTGGTTGTCCTCTAAAGGAGGGAATTGAGAGACAGAGTTTACATTGATCCTACTAGCACACTGTGTTTCCACACAAGAAACAGCAAAACCGTCACTTTTTTAGTTGATGTATGGTAGGAAACCACGACTACCAATACACAACAAGACCTGGCCCCTTCATCAAGAGTGGAGTATTACGAGACTGATAACGGACTGGAAAAAAAAGTCATGAACAGAAGATAGTTGTGACAGAATTTGAACTGAAAATATTCAAACGTTTGAGGTTGGTAATCAGGAGAAATGTAAAGAAAGAAAAATACAATACTGGGGAATAGCCACATTCACTTAAACTCCTTCCGAAGTGGAAATAACCATACACTATCACCAAGAGAAGTTGTCCCGTTTATATTATCAGAGGGGCAGCCAAAAATGTCAGATCGGCTCCTCTCGAAACTATTTGACGGAGGCACGAGTGGGAATGTACTACTGACACGACTTGTGAGTAGTACATATACATAGATATGAATATGAATGTTAACTGAAAGAATATCGAATGCGAAAGGATGGATTTAATGAGCGATTCTTGTGAAGCAGCATAGGAAAAATGAAAGAGTGACAAAGAAGCACAATGCCAAAGATATGTACAAATTGTGATTTTGATATATGGTAGACATATTCTGCCTGTATCTGTGTTTCCAGTTGCCAATAAATAATTCAGTTAGAAAATTCGCTTGAGTTCTGATGTTATAGAATGTGTGAGGTATATAAGGAGGAAATCAAGAACAGAGCGATAGTATACAAATTTTAAATGAAGAGGCTTGACTAGCCTTCATCGCAAATGGTGAAAAATGTGGTGGTCTAATTTCCTTCTCCGTAGTTTATGAGATAAATTTATATATATATATATATATGCTTGATGGAACAGTAAGATTTGCATTTGCTCACAATGAGTGATCCTAACTTCAGGTGGGAAGTGGGAAATCAGGCTTCATCATGAAATGATGATGAGGTAGGAAGATACGAGATGGACGCTATCATAACAGGTGAAAAGACAAGGGTCTGGGACAAATAGACAGAAAAGCAGTGAGGTGGATAAAGAATGCCTAAAATTGCTCAAAAATAATGGGAAACAAGTGTTAAAAGAAGGATTAAACTCGGTATTCTTCCTGAAATTCCACTATATTTTTTATATTACCCATTACTCATCAATGCACAGTAGTTCAAACATTCGTCAGAGATTTCTCCTTCCACGAATTCGTCCCACGCATTATAGTAGTAACCAGTGTATATCACTTCAAAGACAAGAAATTTATGCATCTATCACATTCCACAATCTTTCGGAGGTCATAGAAACTATCCATCTTAACAAGAATAACCTGTCTAAATTAAGGTACTGTCTTACCTGTAAAATAATTATTATAATATAGGAACCTCAAGACTTTAGTTTCAATGTTTGAATGCCGTCAAACACACAGTCAATTTGCGTCAAAATAAACAGTAAAGCTGTGTCAAGGGCGATAAACGATCAGGTAAAAGACCACTTGAATATCCAAATAATGAATAAAGGGATTATAATAAGTGCTAATCAACATATAAATAAAGCATTTACTATAGGTACCGTTTATATGTAAGAAGTGGATTGCTATATGTCAAGAACAGTATTAATACATCAAGTGAGATAAACTTTAAAAGAAAAAGTTATGATTGAAAGGTGAAAACTAGTACAACTATGCTTACTACTGAGAAGTAGTATAAATTTGAATACAAAAGAAAGAGTTGCAAATGATAAACGAGAAAGAAATTAACAACGGCCCCTTACTACGAGCCGTTGTTCAAGAGAAGAGATTCTAGTTCATCTTGACTCTTTGTCTCCTACCTATGAGGGACTTCCTAATCCAGTTTGGCCAGCCATCCACGATTCGAAAAATTTCGAATTTCGTGAAGAGTTTTGAGTGAGACACTTTATCGAAAACTTTATTGAAATAAATGGAACGGTGAGGGTATTTTCTTGTTGTCCATAGACTTGACCCAGCCTTCCCATGCTGTAGGGAGGTTCGTCAGGCATATGGATCCCTACGAATGCCAAACTTTGTTGTAGATAGAATCTTGTAGTTTTCCGGATAGGCTATGATAGCTTTCGTGATAATTCTTACCGTTATATGGTGTTGGTGAGAGTAATAGGTCTGTAGTTTGAAGGACAGTACCTGGATCTTTCTTTGTGGACAGGGATTATTATGGGATCTTAACAACCGTTTGATAATAGTCCATTTGAGAGAAATCATCTGAAGATCTCAGTCAAAGAGACAACTGTGACAGCTGCCCCACTTCTTGAGGAGGTGAAGGTCAACACTTGGTGACCTGATGATTTTCCTGTGTCTAGTTTACTCAGGGATGTTTTCGTAAATGTCGACATAATCTATCTCATCTTCCCCGGGCATGGCCTAAGTTGATGTAGTGGCGGGGGACCTCTCCTGTGCGAAGACTTTGGAGAAATAGTCTGCCATTGCCTCCGTTTTTTTCTGGTAGTTATCAGTGGTCATGTTGGAAACTCTACCGGATTTCCTACTCCTGAGGTTCGTATACAACAATATTTCCTTGGGTTTTATTATTGTGTTTTGAACTAGACACATTTGACTGAAGAATCCTCCAATAGCTTTATTCCTGGCGGCAGATTTCAGCTTTCTGGCTGCTTAAGTCCAAAGCATGATAACCGTGTTCTAGTGTTTCTGCTTAAGACAAAATAATCCACCAATCTCACAGTTTATCCAAGGAGGCAGTGCATTTGACCCTTTGCTACAGACTGTGTGATAAAAAGTTGGACTGCCCAGGTGTAAAGTTTCTTGAATTGGCTCCATGCAGTTTCCATGTGAGATCTTTGGTTCATGTCCAAATCGTGTATCTGGTGACTGAAATTACAACATTAACCTTAACCTTCTGCATGCTTAGTTTGGCTGAGATTTTGGCTCAGGATACTACAGCAGCCGTGAACTTAGAAGGGAACACAGCTTAATCACTTCTTTCCAGTGGTGAAAGGTGTTGTATGAAATTAAAATTCTCTTTATGGGGGAAAGTAAGTCCAAGTTTGAGGAGAAGTTTTGAGAGTCATAACTCTTTGGTTTTTAGAGATGATGTACTAGATCTAACGAAACGGTCCGTCCTATCTCCGCTTCTTTCTGCATTTTCTGAATAGTAGGCTTTTGTCCAATTTTCTGCCAGAACTTCTTGTTGCTTTTATTTCTAGACATCTAATCTTCAGTACCGAGCGAAGACAACTGTTTATCAACCTGTGCAGCAACCTGTTGGAAGTGTTTATGTTGATACACCAAGTCTTTGGCAAACAAAACTAGACAGTGGAGTTGTGAATTCGGATAAGTATTATGGTTCTTCAAACTGATTTCAGAGTATGCCTGGCTTTCCCTGCCCTGGCTAGTTTTGACATAGTCTGTGGCACCTGTTGTTGAAAATATCCTTCCGCATCAGGTAAATGAAGGCTAAAACCTTTTTTTGACTCCTGTTGATACTGACAGGCGTTCTTTGTTGTTCAGGTACTTGAATCCCTTCTGTCTTCTTTATGTTACCTGGTAATCTTGTCCTTTCTACTTCTTCTGCTAACCTGTCGGATTTCGCTTTCCCTTCTTCTCGAATCCCTTACCTGCTGCATGGTCAAGTCTCCCACAATGAGAAAGATCATCGGTGATTTTAGGTGGACACATATCAATCCTGTCTTCACTTCCAAGGATTCACTGAAATTCCGGTTGTGAATCACTTGACTTGCGGCATCGTCATACAACTATGGAATGAGTTTTATAAAGTCTGCGCAGCTGCACTGCATGGTGTTGAAACAGTTTCCAAAAGACTTCGTGTTCATTTCTATCAAAGGTCTTTTAAAAATCGATGAGATTCAAGTGAACAGTTGACTGGCACTCTAGGCTCTGATCGCTGACAAGTTGTATCGTTTAAATTCGCCCTACATATGATTTTTTATTCATGAACACAAGCTTTTCCAGCCAAAGTTTTGTATTGTGACTATCTTCCAGTCTTCCTAAGATGATTCGGATTAATATCTAGCTGGGGTTGAAAAGCAGCAAGATTCCACACTAGTTCTCCGATAAGTTTAAATCCGCTTTCACTCACAACTTGAAAAGACATCTTTTTTTCCAATCAGTCCGTAATTTACCTTCCTTCCATACTTTATGTAATACTGGCATGAGCATGGCCGATGAGTCTCTTAGTCCGTTTTCAGTACTTCTGGGGGAATCCTGTCTGATCCTGCTACTTGGCCGCCCGGCTTTCAATAACTCCAGTATCTTCAGATATCTGATTTTGCCACAGTGTTGATGTTCGATGGCACCTATGTGCCTGTCGATGGTATTTCTAGGCAGTTTGTAGCATTCGGTGTATTCAAACCACAAACCGGATACACAGAAGCCAAGAGGACTCGGTAAACTTTACCCAAAGATTCTCAAGGATCTGTAGGCCTACTTTTTTCAGTGATGTGATTATGACAAGAGATATGAGCGAACAATATTATTTTCAGTTAGGTCTTCTTCAGGCTTTACTCTAATTTACATAGATTTATGTATAATAAAATTTAACCGATGAAGGTGATTTTGTGGATCAAATAATAATAATAATGTGGTACATTTCAGGTATGGAAAGAAATTTATCGCAGAAGAAATTTGCGGTCGATGAACTCCCTGAGGATTTATTATTTGATCTAATTGAGTATGTCAACAGAGTTAGCCAAAACAGAGCAATGAAGAGGAGAAAGAAACTTATCAAATCACTAGACAGTCAAAATCCTGAAAAGGATTTCCCTTCATCCTCTTCAGACCCTTATCGGTATGTTCATAATTTTTCAAGTGTTACACAAGATAAATTACAGTTAGAAGGTCCATCATTGGGTCCCAGATTTTGTGACCAAGGATATAAGGTCAACCAACTCGATACGGATATCCAGTTTGAAAACTTCCTTCTACAAACAAAAGATTTGATCCCAACGTCAGACAATGAAGTCGCTAGGTTTAAAACTACACATGTAGACATTTGTCAGCAGTATAAGAACAGTAGTCACTCCAGTAAAGCTTGCTGACTAGACAGCATCGAGAGGCCCTAAGAAAGCTAAGGAACGACGAAGACATTATAATGAGTAGACCTGATAAAGGAGCCGGAATAGCACTGATGAATAAGTGCGATTATGTCGACAAAATGAATTCGCTTCTAAAGGATGAAAGGAAGTTCCAAAAGCTTAGCAATTCAACAGATCTAGACGGAAAAGCTGGAAAGCATTTAAGTAACACGCTTAATGAGCTGAGAAAAGTGGATTAATCTTATAGGCAGCCTACAACCGTCTTAAACCTACTGGAAGTAATACTTCACAATTGTTCGGTCTGCTCAGTCGTAGATATGTCTAATCCCACCTACCGTGGAGTGGCAAAGTAGCTAGATGAACTCCAACCGTTACACAAGATGATAGTAAATCATAGTGTTAGAGACGTTTTTGAATTCATTTCTAACATAGAGGATATCAATGTAAATGGGAAGCAAATGCTATCCTTAGATGTAACACCACTGTTCACCAATGTACCACTTATGGAGAGTGTGGAATTCATATGCCAACAGATACTAGAAAAACAGTTCGACATCGGAATTCCAGTTATAAGTCTGAAAGAGTTGCTTTTAAGATGTACTATGAATGTACACTTCATATTCAACAACCTTTTTTACAGACAAATTGACAGCATGGCAATGGGTTCTGCATTGGGGCCAGTTTCGGCAGATTTCTTTCTTGATTTGGTTGAAAATGTTCCACTGAAACAAGTAATAGAAAAAACATTCTTATTTTCGCTATGTTGATGATACATTTATTATTCTTGATGTGAAACCTGACAAGAATGAAATGTTAATAATATTCAATGATGCACATCCATCGCTTATGTTCACTTGTGAAGGAGAACATGATGGTAGACTATATTTCCTGGGCGTCCAATTGAGCAGAAGAGAGGATGGTTCACTCAAGAGAGATGTCTTTAGAAAACCTACATCTGTTGGACAATATACACATTTCCTCAGTTTTGTACCAATCTGATACAAAGTCAATTTCGTCAGATGCCTCACAAATAAAGCAAGGCGCATCTGTACAGATGACTTCCTACAAACTGAGTTAGGATACATCCAAAATACGCTGGTCCAAATGGGTTATCCTAGTAGATTTGTAAGGAGACACATCAACACCAAGTTCAATAAAGAGAAACCGACAACATTTGAAAAAAAACGTTCATGAAATTGCAATTCATTGGGGACGTGGCTAGCGAAGTCTTACATCTGAGATTATCGAGAGTGATAAAACGGACTTGTACTGCTGCCACTCTTTGTTTGTCATTTTCCAGCCGGCCAACTATGATTGCTCAAGTGAAAGATAAGCTACCTAGCTGTGCCACTTCCATGAGTATCTATAACTTTTGTTGCTCCTGTGGAGAGAGTTATATAGGGCGTACAACTAGACAGCTTAACAAACGCATTAATGAGCATCTTGCTTTCATGGTTCCGAAAAGGTCAAATAAAATCCATACGAAGTTCTATTTTGACTCATTTGATTGATAGTAGTCACTAAGTGGACAAAAATAGTGCCTTCAAAGTTATCTACCGCATTCCATCGAGTCTTTCGAAATGAATCAGAAACCGTTTTTTACACTTAGCCGAAGCTAAATGAATCGATTCGAGAGAACAATCTTAGTCTTTGCATACAATAAAAGAAGTTTTTCCTACCTTTGTCTGTCCCTTGGCCTAGGTGAATCCTATTCACAACCCTTCCACCCTTTCTTATTTTCCATCTCCTACATAATTTTATGATATTTATTTAAACTTCGATTATCTGTTCACTTCACCTTTAGTATTACGTAAGTTTTAAGGTTTGGCCTAATTTATTTATTGAATTGTCTACAGATACACACATTACTACCTTCGTTATTCTTATCGCCACCTGCACAAACCTTATTATCAATATTTTGTTATCATTATAATCATCGTTATTAACTACGTTCAAAACATTTACCACATTATTATTATTATTGGATCCACCAAATCACCGTCATTTGTTAAAATTTTTTATATATAAATCTATGTAAATTAGAGTAAAGCCTGAAGAAGATCTAATTAAAAACATCAATATTGTTCGCTTGTATGTCTTGTTCTAATATTAAAAAATGGGAATATTTAAAGATATGATTATGAGCAACAAAATGTGGTGAAAATAGCACCCAACGTATTAGTATTGTATGTGTGTACTGTATCAAATAAACTGATGTGTAAAAGAAAAGATTATTTTAGAAGATCCAAGATGAAAATATAAAAATCCTACTTCATATTGTAGAAGAATTCTCTGAGATTCTATTAATCGAAGATACACTATTTAAACACAATGAAAAGGGAAACAGAAAAAGAGAATTTGGACATTAGAAAGGAATATGAAAAATGTAAGACTTGCATATATACCTTAGTCACGGTGATAACTTTCAAATCACACAGTTAGCGTGTATTTCTTTTGTCTTGTGAAACATAATTAGACAGTCTGCTTTTGTCTATACGGTTGACATCAGACACTGATGCATGAAACTCTGACTGTAAGTCCCGTGATAAATCTTATTTTTTTTTCTTAATGGTCAGGATTCTATTCTTTCAGTCTATATATTGTCAGTTATTTACTAGCTAGCCTAGCTATTGTTTATACATGTAGAAGGTCTCACCGAATACAACTGTCTGTGATTGTTTATGCTTAAATGTATGTATGTGTGTGTGCGCGCGCGTTTGTGCGTCTATAGATGTAGAAAATTTCCAACTATGGCACCGTCTGAAACAGAAAATAAAAGAAAGACATTACTACTCTCTTTTATTTAAAAAAAAACTAATTTTGACATGATTTATGTGACTACGTGTTCTTCTATTTTCGCTATTTAGAGGTGACAGAGCAACTGGTAAGATCATGTGCGCATGCACTAAACACATCACCTCAGTGTTTTATATTTCAAAAATAATTCGTAGATATACAAAACCTCGTCAATTATCAATAAAATAGGATGTCTAGAATACTGCATTCAAAAAAAGATCCATAATTCTAGGAGTAATGTCAATGGTATTAAAAAAAATGAACTGTAAGTATTCACTCTCATAATAATAATTCATTAGCTGTTTAACAATTTATTCACTGCTAATTATCATAATGAAAACCCTTCGACAGATTCTGGAATATAGGCACACTTACCAGTATCCAAACAAACTTCAGACCTTCATCAACAGTTGTCTTGGCTCAATACCACTCAAGATCAGATGGCTGGCCAGAAAAGATCAGCAACAGGGATCTCTGGCAATGAGCGAACCAACCAGAAACCGATTGTGCAACAAATCTGCAGGAAGAAATGAAGATGGATTGGCCATACTCTGAGATAACAAACCATCAATTGAGTGACATCACTAGACAAGCCATTGCCTGAGTGGAACCCAAAAGGGAAGCGGCGAATAGGTCGTCAGTGCAAGAGTGTCATTAGGGAAGAGGTGATGTGAAGAGGAGATGAAAACATGTGGGCAGACTTGGAGCGGGGTGAAAACGTTGGCAGATAACTGAAGGCAATGGAGGTGCGCAGCTGAAGCCCTATGTTCCCCCAGGAACTAAAGGATACAATAATAATAATAAGCCGTAATCTAGGCTTAGTGAAGTATGAAGGCTATTCCTTCTTTACTTAGAAAAGGACTACTGTATAACATTTGATATCAGGGCATAATAGTGTCAAGAAATATTTGTATTTATTTATTTACGTTCCCAGTGGAACATAGGGCCTCAAGCTAGAGGCTTGAAGTCTCGGTAGCAGTGGTGTTTGTTTTTACGAGTTGCTGGAGTTGCTGGCCTCATGATCATTCTTCCCTGTTTACCACTCTTACTACTGGCTTAGCGAGGTAAAGGAGTAAGTCGGTCGGGAATCGGACCGTGGACCATGTGCATGGTCGGCGAGCGTCCTAACGGCTGTAATACCGACGCCAAGAAGCGTTTACTATCATTTATTTTTACTGAAATGAAATGCTTGAATGCTTTGAAAACACCTTAGAATAACGTAATATTCAACGGCACAAAAGAAGGAATGGTTAGAAATTTGATAAGGTTAAAATTGTTATTGAGTGAGAAGAAAGATAGTTGAGCGATCATTTAGCAAGTATGAAGAGGGTAAGAAATTGTACAAAAGGAACATGTGAGAGTGATAGTAGTGAATTAATTATTACATTAAAAAAAACAAAGTGATCATTAAAAATAGAAAATAAAAAAATTTACAGGGCACAACTACTGAAGAAGTTTGAACGACGGTAGAATAAGAGACTGGACAATCTTACTTCTGTATACAGATTTCGGGGTTGTATTGACGAATAGCCAAAACCTTTGCCAAATCCCGAAATCTGACCCCCTTTTTATCATTTGGTCTCATCTTGTAAATAATTTTGAAAGACAATTCTGGTGGAGCTGCATGAACCGATTTCACCAAGTGCTCGAGAATTGAGCTGGTAACTGTCTTGAATTCTCCTTTTGCTAACCGTGCCAGATAATGTTCAGAGATCCATCAGAATTAATGAAATTTTAAAGAATTTTTCACCGTCAGCGTCATGTGGTGTTGTAATAAAACATAACTATTGTTTGTGATCATCAAAATTTATAGATCGCAGAAACAAACCATAATTCTCCATATCTCTAAGATCGATATTCCATCAATGTGCTGGAAACAGATGGAAATGGAAGTGTTTAAGGTATGAAAGCTTTGTGAGTATATTATTATCGTTACGATTCTTCTTTTTCTACATTCCAAATGGAAGACAGATCTTTGAATTTTCAGCAACAACCGCGTTGTTTTTATGGGTGCGATTTATAGCCTTACACCCAACCATACCTTGCTAGAAACACAACCTTGACCAGTAGGATTTTTGGTGATCATTTTACCACGGGAAAGCTGAAGCACTTTGTTATGATTATGAACGGTAAACCATGCTCGAAACACCAACTCGCTAATAATGTTATATCCTTTACTGCATGCTAAACCAAGAAACTAACCTAACAAGAAAGTAAGCGTCATATTTTAATCCCTAATAAATAGTTACGGATACATTATTCATCATGAGGTTTTAAACGAGCTTCCGTTGATTGTAGGTGTGTGTGACTCTAGTCAGTAAGCGGCATTTACTACATCTGATTTCTTTTATATTCTTTAAGACATGACGACGACATTGACTGTATCGACGTTTACTTTTGCAAGCAACAAAAAAGACACATCCCTCCCCATCGGTTTACCAAAGGCTGCCACACACCAGTATCATCTGTCTTCTAAATTGAATTGTCTCCCTGACTCAAGTAGAAAACAAATCTACTTTCTCTGCTCTTTGAGGTTACACTAGAGAAGGAATCATTTCTTTTTCAAGGGAAAGTTAGCCCTACAGTCAACTCATCCTTTCTTCCATGTTTAGAACAGGCTAATTGTGGTGATTGACTATTTCTATCTCTGTGTTGTTTAAATACTTACTGCTGATTGGTAATATACTTCTTATATGAATTGAATAATAATTCCACTAAATACAAATATCTGAATTCCACCCTCTCTGTGTTTTGGATGGATACTTGTAATACGGTCATTTCGAAATACTAATATTACGATTACAAATAATAAATTAAGCGATGTTTAGTGGTAGAGTAGCGACGTCAAAAGAAAAGTTGTATTAGTCAGTAGTGGCATAATAATAACAATAATAATAATGATTTACTTTATTCCAAAAACAGTACTTGTGATACAGAATGGAATTTCCAGCATTAATCACAATATTCCATCTGATTTCCTCAAATTATAAATAAAAATTAATCACACAGAAAATCTTCCACATTTAAAATAGAGGTAATGTCAAAAACATGCAGCGTATAAAATGAAAATAATAATAATGATAACAGCTAAGGTAATAATAATACAAGTGAAATTACTGTGGGCTTGTTTCACAAAGTATTGTCGATGCGGTATAGAAATCCTAACATGTTTAAAAATATTGAATATAATGTTCTTTTTACATGATATGGTGAAGGGAAAAACAAAGATTACAGCAGTCATGGAGATAAGTTGACGTTTGCAATTATGAGAGTAAAATAAAGGAGTAACAGGACCATAAATATAATAGAAATAATAAAAGTAAAACTTGGAGGTATATAAGGATGGATGGAGGAAATTGTTTATTTACTAGATGAAAAAAGATTAGTTAGTTCTTGCCTGACACTGTTTTCATCACATAAAATACGTGCCAAGTATGGTATCATAGAATTTTTATACTTAGACGTGCGAGCATACAGTTCTCTGAAGTTACTTCTTGTTCTACCTGAGGAGATGCAAGGTGAATTTGAGGGTAATGTGGATGCTCCAAGTCAGATACCACCTTGGCTTTTTGCTACATGAGGTTTGGCAGTTTGGTATATTTTTGTTTACTATCACCTATATCTTTCTTTACAAGTGGAAATTGAAACAGCCAAGAAGATCCATCACATAAGTTTATTTTACTGATTTGTCAACACTGAAGTCAATTCACTTCCAAAGCATTCCAACAGGCCGCGGACCTTTTTGGAGACTGGCTGTGTTATTGATGTTACATACGAACTAGTCTTACTAAAGGCAATGTTCTTAAGTACCTGCTTAACCAGTGCCTTACCTAACTCGCAGGTACTGGCGACAAAATAAGAATAAAATATATCAGTTATTTATGAACGCACTCTGTAAGCATTACATTTAAACGGAATGAATGTAATGGCCAAAATAAAGACCCTAAAGATATAACTTGTACTAGAACAAGGGAAAAGCGTTAAATGAAGCCCGAAACAAATCGGTTGCATTTCCAAAAAGACGAAACGTAAAACATTTAAAGTATATCCAATTATCATCATAATTATTCCTTTAATTCGTAGAGGAAAATAGGGTTTCAGCTTCTGATGGTCTTCTCAGAGTATGACCGATCCATCTCCATTTCTTCCTGCCTATTTGTTGCACAATCGGTTCCTGGTTGGTCCGCTCGTTGCCAGAGATCCCTATCACTGATCTTTTCTGGCCGGCCATCTGACCTTGAGTGGTATTGAGCGAAGACAACTGTTAATGTAGGTCTGTAATTTGTTTGAGATGCTCTTTATGACGCGCAGTGCAAGTCTCTGATCTTTATAGTGAGTAGCACTGACTGACTTCACATTGGAGTTGAAAATCCGGATCTTATTTTCATGTTCGTGCTGAGTGCTGTTGACCTCCACACAGACTTGATAGTAATGAAAGCTTGTCTTGCTTCTCCGATTCTGGCTTTGATATCCTCGTCAGTTCTCTCCGCCTGTAGTTGAAACGATGCTTCTCAAGAGGGTAGGTAAAGGAGGTTATTTCTTTCAGGTTCCTTCCATTTATGCTGGCTGGTTGTTGTCTGTTGTTGTTGTTGCTGTTGATGTTGGCTAGAAATCTTCATCACCTCTGTTCTATCTATGTTCACTTGAAGTCCTATCTTTGATGCTTCCTCTGCCAACTTTTTGCTTTTCACTTGCATATCTTCCAGTTTGTGGGAAATCAGGCATATATCATCGGCGAAGTCCAGATCCTCCAAGTCTTTTGTGTGAGTCCATTTTATGCCTGTTCCCTCGTTGGTTGCCGTTGTCTGTCACATTATCCAATCTACTGCAATCAGGAAGATCATTGGTGATAGTAGACAGCCTTGTCTCACTCCCGTCCTCACTTCGAAGGCTTCCGTAAGTTTCTCCTTGTGGATTATTGGCATGCAGCATTGTCGTATAACTGTTGGATGAGATGTATATTCGTCGATGGCACCCCGTAGTAGCGAAGCAGTTGCCAAATGACCTCTCGATCGACGCTGTCGAAGGCCTTCTCGAAGTCGACGAAGTTGACATAAATAGGTGACTGCCATTCCAAGCTTTGTTCAATGATGATCCATAGAGTGGCGATTTGATCAATACATGACTTGATCTATCTTGACACAGTCCGCTCTTGTCAACAGCCGAATCTTCTCTACAATGGAGAAGAACTTTCTACTTAATAAGTATGCAGAAGAAAACAGAGGTGAATAGGCATTTTGTTCAGATTCAGATTTATTGGTTGACGATAGAAGGCTTGAAGTCTATGTTAATCCTTTTCCAGAAGATTTCTGTGGTTGTCCAAACCCTTCTTGATGGAATCAGTTGAGGTTGCAGACACCACTTCTTCTGGGAGTCGATTCAAAGTGTTTATGACTCGATGTGAGAACCAGTACTCAACAGCAATATGATTTCTACTTGGCTTTTGAACTTTCCTGCTATGTCCTCTAAGGTGTTCCGACCTGGTGGGAAGGAAAAGAGAGAATAGGTCAGGTCCGTAGTCATTATTTAAAATTTTAAACATTGTGATTAGATCTCCTCTCTGCCTACGGTAAGACAGTGAGAAGAGATTTAAACTGCCTAGTCTTTCCTCGTATGATAAGTTAGCTATGCCGTGAACCATACGTGTTGCCTTCCTTTGAACACTTTCTAGAATGTGTGAATCCCCTTTTAGACAAGGACTGGCGGCCTGGATGCAGTTTTCCAGTCTTGACCTAACCAGAGATGTGTATAAGGAGGTGAACATATCTCTGGTAATTCTTGTAAAGGCTCTGCGAATCGCCCATAAAGACCTGAAACTACGTGCAGCCACCGCGCGACAGTGTGCTGTAGTTTTTAAGTCGTGGCTAACTATGACACCTAAGTCCAAGTGAGTCTGAACTGATGGAAGTGTTATTCCCTCTAGTTCGTAGGAGCTCGTGCTTGCTTGTCCAATGCGCATGGTTGCACATTTTGCCACATTGATCGGGAGCATCCATTCAACAGACCACTCCGACAATTTGTTGAGGTCCTCTTGCAACGTGAACGTATCACTGTTGCTCTTCAGCTCTCTCCAAATTTTTAAGTCATCTGCGTATAGGACCATAGGGGAGTCGGTGAGCAGAGGTAACTCATTGATATACAGAATAAAAAGGAGAGGACCGAGAACCGTGCCTTGTGGCACTCCGCTACTTACTGCTGTCCAGGAGGAGAGTTTTGAGTTGATCCTAACCCTCTGCCTCCTATCTATGAGGAATTCCCTGAGCCAGTCTAGTAGTCTGCCTTTGATACCAAGACTTTCCAATTTCATGAGTAGTCTTTTGTGAGGTACTTTATCAAAGGCTTTGCTGAAGTCTATGAAGACGACGTCAACGGGTCTTCTGTTGTCCTTTGATTTGACCCAGCTTTCTCTTGCAGTCAGGAGATTTGACAGGCATGAGAGGTTCCTCCGGAAGCCATGCTGTGCTCCAGATAACAAGCTGCTATTTTCCAGATAAGCCATGATGCTTTTCTTGATAATTCTTTCCAGTGTCTTGATTAAAGTGCTGGTGAGACTGATAGGCCTGTAATTTGAAGGGCTTTGTCTTGATCCTCCTTTGTGTATGGGGGTTACTATGGCGTCTTTCCAATCACGTGGCAACACTCCATTTAGGAGAGATAGCTTGAAGATCGTGGTCAAGGGGCCGGCTATGTGGGCTGATAGCTCCTTGAGAAGCCTTGGATGAAGATTGTCAGGACCCATTGATTTCCCTGCATCTAGTTTCATTAAGCAGTTGAGCACGATGCCTTGGTCGATGTCAACGGAATCTATCCCATGTTCTTCTGATGCAGCCAGAGCTGATCCTATAGGCACTGATGACTCCTGAGTGAAGACTTGGGAGAAGTAGTTTGCCATTGCTTCTGCTTTTTCTTGATCTTCTTCGATTGTATCTTTGTCAATAATCAGGTTTGGGACACCATTGGGTGTTTTATTCCTGAAATTCAAGTACGAGAAAATTTTCTTAGGTTGTGCCTTTGCATTTTGAGCCAGGTGTGTCTCGAACTTCATCCTTGATTGGCGGATTTCTGCGATAGCTTTATTTCTAGCAGTATTATATAATTCCCTGGTCTCAGAAGTCTCAAGTGTTGCAAACAGGTTCCAACATTTGCGTTTACGTCTGAGTAACTTACGAATCTCCCGGTTTATCCAAGAGGGGAATGTTTCCGACCCTTTGGAACAGACCAAGGGATGAAGGGTACAGTTACTTGGGCGTAAAGTTGCTTAAATTGGTTCCATGCGGCTTCTACTTGGGACTCTGGATTGATGTACCAGTTTACTGAGTTGGCTGCTGAGACGATCGCATTTATGTCAGCTTTCCAAACGTTTGGTCGAGCTGGGGTTTTGGCCCTTGCTGCCGTTGCTGTGAACTTGAAAGTGAGCACAGCATGGTCACTTCTTCCTAGCGGAGGAAGATGTTGTATGAGATCCACGTTCTCACCGTGGGAGAACGCTAGGTCCAGAGTTGACGAGGAGTGCTGTGAGTCATAGCGCGTGGGCTTAATGATATGTTGGACTAGGGCTAGCGATATACTAGATTCTAGCAGTTTATGATCAAAGGAGTTGACTGAAGATGGAGTTGTTAGGCTCGACCAGTCAACTGTTGGGGCGTTGAAGTCGCCGACTACGAGACTTCGACATTTTGAAGTCCAGGAGCCTAGCTTCTCTATTAGGAAGTCGTCTGCACTGCAGTCAGGACTGCGGTACACAGCAATGAGGTCAATGTCTTGGCCTATGCATTTAAGTCTGCAGCGTAGAAGTTCGCACGACTCACTTTCGTGGGCGAGTGCTTCGATACTACGCACGGTTAAGCTTTTATTGAGGTAGATGACTACGCCCCCTCCTTTGCGGTTTAGTCGGTCTACCCTGTGCACTTCGAAGTTTGGCAGGTTAACTTCGTTGTCAGTGACATCGGGTGTGAGCCATGTCTCTGTGATAATAATTACATCCGGGTTTCCGGTTTCTATCATGTTTGCCAGCTCAGTCCTTTTATTTAACAGGCTGCGGGCGTTTGTGTAGCAGACTGTTAATTCAGATTGGTGCTTCCCCGGCCCACCCACAGAGGTTTCGGGATCATTAAACTGCGAACTCGGACAACCCGAAAACCCTTAATCTTAAGGTTCTTCTCACCGTTCCGGCGTCGCTCACTTAATTCTAGTGCCGCAGCCTGTCTTTTGACACGGTCTGCTAGGCTTAAGTCAGCGCGGACATATATCCCTGATCCTTTGAGAATATGAGAGTTGCTTAGAATAGCATCCCTCTCCGCTTTAGAGTTTAGTACGACTTTGAGGAGACGTACAGGTTCACTTACTGTAGGGTCAGGCTTTTGACCTATTCTGTATACGCTGTGTATAGTAATGCCTGATACTGTTTGTGGCAGTAGCTTGTCTAAAAGGGGCTTGACCAAGTTAAGGTCATGCTCGAATCTGGTCTTAGGGTCGAGGGCCAGTGACTCCTCCACTTTGTGGAGAATGAGAGACCTATCAGAGAGATCGGGTTTGCTTTCCGTGACTTTCTTGCCCTGAGGCGTAAGTGTGTTTCTATCCTTCTTGGGCGGTGTGGCCGAAGTGTTATCCTTATCTCGCTTTTTGCGAGAGACTACGGTGCGCCATTCATTGGCGTCCTCCTCGCTAATCTTAGTGGGGTTCGTCTGTCTGCTGCTCACCGGTGTGGATGAGGCTTGTTCCGCCAGTCCCTGGGCGACTGGAGCTGCAGGTTTTCGACCCCTAGTACGCCTCTTCTTCACGGCAGTCTTTCCATTACTGTCACTGGAGGGCTCATCCAGTATCGTGGGGGCGACCTGGGTGTCTGTAATGTGGTGGGTGTTCTTCTGTGCTGTAGAGCACTCACTTATTGGCAAGGTCGCATCTGGGACATGTGCTGTTTTGTCAATGACGCTAGTCACGTCATCGCTATCTGAGCAATAGTCGGTATTCTTCTGTGGTGGAGGACGCTTGCAGTCCATGAGCTTTAAAGCCCCACTAAGAGTAGCTATGGCTTCTGTAATACGGAGTTTAGTTGTACTACAGCAGTCGTTGCACAACCAGTTCGCTAGAGGTTTGCAGCAGCGTTTGTATGCTGCTGGAGTAAGGTTCGTGCACATACTGTGAAACCATCTCTTGCAGTTATCACACTGCATTCCCTCATCCACTGGAAACTGGCACATAGCCCTTCCGCAGCGGTTTCTTTTGATAGGCATTTTATTTAAAACAAACCAGGAAAAGTTAAATACAACTTCAAATATATATATAACCTTTATAAATCAGTGATAAAAGCTAATGAGTGCACAAAGATAGATATATGTAGCTATTATGTTATAAGAACACTTCCTATAATTAATAGACTCAGATCTGAAACGTAAACTAACTTCGATCAGAATAAACTGATTTAAAGTTAAATCTGTGGACTTTTGAAGCGTATAACACAACAAAATCCAATTATAAACAAGAGCGTGAAAATTAACTCCCTTTTCAAAGTTCGCGCCGCTGAAGAGAATAATATTCAAGCAATGCCACACATCAAGGAAATCTTCTCGTTGAATACTAATTGTTAGTGACGAGTTGGCTATAGGTCTGAGATTGACATAGAGAAGATTTAAAGGTGGAGTGAAATCTCGTGAACACTGAAGCAGTTAACTGAAAGTAATAGCAGAGAACCGATTAAAATGGTGATGCACTGCTCAAGGTCAAAGTTCTACTCGAAAAGCAAACAAAAAAAACGAATGATAATAGCAATAATAAAATTTTGCGTAAGGTATGCATTCAAAAAGTTATTTGAAATTTATTTTATTTGCTTAGCTTGTTTTTACAATAAGCTAATTTCTTTCTATCTTACAATCATCATAGAATACATGCATATATGAATGTAAGTATGATTGTGTGTAATTAATGAACTAAGTAAAAGAAATCACTGGGAAACAATGTAGTTTTATTCCCCTGCTCCAACTGTCAAAATGGTGAAATTTTTCACTATTGTATTCTGCTGTCAGTGGAATATATATTCAATTGACACTGAATGTGTGTATGCATGGCTTTGCTTTTCTGCCTTTTTTTACTACTTCAAATGTCAGTAGTAGTATCATTAGTAGTATTATTATTATTAGTAGTAGTGGCTATTACTGTTCCTACATCTTGACGTGTGCGTACAGTAGTAAGCAAAGAATACATATATACATGTGTATAATGCATACAAGTTTTACTGTCAGTTCGTTCAACTGTGTAAATTGATTCGCATTTCAATAAACCAACTAACAACAACATTTTAGTCAGTTCATTTTACTGGTAAAATAAATCTTCTATGATGAAAAGATACTGACAGTTAAGGTTAGGTAATTATCAGTAATCAAAATAATCAACAACAAAAAAAACACACGAGAATACTGTACACAAATATGATCTTTTTTTTTAAGGTTGAAGTTCAGAATGCAACTTTTTATGATTTATTGTGATTGCTAGTATTATTATCATTACTTCGGTGAATGGTAACTGGCAGTGGAATCCACGATGTGCGTTTCGCCTCATTTGCACCTCGTCAACTCGGTGTACATACACACTCCACAGGAAATGATAGTTTTCCTACTGTGACTTGAACCGATTAACTGTCGTACTAGGAGCCCAAATATCAACTCAAGTCGGACATTTGACTCCAATCAGTTAACGGGAAAATGTTCACAATAGGTTGATAGCGTGGTCCAAGTGGTCACTTTTGAAATAATGACTTCTGGGTTCGACGTTAAATGGGAAAACCAGATTTCTTCGGGAGATGCAGGTACATTTAGTTGAAAAGCCTCAAACATGATGAAATGCCCATCCTGTATTCCACTGCTGATCACCATTCACTGAATAGCACCAATGTTATTCCTCAGATATCGTAGAAGAGTCTGAACTAGGAGTTGTCATGTGAACAGAAGCCGAACATATAGGTCTAATCTATCAACGGGAAAATCAAAACTGAATTTTCTAAAATTTTTATCATTACATTATTATAGCTAATATCATTAATTCCGAGTGCACTATATTTTTTGCCGTCATTTTAGCCATGAATGCTCATAAACTTTAATTTCCTCCTCCGTACATGATCTCCTCTATTCTCAACATCTCATTTCTCAGTCTTTTTCTACTCGAAAGCCTTGAGTAAATTATCAATCTAATCTTTCTAATGAATTGCTTATTCGAAATGAATTAAGTATTTTTAAATTGTACAGTGACGAGTTACACAAATCTAGAGATGTCTGAATGGGACTAGAAAAAACGTCCTTAATAGGCAAATATGAGCCCATCTTTGTTAACTTACGAATAATATTCGACTGTTGCTAATCTAAATAACAAGATTGTATATACTACTGATTGACTGATTTGAGTAATTAAAAAACCCGGATACCAATCAGTATCGCTTACTAGTCGGACTGAAGTGATTTAAACCCCGAACAGTCATTTCATTCCTTTAGAGCAGAGTTCATTAGCTATGTATCAAAGTATACTCAGCTCTAAGAACCTAATCAGATAAAATCATCTAAATTTTAACTAAATGCTTCAGTGAACTGGTAGTAGTTTGCAAATTACACAGTGTTCTTTCGAAATTAAAAATAAACCAATAATATCAAAATTTATGTATTACAAAAATACACCAGTACTTACATACACGTGATAAGAAGGGTGTGACTAAAATGGAATGTATGCTGGATTATGAGTAATATCAATAGTGTGGAGAAAGTGACTGTAAGTTGAAAATAGGCTTACCATTCATAATACCATCAAGCGACTTCAGGTTAGTCCACGAACTGATATCTCTTAGACAATTATAGAAACCCAAGAATTGATGTATAGATGATTTTTCCTAGTTGGCGACTCTTCTGAAGTAACTCCTCTTCCCCACCTCTCAAAAAATAATCATATAACGGATCAAACCCATAGCGCTCTTCAAGGTTATGAAGAAAGCTCTTTGATCATTCAGCCACTGGGACAGAATCTAGTAATCTAAGTATTCTAATTTCTCTCAAATTAAGGATGAATAGACTCTCCACAAGCCGGTATAATTGGTGAGTACTTGTTCTCATATCTGCCTTGATATAGCAAATCTTAGCACGATCTTGAGTATCACTAGTTGTATGATGAGGATACTCTCTTGGTTTACGGTTTGATTATTTTTAATCTTTTGTTTCAGAATTTATCATCTCTTCTTGTTTGTATTGATCTAAGAATAATTAAAGTTTTACCAACTACATTTTAGACAATTAACCAAATCCGAGTAATTCAGGAATGGCAACAGCAGTCAGATAATGTGACATGCGAATTGGTCATTCTAAACCTGACACTCTAGTTATCTAATTCTGAATGCATATAAATCATACAGACTATCTGATAAGTAATGCACATTAAATGATACATTTTATACTGTGATGCATCAGGACTTCATATTCAATGGATTTCGATGAAAACACTGAGAACAAAACGATCTTATTGCCAATCTTCCAGCATTATTATTATTGTTCCTTTGGGTTCCTAGTGGAACATAGGGCTTCAACTGCTTCAGCGTCTCCACTTGCTTCTGTCTTGCTTCTGCTGTACTTCTCACCTGCATCCACGTTACTCCATACTCTTTCAACTTCTCTTCTTTACACGATCTCCTCCATGTCACCCCTGCACCGACGACCCACTTGCCGCTTCCCTTTCGGCTTGGTTCCACTCAAGCAATGGCCTGATGTGCGCGTGATGTCACCCAGTGGCCTCCTCAGTGAGTGTCCAATCCATCTACACTTTTTCCTGCATATTTGTTGGTTGGGCGATTAGCTCTTGTTTTGTTTGTTTGTTCCCATAGTTTCTAGTTGGTGATTCTTTCCGGCCCGGCCATCTGATCTTTAGTATAGGGTGATAGTTGACAGTTGGTGATAAAGGCAACGTCTGCAATAGCCTGTTGGAAATATTCTTTGTGACCCACCCACCAAGTTTCTGATCCGTATAGAAGAACTGACTGACTTGACGTTGTTTGTATTGAAAATCCGACTGAATTTTGTTGTTGATTCTGGCTGAGTGACGAAGATTTCCAGATTGGTTGTTTCAGGTTGATGAATGTGTTTCTCGCCTTCCCGATTCTCGCTCAATTTGACATCCTCGTCCATTCCGACTGCCTGTAGTTGAGACAATGCTCCCTACATACGTGAATGAATGAAGTAACCTCTTTCAAATCCCTCCAGTTGATGGTGATTGGCGCTGGATGTTGCTGTCGGTGTTGTTGTTGTTTGTTGGTTATTTTCATAACCTGCGTCTTGTCTATGTCCACTTGGAGTCCTGTCTTTGCTGCTTCTTCAACCAGTAATCTTCCAGCAGCGTATCACCATATTTGATCCAAGATCTAGTCGTAAATTGGATAGCTATCGATTCGTAGGACCTTTTCTTTTAAGAATGGCAATCAAATCTCTGCTCCAGCCTCATCGGATATGAAAGCTCCTCCGTTAGCGTCAACCATTAAGTAATTTGGAAAATTCTTCAACAATGAGGATTGCAGAGCCGCAATTCTTTATAAACCTCACCCAACAGACACATGTCAAGCAAGTAGAAACAGATACCCAGCAAAGACTTAGGAGACCTTTACCAAAAAAGACTTAGGGACCCAAGCGAATAATAATAAATAATAATTTTGTAATTTCAGGAATACTTCATATTTTTGCATGTGTTGTTTCATAGGATATAATAAGGGTAACTGAATAGGCTCAAATGAAATTATATTCATGGTGAATAGTGAGAATTTGACAAAAACAATATTGCAGAAGCATCTGAAAAGTTGTACTACTACTTTCATGAAAGCTTTGGAAAGAAAGGGCAGGAAATATAAAAATCGAGTTCCGAAATTTTGCAGTTAAAAATGATGTGGTTACAAACAACTGATTATATTCGAAACGGCATCTAGCAAGAGATACCATGACATATATATATATATATCCAAGAGCTGGCTAGACTTCAGAATTCTTGCACGATTTGATTCTTTAGATAGAAGTAATCCGGATGAACCAGTGATGATTCTTATTCCAAATAAGCACTTCCGTCTCCAATTTTTTCAAATCTGGCTGAAAAGCTTTATTGGTCATAGTTAATAGTTTCTAAACAGTCAGTGTCTCTTGTAAAAGGATTCATCTGTTATAGCTTAACCGATTAACACTTACAGTGTATAAGCAGAGATTTAAAGCTTTGCATTGAGTGAATTCCAACACAAAATAATTCCTAATCACTAGTCACTTCCAATACCATTCAGATGAAGGCTGATTAGTGGCATTACCTAGCTACTCAAACCTTAATAGTTGGAACCAGATCTGGACCTGTGATCCACTGGTCGGAAATCTAACACTTAAACAAATAAGCCACAGATTCATAACATATTATAAGCATCATAATAGGGAAGTTGGATAACACATTTTCAAGAAACAGAAATGAAAATAACCTCAATTCTTGAAGCCTCTTTTGAGTTAAAATATACTTAAATGACTTCGTGCATTTTTATTCGTATAGGAATCAAAAATTTACATTACTACGCAAGATTAGAACATGTTTTTCTCAAGACTACAAAGAGTCAACCGGCAGGAAATATAAGTAGCATGAATCAAGAATAATGTCGGTCCGACGGAATGTTCCACTTCTTCGACGTCCATCTGACAAGAAACGCCAACAACTCTCTGAAAAGGTCCTTATACAAAATGGCTACATGGAATGGACAGTTCACCAACTTTCAAAGCTTCGTGACCCTAAGCAGAAAGAAGAACCTGATATACACTCTTTCCTCGAGGATTCGGAAGGTATGCAGCGAGGAAGTGGTTGAAGAAGAACTGCGTAATCTTCGAAAATCCCTGATGGAAAACGGTTTCCCGCCCAGGTTCATAGACAAGAATCTCAAACCTAAGAAGACTTCTGAACAAGTCCAACCTGTTCCAAAGGAGATATTTCTGCTTAATCTAGAATTCAAAGGTGATTTAAAGTAGAAATCCTTCGCAAACGCCTCTCCAAATCACTGAGGAAAACATAATTCCCCGCGATCCTACGACTGACGTTTTTCTGCAAGAAACTATTCAGCCAGAACGCGAAAGACAAGCTGTTGCATTGGGTCACCTCAACGTGCATTTACCAGTTTACTTGTTCTTGTGGAGCTGAGTACATCGGCCGTACCACGCGCCAACTTATTTGAAAAACGCGCTCGTCAACACTACCCAGCCAGATTAGTAAAAGGACACCAAAGGCGTGTATACAGTTCAGTGACAGAATATCTGGTCAATTCAGGACATTCAGCGCCTTTCGAAAAATCCTTCAAAGTAATATACAAGATTCAATCAAATCTATCAAAGAGAGTGAAATCAAGACATCTGGGTATAGTCGAGGCGCTGGCTATCCAAAAGCTCAAACCCACGCTTTGTGTCCAAAAGAAATACGTCTAATCTTTGTCCCTGCCATGACCATCATAAACAGGTAATTCTTTTAGTGATCACCACTCCATTGACTTTCTTTTCCAAACTTCCTGTTTATTTATGTTATTTTTCTTAATTCCTATTAACACTACCATATTTTGATATCGGAACTTCATGTATGTTTTGTCCTTTTATTATTTCTACATATCCCTGAATGCATAAACAGTTATTCATCACATTAGTTTTTTATCCAAACATCCTGCCTATTTTGTTATTTCTACATTACTAACCCCTAATTGCACAACATCAATCATCTTAGTTATTATGATGCTACTTTGTTTGTTTTATCCGTCCCCCTGTTTATTATGGCATTCTTATTCCTAATTGTAAGTTTTATTAATTTGACCCTTAACCAGAAATTATTCTGGAACTTTCCCGTTCATCTGATATAAATACATGAATGTACAGCCTAGATGATGACTTCTTCGAAAAGAAAATTTTCTTCGCTGAAACTGTCTTCTTAAATTATTAAAAGTTAAAAGGATTAACCAATTATAAGACAATTCGAGGAATATTCTTGATTAGGCAGCAGTTCCGAGTTCCGGTTAAAAACAAAGCTTAAAGAGGAACAGTAGATTAGTATAATACATTCTGTGATGAGAAGAGATACTTTTCATAAAAAAACCAAGAAGAATAAGGTGAGTGACATTCAGATGAACTGTTTTCCAATACATGAGGTAACAAAAGTTATCTACCTTCTTTTTTCTAAGTTTATTCACCGAGATAAAGCAGAAATCACCACTGTCTGTTTCTGTGCAGCTATATTTTCCACAGAATCTCAACACAAAGGAATTCACAAGATTATCTAGACTGACAGTGTCTTTGGGTGCGCATGTACCAAGTTTGACAAAAATCAATGAGGCGATAAAAGTGAAGTGTCATTGTCAAACAGGATTTTTCTCTCCATTAAGAATTCCTCGAATTCATTTCTATATCTGTTAACAAATTAAAGTTAGCCTGCTTAATTAGTCATCTAGGCTAAAAAATATTATCCTGACAAGTATATTTCAAAAGGAAACTGTGATCTATAAGAAAATATTTAGTTCTTTTGAGATTATATGCGCCTATATAAGTGTAAAAGCTGTTAAGGCATAAATTTGTTTTTCCTAATTTCTCCTAAAATTTTAAATTGTGTGTTCTTACATTAAAAACAAAAAAAGTGAAATGTCATAGTTCTAATTTATGTGTATACAAAACCTCTTTAATGTATACAGCTGACGGCTGTTATTTTAATTTAGAAAGATTAGTGTAACAATTCACTTAGATTTGTTCCACTATTAGTAAAGGAGTAGGAAGGTATAAGGATAATTTTAGTAAAGTAAAGTAAGACAAGATACCTTACCAAAGTATTCCATAAATGATTAGCTTTGCATAAAGTTATATACTACTTGATTGGTTGAGATGAGTAGTTGCATACCAATCATACTACATCGAAGTGATCAAGCATCAGATGGTATACAACTACTCATCTCAATCAATCAGTAGTATATGATCAATCAGCAAATACGCCTGCCGTCTTGATTACCACTTATGACATCGAGAAGATCTCATACTGTAGTGTGAATAACTTAGTTTCTAAAAGAAACTACAGTGAGATTTCACCCCTCGAACCTTCAAGTGTTAATTTCTTTAGTTACAGGATTTTATCATAAGCTGACATTAGTTAGAGAACCATTGGTAAACCACCTAAGAGTACTGGACAGATGTTTCGTCCTAGTTTGGGACCCACCGGGGTTCTAGTGAGAAGTCGTGACCGGTAAGGTGCAGCAGGTAGGGTGTGAGGACAAATACACGCCGAAGAGATTGGCTAGGGGTCACGCTATGTCATGAATTGGCAGAAGTTAGAATTCAAGGATCATTGGACTGGGTCCCAGTGGCTCAATGATCTACGAGCTCGCCTTGTAACCAGAAGGTTCTGAGTTCGAACCTTGTGGTGTGGGTGCATACTGCTTAATAGTCCCAAACTAGGATCACAGAAACAGCTGTCTAGTACTCCCAGGTTTTCCAGTGGTTCTCTGACTGATGTCAGCTCATGATGAAATTCTTCATGCAATCAAATAAAATCCGTACAAAAAATCAATACTTGAGAATACTAGTCATTACTTAAGAAACTAATTTTCCTTGACTAAACACTCAAAGGGATTGCGTGTAAACAGGAAATTTGAACAAAGAAAGAACAACAATTGTACCAGGATAATATGAGCTCATTTTTTATAATTTCGAGGATTCTTCTCAACTTGATGACACCACTACTGGAGAAATTGTGGAAAGAGGGCAGGATACCCGCAGATTGGAAGAAAGGATACTAATTCAAACTGCCAAATAAGGGGACTTAAGCCGATGTAAGATCTGGAGAGACATTGTGCTCCTGTGTACCCCAAGCAAAATATTAAGTCGTATCACCCTGGAGAGAATTAAACAAGCCCTGGATGAAAAACGTCGACCAGAACAGGCTGGATTCAGGAGAAACAAATCATGCATCGATCAGATCGCAACACTACGGATCATCATTGAACACAGCTTGGAATGGCAGTCAGATTTCTACCTCAACTTCACTGACCTTGGAAAGGCCTTCGACAGCGTCGATCGAGAGGTGATTTGACAACTTCTTCTTTACTATGGAGTGCTGCCAACAATTATACTTTTCATCCAACAGTTGTTCAATAATGTTGCGTGCCAAGCAATCCACAATGAGAACGAAACTCATGGAGTTCTTCGAAGTGAAGACGCGAGTAAGACAAGCTGGTTGTCTAATGTCTCCAGTGATCTTCCTGATTGGGGTAGATTGGATAATGCGACATAGAGTGGGCAACGAGGAGACAGGCATAAAATGGACCCACTCAAAGAACTTGGAGGATCTGAATTTCACCGACGTGGTATATGTCTGATTTCCCATAAACTGGACAAAATGCAGGTGAAAAGCAACAAGCTGGCAGAAGAAGCATCCAGAGAAGATAAGACTTCTGGTGAACACAGAGAAAACAGAGGTGATGAAGATTTCTGACCAACAGCAGTAGCAACAGGAACAACAACAGACAACAATCAGCCAGCATAAATGGGAGGAACCTGAAAGAAATAACCTCCTTTACCTACCCTCTTGAGAAGCATCGTTTCAACTACAGGCGGAGAGAACTGAAGAGGATATCAAAGCCAGAATCGGAAAAGCAAGACAAGCTTTCATTACTATCAAGTCTGTGTGGAGGTCAACAGCACTCAGCACGAACATGAAAATAAGATCCGGATTTTCAACTCCAATGTGAAGTCAGTCAGTGCTACTCACTATAAAGATCAGAGACTTGCACTGCGCGTCATAAAGAGCATCTCAAACAAACTTCATACCTTCATTAACAGTTGTCTTCGCTCAATACCACTCAAGGTCAGATGGCTGGCCAGAAAAGATCAGCAATAGGGATCTCTGGCAACGAGCGAACCAACCAGGAACTGATTGTGCAACAAATAGGTAGGAAGAAATGAAGATGGATTGGCGGGCCATACTCCGAGGAAACCATCAAGTGACATCACTAGACAAGTCATCGCTCGAGTGGAATCCGAAATGGAAGCGGAGAGTTGGTCGTCAGTGCGAGGGTGATTTGGAGGAGGCGCTGTGAAAAGGAGATGGAAGCGTATGGGGAGACTCGGAGCCAGGTGAAAACTTTAGGAGAGAACCGAACGCAATGGAGACGCGCGGCTGAAGCCCTGTGTTCCTTTGGGAATTAAAGGAAATAATAATAATAATTTAAACCATACGAACTGACGGAAGGTAGACATATCTTTGAAAATTAAGTATTCAGGTACATGTTCAGTAAGTAAACGGTGAAAGTACGATAACGGTTAAGCATTATTATTTACATTCTCTATGAGAAAAGACATTCACAGTCACACAGAATTTATGTTCAAGAGTGGATTTGTATTGATTAGATTTGTGTTTTGAG
The DNA here is from genome assembly GCA_944472135.2 of Trichobilharzia regenti. NCBI lineage: Eukaryota > Metazoa > Platyhelminthes > Trematoda > Strigeidida > Schistosomatidae > Trichobilharzia > Trichobilharzia regenti. Next base: position 41,738,224 of record OX235262.1, on the reverse strand, counting down.
TTTGACCACGGATTGATATCAGTTGGAGAACTATTGGAAACCAGGGAGCACTGGATGGCTCTTTCACCCTAGTTTGGGAGTCATCGGCAGTACGCACCCACTGGGGTTTGGACCCAGGACCTTCTGGTTACAAGGTAAACTCGTATGACATTCAGCCACTGGGACTCAATTCAATGGGACATGAATTCTAACTTTTATCGATTCGTGATATAGCGCGAACACCAGCCAATGTCATTGGCTGGAAATCCATCCTCACACTTGACTGGATGGACCTCACTAGTCTTGACTACTCACTCGATTTTCAATGGTTTTCTAACTGACATTAATCTGCGATCACATTCGTAGAACAAATCAAATCCTTACAAAACAACTATTGAAAATTCATCTGATGCTGGCTAATGATATGCTACAGGAAGGAGTTTCCCGAATAATGACCAACAATTTAAACAAATTTTCAGGAGCAACTCATATCTTCCTGAGAAGTTAGAGTGACGACATTTTAAGTTTAGAACAGAGGTGACTAGCATATGTTAGTCTATTGGTTTCGTAAATGGAAGTTTTTATTTACAGTTCCTATGAGGCGGTACATGGCATCCTATTTGAAAGCTGTATTTCGATCAGTCATGACAAAAGTCAAGAGAGTAAAATTCCAGTCTTTATTACACATTACAACTTAATGCTATGCAGCTGTTACTCCACTAGTTTTAGGTCATTCAGAAGCACTTAATTATGATTCGGAGAGATCTATAGCAGGACCGTTAGTTTTTGGAAAGAGCAATTTTTCATTCACCCAGAGAACTTAAATTCGAATGTGTAAAACATGAGTACTGTAGTAGCATGTAATTCCATACCTGTTCAATATATATATATATATATATATATATATATATATATATATCACAGTGAAACAGCATTATTATTTATTGGATGACCTTTTGAACACCATGTTGTTCATAATCCAACCAATTATAATTGCACAACTCCGAAACTTGGTTTTTATAGGTCTCTTTTTTTTCCAATCTTCGAAGAGGTAACGGAATTTTCCAGAAGAAAAAACTTCAATAACAATAAAGTTTCAAAGTTGCGTAGTTATAATTGATATGATTATGAATAATAACTTGTGTTCAGAACGTTATCCAGGATGTGATTCTACTGATTCACAATGTAACAAATTCAGTAACAAATAATATCAAATTAGAATTTGAATATTGAATTGAATTTTTGATTTTCCCGTCGATTGATTGGACCGAAGTGCTCTTTGGCGTTTGAAACTATGGGTACTGGGTTCGAGCCTCAGTGGGAACATCATCACTCACTGAGAAATGCAGGTACATCCAGCTGACGAGTCCCAAATAGGACGAAATGCGCATCCTGGATTCCACTGCTAGCCACCATCCACCAATTGTATAGAATTTGAATGTTTACAATCTTCATTCTTGTTAATTTACTTTATAGCTAGAAGGCATATAATGTCATCCGTCAGCATTCATATTTACGTCCAACATGGTGTGTCATATAGTCCTTGACTTATCATCAGAATATGAAATAGTGACAGGAGTAAGACAAGGCTACGCACTGAGGATCTAACTAACGGCCGCAAAGAATTAGTAACAAAAAACTCTAGAAACGAACCAACTAAGAATATTTTGTCCAACAAATAAGCAGCAGATAGTGAAGATTCATCGGACCTACGCTCAGGAGACCATTGAAAGACACTGCCTGTCATACCTTCGAGGGAAACGCATATAGGGGACAACGAGTTAGGCGTTCGAGGGTAACATGGAGGAATAGACAGCCCATTGGCAGCCCTGTTGCTAGCTAGACAGGACAGTAGTGGACAGGACCGAGCTGGAGCCGTGTGTCACCATCAGAACCTGAGAAAATAATAATATAATTTAAGCAAAAACGTGTATCTTCGGTCATTCTTGATGAAATTCTACAATTATACTATAAAATGTAGATTATAGATATCTGAGACCTATCTGTTTAACAGAAATAAATTTTCACGTGTTAAGTAGCAAGGATTTCATTGACAGAAGTGGGAATTGACGGGTCATTAAATTATGTCTCAGTGGCTGAAAGGTTCTAAACCCAATCCCGGGAAGAGTCATTGGGGTGAGCAATCTGAGGAGTCACAAACCAGAATAAAACAACTATTTATTACTCCCTGGTTCTTAACGGTCCTCTAACTGAAGTGATTTTGTGGTCGATCATGAAAAAAGGATGAAAGTTTAAGGAAATGAGCTAGTGAAGAATAATCAAGGTTATTATAAATTCACTCAATACTTTATATAATCTATTTAGTCAGTCATTGAGAATATGTAAGTTGAATGGACACCATATGTGCCAGCATGGGACAGCTGACTGACCCCATGATTCCGTTTCCCAATCACTGCTGTATTCATTGGTTTATATAAACACAGCTAACAAGTTGATATGTGATAAGACTATTCCAAATGCATTGTACAAATGTATCACAAATTCCAGATGAATTTCGCTTCTCAATATTACTATTTACCCGTTTCCTTTTTCTCCAGCCGAACACAGAGTTTCACTAACACATCTTCAATGTAATCTGCCGTTTGCCGTTATTTCCAAATACTTACACGACTGCTGACAACCTCGCGTCCCTTATTCAAATGTTTTTTTCTCCATGTCAACTTAGTCCTCCAGTAACGTTATGCAAATTATTAGCTACTAAGAAGGCATTCTTATTTAAAGAACGTGTCTCTGTTCATTCGGTAAATTAATGATAAAACTTTGTAGTTAGTGGTGAAATTTCGTAGTTTAGAGTCCCAGTGTCTAAGAAGCATGTAAATGAATCCGGTATACAAGTTACCAACAAAACGAAGTGCACATCACTTCGCCCAGAGCTAGTCACCTGCAAAATAAAATCTATTTCATATATTTAAGCAATTAAACCGGTAATGAAATCAAAATAGACAGTTATTTTGATCAGTGGTTACTAGTAGTGGAATCCGGGATGCACATCTCGACGTATTTAGCACTCGAGTGAGTAATGGTCTTCCAAGTGAAACACGATCCCTGAACTCATCGCCTCAAACACTATTCACTAAGCCAGAACATCGTCAGACTGTCTGTAAAATTAGCTAACATGTCACCAGAAACCAACTCTTCGGTCCGACATAATCAGTCGTCGAGAAGTGCAAAATTAACCTAAAGACGAATGATCATTCATTGCAGTTTTAATTTATCCAAATTCTGAAATGCGAATCTGATCCATTGCAGGACTAGTACTACCACTAAACTATTGATTTCGAGACCCCTATGGAATGAATCTTAACGTAAACTTTCTCTTTAAACCAATAATATATCAACGCACTAACAGTTTCAGCTAATAAGTCTTTCACTTTTCAAAACTCACAGTGTGATAGTAACAGTGAAGGACTACACGCTTTCGCCCTGGGCTATGAAGGATTAGAGAAAAACTATACTGACGAAAAATAGTGTAATACAAGCTTTTGGTCTACTTTGATTGCACAGTGGGTGCATGGTAACTAAAATCATGCGTCTAGTCTTTCATTTGGTTCAAACAAAATTCTATCAGTCATGTTAGGAATATGGCGAACACTCTTGGTGGTTCGCCAATGCGATGCACTTTGAATTATTGTTAGGTGGTTGGAGGCTATCGGCAAGAAGCCTTCGATGTATGTTTCGTGGTTCTTGGTATTCACCCGTCAGCAAGGTGTATCTGTAATCTTGGGAGAACTCATGTCATTTCTGGGATTCGAGCCCCGAGTTACCCAGTGCTACAGTCACAGATGTTACTAATGAACTATTCAGAGATCACGGTGATGATGAGCCACCTAGGATGGTGGCTATATTACATACCTAACTGAGAGAATAAAGTCTGTAGCAAGGCAAGGAATAGACTCATGGTACAAGTTACTTACTTCCTAGTATTTTATCAAACTGTCCGCTACAGTTCAACATGATGTCAATCCCAAGCCAGAATAGTCCAGTGACAACGTCTGTGACTACAGTACTGGATGGCGAAGATCCAAATCTCAGAGAGTAAATGAGCTGTTCCTTTATGCCTGTAGATATGCCCTGTCGACAAGTACAAACAACGAACGAAACCTAAATTCGAAGCTCCCTACCAGTAACTTCCAACCATCTAACAACAAGCTGTTGGCTAAAAAAAATAATCCAGAAAACTTAATTACCCATTACTTCTTAATTCTACTTATCTCATATTGTGAAAGAATAATGCAGAAATTCACCCACATTGTTTGGGATTAAATTCTTGATGATATATAGACTCCATGACTTTTCTGAATTTGTTTATTTCCTTAATAGTTTGCCATCAAAGGAATGATAATATTATTTTAATATTTAGCGATGGCACATGTGTCACTTATTTTCGGAGGGTATATACACATCAAAAGATTTTGTCGTTTTAATTCCTTTGTGAACAATATCCACTTCTATATTGTTGTAAATATCTGACATTATTTGGCAATAAATTAACTAAATTCCCCTTTTTAATTTTTCCCTATTTAGTTATATTTATGCTTCCCTTCATTTCATGTGTTTAATTACTTTTTTTTTCTATTATACTTTATTACTTAAACAGACCACATGGAAATGATTATTTTGTGTATAAAACTGTCGTTCCCATGTATTTGTTTATTTATTTTCCTGCCTTTTCGTATTCTCGTATTTTTGTTTCTTTCTTACTCATTCTGATGTCACTCACGCCTGTACACTATAGAAAATGCTTTGCATAATAAAGCAGAACCCAGGAGGGAATACTCGGCTTATTCAAGGTTATAAAATAAACAGAATGTTAAACACGTAATCATTTTTGCTTAAAGTTAATATATTAGGCATAATATAAATATGTGCACCTAGAAGAAAGTACACTTTTATATAGCGAAATTAATCAGGTTTATTCAATATATCTTGGCTTTCTAGATAATTTTTTTCTTAGCTGTAATAGCTGTACACATTTGTACACATATACATAGACATCTAATTATGCTTTATTTTGCATTTATTGTCTGATATATATATATATATATATATGTATATGTATTTATATATATTTATGTATAAATTATCCACTTAATAGCCAGTGAAATAAACACACTTTTTCGTATATTTCTGACCTTAGTCCCTTTATATGTACGCAAGTGTATATATAGTATACCAACGAACTGAAGACTCTCTACCACCAACAACATCCTTTGGAAAGAGGATATTAGCCAGCCAACTAACCAGAATATAAAAAGAATACTATTTTTATTATTATTAGTAGTAGTATTAGTATTCGGTCTACAAAACTGTGTTTATACAATAAATGAATAACAATAATAAAAGGAAGAAGATGTGGAAAGGAAAAAAAAGACGATTGGGTAAAAGATCAACACAGTGAATCAAAAAAAAGGAGAAGAAGAGAAGAGGAGAAGCAGAACCCAGTAGCCAACAGAACACATATCAAATCAAGACATTAGACGCCAAAATAGTCGGAATACACGTGTATGCGGTTATTATACACAGACTAATACACACAGAGCGAGTGAGTGAGTGAGTGAGAGAGAGAGAGAGTGATACGTAACAAGAGTGGATAGATATTTTGTCAGAAAGTCAAATAGACGAATTATGTATGCCTGTGGGAGAAGAAACAGCATAATACACAGAGAGTTGGTTAGATTTTTTCATAGAAGAGAAATTGTAGAATAAAACTAATCAAGTGATAAGTTTTATTCTATATGATTATTATTTGTATTTCATAAATTAGACATAAGCATATATATGCGCGGTAGACTGGATGCGAGTACTTTTCAGTTGATAATGATGATGTTGATGTATATATATATCTGCAATATTCCTTTGTTCGTCTACTTTATGTACGAATAAGTGATTTGTCGAAAGGAAAGAAGGTACACCTCGTAAATTCAGAGAATATCAGACTTACAATAAGATTTATAGCTGCTGAAAACTGAAAAGGGAATGCTGCTGCCATTATTATACAGTCTTTTTCCCTTTCCTACGCCTATAGCATAAATATTACCTTTTAATTTAGTAATGCAAATCTTGATAAGTAGCGAATAATAACACTGAAATAAATCTAATTAATGTTCTTCATTATGCATTAATGAATGGAATAAGCCGATTAAATTATAAAAGAAAACAAAAAGATGATTGCAGAGAAGAATCTGTTTCTTTTTCACTTTTTGATGAATTCATCCACCAGACCGACTATTCTTGAATACACATATAATATATGTACATATGGAACAAAGTGGTGAGGAAGTCTTAGAAACATCTCCCATTTACAAAATGAAGTTGGAAGTTCTGATAATATATATTTATAATGGTAAATTTGACTGGTTGTGATAACCACGGCAAAGATGAAAGTTTTCCATATTTCTTTCCTATATATACATAGTGTTGGTTTGAATTATTTGGATCGGTATTGTGAAATCCATGCCTGCCTGTCTTTATCTTATTCCCATTTGAGTAATTTAACTGAATGATCCAGAAGTTATCATATAGATTTGAGTGTTCTTGATCTACAAGATGTTTTATTGCTGACATGACTACGTATTTTGTTTTCTCCTATTGATGTCCAGGCTAGTTAGTGTTCATGAGAGTATTTTAAAAGAGGTCAATATATTAGAATAATGTGAGAAAACTTTATTCATTGAGGGTCTTAAGATGGTTTTTGGAACGTTTGCAAGATTGAACCAAAAGTTGCCAATAAAATGCTTACATGCAATCAAGAATTGGCTTCATTATGGATAAGATTTTGTTTTGATAAATCAACTTGATATGATTATGAGTCCTAGTTTGTGCTAGAAACGTCATCAGTTAATATTACTGTATAACACTGTGTGATTTATCTAAATGAAATCTTATCCATAATGGAATTACACTGTACCACAGTGCCCACGTTTTACACTTATATCAAGAATTGACTTCTTGATATCATGTAAATAAGCGAATATGAATAGACTAAGTCTAGTTGGAAATTGATTATTGAAGAACTTCTCAAGGCGCCCGACGTGAATTACTGGACTACCTAATTTTCTGTCAAGCGAAATGCATAGCTTTTACTCCATTTTACGGTGTTTTAATAATTCAGTCTTATCGAAGTGTAGACTATGGTCACACTTTTTAAATAGGTTGCAAACTGCTACCATGAACGAAGCAGAACTAAACAGAATACTGGATCATGCTTTCGAATGAATAGTATTGCTTCAGGCCATACGATTATGCATGAGGACTATATGCTTTCCAGTAAAGTACTCTGAGAATTGTGTCATGTATCAAAGTATATTTCTGAGTTTGACTATTATCTGAATCGTTAGTCAACAAATAATATTGAATACTTCTATCTCCTTTTAACATCAGTGATAAATAAATGATTTTAATTTCGCTTTACCTCATCTTCAATTTATTTTTTCGGAAAATTATGTTGTTATGTACGCTTCAAATGTGAAAGTTTTCAAACGAGTGCTCAAAAGATTCCATTTCCACTTCATATATTGTTTTCGTGTCACTCTCGGGCACACCCAACTCGTAGCGTCTCATCTGAGTTCCATTCAGCGTCCTTGTGTCTCCTTATCGTATGCCCAATCCACCTCCATTTCTTATATTTGCTGGATGACAGGCTAGTTCGCTGCCACAGATCCTTTCTGGCTTGTTTACCTGAACTTTCGTATTGATGGAAGACAGCGACATGTGTATGAAAAACTGCAGTAGTCTGTTGAAAATATATTTGATGACACGCGCCAAGCATCTCAACCATACAGAATCACGACCTAGATATCATTGCTGAAAATTCATACTTTGTTCCTTATGGTGTATGAGCGAATTTCTTGCTTTCCTAATTCTGTCCGGTGTCACGTGCTCATCCATGTCACCTGTAGTTGAAAAGATTTCACTTTCTTTAAGTATCACGTATTGTTGGTAACTGGTGTTTGTTGTTCGTGGCTGAACACATTTCAGTCTTCCCCTGCTAATTTATTCGTTTTTACCTGTTAACTTGTGAGTTTTTGAGAAATGCGACATAAATCACCCACTAAAACCATATTTTTATGGTCTTATGGTCTGTCCAGAATATATGCATCATTTCGTTCCTCAAGGTCTGTGGCATGTTCCTATCCACTAAAATCATGAAAGTTATCAGCGATATCGGGCAGTCTTATTTCACTTCTGTCTTCACAGCTAACCTATGCACTTTGAATATTTTATTTGTTTGATGAATTCACCAATATGGTATTCTGTATTTTAGCTTGTTCTATTAGCTTTTCATATCAAATATCAAATTCATGATCAAAACTATTCACACTTTCTTGAACTGAACCCCATGAAGGCAATCCAGATAAACTCAGTCTCAACTTTAGCAATCTCAATACATCTGATTACAATACGAGTGGTACCGACTTCACTATATACTACTATCGACTAATATAAGTAGTTGGAAGCCACTCCTGTCAAACAATAGTCTTTGCCAGTCAGACTGAATTGATGCAAACAAGAGATGACAGTTTCGCTAATTCGTGAACACTCGTCATAACTATATCCAGTTTGACTCACCTCAGGGAACCGAATCTATTCAACGCCACACAAACCTGACTAATTACTTGAGCAAACAAGCAACACACGTTAATAAAGCAGAAATTAATTCATTTTGTCGAAGATTAGCAACCACACTGAGTGTGAACGCATGAGTGATATTGAACACATTCCATTTTCTGGATTACATAACCTGCGATGTATTCAACATCTGAAGGTCGTTCCAGTTGTGAGAAAACTAAACATTATAATCGTGAAACATATTGATATAGACGATATTTCGTCATGGTGTAACTGAAAAATACTTCCCAATTACAATGAAGGGTATCAGTTTTCAAGTTTTGTAGCTGCTAAGATAATTCTATCTATATGCACGAAATTCTCTCCCATCATGCATTTATTTATGAAACGCCCTAATACTGTTCCTTGCCTTAACCCTTATTCTAACTCTAACTACAACTCTAGCCCTAATAATAATCCTTACTCTTACATGCTATCAAAGTACTATCCAGACACTACTGTGAAACGAGATCAGGATGGAATACGCCCATAAATTCGTGCATGGTGTTCATACTAGCGCTGGTTCTGTCATCCAACGAATGATATGCGTCCAGTGTCATAGATGCATTCACACTCTGTCGTCGCTATTCATTAAGTTGGTTAGACTCTTCAGCTAACTACTATACATGCAGGTATACATATATACCATTACAATTAAGTTGAGGGATAGAGGACTGTTAATTAAATAAACTACATTGAATCAATCATGCAAAATGAAAACTTTGAATGTTTTTCAGATAGAAAAGGGAAAGGGATTATGAGAGATTAAAATCAAGATAATCATGCACTACAGTCCAATTGTCTCGCTTAAATAAACAGTTAGTCAGAGAAAGAACTTGAATATCTATCGAGAATCGCAAATTGATAATAATACTGATGATAAATATACTACCACCACTAATAATAAAACTAATTAAAATGTTACTAACAAGAGGTAGTTTTAAATGAATAACAATAAAACAGAGAGCAGAGATGTCAATAATAATAGGTAAGAAGTATTACAATGGTAGATTCAAAGTGACCACCACTTTCTTCTGTACACAGAGACTGGGTTTATTAACTCTGATTGTATAGACATCTGCATTTGCAAATATCTTAATGTTTGTTTGTCTGCTGACAGCGTCAATATCATGTCCGTAGTCTGTAAGATGGATTGTTATTGACATTTTTGGTACTTTGACTTCAAATTTTTCTGACCATCGGAGGTAATCGACTTTGTTAAATACACTGACGTTTTGAATGACCCACTGCCGGTCACGTCCCAATCAGACTTTTCCAAACTGAATAACACTTTCTGTTAGACATCAGCCAGTGGTTTAAATGAAATGGTCCTACGTTAAATCCCTCCAAATGTAAGACAGTAAGGATGAACGTAATCTATGCGAACTTGCTCGTTCACAAGATGCTTCTAGTGTATACAGCACTGAAACAGTAACTACATCAAACATTAAATACCTTAGAATAGTTCTTTCTTCTCACCTTTCTTGGCCATTCCGTAATATCTTGTGGATTCCGAAGAAAATATTCCGTCTAATCTACTACACTAAGCAGCTGAGACAATCTGGAATCACTCAACCTCTCCTATTCAAACTATACTATCTTGTATTAGACAGAGTATATAGTGTTGTCAGTATGACAAGTAGTGTGCCACTAGGTAAGCTCGTTGCTATCGTAGTTGACAGTTACCTGAACTTCTGTGGCAAATGGCCTAAATCCAAATTATCTTAATCTCAACAATCTCTCTACATCTTCAACTCTTCCTACCATGCATCCCTTCAGGTAGGATTAGAAGTCATCATAAGAGATTATTTGCTCTTACAACCAAATACAAAAACTCAAAGATGCCTTATTTGGCCTGCATTCTGTGTGACAAAGAAAGTGTTGAACGCGAAACATTCAACTTACTATGTCATTAGTAAAGTAAATAACTCTTCGATCCCCTATTTGTAATTTATTGTAATGCTATTTCTGCTACATAATAATTGTAGTTAATAGTGTTATTGTTATCATTTTGTACATTTGTGAATTTATTGCTACTACTAATACTAAAAAAGTTGCTATTATCGATTTTGATCATTTATACCCGAAAATAATTTCTTTGTTTTTGTTGAGTATATTAGACTCTATATTATGTCAAACGCTGAGAATCCAAAGACGTATTATAGGTATTGTTTTGGAATAAAGAAAATCGAGAGTTTCATTATTACTACTATTACTATAATCAATCACTTTCCCGTATGAAGCATTATACTCACTATAATATCAGTATTCAGAAGGCTGCTAAACTGCTCTGTATTAAGATTCTATGTGTAATCAGTTCAGAGTACTCATTCATACTACGGTGATGGTAAAATAAATTAAAAGGACAGATGGTAGAGAAACTGTTTTCAAACGTCATCAGATTTCAGTCTACCTACAGTAGGTCCATTGCTTCTGCTTTATTGGATGGGCTATCAGATCATATATTTATGCAGTGTATTCATTGATTGCGATATGCAAATTGGCTCAAGTTTGAGATTTAACCTAATGGAATTCTGCTTTATTTATTTGAATAGACTGTCTGAGTTAGTGCGGGACATTCTTCTAGTGTTTTATAGTGAAAACTGGTGGGAAGAAATCCCTTTTAGACTTTGATTTAAAAGAAAGGACACTCAGCGAGGACTTACTCTTTTCGGCGATATCATTCACAAGTCGTACAAGCGTATATAGATAGTAAAGTCTCTTAGCAACGAAAGTAATATTTGCAAAGATGTGTCTTCAGAATTACGTATCCAGTACTAGGATAGATCCGGTCCATTGTAGATTGAATGACCGAAAATATTTCTTTTATATGCAGAGTTTGGGATTTAACATGTAATGCACTATTGCTTAGGCTGTTTGAAGAAATTTTATTCGTACTCTTCTAGCAAAATTCCTACGTATTCTGTTGATGACAATGAAGTTGGTTTATTGGTTCGCCCGGTGTCCAGATTCGATCAGGTGTGCCAAAACAGCACTGAGGTGGATCCTTTTTCTTCTCTATAAAACAGTGACGATAAATGCTGGATGATGTATTTTGATAGCAAACGTTGAGTACGGCTGACATACCTAGCTCCTAAGGAGTAAGTTAACTGATAGATACACATTGTTGAGGTCAGCAGCGGTAGCTTATCCTTCGCGTTATGCAGGATTACTGGTTTTGCTGAGAAAGTAAGTAGACGTTTAGCCGCAAAGAAAGTTTTCTTCTGTGAGTGGGACAGATGGTTTCTCAATATTTCTGCCAGTGAGTCTCCTTAGAATTGTAGATCCAAGTAAAGTCTGTTAGGAGCAGGAAGTCTAGGAGGTTTGAGTAGTTTAGGCTTCGTGGATTCTGTGGTGAATCTTCGAATGAGACATTTTCAATGCCATGGATTCTGACGCTTAATGAATGGATCACTTTTCATTTTGTATGCATAGACACCCAACTACGAAAGTTAGCGAGTTGTCCGTTCCATGTCGGCTTTCTGTTGATGGGTCTTTTTAGTGTTCCATCTTGTTCACCTCTTGTTAGTTGAACGTGCAGAAAAGATATTTTTATGTCGAAATTCTTCTCTGATGTGAAATGGATCGCAGAGTGGCAGCAGTTAAAAAAAGGCTAGTAAGTCATCCGAGTTCTCGTCATTTTGGGGATAACGAAGGTATTGTAAAAAATAAAGCTATCAATCACTTTATTTATGTATGTGTTTGATAGTTTTCGCATCAAGGAATCCGTAGGCAGAGGGCCCAGAGGTAAGCCCATAGCTATATCATAATGATTTTCGATGTATATCTACATGGTTTAACTGTAGCCTTGACTGAGTTGGTGTAAACGATGATATTCAAATCACTTTACTAATTCGTGCAGGGAATATTGTCACTAAGATACAGAATATGTGATTAACATCCATCCTGTAGTTTAAGTTAGCTGTATGAGCTAGAAGTTGGAAGACCATTAATGGAAGTATATCTTTCATTTATATTCAATAATAAATCACAGTGAATCAGTCTTTCATTTCTCTGATCAAATCACAAATTATATCAATGAGATGCCCTAATCTTCGAAAACTGAGATAACTTGAATTTGTTTTCTTTTTCAGTGACAAGCCATCCAGTACTGAAAATACATTCATTCTTATTAGATCAAAACAATATCATGGACCAATCATGCATCTAGTTCCGTGTACTGTGGTGTTGACTATCACTCATGTTTCCAACGTGATAACTATGTCTCAGGGAAATTGGAATGAAGATTTAATTCTAGTTTTTGCGTTTGATGGAATGGGGTCTAATTAGGTTGACATTTATCTTAAAAACTCTTCCGTGTGTGTCATAAGTGTTGACAGAGTCAGCCTTACCTAATTTGCTGGTTTACTATTTTACTAGCTGGTTCTAAACGTACGAGAAGTTGGAAGGCTTGGCCTCAGGCTAGCCACTCCATGATAGAAAACCAATCCAGTCGCTATTATTACATTTAAAGATCAACCAAGGACAAAGACAAATAATAAAGGTCAGAAATCAACATGTGATATGCAAATGTCAAATTAATGATGCACAGTCTAGAGGAAATACGTATGATAATTACGTAAATGAAATATCCAAATATGTATTAATATTATAAACAAATCGTCCAGGGGGGGGGAATTTACAGAGAATTTGTCCATTACACTTTCACTTGAATATATTACTTTTTAGATCCTCAGCAATGTTCAACTTAATTGTATGATTGTGTAACTGCTTGGATTGCTTTAATTGAGTTTTTCTGTTCACTTTTGTGAAGTCCAATATCAGGACTATGGAAAATATTATCACTAATGAAAATAAAAGGGAAGAAGTACAGGAATTATACAAGCAAATTTCGAAAGTTATGTCCCTTAATATGATTATTTAAGTTGTACTCAAAACATCACCATCAAATAATACTCTATTTCTCTATGCTTTAAGAATTACAATTATTGTATTTCTAAACTTTAATTTCCTCATATTACTAATTTTTCCATGTCATCCGCGGACGTTAAAACCATATCTTCCCATTCAACTTCCAATTAATAGTCTTTCAGACTTATGATGACTCTTGAATATCTCCTCAACGTATGTCCTATTCTTCCCCATTACCTTTTGTACATCTGATGAGTGATATGTTGTTGGCCAGTTCAGTACCAGACCTCCTTCCTTTCTCATTCGTTACTGAAACTTTAAAACTCTTAAGAAATAAAGCAGGTCACATCATTAGGTATTACTGTTGACTTTAACAAATTTGCAATCGCCTTATGAATTACCACTAGATTAATATTCGTTGCATATAAGATTTATTCCACATTTTGCATAATACTCCTAGTAATATATGATACAGTATGGAATGAATAAAGGTGAAGTGAAAACCCATGTCCCAATAGGATTAGAGTGAAGGACCACCGGATATCAGTTTCCTTTTCACACAAATATATACACTGAAAAACATTACAACGGATAGTTGTCCACTTTTTACCCTACATTTTCTTCCTATCTTCTATTCTCTACTGACTCCTGCTGTGATCATACAATTTCACAGTATAATAATACCATCAATTATTGCTGAATATTCAACTAATCAACCAGTGAATATCAATATGACTGACTGATTCAGTGTACAGATGTGTCCATCATATTATAATTTGATATATAAACCAATACATATATTATTATTATTATTATTATCGTTACTTCGATTTAAAAACAAATGTAGTTCTAAATTCATCTTCAATACTTCACTGATATAGTTGGTTAAGCTGGAAACGCCATGCAAGAGACGCAGGTGAAATTAAATAAACTTCGTTATTTCAGAAGATTAGAAGTGAATATTTGTAAACATTTTATTTTTTTTTTGTGCTTTTAATTTGTACATAATTACTTGTTCGTGTTTATATATACACACAGGTATTTGTCATTAAAACTTCCCTGTAGGAGGTAACAAATTATTATGACTAATGTTGACCGATTTAGTGAATACATCTCAGGTTGAATAATTTCAATACTTCCACTACTTTTTCTTTACTTCATTCTACTACTACTACTACTACTATCACTATCACTAATACTACGTCTTCTCACTCACTCTACTGCATATTACTTGTATGATAAGTTGCATATTTTATGTAGAAATAAATTCAATCAATTAATGTACAACTGGGATACATCGATGTTCAAATTCTTCTACACCATAGAAGTTACTTCGCCTATTAGTAGCCAGATTTATAAATATATATAAATACTGCACAGGTATGCTTATATGATAGATTGACAGTATTTTCCTTTGTTTTCTAGAAAGCTTCCATTAACCATGAATATCGTTTTATAGACTTTAAGGTGCAGTTTATTTCATTCTTTGCATTTTGAGTGAAACTTAGAGCTTTAAGTCTACAAATTTTCGTGTAGCAACGATAGCTGCTAGCCTGACAGCCAATGTTCTCTCTTTTCTAGACTTGCAACTAGGCAAGATGTGAGAGTGTGTCGATCGAGAATCAAATCCCGATATCATGAGTGGCTGGCATGCGTCCTCTGATCTTCTTCTACTTCCCGAGTTGGAATTAAAACGCCTACTGCTAATGTGTACTAAGGGTGTGAAATTCCAGTTTGACAACACTTTTTACCGCCAAATAGACGGTATAGCTATGGAAAGTCCACTTAGCCCTGCTTTAGCAGATACTCTGAAGTCCAGCCTTGAGAAGACATATTAGAATAATGCAATTGACGAAACAACTTCTTATTGTTGATATGTCAGTGACAAATTTGTAGTGTGCAACAATGGAAGCCATGCTTACTACCTATTCAAATCACTCAACAACTCGCATATAAATACTGAATTTACTATGGAACATGAAAATGACGGAAAATTCCATTTCATCGATATCACAATCTAACGCATAGAAGATGATTGTCTCAAGAAGCCAGTTTAACAAAAGCCTACATCGAATGGATAATACCTACGTTTTAATAGTTTTTGTCCAAATAGCTTTATTAGAGTACTAGTCAAGACTCTGTACTATAGAGCTAGGAAGATATTCTCTGCAGAAAAATTAGAGGAAGAATTTACGATTACTAAGCTGTTGAAAAACAGCGGTAATCTTCAAAAATTCATTAACAAATTTAGAAGATGTGAAGGATAAAGCATCAAACAAATCACAGTGTGAAAGAACCCTGTCTTCATTTAACTAGATTTTAAAGGTGATAATATTAAAGGAACAGTCAAGAGAAGACTGAATACCTCACCAGCCAGAACCTATCCTGCAGCTGAGTTGGTCGCCGTTTATCAGACAGCATTCTCTTTGGTGCAGTCAAAAGTCGACAGATACCCTTCTCATGTTATCTCCAACTGTGTATACAAATTTAGGTGTATCTGCGGGAGCAGTTGCATTGGGAGAACAGAAAGAAGGTCACACCTCCGATTGTCTGAACATGCATCGAAAAGCCTACGTCTCAAGGGAACAAACACTTACAATACTGTCATTACCAGGCACCACCTGATACTGGTTGTGCGTTGAGAATTGCAAAATCCTTTAAAATTATCAATAGACGAAAAAGCTCTCAAACGCCTGAAACCCAATTTATGTGTTCAGAAAGACTCAGTTATCAATCTTTTCTCGCCGCAGCCTGTTAACTGGATATGTTTCCTCTCTCTTTCATTTGATTACGTAATCTTTGGCTTTAACCTCACCCCTTTGATATATTATAATTTTGCTTTTCTCTTGTTTCTATGATTTGAGTTGAACTCAGTACACTGTTACCTAATTTATTAATCACTTATCATCCTACGCGTCTCTCGTCACAATTATGTAACTCCTTTATCATTGAATGCATACATTTACTTTGCTTAAACTTGAATTGCATGTGTAAAAACTACATAAGAGTAATTTTCTGAGCACTGGTCACTAATACCGGGACCTCCTATAAACTGAAATCATGTAAAATTTGCAAGTACTTTAAAACTTTTCTGTACATGAACCTAATAATAATTTATTTGGACTGTAAACAGGTGATGAGAAGCCGATGAATTAAATGATGGTACCATATTATTCTGCACGAACCACTGTTGTTCTTGCTTTATTCATATTAAACCATCAGTGAATAAAAGCAGTTATCATTCCAAATTTTTTCTTAAATGTGAATTAAGTAAGCTTCAAATTAAGAAACAATATTCCATGCATAGGGAAATCTTACCTGAATGTGTTTTGTTATCAGATGCCATGCAGCAGAAGGAGATATATATTCAAGTTCTGTTTATGATAAGAAAATTAATGAAAACAAAAGTTCGTAGTTCAGCAATGAGAATTTTTCCGTAAAATTCATTTCCATTAACTGTAAAACCAAACACCTCCTTCAAGTGAAGAATCACCTGCTGAACACAAGTATTTACATTCGGTTCCCTTTATTAGTTTGAATAAAGAAAGAACGATCAGAAAATCAGGATAATACGAGCTCGTTTTCGTGGATTCTCTTCACCTGCGTACATCCTATATAAATTAAATATAAGTTACAAAATTTCTGCACATACTTTTTACAATGACTTCAAGTTATAGATCAAAATTATAGGCAATATAATTTCAAAGGTGATGTAGGTAGACAATTACTTGCTGTTAAAAGCGCAAATATTTACATAGTAATTAGACAAGGAGGTAGAGTTTAGATTTTGCGTCGAAACTAAGATAGACTAAAGTAGAAGTACACGAAGGAACAACAGAGTGAATGTATACATAATATGGTGGGGAGTTCAGTAGGGCAGGGATGAATAACAAAGTAAAATTATATGATAAACAAAATAATTTAGTAGATTTGGATTCATCGATTTAACTCAGCGAGTGAAAATCGAAATTTTCCGGGATGTTGCACAATAGGACAAAATACAAAAGCATATGAACTCAAGAAAGACAATTACCAGGATAGTGAGAGATTAGTCACACTATCTTTCTATATACATATGTTTGGTCGAAGTCTTTTAATGTCAGTGGAGAGCTCGTATTATCTTGCAAATATGTTCGTTCTTTCTTTATTCAAACAATAAATATGCTTTCATCTCCTGGCTGCATTGCTGAAGCCTTGATCAGTCAGTTAGAAAAACTGAAGCTATGCATTCAAAAGTTAATTATTCAACCATATCTATTACCATGGTTACAACTGTGTTCATTTCCACCAGCTTGATTTTCGTCTGCTTGTTTTTCCAACTAATTGTATCTCATATATTTCCTTAGAATTCGTACATGATATCACATTTTCCTTCATTTCTTTGTGCATCTTAATTACAACTCGTTCCACAAATCGTTCATCTTATTACGTAACTTTGATACACCTATTCAAATTATTTCATGCATTGACTGATATTAAAAACTATGTTTCTGACATCTCATCACTTTCACTACTATCCTCTGTCGTGAAAAAATTGTATATGAATACGATTCTGTGGATGAAGAAAATGAATTCATCAAAAAGGAGCTGTAGGTAGACCACAAGCCAAGTTCAACACTCAAAAACTGAAGGACCAAGATACAAAGGACATCTTCATTGCAAGCATAAAGGACAAAGCCGAGACTCAAATCAACACTAGCGAAGAGGTTGGCGTCAAAAAGCACTGGGACAACTTGAAAACGGTGTGGAGTCAAACCTGCATCTATGCGGCGGCCTGCTTGAACATAGGGCTACCAAAAATTCCACCTTACAACATTTTGCAAAATTGCTTTGGTTTGCTCTTTTAATTTTGTTTTAATTTATCAATAATGTGTCCTAATCGTATTATATATAATCGCGCATTTTTAAAATCATTACAACCTACCGCGTTGTGTCATCCACAAAAATTGAGAAAAAAGCATCACTGTGGCTGGCAGCGTGCACTGAAACGTACACAAATTAATCAAATGACTGTTCCTGAACTCGTTAGCACTAATTGTAGATCCCTGTCCAACAAAATGGATTACCTTCAATCCCTAATGTATTCCAATGTTTATCGAAATGCTGGCGTTTTAGCAATACAAGAGACTTGGCTGCACCAGCATTATGATGATAATCTAGTTTCAATAAATGGATATAAAGTTTTTCGCCAAGATAGAAATAGTTCCAAGAAAAAATATGGAGGAGGGGTAGCCACATATATAAACACAAATTGGTCTACATCAAATCACGTTTGCTTCAATTATTCTAATGACAATATAGATTGCATAACCGTCAGGTGTCGCCCAAAACACTTAAGTAAATATTCTTATATATACATAACAAATATTTACATAACACCCAATTGTAGCCTTTCTAATATAGTTATGTTTGCAGATGAGTTTACTGAATTCGCTGCTCCTGCATTCGGAAACTCGTTGTCTATAGTCTGTGGTGATTTTAATTTATGTGATCACAGCTTTCTTACTTCGCTTGGTCATGAGAATCTAGTCAAGTTTAATACACGTCTGGACAAATCACTAGACCTGGTTTTCATAAATGACCGTGATGTATATGAAACCCGAAGGAGAGCTCCTTTGCTAAATTCTGACCACTGCATTATTCGTATTTTACCGAAAGTGTACGGCAAGTCACAACGAAAATTGTTTAGTCATTTAACAAAGAAGATACATGAACGTTCATATTCCCATGACAACATTCTAGCATTAAGAAGCATGTTGCATGATACCAACTGGGAACTGTTTACTGACGATAAGTTGGATGCTACTGTCTCTAATATAACCGATTATCTGAAGTTTTGTTTGGATATTTGCTGTCCTTATGAAACACTGTTTTCGAGATTTGACAGAATCTCTTCTGTGCAACTGAAAAAACTTAGAAGACAAAAAGAGAAGTTGTATAAGAATTGTGATAATACTGGTGTCCGTAAAATAAACACCCTTATAAAAATTGAAATAGAAAGGTTGAACAGACTATATAATGAAAAATTTTTATCATGTAAAAATCCTTCAAACATTTGGAAACTTTTCAATAAACTAACAAGTAAAAAACAAATGTCCGTTGATGCTTATTCTGATGTTAATGCTTTAAACAAATCATTTATCAAGAAACAAATTAATATGGTTGTACCTGATGTACCTAGTCAAGAAAATGGTCATTTTCAGGGTTTTGAAGAAAAGGATGTACTATTATGTTTGAAGTCATTAAATCCAACACACAGCCTTGGTCCAGATGGTGTACCAAGCATTCTTCTCCAAAAGTGTGCAGACATCTTGTGTCATCCTCTTACTCAAATCTTTAACGCATCATTTAAGAGGGAAACGGTACCTGCTGACTGGAAAGAAATCAAGGTTGTACCTGTACAGAAATCATCTTCTGGAGCAGGTATAAAATTTAGACCAGTCGCTATAACATCTCCTTTTTTGAAAACTATGGAGAAACTTCTTTTGAATATTCTTAAACCTTCTTTAAAAGCTTTTAGTGACCCTAAGCAGTTTGCTTATAAGTGTGGAAGAAGTACATTAGATGCAGCCATTGTACTACACCACAATATTGTTTCCTGCCTTGATAAGGGCGCTAAGTTCGTTCGAACAGCTTTCTTAGACTATACTGCAGCTTTCGACTCTGTTCCTAGGACACTTTTATTAGGAAAGATGATTTCAGCACAAACAGAGTCCTGGGCAACTAGATGGCTGTCTTCTTATTTTAAGGATAGGAAACAGCATACTGTTTTGGCTGGAAAGCGCTCCACTTCCCAGCTAACTGAAAGTGGTGTGCCTCAAGGTGCAGTACTTTCTCCATTTCTTTTCTCTTTCTTTCTGCATGACCTTCCGAACTCACCCAAAGTTAACTTCATTAAGTATGCTGATGACCTGACCGTTTCTGTCCCTGTAGTTTCCACATCGGATTGTTCCTATATGAATGGCTTCCTAGCTGAAGTTAAGGATTGGTCTGGCTCAAATGGTCTTAAACTAAATCCAACTAAATGTAACACTGTTGATTTCAGCTTGAGAAGTGAAAAAGACATGCATGGATTGATTCAATCTCATGATTGTTGTAATATTGATGGTACCATGATAGAGAGTAAGTCAAGTGTTTCTTATCTTGGCATTAGTTTCTCGTCAAATCTTTGCTGGTCGTCTCATATTCTTATAGTTTCTAAGAAAGTTTTCCGTCTGACTTATTACATAAAGAAGTTGAGACACTCAGGTATAACTCAATCTCTTATCATACAATTTATTAATTCATGTGTTTTGCCCATCATTCTTTATTGTTCTCCATTATTCTTCCCTGGGCTACTCAAGAAAGATCATATAATACTACGAAGAACATTGAGGGCTGTAAGTAGGGTCAGTGCTATCCCTTTGACTGAACTAAATGACACTGTTGTCAATAGGCATATGAATTCTTGTAAACACTTAGCTAAAGTTATCTTATCTGATAGTGAACATCCTCTTTATTCACAATTGTTTCCTTGTATCTCTTCGGGTAAGACCAGAAGAAATTTTATAAACATTTATGCTCGTACTACAAAATATAAAAATTCGACCGTTCCATATTTGGCACGAGTATTGTGTGAAGAGACAAATATCAGAAAAGAACTTTTACAACTTTTGAATCAGTAACTAAACTATAAAATGTAATGATGCATATTAATGCAAGTGTTATTTGTTATATTATTTATTTATTATTCACTATGACCTAGAAATGGTATGATTTTGTTGGGTTTTTTATTTATATTTATTTTTATTATTTTTTCCTATTAACTATCAATATTTTAACATTTTATATATTTATATAATTATAAACAGAGCTAAACCATTGCAATATGTAAAAGAAACGCTGAAAATTCCATGCTGTAAATTGTTATTGTTGTGGAATAAAGTGATTATTATTATTATATTATATTATTAAGTTCTAGGCAGAAAGAAGAGACAGAACAAACAGTGGCTCACTGCAGACACTTGGAAACTAATAGAAGAGAGAAGGACAAAGAAACAAAAGATTATCCAGTGCCACGACGAGCAACGAAAACAGGAGTTGAATGCAAATTACAATACGCTGAACAAAAGAGTGAAGAGGAGTGCTAGGGAAGACAAAAGAAAATATTATGAAACCATGGCAAGTGAAGCAGAACAAGCTGTGGGCAAAGAAGACCTCACCACACGCTACTAAGCAACTAGGTACCCATCGGTCAAACGTTCGACACAGATTAGGCCAGTGAAAGGTGACAATAGAAAGTCAATCACCAAAGAGGTGGAGCAAAGAAAACACCGGGCTGAACACTTCAAAAGACTTCTAAATCGTCCGCCACCCTACAACGCGCCCAACAATACCAACAACGGAAGCAGATCTACCAGTGAACATCGACCCCCCGAAGAAATCAGAAGTCCTGAATGCAATCAAGATGCTAAAATCTGGAAAAGCAGCAGGACCAGATGGAATCCCACCAGAAGCATTGAAAATGGACCCAGAGACAACAGTGGACTTGATGACACCATTGCTGAAGAAGGTGTGGAAAGAGGGCAAAGTAGCCGAGGATTGGAAGAAAGGATACTTACTTATTCCAACTACCAAAGAAAAGAGACTTAAGTTAATGCAACAACTGGTGTGGAATTATGCTCCTGTCCATCCCAAGAAAAATACTAAGCCGAATCATCCTGGAAAGAATCAGACTCGCCAATCTGGTTGAAAAACTTTGATCAGAACAAGCTGGATTCAGGAGAAACAAGTCATGCATCGATCAAATCGTCACTCTACGGATTATCATTGAACAAAGCTTGGAATGACAGTCACTTCTCCACCTCACTCAACTTCACCGACTTTGGAAAGTCCTTCGACAGCGTCGACCAAGAGGTGATTTGGCAACTACTTTGTTACTAGGAAGGGGTGCCATCGACAATTATACATCTCATCATACAGTTATACGACAACGCGGCATACCAAGTAATCTACAACGAGTAACTTACGGAAGCCTTCAAAGTGAAGATGGGAGTAAGACAAGGCTGCCTACTATCGCCAATGATCTTCCTAATTGCAGTAGATTGGACAATGTGACAGATAGCGGGGGGCAATGAGGAAACAGGCATAAAATGAACTAACACAAAATAATGGAGGATCTGGACTTCACCGATGATATATGTCTGAGTTCCCACAAAACAGGAAGATATGTAAGTGAAAAGCAACAAGCTGGCAGAAGAAGCATCCAGGGAAGATAAGACTTCAGGTGAACACAGAAAAAACAGAGGTGATGAAGATTTTTGACCAACATCAGTAGCAACAGGAACAACAACAACAGACAACAATCAGCCAGCATAAATGGGAGGAACCCGAAAGAAACAACCTCCTTCAGCTACCGACCTGGGAAGCATCGTTTCAACTACAGGCGGACGGTACTGGCGAGGATATCAAAGCCAGAATCGGAGAAGCAAGACAAGCTTTCATTACTCTCAAGTCTGCGTGGAGGTCAACAGCACTCAGCATGTGCATGAAAATAAGATCCGGATTTTCAACTCCAATGTGAAGTCAGTCAGTGTTACTCACTATACGGATCAGAGACTTGCACTGCGCGTCACAAAAAGCATCTCAAACAAACTTCATACCTTCATTAACAGTTGTCTTCGCTCAATACCACTCAAGATCAGATTGCTGGCCAGAAAAGATCAGCGATAGGGATCTCTGGCAATGAGCGAACCAACACAGCAGGAACCGATTGTGCAACAAATAGGCAGGAAGAAATGGAGATGGATTGGCGGGCCATACTCCGAGGAAACCATCAAGTGACATCACTAGACAAGCCATTGCTCGAGTGGAACCCGAGATGGAAGCGGCGAGTCGGTCGTCAGTGTGAGGGTGATTTGGAGAGGGTCATGTGAAGAGGAGATGAAAGCATGTGAGCAGACTTGGAGCGGGGTGAAAACGTTGGCAGATAACTGAAGGCAATGGAGACGCGTGGCTGAAGCCCTATGTTCCACTAGGAATTAAAGAATATAATAATAATAAACCTACAGACACAATACGCTTTCGCCTCCGCTGCATTACTGAAGCTGCAGCTATTAATATAGAAAAACCTGAGATCTTCATACTAAAGAAAATTATTCAACCATTTTGTTTTCCAAAAACTTTATCTTTGCTGGGTCTCTTTGTTTTTTAACTCTTTATTACTCTTGTGATCCTTCCCAACTCCTAAGTGATATGACATTTTGCTTCGTGTCGTGATAACAACTCATTTATCAAGTCATTTATCCTAGTACGTAACTATAACTCCCTCATCCAACTCTTCTCATGTATGGATTAGTATTGCTAAGAAGCATCATGACAACTCATCACATTCGTTACTCCACTCTTTAGTGAAAGAACTTGCATATAAATAGGATTGCAGTGCTTAGGAAAATGAATTCGATTAGAAGAACGCTTCGGCTGTACTATATGTTTTGTTCTTTTCACACAGTTTATTTTTACCATTTTTAAATATATCATTGTTAGTTATTTGCGGCTACTACCATCACTGTCTTGACGGTTTGACCGCCTGGCTACCTTACATTATCATTCACAAATCTTATTAAAATACGCAGAATACGATGCATAGTGATTGAAATCCTCCGAAATAAAACATTGACTCGAAAGGGGTAACAAGTCGAGGAGAAAATCCAGTTCATCCATTTATTTGCTTTGATAAAATTTTAAAATTACGTTTAGTAGTAGCCTCATAGCAGATTAGCTGAATAATAACCTCAGTATATTAAAAGCAAAGCATTTATAAAGTTCATTTATGCTTTTGACTTTTATCTCATCTGTCCAGTCATTCTATCCCACGAATCTGATGTACAAGTTACCAACATCACATAATTTAAGTGTTGGTTTGTAAAGATTTGATTGGTTACAGGATTTCATCATGAGCTGACATTAGTCAGAGAACCCTTGGAAAACATGGGAATACTGGACAGATGTTTCGTGCAGCAGGTTGGGTGTGAGGACGAATACTCGCCGCACTTTTTTCGTATCTATTTTAATTTTATTCCTTGAGTTTCGAATAGAATATAAAGCCATAAGTTTTGAAGTTTCGTTGATCGTTGAATTATTTTCTTAATGAGATGAAACTTCTAGTCTTACACCCAATTTGCTTTCTTTTCCAAGCTTATTACCTCCCTGGAATCAAAACGGTAACTTTCACGTAATTAATGATGACTGCACCACTGAAGAAACAATGTGTACTAGGGAGTGCTTCTTGGTTATTTCATCCTAATTTTGGAATCTTCAGTAATACTCGGCCATGAACTCACCGCGAATCTAGTGGCATTCTAGACCCTGAGGTTATATAGAGAGTTCATTGACCAATCAGACCCTGGGATTTCTTTTGTTTTATGTGTAATCATAAAGATAATCACAAGGAAATTGACTGGAAGTTTATCCTTTAGGGGTATGCACAGAAAAAAGAGCTAACGATTAGCACACATTTATAGAATCCTTTTACAGAGCTCTATTTATAAAACCATACACCCGTTAATAACCCAGACACTGTAAGTGATGCCACTCAAAAATGTTGAGCGATAACTGTTGCTGGTTCTCTGTAACAAGTTTTAGATTGTCTGGTGTAGTTAATGTAAAGTACTAAATAAAGATAATTAGCATAATATTTAAGTAGGTGGATGAATTAAAAATCTCAAAGGATTATTAAATAAGTGAAATGACATTAGGATTCCGTCGGTAGGTTAAGTGGCGTCAACAAATTAAAAGTGCCAGGAGGATAACGATGAAGAAAGTGAAGATGAATCAATGAATTGGAATGAACCCAAGCAATAAAATACAATATACGTAAAACAGGATACCACAATGACCGAAGTAAAGAAATTAGTTTAGCTAAACCTTTTTGAATGCATAATTTAGACTTCTGTCCATGTGGAGCTAGAGCTTCGACTGTACATATGTGGAGAAGACATGACCTTTTAAAATGACAGAATTTCGTCCTGCAGCCAATTTTAAGGGAGAGATCAAGTGGGACTGAATCACTTCTTCAAGAAGCTGAATGATTTTGTCATCCTATTCTGAGCTTTCATCAATTAAACCGTGTAGTCTTCAGCTGCGTATGTCTAGAGAACAAGCTTACTGCCTTCAATGTAATTTTATCCACAAGAGCATATATAATAGTGGATGCACATGTAATTCATTCACTTCAACTCTACTTCTTTAAAAATCATATCAATTATCTTTATTCTTATCATATATGGGTAATTAATGAGCAAAGTATAGTGTCACTTAATGCTTATTTCGTAATATCAATATGACTGTATAACTTGCGAATGAGGTCGTTGGGGATAAACATTTCTTCGCGATGAACAAAAACAACATTTTTACTTATCAATAAATGGGTATATTCCGTGAATAATAATAAAGTTAAATCTAAACTTTTGTAAGTAATGGTCTCATTCACCCGAAAGAATGTGAAGAAAATATTTTGACACAGTTTACAAAAGTTAGCTTGTGGAGATGTGATCTGTTTCCCGTTTGACCAAGGAGTGATGTCAGTTAGAGAATTACTGAAATATAGGAGGTAGTAGGCGGACAGCTCTTTGGTCCTAGTTTGTGACTCCTCACTAGAAGACACCCACCTGGGTTCGCAGTCAAAACCTTCTGCTTTCAAGGCAGATGGTAAGTCATTCAGCATGGAGAAATAGTGAGAATTCTTGACCAGTGGTGTCCACTCGGTCAGAAGTGACAACAAATGCTTACGGAAAACATTGTCAGTTTTTGATGTGTTTGTGTTCTCTGAGCTGGATGGTTAATTTGTGAAGCTTTCATCACCTTACTGGGTGACATCTTCAGCGCATACTTCAATTAGGTGAAGTGAGCTTTTAGATTTCTCCACGAGTTTATTAATCATCTCTCCTCATCGGTGACCTTGGACGTGATTGGTTGTTTTTGTGTGTTTTCACACCTTCTAGGTTACTTGTATTGGAACTGATTGTTTCTTTGGCTTGAACTTTGACCCTTTGTGTGTGAAGTTTCTTTCTTATTGGTTGATAAATTTTGTCTATCTCTATGTGTCTATTGATTGATGATACACTGGAATGCCAAGCTTCTAGAAATTCTCTAGCATTCTTGTTGTTTCCTTTGTCTAATATTTGAACGTTGTCCCAGTCGAATTGATGTCCGTAGTTGTCTGTGTGTAGTGAAATGAGGGAGTGGATATCATGTCTTTTGACGGCTAACTTATGATCGTGGATACGAAGACGAAGGGGACGTCCAATTTGGCCAATGTAGTGTTTTTCGCAGTTGTTACAATTTATTTTGTAGATGATATTGGTTTTATCTTCTTTCTCTGTTGAGTCTTTCGGTTGACATAGAACTGAGTGAAGCGACTTTGTTGGTTTGTTTACGACGTCAATTCCTAAAGGTTTGAAGAGTCCTGTGGTGATTTCTGAGATATCCTTTATATATGGTAAGGCGATTTTTTTGTGTTTTCCTTGGGGGCTTTTCATTTGACAGGTTGGCTTATGAGTATATGTCTTTTGATGAAATTCTGTGGATATCCATTCTTTTGGAAGACGTCCATTAGATATTTTTCTTCAATTTTCCTTAAGATAGGAGTCCTGCGATGGGTCCTTGCCCTCTTGAATAGTGTTTGTGTACAATTCCTTTTGTGTGTTATTGGATTGTTGCTGTTGTAATTCAGGATTTAGTCTGAGTTGATTTCCTTTAAACTTGAGTTTCTAATTCCCCTGTGGTTGTTCCCTTGACTAAGACGTCCAAAAATGGTATTTTGTTCTCGGATTCCTCTTCTCTTGTGAATTTGATATTGTTGATGACGTTGTTTATTAAGTTGTGAGTTTTATCTAACTCGTTTCTTTTGATTATTACAAATGTGTCGTCAACGTATCGTATCCAAATCTTGGGTTTGATCTTTGGTAGAATTGTATTTTCGAGCCTTTGCATCACAGCTTCTGCAATCAAACGTGATATTGGTGATCCCATGGGTGTTCCTTTGACTTGTTCATATATTTGGCCGTTGAATTGGAAGTATGTTGTTAGGCATAGGTTTATGCATTCCAGCCAGCTTTTGTGTTGCATTTTTTGATTGTTGTGGAAGGTGTTCGTTGTCAGTTTGCTCACACTAAAGTCATGAATCGGTATAGGTTAGAATATGACGGCCAGTGGATTAGGTCCCGGTGGCTAGAAGGTTCAGCGTTCGAACCTCGGTTGGCTAGTACTTATGAAGAGTTTAAAATGGCAACGAAACAACTGTTAAGTACACCCTGGTTTCCAGGAGTGCTCTAAATGACATCATTCCATGACCGAACTTGAAATACATAATCTGCATCAACTTATTTAATTTTTATTCATATAAACAGAAACACTCACGCAAGCACACAAAGAAACGAAGTTTATTTTCTGGTAAGCTTTTATTGCAGTAGAATTATCTACGTTTAATCCTTAAAGTCAGAAGAAAATAAACGAATCAGAATAATTTTGCCACACAGATTCATTTCATATCATTTTTTGTGGTAACGATCATCGTATTTACAGCTTCACATATTTTTGGCACCTTACTGACTTGAAATCAGAGAGAGAGAGAGAGAGAGGGTGAAGGGACGATAAATTAATCTTTATGAAAAGGTAGAGCTTTATGTGTGTGTATTTTCCCAGAAAAAGGACGCCTAGATGGTAGTGACATTGGAGGTGAACATATTAGATACTGGGGTGAATGATTTCATGAGAAGAAAAGTAATTAAAGTCACTTGTTATGAATATAGAAACTAGGCTTTTTGAGGGTAATATGGCTTTGTCAATCAAGTGCCTCATCAGTATCATAATCACAAAATAGTAAAAATTTAGTAACGATAATTTTTTATTAATGGTATTAAAAATAATCATGATTTTAACGCGAAGGAGATTCACTGAGTGAAAGAGTTATCTCTTAAACGACAGCTGTCTAGGTAAATATCACAGAGAGAGAGAGAGAGAGAAGGAGCCATCTGCATAATCAGCTTTTTATCCTTAGTATTAAATAATTGGGTGATTTAAACACAGAAAATAAATTTTTTTAGATAGTCTTGTTGAGAATGGATCTTCTTTACAAATAACTGGAAACACTTTTTTTGGTGTGAATAATGATTTATGAAATGTTTCGAGTTGTTATTGAAGCCAGTCGACTGCTGACTACTTGATAACTCTTATATACATTCGATAAGATTCGGTTATGCTATGTAGGTTGTAAATAATCACATAAATTGCATGAATTGCTGCTAATATGATTGAAAACACTTATCCAGTTATTAGAATTCACCTTGAACCAACATCACTTAGAGAGATTATTGAAAACCTGGGATAACTGAACAGCTGTTTCGTCCTTCCTCGAGGCTCTTCAGTTTTGCACGCCCATGAACCCATCAAGGATTGGACCTAGAACCTTTAAGTTCAGAAACTAAGCTGGTCCACCATTCAGTCAGTTGGGCTGAAATTCAGTGAATTATGAATCCTGACTTCATCAAGCAGTGATATAAAGCTACCCTCGACCAATGCCTTTGAGGAGCATCCACATCACGTTGATATGATGGACCTGGGTGACTGTGAAATAGCAGTGCAGCTTCAGAAAATCCACCGAGTAGCCGTTATAGGGGTGGAGATCGACATTTCACTTATTGGTTGTTTAGGGATCTAGATCAATTTCAGTTAAAATTTTATTATAATCAAAGTTAGAATTCATGGATCATTGTATTTCATACCCAAAGGGGGGGGGGAAATGGTCAACAAGCTTTGCTCAAACCCTGAAGATTCGGGGTTGAATGATTGGTGGGATCGTGGATGCACACTGCTGAACAGCTTCAAACTAGGATAAAACAGATGTCCACGGCACCCTGGTTTTCAGTGACCTTTCTAAATGATTTTAATTCTTGACGAAAATCTAATAGTTGAAATCAATCCAAATCCGAACAAATCGTATAATTTAAATGTTTGCTTTTTAATATGAATTTACAACAAGCAACAAAGGCTAATACAGCAGGATTTAATGAACTGATCAAATTCCACTGAATACTCTACATACATTTCCTTCTGTACACAGACACCAACTGGTAGTAACTCCGGGTATGTTATGGTGATAAATTTTACTTACTTATCGCTATTAATATCAATAGCTGGTTTTCTTGATTCATTTAAAATCATCTTTTGTTAGTGCAGCTACATTAACGTGCTTTATTAACACTATTTTTATAACCGTTATTATTTAGTTTGCGATTCCTGACTTTTCAAAATGTCTTCTGGGAACCAGTTGTTTATTCACCTAATGACACTGAACTGTGTTACATTTTATTCCTAATTTTAATCTCCTATGTGCCTTATACCTTTAACTATCGGAATGTGTTAAACATTTTCATTTTGAATGATTTTAATTGATATTACCTCTGCTTTTCCAAAAACTATGGAAAAGTTACTCTTACTTAATCTTCAACCTTCACTTTAAGCCTTTACCGATCCTAAACAATTCGCCTATAAACACAGTAGAAGTGCTTTAGATATAGCTGCAGTATTGCGTCATAACACTGTCTTTAGCTTAGACAATAGGGCTAAATTTGTTCGATGCATCTTCCTAGATTATACATCTGCTTTCAACTCAGTATCCAGGGACAACAGTTTGTTAAACAAGCTTGCTGAAACTCAAACTGACCGCTGGGATGTCAATTGGCTGCATTCTTATTTCTTAGGGAGAAGGCAGTACACTGTATGTCATATTACGTCTTCCACTTGATTGCTTTCTGAGGCTGGTGTCCCTCAAGGTACTGTCCATTCCCCGTTTCTGTTTTCTTTCTTCTTGCATGACTTCCGAACCCTGATGGGTTGAACTTTGTTCAGTACGAAGACGATCTAACTATTTCAATGTCTGTTCACTCCCAGCTTGAATGTGCTAAGATGAACAGCTTTCTATCAGGAATTAGCAAATGGTGTTCGTATAACGGCTTTAAACTAAAACCTTCCAAATGTCAGACTGTCAATTTCAGTTTCCGATATAAATGAAAGTTAAATGAAGCTGTTGGTTCCCATGGCCGTTGCAAGATTGATGATACTGATATAGAAGCCAAGTCTGAAGGTTAGTATCTTGGATTAATTCTTTCTTCTGACCTATCCTGGTCTTCCGATGTCTTAGCGATTTCTAAAAGAATATTTCGTCTGTCTTTTTACACTAAGAAGTTGATGCACTCAGGCACTCACTCCTCTTACAGTTTGTCAACTCGTGTATTTTACCTATTCTTCTTTACCCTTCACCCCTGCTAATTCTTTCCTGGATTGCTTAAAAAAGATTATGTCATACTTCATAGAACTCTGAAGACTGTCAGTCGGTAGGACGAATGGTATACTATCCCATTAGGCCATATCGTTGACATTGTCACGGATAGGCACTTTATTTCATGCAACAAATTCGCTAAAGGGATTTTGTCAGACTGTGAGCATCCACTTCACCCGCAGCTTCAACTTTGTGTCTCCTCATGTAAAATAAGAAGTCTTTTCAAAAGACTTTATGCGCGCAGGTCTAAGTATAGAAATTCCACTAAACTATATTTGGCATGCATTTTACGTGATGCAAATAGTGTTAGGCATGAACTAACTAACCTTCTTTGCACTACTAAATAAACCATTTCCTCCACTCCTACAGCATCAACCTTTATTGTCTTGTAATTCTTATATTTATAACCCTCTCAATTTTTTGTCTTTATTAGTTTATTTTTTCATAAGTGTGAACATCACTTCAGCTGTGTTATAACTGTTAATTTTGTATTTCCCCTCACCATACTATAACAACACAACATTAGATTCAATAATCTGTAACATGCTAATATTTTCAAACTGAACCGACAATACTGTTCGAAACAAACACACTGTTATTATTATATTAAATATTCTCATTTCGTACTTCATGCATTTTCGACTTTATATCGTAAATGTGGACAAATTCTTCTGGTTAATTTTGTTTTAATTTTATTTATATTTTGAGTAAATCAGATGCAATATTGTGACGAATGCTGAGAGTTCCATTCGGTATCATAAGTACTGTTTTTGGAATAAAGTAGATTTATTATTATTAATTCATTGTAGTATGTTTATCTATCAATCATATATCTTCCAATGTATTTCTAATAGTATAGATGACATTTTATATAGAATATTTGGCTGAAGAGTTTTACAGAAATCGGATGAATACATTGTGGTCAATAAATTTGCATTTTTGTATCTGTAGTTGCCGAATTATGCTATATCTGTGCTAAAGCTTTCATTCACTGTCTACAATGATGAATGTTTAAATTTGGGTATGAAGCGGAAAGATATAAAGTCGTATTTTTTTAGATTGAACTCCATAAAGAACAACACTAAGGTTGGTTTTTCAACTGAAACTAAACAGTACAGAACAAGTGGACAAAAGTTTTGACATTTGACATTACAAAACATCTGCTATATTTCACACTACGACACTTCACTAAATCACTCATAAAGGTAGGAAAAGAGAAAAAAACGGAATGTCAAAAAACTCTAATAAACGAAAACTTGGAAGAGAAAGATGTAGAAGATCGCAAAACGTAAGCGCATCCTCGTCACTGAGAACGACTTTCGGCATTACTACCATAAATCAAGCCTTTTTGATTTGTAGTGGCTTGATGACCC
Organism: Trichobilharzia regenti; assembly: GCA_944472135.2. Taxonomy (NCBI): domain Eukaryota; kingdom Metazoa; phylum Platyhelminthes; class Trematoda; order Strigeidida; family Schistosomatidae; genus Trichobilharzia; species Trichobilharzia regenti. Next base: position 41,706,055 of record OX235262.1, on the reverse strand, counting down.
ATGCATGAAAGTTTACACCTTTAAACATTGCTCAAACAAGTAGTCAAACACTTCATGGATCGATGTTATGCTTTTATGTGACCATAACTATTTATTTTTCAACACTAAGAGGAATCAATTTTTCGAAGAGTAATTATTTCTAAATCAGGTAACTGCCATCAGCAGGGAGGAAGTTACTACTTTCACTTATCCAGACCGCATACTTCAGCTAAATGCAGCAAAGAAGTGGATGTCAGAACCAGTCAGAGTTAAAAAAGGCGAGAAAGACCTTCGTTACCCTGAAATCAGTGTGGAAATTCAGCACATATTCAGATTTTCAATACTAAAATCAAATCATTCAGCTCTTCTATATCGTTTAGAGACTTGCTACACGCATCATCAACAGCCTCTTTTTCTCCATAATGATGAGCAGGTGGTTAGAAAGGATAAACGACAAAGAACTCTGGCACTGAACCAACCCCGAACCAACTGTCCAACAAATATGAATCGTATACAAGCTGAGCAACATCAAGCGCTAGGTAGTCTCAAGATAAGTTTGCTTATGACATGAAGGAAGATATGTGAGGTAGAGATCAGAGCTTGTGGGCAATCATGGAGCCAGGTGAAAGTGAGTGACAACATAGTCAAACGGTGATGTACAGCTAAAGCCCTATGTACCTCTCGGAACCCATTGGAATAATAGTAATAAGCCACTATGCTATTGCCTCAGTTGTACTATTTATTTTATTCTGAAAACAACCTAAAGGGATGTTATTTTGGAAGATTATGACTAGCAGGGAAATCCAGGAAAGGCTTTTCGTCCATTTCGGGACCCCCCAGCTTTTTTCAAACCTCATTGAATACAACATTATTCAATGGGGATGTGTGTATACCCAAATGACAAAACCTGAAGTATGCACACAAAAAGCATATGTAACTAACGGTGATAAAGCCTTTCCGACCAATACAAATCAACCAATAAAGGAATACGGCGATAACTTAAACAATTAATTAATTAATTAATACCGGAATTCGAGGAACATATTTCCTATCTGACTGTCGGTGTCTAGTTTTTTAAACATCATTTGAATAAGTACACAGAGCATCTTTGCTTTCATCCTGACTAATATACGCGTTCAGTTTTTGAGGTTATGAGAACTCTGTTTTATCCGGCTAAATGCTTAATATATATATATATATATAATGTATTTACCACAGGGAATTAGAGAATAATTACTAATGAAGCTGGATGCCTTGCATTCTTGAGAAAGTTTACAATTACAGTAATACTGAGACTTCATAATATGATATGTGCAAATACCATAAACTCTTTTTTATTATATTCTGACTTAATAGTATGGATATAATGCTAGATTAAATAACTATTAATAAAATAGGTAACGTCAAACATAGAACACACAAAAAGTAAGCATACTTTTTCTGTTTAGAAAACACTTGCAACTAGTGTGCACAATCTCGTCCACTTATTTTTTATAATAACACGCACACGCAGACACACATACACACACCCACACGCATATATGTATGCACGCAAACACATTCTGATGCCTTCCTTATCTGATAAATACGTGGGTGCATTTCCCCTTACTACTTTAACTAATAGCACCACCTTAGGGTGCTTTTTTTGTATTCAGCCACTTTCCTATAGAGAATGATAGATAACACAGTCTTGCGCACATATATCTATCTGTGTGACTATGGTCGATTGAACACTTTTTGGCGTAGGCAGATGATAACAACAACAGAAATAGGATAATTGAACAAACGCGAACTAGTGAACCTCGTTTAATTATCATCAGAACAATGATGATGATGATGCTATTGAAAATGATAATAACAATAATGAAGCAAATAGTGATTCCTGTGATCCGGAAACTATGCATGCACATTGTGTAAGGCATATATTTCAAGGGTCGTAAGATATATATATATACGTATATATTCTCCCTATGAATAACTTTACATAACCCTACGATCCGTTTGTGTACTTGTGCGTCTGTTCGGCATCTCACTGGTTTGTGCAATTTTTCTTATTTTTCTACGAAATATCCTACATACTACAAAGCGAAAGAAAAATTTTTGAAATATTACAGATATTACAGATTTTATTATTATTACTATTATTATTACTCATTTGTTCATTAACTCAAGTGATCTCTCCAAGAGGTGATAAGCTCAAATTAAGCGCCACACAAATATCTACTCCATTGCCTTTTTTTGACAAGAAAGTGGATTATTCTTTGTGGGTTTTTATCCTCTTTTTATAAAATATTATCCCATTATAATTGAATATACATATATTTAATTACGTGATATCAAATTTGAGAAAGATACAACAAACAATTACATTAACAATTAACAATGAATATATTTGTATTAATTTTTATGAGGATCATAAGTCGATTGGACTTTTAATTGAACCTTGTTCGCCAGAGGAAAAAAGGTATGTTTTTATTGATTTTTTTAAGCGTTTGAGTAATATCATATGAAGTGATGCATTGTACGTCGATGGTTTATTGATGGAATGATAGCTATCTACGTGGAAGTTCTTAGTGTGTACCTCGACCTTGTCTAATTTACTGGCAAGCAGTAAGCTTGCAAAAGGGATTAAGTGGGATGTGAGTCTAACAACCTCATGCTGTGAGCACAACACCGTTGCTACTGAAACTTTAGAGCATCCAGCCCTATAGTGAACTTGAAAAATAAGGATTGAAAAATAACGGATGCGGTGAATTAATTGGATTTACAGCTGTTAGCCGGATCTATGATGTGGATATAAACTCGTGTGAAACATCTGCGCTAGATCGTTTCACATATTTTTGTTATTCACACTGTGCTTCTCTAATCTCATATAATTAGTATTAGTTTATCTTTAAATAGAGATTACTCCGTTAATTTTATTAAATTCAGTTAGTGAGATTCATAATAGTGTAGTAATTTCTTCAATAATGAATTTTTGTAGCCAATGATCTAAGTAATTGACGCCGACGATTTTTATCAGGTTAGTGGCAGTACTAAAATACATTCAGTATACAGTAGATGATGCTGCAATCTTCAAACTAATGATTCCTCTTAGTATTCCTCATAGTTAACCAATTATCCGCAAATAAACGAATGTCAGTTTAATATGATGTGCGTAAGCTGACGCACGAATCATTTATTTATTACAAATTTGACCACGGATTAATATCAGTTAGAGAACGATTCCAAACTAGCATGGAGTACTGGACAGTTGTTTCGCCCTAGTTTGGGATTTGCAGGTAGTACGTAATCACTGCTAGGGTTCAAACCTGCGACCTTTCAGTTACGAAGTGAGCATTAAGGCCATTAGGTCACTAGGACACGAGTCCGTAGCCCATCAGTTTTGAGTTTTACCAGTTCGTGATTTTAGTGCAAACACCAACCAGTGTCATCGGCGAGTATTTGTCCTCCCTTTCAGGCTGTTAGGAACCACTGATCACAAACGCTTACAAGAACTCTTGGCAACTTCCTCCTGAAGCCAGTCAATAAGGAGCATTAGATTACCTTTCAAGAGTTAGTTTGTAGAGATTTGATTTATTTGAAGTTTGATCACAGGTTGATGTCAGTTAGAGAACCTTTACAACCTTTATTATTCACTTACTATTCATTTAATGGGTGCTTTGTAAAGATAAAATAATGATCTAATTAGCGGTGAGATTCAAACCAGTAGCCTCTGGACTACCTATTTGAAGCTCTACTCAATAAACTGTGAGATCCGATGGTTTAATTGGTCATTATTCTACCACAGCTGTGAATTTATGCCATTTGTCACTTCTTATTCATCAATAGTTTGATGATAAAATACTGGCAGGCTACTCTAGTGGTCTGTATTGGATAATAATTATAATAACAGTTTGCTTTACTCCTAAACAGCAGTATGGAATTTTTAGCATTCGGTACAACACTGCATTTAATTTACTCGACAACTTCAAAAACAAAACCAAAATTAATATTACAGGGCATACTTAGCAAGAATTGATAACTGCAGCTGCTTTAGTATACGCAGTGACTATGAAGTCAAACATTCACGAAAAGTATAAAATATTAATGTTAATAGCTAAGAGTATAAGATAATTGAAACATTATTAACGTAGATTACAAATGGGAGAGGCGAAAGGAGACAGCTATTTTGATGATAACATAGTAAGTCGTCGGTTTAACGCTTCACACTATCTGTATCACTCAGACCGTGGACCAAATAGGGTATCGTTGAGTTTTGTATTTGGTTGTGACAGTAAAAGTTTCATATTTACTTTTAGTTCTTCCTGATGGGATGCAAGGCGGGAAGAGTTGAAGATGTAGAGGGTGTTAAGATTCAGATAATATGGATTTGGGCCATTTCACTTGTGAGTTCAGGTGTCTGTCAACTACGATAGAAACGAGCTTACTAAGTGGCACACTACTCGCCCTACTGTCATTATGTACTCTGAGCATTGTGAGGTGGTCTTTTTTAACTAGCTCAGGAAAGACGAAAAGGGAAGAATAAACAACAATGGGTAGTATGAAAGAGTTAACCGATTGTAAAAGTAGGGGTTGATTGATTCCAAATTGCCTTAAGTTTTTAGTGTAGTTGATAAGATGGAACATATATATATATATATAATCAGAGTATACCACAAGATCTTTTAATATTCAGCCGTATTATTGAGCCGTCACTTCGCATACCTTGAGAAATAACTTTAATTTATTCAAACCTTGAATTGTCTGCGGATAAATCTAAAATTAATATTACATAAAAAAGATTTTAAAAATCGAAATTAGTATTATGACTTGTTTCTTGCGTCTCGAGTAGAACATAACTTTCACAACAGATCACCGTTCCACTCAGTCGTCTGACATCGATTTGACTTGGTTTCACGAATGCCACAGTAAGCTTCCATTTCCTATGAACACGAGCTTTTGCATATCATCCTCAATCTCACATCCAACACGCTGTTTCTTACTCAGTTTTTTGACTTGTTGTTATGTGATAGCTTCCTCAACTCTATGTTCACATACGTATTTGAACTTTGTGAAATTGAATTCCTTTTTTAAAAGTACTACAGTCAGTTGATGGTGGCTTCTACGAAATGTGGCTATTTTAATTAAAATGAGTAATATATAAAATATGAGTCAATTAAGCAAACTTCGAGAAGAAATATCATGCATAAAATGACGTTAGAAAGTAGTATGATAGTCTCTCAGTGGGCTTTGTTTTATTTTGCATTTACAAAACAGAAGATCAAATACAAGGTGTCACCATTATCGTGTCACATATTCAGTTACCCACTCATCCCTTAACATTTAGTTCACTTGTAATCCATACTTATTTACTCACTGTCATGTATAAGTACCTGTTACCAATGCAGCTGTGGTTTATCAGGGTTTGGAGGTAACACTACGAATACAGTTATGACTGAGACTAGCTAAATGTTGATTTATTATTTAAAATTTTGTTCCTTTACGTTCCCAGTGGGAAATAGGGTTTCAGGCTAGAGCTTTGAAGTTTTGGTGGCATTAGTGATTATTTTTACGGGATGGGGTTCCTAGCCTCAGTCTTATTACTGGCTTAGCGATGTAGAAGAGTGCGTCGGCCGGGCATCGAACCTCAAACCACATGAGTGGTTGGCTAGCGTTCTACCACTCTGCCGCCGACTCTCAAATGTCGATAAGCTATTAATAAATTTTAACATTGCATAACTTCCAAATGCAGCACAGGGTATAAAGCTTTAAAGTTCATTGGCGGCGGTGTTGTTTCCTAAATGATAGAGCCACTAATCTCATAAGCAACCTTTCCTGTTCTCCTGGTATCATACCGACTAGTGAAACAGGTAAGGTTTATAAGTAAATTAGTCAGGAATCAAACAAAGAACTTTTGTATGATTGGCGGGCATTCTTAAATCGTACTACTTAGTTTTTAACTCCAAACATTATCATCAGATCAGCACCAAACGTGTGGAACTGAAATGATTGTGCAACACTGATGAATATGCGAAACATTGCAATGACAAAGTGAGACAGAGAGAGTAAAGGTATGAAATGCAAGTCAGGAAGTCGTGTGAATGCATCGATACGATTATGAGCAGTAAATTGCGCTCGAAACGTCTTCCATATAATGATACTGTACACTGTATGTTAAATCAAATAAACTTACGTAAGACGGAATTATTTCCCATCGCAGTGTCTAATATCATATTAAAGACTCAAGTTGACTTAAGTTCAAGTTGTTTCATCTTCAGAACCTGGAAATATTTTTTTCTTTTATTGACTCTAAAATAGGCATCAAATATGAAAATACTCCTACTTAATGAATTCATAAATTCTAGTGCCATCCATCAGTATTCAGCTGTTGAGTTATACATCAGAAGTAGTTGGATCATAAAATATTACTTTATATTAAAATTGTTGCTTCTTAAAATTTGCTAAGTGAAGGCGACGTTTTCAGATTTCAAAGAAACGCTTTCAGAAACAAATTCACTTTACTAGATGATCCAGGGAAATCGAAATACCAAATAACTAAGTATACAATCAGATTGAATTTTTCCAAAGTGTGCCTATATACAACATGTATTTTTTGCTCATGTCCAGAAGAAAGAGTAGTCTTTGACCTGCTGGGTCAAATAATTGTCTCACATTTGAAAGTTACTCGTTGTACTCATTTATCAGTGACTGCTAATCAACAAGATTGATCTTCGGCTGATCCAACTTAGCCAACCACTGAAAATCATCCCTTTTCGTGGCTTCTCAGCAGTATGCGCTAATGACTTAACTAGGTGTCGGATTTAGGATCTACATTTTATAAGAAGGGCCGTTGAGCATCGAACTTTTTAGACGAAATCCAATAGTTCACCAAGCCTGAATTTTACTGATTCATGATAAACACCTCCATCGCCACCAATATCATCACAGAGATTTTGTTCTCACACCCAGCTTGGTGGACTCAGCTGGTCACAACTCCCCACTGGAAATGTCTACAAGGTAGCCTTATAACCTGAAGATTCTGAGTCCGACTACTGGTGGGGTGATGGGTGCATAACTCTGAAGAGTTCTAAAATGGAATGAAACAGCTGTCTGGTACTTTCAGGTTTTAGCAGTTCACTGAGTGATCAATCCTGAAATCAGTCAAATCTCTGCAAATCAGTCCTTTGAAATTGCTAATTTAATTCGACAAAAGATTTCTGTGACCATCAGTGAACACAACCGACCGAAGCGTTGGTTCAGTTTTCATGGAAATCAACAATCTATGATTTTTATTCTTGTCACTGATCTACTCGTGAAGATTTCATAAATTCTATTCCGCATCCACTTATTTTTGCTGTGTGTTACATCTATTGACAAGTTATTGGTGCTAAAGCATTTATTAAATTCATCTAAAGCTCAGGAGAGGAAATATTATAAGCTTAAAATATTTCCCGGGGCCACATGATTCTGAAAACTTAATGTTTATTGAAAATTTTATAAAAGTAATGTTCTGTTACCCTTGGTAAACGTTTAAAACTCAAATACACATTCAATAAAAAGCTTTAGAACACCATTGCAACATATTCACAGGTTTAACATTCGAAATTCACTGCTACGCAATTCAGCGTGTTGAGAAGATTTGATGAAATGTTATCATAAGACAATAGGTTGCATTTTGATTGGACACTAGTAACTAGCGTGACGTGTCTATTTTGTTTCTTTGGTGCAGACTGAATTTGATCAGTCAGGATTTTGCAATGTGGCCACCATTCTGGGTGGCTCGCCATCACGGTGCACATTGATTTGATGAGCTATACGGCCCGAATAGCTCAGTGGTAACATCTTTGACTGCAGCACTGGGTGATGCGGGTTCAAATCTCAGAAGGGATTTGAGTTCCTCTAAGGTTTCATATACGCCTTGCTGACTGGTGAGTGCCAACTAGCACGAAACCTAGGTCAAGCGAGGATTCCTGCCGATTACCTCTAACTATCTAATACAATAGGTTAAATAATTAGGCCGCTGTGCCTTGGGGCACTATACTTCGACTGCTACTCATTGTCTATTGTGATGGCTACTCCCACTGCTATAACTACTCACCAACACTTGATAAAGTCTTTATTAGGTGTTTAAATCAAAAGGCGTACACGTATCTGAAGTTAGACAGCCCCTCAAACCCATCGCACTTAGGATATTGAGACCGTTTGACTGCTGTCACATAGCAGAGGAGAATTGGGATCGAATCCATGGTTCCTTGAATAAATGTCGACTGCTCACACACACAGCTACCCTTTTAACAAGGCTTTCACGTTTTGGAATTAATGTGATTTCCTTTGTCAGTAAGAAAACTACCAAAAATGAATGTTTTCAACTTGTATATCATCGTTGTCCGTCTTGAGAACTCATTAATGTAGGCTGTCTGGCCATTATCACTTATCAGCATATTTGATAAAATAGTTCAGGAGAACTGGATGTCTACTGATGTATCCTAATAAATACTGTTTAGTTCCACTAGGAGAGTTGTCAGGTAATTACTGTCAGTATCGGTTTATTCCTCCGTTGAACTGAAATTGACCAAAGTGCGTTTTATTTTCTGCTGAGTACAAAAGTGTGTTTGAAAAACTCAAATCTTTTATTAACCACCTCACTTAAGCTGACACTTACATAGACAAAAGTGCATTTTTGTTTACTTTATTGGCCAAAAGATTTTTAATCAAGTTGTTGTGCTGAAAGTGTATATTTCTGTAGATGATTACTACTCGAGAAACTTTTATGAATAATTTACAAAGATGAAATTGTCAAGTGAGACTCTTTGTGGTATTGTATCGTCGCTTCCAATCACCTATTAGAGTTAATGAAAACAAAACACGTAGATCAGCAAAGAGCCTCTCTTCGGCGATTTCATTTTCTTAGCTGTACAATCGCAAGCATATATGTGTTATTTGTATGTATGTGTACATTTAAATTATCAAACAAAATTACATTGGGTTATGGCTATTTTAACTAAACAGGTGAAGATTGGTAATACAAGTCAAGAAAATTAGGTGTTAATGAAATTAGGGTAGTAACAAAGGTGATGAGTCGTCATAAACAGTTGTTAAAAGAAGTTGTGTAATAATAATATGAATAGTTTGATGAGTGAGTTTTCCTCAGGACGCACATAAAAACGAAGTAGATAATACGAAATTACCTAAGAGTTTTGAATGAATACAAGAATTATAAGCAATTAAAGAAAGAACAGGCAAAGAAACAAAATTAAGTTATCAAAATCAAAGTACTTAAATCTTTGTATCGCTGAAGCCCTGGCCATTCACATAGAAAAACCAGAGCTGTGCATACAGAAGAAGATTACTCAACTTCTTCGACTGTCATGATACCACCTTTTTCTAAATTTGATTTAGGTTTGATTGATTTTGATAACTTAATTTTGTTTCTTTGCCTGTTCTTTCTTTAATTGCTTATAATTCTTGTATTCATTCAAAACTCTTAGGTAATTTCGTATTATCTACTTCGTTTTTATGTGCGTCCTGAGGAAAACTCACTCATCAAACTATTCATATTATTATTACACAACTTCTTTTAACAACTGTTTATGACGACTCATCACCTTTGTTACTACCCTAATTTCATTAACACCTAATTTTCTTGACTTGTATTACCAATCTTCACCTGTTTAGTTAAAATAGCCATAACCCAATGTAATTTTGTTTGATAATTTAAATGTACACATACATACAAATAACACATATATGCTTGCGATTGTACAGCTAAGAAAATGAAATCGCCGAAGAGAGGCTCTTTGCTGATCTACGTGTTTTGTTTTCATTAATGCCTGGATAGGGATTATCCATCAACCTATTAGAGTCTTTTAAATAATGAAGATTTCCAATTTGAGTGGATGTTTTCGATAAGGGTCATGTTCTCTGAACTGGACCGTTTCATAACGAAACTGTCGTTTTAAAAGACAATAAAAGCATTGCAATAAAGCCACCTAACTTACAGAAAACAACAACACCAGAAAATTAATAGAATCACTAATTAATTATCTAGATACGATTCTAAAGTTTTAAAAATGCGTTTATTGGGAGAATGAAATGTTCATTAAATTGGTTTATTCGTTGGTCTTATGTTGTATTTCATTATTAAAAGTTCATCGATTCATAAGAGTAAAAAACAACAAGACTCATTCATTCCTACATGTGCAAAATACTTTGCTGAATATAGCTAATTCCATACTGGATATGTTTAGAAAGTTGGAAGCAGTTGGCCACAGGAAGCCATGCTTGACCTAGGTTACGTGCTAATTGGCAGTCACCAGTCAGCAAGGCATATCTGCAACCTTGAAGGAACTAATGTACCTTCTGAGATTTGAACCCGCGTCACCCAGTGCTGAACTCAGAGACGTTGACACTGAGCTATTCGGGCTCGCGATTGACCTCCTGTAGGACTGTAGTGGGTAGTTTGATTGGACACTAGTAACTAGTGTGACGTGTCTAGTCCTTTCTTTTGTGCAGACTGAATTCTATCAGTGAGGTTTGCAACGTGGCCACCATTCTAGGTAGCTCGCCATCACTGACTGATAGAATTCATTCTACACCAAAGAAAGGACAGGACACGTCACACTAGTTGCTAGTATCCAATCAAACTAGTGGATAAGTTTATTTGATATAACACGGTGATACAGTAATAATACCTGGATGATGTTCCGAGCACAATTCACCGCACATGGGCATATAATTTTATTCACACAGTTTCATAACTTGCATTTCTTAATAATGCTGGAATAAGAATAATATTGAAACTGACTAACTCATCCACTGAAAAACTTTGATGGCTTAAATATCTGGTAGATATAATTAGGAAAAATAATTCCAAATCGGAATTTGCAAATTTCTTTGCAATGTACAGATTTCAAGATGCGGTCTCATGACAGTTATCTTTTGGTGACTGAAACAAACTATTCAGATGTCAATATGTGATCTGCCTGATACTACAAACAGTGATGAAGGAACCGAGCGTTAATGCTTAAAACGATATACTGCTGAGTGGGTTTTGATTGGATACTAGTCGGTAACTGATGTAGTGTGTGTATGTGTGCCTAGTCTTAACTTTGATGTAGACTGAATTCTGTCAGTCAAGTTTGCAATATGGTCACCATGTTAGATGGCAGATACGTCTTGCTGATGAGCACCAGCTAGGACGAAACCTAGGTCCAAGGCTTGCTGACGTTTGTCTCCAACCATCTAATACTACTGATTGATTAAGTTGAGTATTTGTATTGCATTCACAACAATTAGTAACACTTGCGAGCTAAGAATCTGATTTATGGTGTTGCCAGTTCACCCAAGTGGTTAACCAGATATAGGGTAATTTCAGCTTATTCGTCCCTTTGAACTGATGAGCCTAGTCTCGAACGAACAAAATGGCTGTCTTGTTTTTGGATACCTTCGATTTACTTAGCAAATACTTGTGGCATACAGCTGCTCATCTTAACCTCTAAGCAGTATACAGATGAGAGCTAGCTGGAAAATGGGCTTACTTGCTCACACCACCAAATCTTGAAGCCTAATGTTCCACTTATTAAGCAAAGAATGAAAGTAATAATGAATCCACATACAAGAACAGTGGTACGCTTAAATTATTGAGCCATCTCAAGTTTTTCATCAAGTATTACGCACCGAGTTCACTCTGTTTCGTATTACTTCAATGGTGTAATTACATCAAGAGCTCAGAACTCAACCATTCAAGCTTTGAAGTATAAGTAGCAGCAGTTACTAGCCTAAGTAAAATCACTTTGGTGTTAGAAAAATAATCTTCCCAGTTTTCCTGTAGAATAATTTACAATGAATTTGTTTGAGGAGAGCCGTTGGATGATGCTCATAAAACTGGAACGATATATATACTGATGGTTTCATCAATGAACTGTTATCAATAAATGAAATAAAGGTAACTGATTTCTTGAAACTGCTTGAGTATTTTGAGATTCATTTATAGTGGGACTGAGAAAATGTAATTAAATAAATCAGATGAATGGACACATTCTTTTGTGTTTATGTCATTTTCGAACTCCTACTCAGTGGTTCAGAGGTAGACTGCTCGCTGACCATGCACGTGATCTCGGGTTCAATTCCCGTCTTCCACACACCTAAGCCTCCTCTAGGTGGTTGTAACACCTACAAGGAGAGGAGTTTGGGTGTGAGACTACCTTCCCACCTCGTAAAAGCGCCCACTCCTACTGAAACTTCAAAGCTCTAGCTTGAATCCCTTTGTTCCACTGGGAACTCAAAGGAATAAAGTACGAATAATAAATAAATAATAAAAAATAAATCCTGTAGTAATACGAATAAAACAATTGAATAACGCTCTTCTTTTGCATAGGAAACTTACACTCAACTTTGTTCATTGTCCTTGCAAAGGTATGTGAGTCTATATTTGTACTTTTAAAGGATAACTAAATAAATTTTGATGAGCGAAAAACTTGCCATTAGTATATCTAATAAGAATTGATTACTCAATAACAACGAAGTGTCTACGAAAACAACCTTTGTAACAATAAGTGTTTATTCCCTCGTGTATTATTGTAGAGAGTTCATTTGAAGTTAAGTGATCATGAAACTTGATACTGAAAATGTTAAATAACACTGAGAGAAAAAGCGTGTTCAAGAAGTTTCATCTCAACACTTTAATTGCCAATGAATTATACAATCTTAATTCTATTTTTCATGATGTCTTCCACTAATGCTTGTTACTTACCTGTCAAATTGTGTAAGAAGTTGAAAAATAGAAGCCTTATTTGATTTGGGACTTGTGGTCAGCTGGATGTACCTGTATTCCCCAGTGAGTGATGATTTTCCAATCGAGGCTCAAACCCGGTTCCCATAGTTTCAAACGCGAAAACGTTATCCACGAGACCACTTGGTGCACAACGATTACCTCCTGGATTCCAGTGCTAGTCACCATCAACCAACTAACTTCAAATTAAATGCCCAGACGTCGTTGAGGCATCTGCACAAGAAACCAACATGTCAACCTGAGACAAAACACTTCGGTCCAGTCAATCAACGGGAAAATCTAAAATTGAATGAAATAGCCTTATTAAATTGCCTAAACATCAGACAAGAGGTTATGAAACCCTAACAAATATATTTAATCTCATACACTTGCTTAAAAATAAATTATATCAATTAAAAGCCACTGAACAAAATAATAACCTGTAGTTATGTTGAGGTAATGTTAGTAGGTCAAAGCAGTAGGTCAGGGTCAATTTAATAATCCGAGCACAAAATGTAGCCATGCCTAGACTAGTTGACCCGTCAGAGATTAGAAGCCTAGTAAAAAACTTCCAGTTGTAGCACTGCATGCAACCACACAGTAAGATAGAATAACATGGTAGTTCTTGCAATCCAATATGACAGGGTAGAAAACTTACTAATAACTGGGAGCCTATTAATCGAATCAATAGGAATAATTCAATAATTATCCCAGACACTTGGAAAATTCTACTACCCATGAAAAATGGGGAGAAAGAAAGGGAGTTATAGTAATAATAATAATCAGGTTTCAAAGTTCTATATTTATTATAATGATTTAAAAATGAATGATGAATTTTGTTCACGTTTGAAACTTCGTCAGCCTGCTTCACCGTATGCTAAATCCAACAAACAAATTAATATGGAAGAAAATAAGTTAGTCATTTGTCACTTTTAAAAATAAATATTACAGTCAAGTTTGTTGATTTTAATGTGACTTTTTTGAGAACTTTATCCACTAAATCAGCTTTCTTGGTTGTCAGTTTTGCTATTATACATTGTGTCATCATTTCTGACGACATATTTATATCTGGGAATAATTTTCCATCATGTATATATGCCAGCTCAAAACATTTTACTGTGAAGTAGCAGTTGGATGTAAATGGGCTGGTTATGCAATCTGATGCTTCTAGATTTTCACACCTAATGAAACTGTGAATGGCTATTTGGGAACAAACACCCTTACAAAAGAACACAATATCTACTTTATGCTGTTGATTCGGGTTTATGGTTTCAGTTCAAAAGTGACGAAATCTATAGTGAATATTATTATCACATTAAATTAAGAGACCATACTCTTGGGGATCAGTCCAATCGTACGTATCACCAGAAAAAAAAGCAAACTTGACCCCAATTATTTCCATGAAGCTGTGGTTTGATGGCAAATTGTCCATCAACCACTCACGTTGTCCAAGTTTGACCTCCATCTGATGGTCTCCCAGGCCTCACTTAGCTTTTAGTAATCCTGGTAAGGATGGAAGGTTTAAAGTGAGGTCAGCAAACCCATCGCTTATAGAAAAAGACACAACCACTACTCAAGAATTCAAAGCTCACATATGAAGCCCTATGTTCTATTAAGAAGGCAAAAAGAGCAGGAAAAAATTTATATTGAGCTATAGAAATCTGGGATCATCCCTCTTGTATGTGTAGATCTGAATCACAGCTCTTTTAAGTTAAAGTTTGTTGAGCTTAAACAGTGACATCTCCTAGCATATACACCACTGTGGTTTGACAGATTTAAAAGTCGAAAATTAAAGCAATACGTGTGAATACATAGTATTGTTTTCCCTACCATACACCATTTCTCCTAAACACATTTGAACAAAATAACAACAACCATGAATCAGGACTAAGTGGGTCGACTTTATTCCACCGGTTTATCCCTCATCAACTACTCTTAACTCGAATAATCAGAACTTATAGTTCTATTTCAATTTCAATATAGTTTAGTGTATGATTTCGTATAGGTGAATGAAAAATGTTAAGTTTAGTAGAATGCAGGAAATTGTTGGATATATATATATATTTAAAGGGAGCAAGGGTATGTACAAGATACTGAGGATTATAAATCATAAAATTACGCAAGTCGTAAGAAAATTAGTCGAAGATACTTGATAAAGATAGCAATCGGTACAAAGAATGTGGAATCCTACCAACTGTGTTATTATAACGTCAAATGTTATTGCAACTCAAGCAGGCAAGAACTGATAAGTATTCATTTCTTCAGTCATTCATTTCAAATTACTTTGAAAAACTCATAGAAAGGGCTACTTCGGTGTTTCAGCAACCCCTTCAAAGTATGAGACAATCTAATAGTTAGGAGTATCTTCAATAAATTAGAAAAACCGCCTGAAATCTGCTATCAATATTATATGGGCTATTGAGACTCTAAAGACTCTGAGAAGAAATTGGCTTATAATGCATAATACCCAAATTGATTTTATCATTCAGTTGTTTAAAATAGGTGATCATAACACTTATTCCTCTGTAAAAAAAGTGGCTGTAGATAATCTCAGAAGGCCCCATATCGAATCTTAGTGCATTTTAGCTTCTGTCAGAAAACCGCAGATTAGAAATACACGAGGAAGCGTCAACACCTTATAGGTTGCAGATATACCTTGTTGACGAAAGTTGAAAAGTCGTTGAGATTTCTGCCTATGGCTGCCATTCACTTAATACGAATTCCTCGCGGCGGAAAAACATTCGATTTGGTGACCACTTCATAAAATTCACTGATAGAACTTAGTCAGTATCAACGCTATGGTCGAAATACATAACACCGGTTCCATGCCTGAAGACTAATGACCTCATGGATTGGCTTCATTTCAGGTTCTAACCTTCTTCTTCCTTCCTTCCTTCTTCATGTAACACTACTGCTGCAGAAACTAAGAAGATCCTATTGGGTAACAGGTGCGTCCGTGGCACGGCGGTAGAATACTCACCGACCACGTATGTGGTCCGGGCTTCGGTCGACAACTGAAGAACTGCTTTACCTTGCCATACCAGTAATAAGACTGCTGAAGAGGGAAGGTTGGGCATGAGGCTAGGAACCCCATTTGATAAAAATAAACACCCCTACTACGAAAAATTCAAGCCTCTAGGTTGAAGCCCAACGTAAAGGAATAAGAAAATTGGGTAACAGGTTTCTTGGCCGTCTGAATTGACGAGATTTCACGATTTCGTAGACTACTTTCTTTCTTAAATCCCGCTTTATAAGTACCTGCGTTTGTAATTAAACCTTTACCCTACATAATGTCAGCAAATGGGAAAAGGTACCCACGACTACAAAATTTTAATATTTGCATAGGATCTACATTTAGGGTGTATGTTTCACGCGCGTTGAGTAGGACAGAGAGCAGTACTGGCCAGTAAACATACTCTCCAATGAACAGAAGGATGTCATGGCACTGCTAAAGATGACGCAGGTCGACAAGTTGGGCATTCATGCTGAGATGTGATTAATGCAAGCCTAATTAATATAAAGTTTTAAGCAAGTTTAAGATGATTAGCAGCAGTATATAGGAAGCCACTGATTTACGTTTCGGGTTAAGTGGAACTTTTCAGGATGAATTATTCGTAACCTCTGGGGAACTTGTCTCTGTCGGCGTAGAATGGTGAAAGCAAAAATTAGATCATATCAGTTAATGTTTTGACATTCGTCTAATAATTTTGAACAAGATCATTGTTCTCAGTAAGCAGAAAATCCCACACGTATACATTACCTCAGTATTACATTGTTCCAATTATTGCCATCATATTAAAAGTATACATGCTCAATGAACCTTCACGTGGAATAAAATCAGTGAGTGAAAAAATGTATATATATAATTATTTCTGAAAATAGATATCTCAGTGATGTCAATGGACTGCATTTCATTTCTAAAGACTCAGGCAACTGCAGCCTGGAGCGAAAAGCTAGGAAGCCTTGTACTCAGTTTTTATGGTATTCATCAACTTGGTGAAGTTCAAACCGTGATGGAACTGTTATCTCTTAGGAGATTCAAAATGGTGTCACTCATTGCCACAATGAGAGCAGTTTATTTGGGATATTTTGGCCAGGATGGATGTCGCGTTGGATTGTAGTAGTAACTATACTGTTAATTTGAAATATGGGATTAACTTAACAGTCAGGTCTAGACAAATCGTGTTAGTTACTTTTCAGTGATCAATCAAACACAAGCATTTCAAACAAGCTTCGAACTTTCACCGACACCTGGCCTAATACCACAGATCACGTGGCCAGCCAGAAAGCATACATAACAATACACTCTGGCAATTCAGCGAATCAACCAACACTGAATTACTAAGCAAATATTCATAAGCAAATGGAGATGGACTGGAAACATGTTGAAGTGACACTTAAACGCTATGCAGGCTGCCAAGCGGAACACGAATAGGAATCGACGAGTGGGGCTTCGCAGAGTGATATAAAGAATATCGTATGAGGAGGAAATAGAAGTTTGTGTTCCATTGTAGATCCAGTTGGAAGTGACAGCAGACAACCAAGGGTTATTGAAATGAGTTGATAAGGCTCTACTTCCCCCTTGGAACCCCAAAAACAAATAATAGCATAATAATACTGTGGTACCTGTAGCCTCACATTAAACAATTTGGGTTCAAACTAAATGATAAACTTGTTTTATTTTTGTAATGAAACTGAATCTTGAGGACATCTGTCTGCAGAATCTTTGCCTATTTTCAAAGCTGACAAGGATAATGCACTTTCGTGATTGTTCTGCAATGAAGTGCCGGGTTATTATTACTGGGCCACCTAGAACCGATTTTAAAACTCCAAACTATGAAGTCAATTTACTGGCCGGCTGATGATTTCTAGCTTCAACTTTGTCTTAGGCGTTAACCCTGATCTTTCGATAAGGCATTCTTTTCTTGTAATTTTATTTCAGAGATATGGCAGTTCATGACAATAGACTGAAAAGGGATTTATCACACTTCTGCTGCACGATTAACCCGTACATTAAAGTTGGAAATCTGTTGGGATTTTGACTGGTTTCACCGTATATTTTGCCATGGACTGATCATAATCAGGAGGGTTTACTGTGTAGCATATAAAGGAAGAGCTCATCGATAGCATGTGTTGCAGGTGGAGATATACCGTTACACAGCAAAAAGTATCATTAATGTATAACTCATTTCTGTTTCATTGGCTGACTTGCCAACGCAATCCTCAGAAACGTCAGGTTCGTGAGTTTGGCTTCCGTCAACGTCACAAGTGGACACTGCTGACTGATACTAGACTATGGAAATACAGCTATCTATAACTCAGCGAATTTGAATAGTTCTCTATCCATTGTCAATTAATGACTAAATTTACATCAATAAAACACATGGAGACACAAGTGTATTTAGCGACGATATTTCCAGACCATTTTGTGGCTAATAATCATTTCCGATGACTTGCTCACATAACATTCAAATTTTGTCTATTTGATTATTTTTCATGCTTTCGTTCAATTAGAAACAGCCCGTTCGTAACAGATGGTGCTGGTGCTGTCATTCCCATTTTACGTGCTAGTACGTTTGATTTAGTGAGTAACCTTCTCCTTCACATAACTGTACTTCTTTTTAGAACGGTATCTCTGTCCCACCTTAATGTAGGATGTATTAATGCATGCATTCCGACTGCTTACTTTATCTGTAAGTCATTTGTATTCTTAGGGGTCAGTCACTCTACAGTTGGCTAAATTCATATATCCGAATAATCCAACTAAACTTAGTCTAATGGGTTGAGTTAAGTAGTCCACCGCACAGTCATTACTCACAAACCTTTACAATTTTGATGTTCAAACAGTGTTACTCATGATATATTTATAATAATTATTTATTTTGTTTTTCCAGGTGTGGGTGTGATAATTAAATGGCTATCCCTGTAACATTCCAATCATTGCATGAAACATGCGATTCTGGGTTAATGACACATTCATGTGAAAGTAATTTCATTGTGCATACACCTTCGACATCTCATAACAGTTATTATAATTCTGTAAGACCATTTATTGCCTCAGATATGTCAACTTCCAGTCTATTTCCTGAGTGGTCATTAAGAATGACGAACAAGTCAGAAATTTATGAAAATGAGAATTCAACAAATCTGTCAGTCTTCAGTAATCATATATGCGATGATAACAGTATAGAACAAAACTGTTCTAAGTCTATATATTCATCAGAATCTGAGATTAAACCACCTTTAGTCCCTTCCACCATATCTAAAAACTTAAGTGAACTAGTGAATAAACTAAACAATGAAGATCCTTATCCACTTAGTCATATTGATCCCGAATGCTTTGAATCTTATGATCCCCCAGATTGTGAAAATTTCTCATCAACTCTAAACATACTCACATCTTTTACAAATTCTGATGTAAATAAAATTAAAACACTGAACTCTTCTAAATGGTGTCCATCTGTGAATAATATGCCTGAATCGGATAACTTTTGTAGTTCAACACCAGCCACCTACAATCATTGTCTGCCAATACTTTCTTCAGATTGTATTAATGAATCACACATTTCAAAAAATGTTCATAAGGATTCTCAAGAGGAATCCAATACTTTAGAAATTAATAAATATGAAAAAATTAGGTCGTCTTTTAATGATACTGGTAGTAAACATTGCTTCATTCGTGAAGAAACTTTTCATTTTCAAACGCCTATAGAAAAATTTAGAAATATGACAACAAATAAAAGATCATTTTCAAAACGGAACATTAATGAATATGCTGACAGCTATACTGGGTCAGTGAGTATAACTGGTGTTCAAATGTCAGCAGAAGATATAGTAAAGAAGCATATCATTGATACTTATACGAATAAAAGTGAAGAAAGCGAAAAAATGTCACCACTTAGTTATATTCAATCATCCCTCATAACTTATGATAATTACACAACCGCTGTATCAAGCAACACATCGTCTTGTATTAGTAAGGAAGAGTCTGTGAAGGGTTTAAACTGTGAATCATTCGACAGTGGCAATAACAATTTACCCCTGATGAATTTATCTCCTACACTAAATCATCATTCGTATTTAAAACAAAGAATTGATGATGTCACTTCAACTAGTCCTACAAGAAATCATCGAACAAGACCGTATACAATAAGTCATGGTCATCCAAAGTGTGAAAATGATAATTCCCGGCTAACAGATGAACATTGTCAAGAGACAGTTAAGTCTAATGAAATACAGTTAGATCATCATAATTTTAGTCGAAGTCAAAATCATGATTTCGCTGTAAAACAATGTTCACTGAATTCTCGATTTCAGCCTATAACAGAATCAGATTTTTTATTTGATGATCAAATCAGTCAACATGATCGTTTGTTTATAAAAGACATTGAAGAGAAGATCAAATGTTCTCTACCGTGTTGTCTATCAAATATAGATTTGAATAAAAAGGTTGAATATAATCAGAATGAGTATTCATGTTGTACACCGACAAATTTTAATCCTGTAGAAGTAATGAACTCTATTGAAACATCAAGTATCAATCATTTAACACCGTATACATCTCATAAAAATATTACTTCAAATAATTGGGACACATCTACACCAAAAACTTCCAGCTATGTTGACTGTGAGTCTAAATTAGACACAATAGAATGTAACCGAGATTATCGTCTATTCTCATCTCCAGAACAATTGAATTTTAATAATATTGAATGTTCTAATCCAATATCATTTGATTGTTGTATTGATTCAACTTCGCATACTTATCCATCATGTTCTAATGATGACTATTCACGGAATTCTTCATCATTAAGTAACGTATATAATCAACCTGATGTATTCGCATCATCGAAATGTTCAAATGACAGCGTGCTCGACTCTTTCAGCTTAGATCCGTTAAGTTATTTTTCATCATCTATATTCCCTTCAACAGTACAATCTGATAGTAGCGAAAAATTAAAAATGGATTCATCCTATTTAGCTGCACAACAAGCATTACTAGCAAGATATTTTCATGTGGATAAAGAGTTTACAAAATTTTCTACCAGTACTAATCAGTATACTGATTTCACGGTGAATGTGACACGTTCAAATGACAGTGGATTGTTACATCAAAATACAAGCCTAGATCATCAAATCCCTTCTACGCCAAATAATCAGACTGTACAGAGTGCACGAATTCAGTTTCCCAGTGAGCATAATACTAGTAATAATAACAATAGCAATTTCAATAGTGATTTATGCATAAATAGGTTTGATCACTTATCACACATAAAATTCAACACACATAATACTCTAGACTGTAAAGCGTATCCTTCATTAACAGATACTTCTGAATGTGACACTAAAACATCCACGCATAATTCATCCTATAAAAAGTTACATCACAAGTACACAATTAATAATAATAATAATAATAACAGCGTGAATAATAATACACCAGAAGCAAATAAACATCAATCACACCTTGAAGCATCTATTATTGGTAACAATCATAATAACAGTAACACTCAACCCATTCAATATTTCAATGAATCCATTTTAACAAATGATTCAATGATCAATAAGTCAAATACAATATTACATAGTTCAGAATTATATCTTAATTCATATAATTGTTTTACTGTGATTGATCAATTAGAAGAAAGAAATAGTGGTTATAATATAGCACAAGGAACACGCTTAAGTCCATCAATATTATCATCAACACATTCCTCATCTTCTTTTCTGACAGGTAACAATCATAACACTAGTATTAACAATAATAATAATAGTTCCACACCAATTTTATCCTCTCCTTCCTTGTCTTTATCAACAACATCTACACCGCCAACAATATCAATTAGTCCAAATAATAATAATAATTCAAAATTGTCTAAAATTACTAATTATAATCTAAATGATATCCATCCAGTACCAGTTGGTGAAGCGGAATGTCATCAGTTGTGTTTAGTTTGTGGAGATAATGCAGCCTGTCAACATTATGGTGTAAGAACATGTGAAGGGTGTAAAGGATTTTTTAAGGTGAGACGTTATTATTTTTTTCTACTAATTTCAGTTGGTACTGTCTAACTCTAAAGTGCTTTTTGGTTATGACTGGTATGATCAATGGTAGATATGAAGATATTGTTGAATATTCTGAAGGTTCAGGTGGTAAAAATAATATCTACTTGCATTCGAACTCACTGGTTGGGTGATAATTTATTAATCATGAGAGATGATAGTGTCCAGTGGGATCAAATATAGTGTCTTGAATAGGATGCATGATTCTGGTGTAGTTCTGTTCTCCCAGCTGGACTGTTTAGCTGTGAAGCCTTTTATTGTTTTACTAGACAATATCTCAAGAGCATACTTCAGTTTGACGTACTTAAATATACCGCAATACGAACAAAAAGTTGTCCGGAGACTTTTCATTTGGCCAAGGGACTATAAAAAAACTTGTTTGAGATTTAATGTTTACTGCTGAGATATTAAACCGTTGGAAAAATTCGCTACACGGGAATATCATTTAAAATGAAAATAAAAAAGGAAATTGAGCACTATGGCAAAATATAATTCCGTATTATCATCTATTGGTTTTGTAGGGATTTTGTTTGATCGCATCGGGGATTTCATTATGAGCTGACATCATTTAGAGAACCATTGGAAAACCTAGGAGCACTAGACAGCTGTTTCGTCCTAGTTTGGGAGACTTCAGCAGTATGCACCCACCGGGGTTCGAACCAAGGACCTTCTGGTGACAAGGTGAGCTCGTAGACCACTGAGCCACTGGGACCCAACCCAATGGTTCTTGAATTCTAACTTCTGCCAATTCACGACATAGTGCGACCGTTTTGCAACGTCTTCTTCGATGAGTTACTGCCTCATCTTCAACCTGCTGTACCCTACTGGTCACGGCTTTCCAGTAGTTCTCTAACTGATGTCAGCTCATGATGAAATCCTCTATGCAATTCCATGTTAGACAGGCTTCTTTGATGTAACACAAAGTGGAGCACTACTAATAGCTGGATGGTGTTTTGATCAGAATTGATTGCTCAGCATTCATATGAATATATTCACATGAATCCTTCAGTAGGTTATTATAATTCTGCTTCCTCCTAGGACCAGTTTATCATCGTTCCCACTATAGACACTCGTGAATTGACCAGTCTTTCTATTATACTTTTACTTACTTCCATTTTGGTATTTAGTCGTATGCATTAGGCGAAATTTTAACAGGCTACTTTTTTTCTGTTAAACTTTTATGTACTGGTAATCTAAATGACCTCAACCAACTAGTCTGACTGCCTTGACTCACAGTCATTACTTGGTATTTGGCAAATCATATAACTTTGTCTAGTTTGGTCAGTAAAATTCATAGGCCCACAAAAATTTCCCCTAATTTAGTTTGTTAGCTTGAAAGTCCCTCTCTCTCTATTGATGGGATGCCTGAGAATTTGTCTTTTGCTTCCGGATTTAAAAGCGAAAACTAGCAAACTGGCAGAAGAAGCAGTAAAGACAGAACTTTAGTCGCATAAAGTCATGATAGAGGTGATGAAGATACCCTAAAACTGATAATAAAATCCAGTCACGATCAATGGGAGATCTTTGATGAAAGTTGTCCGTTTCACTTGCCTGAACTGAGCAGTGTCATTTCGACTACGGATAGCATGCATGCAAATGTTGAAGACAGACACGATCGGGAATGCGAGATAGGCATTCATTAGTCTGAATTAGAGATCCACAGGACTTAACAAAAAGAATGAAGTTCTCAATTTTAACAATATTGTCCAGTGAAAGCATCTTTTTGGTTGAGAGAATTCCATCAACATGTGTTCTTACTCGATATTGAAAATCAGATGGTTAATTATTTAGGATAAGTGAAAAAGAGTTGTGGCAGTAAAATAGCCAACAGCCTATTTTCTGATTAATATGCGAAAGGATATTGAGTCGGTTTAGACGCACAGTGAGGAGGGGTTCAAGTTAAATCACCCTCTTGAGGAGCCCGAAAGGGAAGGGAAATTTCGGCGTGGCTGCGTTCATAACATGGAAAAGACCGTGTTATGAGGAAATTCAAGGTTAGTTAGTCAATCCTGGATCCAGTTTGTACTGGTGGAAGTTAACCAAGTGAAGCGGAGATGTGCTGTTAAAGCTCTATGTTCCCGTCGCATTTTATGTAACAAATAATAATAATGAATAATGTCATTTTCCTGCACTTGAATCCAGAAAAGTGATTACTGAGTCTATTTGTTTCTAGCAGCTTATGTTTGAATTTAACATTTGTGAAATATTGTCTTATTTAAATAAGGCACTGTACACTTAACATTTGATTTACCAACCACCATCATCTACCCTGAAACCATGACTTTAGCATTGGACTACTATCGTTTTAGCAGTGATAGGAAATAAACTCGTAGATGGTGACTAGCAGTGGAATCCAGAATGCGCATTTCGTCTTATTTGAGACTCGTCACTGGATATACCTGGATTCCAAAGTGAGTGATGATGTTTCCATCGAAAATCGAACCCAGTGCCCATAGTTTCAAACGCCAGAGCGTTATCCACTAGACCACTTGGGTTAACTTCTAATAACATGCCCAGACATCGTTGAAGTATGCGCACAAGAAGTCGACATGTCAACCTGAGGTCGAGCATTTCGGTCCAATCAATGGATGGGGAAATCTAAAATTGAATTAAATAGTCATAGGAAATATCAACAATTTTACATGCTTTGTATATATTTAAGCCTTTATCAACAACAGAAACTGGACTTCAGAATTAATTTACATGAAAAAGAATCAACATTCACATATACGTAATTTAGATACTAGTGCAGTTGACATGTATTCTATTATTTAGACTAAATTTAGTCATTTGTTTTCAGTATTGAAGTATTATTGGTATTCGACAAAATATTCTTTTAGCATTGTCAACACTGCTAATCAAAAATAATTCACTTTTCATCTTAGTTGGTATATATATATATATATATATATATATATATCACTTAACAGGGCTATGAAAGGGTATAATGGACACACAAACCTTTATAGCTAATAGCTAATGACTTGATTTATTGTTTTTCAAGAGAGTGGAATAACCTAAAATGAATTACAGTTATCTTGGAGGATAATTTATCACTTGAATAATAATAATACTAATAACAGTAATAATAGTAACGCGAGACGAACAATACCAGAGAAAAGATATACATTCACTGAAACGTAAGACAAAAGGTTTTAGTATCATAAATAGACGAAAGTCTTAAAACTGTATCCATTTGATCACTTTAGGGTTTTCATAGTTGGGTCTGACAGTCTTCAACTCGAACCTGCGTTGGAAGGTTAATTCATAATTGTGAGAAGTTGAAAGGGAAACTACAGTAGATCCAATAACTTTCACTTATTATTTGTGAGAATGATGTGTGACTTAAAAAAGTTTCGGTGGTTCACTGGTACAGCTCTCACCAACTGTCCTGCGGTTCGATTACAAGCCAAGGCACCCATTATTTTCATATAACCGGTCGCAAGCACGGTAAAGAGGGAAGGTTGCGCATTTGGATAGAATCCTTACCCCGTAAAAAGAAAAACTGCCTCTAGTGAAACTTCAAACCTTAGAGCTTGAAGCCTCATTTTCCACTCAGAGTGAAAAGGAATGAAAAAAGTGATGTGTAACTCATATGAAAAACCTTTTCCAAAGACGAAACTTACACATACGTTCATGAATATCGGAAGACCAAATATAATCTTTATTGGACTACTTAAATAAGATTTTGTTACACTGCGAAGGGCACTAAAGTTGTTAGTAGAGCGAGTGGAATACCTATCAACAAGGTTATTATTATAGTTGTAAGAAGGCACTTGAGCTCATGCAAGAAATCGACAGATAACATCTTGCCAGACTCTGTACATCCTCTTCATAAAGAACACTCTATTCGAATCTAATCAGTTAGCACTAGAAGCAATTATAAGATACTTTATGGTTAGACGACTAAGTAAAAGAACCTACCATGCCTTATTTGGCAAATATTTTATGCGATGAGAAAAGTATTAGGTAGGACACTACCAACTAACTGCATGCCACTAAGTAAGTTTCAACATTTCCACTTAATCTAATTTCATATTCTTATTGGACAGTCTTATCAGTGTGAATGTTCTGTCTTAATTATTACCATTGTAATGAGATAAGTAGATGCAATACTGCACTGTTCTTATTATTCCCTTGAGTTCTGAGTGGAACATAGGGCTTCAACAATACATCTCCACTGTGCCCTATCTTCTGCCGTCCCCTTCAGCATGGACTATAGCTACCCACAGTCTCTCATCTCTTCCTCACACAATGTACTCTATTTTACCCTCATACCAATGACCCACTCGTTGCTTCTGATTGGGATTCCACTCCAAGGTTTGGTGCGCCATTTCACTTGATGATCTCCTCAATGTATGCCCGATCCATCTGCATTTCCTCCAACATATTTGTTGAGCGAGCGACTCTTGTTTGATTTGTCCCCACAATTTTTTATTACTTATTGTTCTGGCCATTCGGCCTTCAGTATACAGCTAGCGACAATAGTTATTGATGAAAGCCTGCAATAGCCTGTTGGAAATCCTTTTCGTGACATGCTGGCCGATTTTCCGACTTCATATCAGCGTTGAAAATCCGAATATCTTTCGCTGTGTTGGTTGCAGAAGATTTCCAATTTGGTTTCAGGTTGATGATGGCCTACCTTGCCTTTCCATTTCTGACTTTAACATCTTCATCCGTTCCGACTGCCTGTAGCTGAAAGTATGCCTCCTAAATAAGTGAAGGAGGTCACCTCTGTTAAATCTCTTCCGTTGATGGTGATTGATGCTGGTTATTGTTGATGATGTCTTCTCTATGTTCACCTGCAGTCTTGTCTTCGCAGCCTGCCACTTCAGTCAGTTTGTTGTTTTCCGCCAGCAAGTCTTTGAGTTTACGTGACGTTAGACATATATCATCTGAGAAATCCAGTCTTCCTCTTTCCTCTCTCCCAATACTGTTTGGAATGAAGCTGTTATTATTATTATTATTATATCCTGGACTAATCTACACACAGACTAATCTACACAGACAGCCAGTATGCCTTGCATTCAAACTGTCTTTCTCCTTGTTTTAGAACATATCTCCACCTTAATATGTAACCAAGTGGTCACATACATAGGTCCGAGTTGTCATTCAAAGTCAGTCACATTGCAAGAGAGTGGAGACTTAGGGAAAGCCAGATTAAGAGAGCCCACTACTACTTCACTGTGAAATTACATGCAACCAAACACAACTTTAGAATAAGATGGGAGAAAGTTACAGTTCTAAAATATTTTATGGTGAATGGCAGCCAGCAGAAGAATCCATCCAACTCAATTTTCCCTATTGGAGACTCGTCAGCTTGATGTCAGCTCAATCCAAGTGAGTGGTGGCGTTTCCACTTAGACTCAAACGCGATATGCACCGTTTTAGATGTCAGTGTGATAACCAATTGGCCACTGGGCCACATGAATCAGCTCTTGTGCAAAGCGCATTTACTTTCATTTGTTTAAATTATTTTGTGCAATAATTCCACGTTTGCTGAAATATCTGGTCTCTATTGATAAATCCGTCCCCAGTATAGAAGAAATGCATATTCCTGATTCCAACTTTAGTTGGAATTCATGAGCTAGCCATTAGATTAGGTTCCAGTGACTGATTGGTCTAAGAGCTCTTTTTGTAACTGGAATGTCCTGATTCGAATCCTAGTGGATACTTGTTGCTGAAAAGTCCCAAATTAGGACTAAATAGCTGTCAATTACCCCTTGGTTTTCCAGTGGTTCTCTAAACGATGACAATTCATGGTCAGACTTGTTACTACTTAAACAAATATTGCTATTCGTTATTCTATACTTCAGTACCTCTAATAATACATACATTTTATCACAAATGTTAATAATTTAATTTTAGTTAGACTTTAAGACGCCCAAATGGTTTTTTCAGAAGTAATTTTGAAGCTAAAGGGTTTTATTTCCAATTGAATCCTTCGCTTTATGCATTGACATCCCTCCTATTAGTCCATGATTATCTCATATAGTTCCGCTAACAATTTTGGAAGATCTTAGATACAAATAAAAGTATTAGCGCGTTTACAGTGTGAATTTATGATACCACCGTAGTGTAGATTTGAATATAATGTTGAAAATATCACTCATGGAAAATTCTCATTGGGACATATAGAAAACTTACCTAAGCGACTCTTTGCAACGAATTTATTATCAGGCTGTACCACCGAATGTATATGGTTTTTAGGAAATTACATCCGGTTAGGGAATCGAAGCATAAGATTGAATACATGAAATAATAATAATAGTATGAAATGCGATTAAATGTTTGTGATTATTATTATTATTGCTCCCTTGGGTTCCTAGTGGAACATAGGGCTTCAACTGCACGTCTCCATTTTCTTCTGTCTTCTGCTGTACTTTTCGCCTGCATCCATGTTAGTCCATATTCTTTCAACTCCTCTTCACACGATCTCCTCCATGTCACCCTTGGACGTCCCACACGCCGCTTCCCTTTCGGGTTCCACTCGAGGGCTTGACGCGCGCGATGTCACCCAGCGGCCTTCTCAGCGAGTGTCCAATCCATCTCCACTTTCTCCTGCATATTTGTTGGGCGATTGGTTCTTGCTTTGTTTGTTCCCATAATTCCTTGTTGGTGATTCTTTCCGGCCATCTGATCTTCAGTATTGAGCGAAGACAGTTGTTAATAAAGGTCTGCAACCTTTTGGAAATATTCTTTGTGACCCGCCAAGTTTCTGATCCGTATAGAAGAACTGACTTTACGTTTGTATTGAAAATCCGAAATTTTGTTGGTGATGCTGAGTGACGAAGATTTCCAGATTGATTTCAGGTTAATGAATGTGTTTCTCGCCTTCCCGATTCCCGCTCGATTTGACATCCTCGTCCGTTCTCTCCTGTAGTTGAGACAATGCTCCCTAGATAAGTGAATGAAGTAACCTCTTTCAAATCCCTCCCGTTGATGGTGATTGACGTTGGATGTTGTTGCTGTTGTTGGTTGGTTATTTTCATAACCTCCGTCTTGTCTATGTTTACCTGGAGTCCTGTCTTTGCTGCTTCTTCGACCAGTTTGTCGGTTTTCGCTTGTAAGTCTTCGATTGTGTGTGACATCAAACATAAGTCATCCGCGAAATCCAGGTCTTCTAGGTTCTTCACGTCGGTCCAGGATATTCCTGTCTTCTCGTTTCCCACTGTCTGACGCATAATCCAGTCAGTCCACCACAATTAGGAATATCATTGGTGATAATAAGCACCCTTGTCTGACTCCTGTGTTTACTCCAAACGCCTCGCTGAGTCTTCCGTTGTGGATCACTTGGCAGGTGCCGTTGTCGTACAGCTGTTGAATAAGGTTGATGAATATTTGGGGTACGCCATAGTACTCGAGTAATTTCCAAATTACTTCACGATCAACGCTGTCGAAGGCCTTCTCAAAGTCTATAAAGTTGAGGTAGAGGTTTGATTGCCATTCCATGCTTTGTTCGATGATGATGCGTAGAGTTGCAATTTGGTCAGTACATGATTTGCCTTTCCTGAATCCAGCTTGTTCTGGTCGGAGTTCTGTCTCCAGTGCGTCCTTTAATCTCTCCAGGATGATGCGACTCAGGATTTTACTTGGCGTCGATAGGAGCATGATTCCTCGCCAGTTCTTGCAGAGTGGGCCTTAAGTCGCCCTTCTTTGGTAGTTTCACGAGGTAACCTTTCCTCCAGTCAGTAGGCACCTTTCCCTCCTTCCAGACCTTTTGCAATAATGGAGTCAGCATGTCTGCTGTAGTCTCTGGGTCCGCTTTCAGTGCTTCAGGGGGTATTCCATCTGGTCCGGCTGTTTTTCCAGCTTTCAGAAGTTTGATTGCGTTCAAGACTTCAGCTCTCGTTGGAGGATTGGTGTCAACTTGCAGTTGTGTGCGCGCTGTTGTTGGTATTTCTGGACGGGTTGCAGGTGATGGTCGGTTCAAGAGTCCTTTGAAGTGATCCGCCCATTGTTTAATCTGTTTTTCTTCCTTGGTAATGGGCTTCCCTTGGCTGTCTTTTATAGGTTTCGCTTGTGTTGATCTCTTCCCGGATAGAGATTTGGTTATCTGATATAGTGTCCTCAGGTCCCTTTTGCCTGCTGCCTTTTCAGCTTCAGTAGCTAGATTGTCGTAGAATCGTCTTTTGTCCTTCCTAGCACTCTTCTTCACTTCTTTGTCCAGTGCTGTGTAAGTTGAGCTCATCGTCTCCTTCTCCTGTCCGTCCTTGCATTGAATCATTTTCTCTTTCACCATTCTCCTCTCTTCTATTAATTTCCAAGTGTCCGTTGAGAGCCATTCCTTGTCTTGTCTCTTCTTTCTTCCTAGAACCGTTGAACACGTTTCGTTGAGAATCGCCTTCAGAGACTTCCAATGTTCTTCCACGCATGATTCTTCAGTGATGTCGCGTAGTGTTTCCTGCTTTGCTCTGACAGTTGCAGTGAAGGTGTCTTTTGTGGTTGTGTCCTTCAGTAATTGAGTGTTGAACTTGCATTGTGGCCTATCCCCAGCTATCCTCGAGGCTTTTAGTTTCACCTTGAAAGTCCCTTGTACTAGATAGTGGTCTGAACCCACATCTGCTCCTCTCCTTGACCTTGTGTCCAGTAGGCTCCGTCTCCACTTTCTTGAAATTGAGATGAAGTCTATTTGGTTCTTGGTGTTTCCATCTGGTGAAATCCATGTCGTCTTGTGTATATCCTTGTGTTTGAACACACTACCGCCAATCACCAAATCATTGAAGGCGCAGAAGTCTGAGAAGAGTTCACCATTGTCGTTCATTTCACCGAGGGCCTCACGACCCATGGTGAGTTCTCTTCCTGTGTTGTCTCCTCCCAGCTTCGCATTCATGTCGCCCATCAGGATTTTGATATCGCCATTTGGGACGTTGTCCATTATTGCTTGTAGTTGTCTGTAGAACGCCTCCTTCTTCTCTTGTTCTGAGACGTTTGTAGGCGCATAACATTGAATGACTGTAACTTTCCTTCCTTTTGAGTTGAACCTGGCTGTCATTATCCTGGAGGAGATTGGTTCCCACTGCATGAGAGCTTTGGTTGCTGTTGGCATCATGATGGCCACTCCCTCGGTGTGCTCATGGTTGTCCTCTAGGTGGCCGGAAAAGATTACTGTCTCTCCAGTAGGTAGTTGGCACCTTCCAGTTCCGTTCCATCTGCTCTCGCAGATTCCCAACACTTCTATTCTGTACCTTCTCATTTCAGCGGCTATCTGGGCAGCCTTTCCAGTTTCGTACATTGTGCGAACATTCCAGGTACCCATCCTTACTTTTGCTTTCATCGAAAGAAGGCACATCGGCTGACTGGCTTCCCGAAGGCTTTCACCAGCCTGCGTCATTTCACTTCCCCGATTCCAGCGAAAAGTAAGGCTATTGCTTATGTTTTTAGAATTTTTAATATATTTATTCGTTGAAGTTTCTGTAGCGATTTGGTTGTTTTACAGGGGTGGAGTTGCTAGCACCACGCCCCAACCCTGTCTCTTTACCCGGGCTTGGGACCGGCTAGAAAACTAGTAAGCTAGTAGCCTAATAATAATCATAGTTAAATATGAAGTCCCATTATAGATAAGATTTTTTATTTTGATAAATCGCACAGTGTTTACAGTTATATGAACTGATGACGTTTCGAGCACAATTTATTGCTGTAAACACTGTGCGATTTATCAAAATAAAAAATCTTATCTATAATGGAATTATACTCTACCACAGTGCCCAAGTTTTATACTTATATAAATATGAAGTGGCAAAACAATTAATGTCATATACAGAAAAGTTCATAGAATGTATAGAGCTTGGAAAGGGTGTGAAATTATAGGGTTAGTAGGCAAATAATGCGTCAGTAGTTTAGCGGTAGAACGGTTGCCAACCACGTGTTTGGTTTGCTTTTCAACCCCCATCCGACGAACTCCTTTACCTAACCAAGACTAAAACAAAACCGGTAAAGAAGGAAGGTTATGTATAAAGCTAGCGACTCCACCCTGTGAAAATGAAAACTACTGCTATGGAAACTTCAAAGCTCTGGCTTGAAGCCTTATGTTCCACTGGGAAGGTAAAGCATTCAAAAAAGTTGGCAGATGGGAGAAAATTGAAAACGTTCCATAGCACTGAGTGAAATTTGATAACATAGAATTTAACTTTTCAAATCAAAATCAGTTTAGAATAGGACGAGTGGGACGAGTGAAATAATACCGAAGACAATTCAAAAGGAGAACAGTATAAATAAAAACTAACGTAGTAAAGGAAGAGTTTACAAAGTAAATCAACAAAACAAAAAAACAGGTAGATGCAAAATATCATTAAGGGTTATCATACTTTAGCACAGAAGGATTGAGACCAAGAAAGTTGATGTGGCTGAAGGAACTTTTTCTGTATAGAGAGATCTGGTTTATCTCCTTCAATGGCCAAAAATGGTTTCAGCAGTACAGATGAGTCAGATATGTAGTGATTTGAGCAAATTACTTTTCACCTTGTAGATAACTTTAAAAATGAAGGCCGTAGAGATATGGGGATCATAATGGACCAGATATTCAATGATCTGACTTTGCTTTTTGTTGCACTATGGAAAAGTGAACAGCTTGAATCCATAGATAAATAGTAAGGGACAGCGAATCTTCGTAAGTCTAAAACCTGTCACTGGTGCAGTCATTATGAATGATATCATATATTATGTTATTTACTTATACAATTAAGATAAATGAAAAGAAATACGAGTTTGTATATAGCTAAGGTATTCGTGTTGAAGAGCAATTCTGTGATCTCTAATATTTCATCTACGCACTATCAGACAGAAGTTAGCTTCAGGACTCAGAATCAAATGTGTTGATTTTAAACAATACAGTTTCGAGGTGAGCATTCACAATATCGGATGTGTTTTGTACTACAATTGGTAATTAAGAAATTGAGCTTACAGATGAGCCGTATTGAATTTCGTGTAACTGTTGGCTGGTCCGTGTATAGCGCAATTTTAGTTGAGAGAAATATGATATGCCTAGCCTAATCTGCTATGTAACAGACCAAAAGATGTTACACTGAAGCTTTAGGCAATATTTAAACGACCATTTAAACTTTTCTTTGTTCTAAACTAATAACGTAAGAGAACCATTAGAAGACTATCAGGTTGTCTCTATGTGAACTTATTCAAAAGATAGATAAAATTGAAAAATATATATTCAACATATTTTTGGACAGATGTAAAGCTTCTAACGGTGTGAAGGTTTTTCAACTTAACCACTTACCAAATTTCATAAAATTTGTCTTGATTAGTCACAATTAATTCTTATCGAAATTTCTAGATCGAAGCTGTCTTACATAGTCTGGTTGGGAATTTTTTAAGTGCTGATTGACGCTATTTGCTAAAAACTACGCAAGTCAGTTAGTAATACTTGTTAGCCACAGGGAAATTTTACCACCATTTCCTTTGAAACTGAATCACTTCAGATCACAGTATATGGTCGGCTACCAAGACAAAAACTAAGATCAACACAACAGCACATACTACTGAACGATATCATTAGTTGACAGCTGCTCATAGCACACAATAACCCTTGCTAACGACAAGAAATGACATGAATGCTGGGCAGCTGTTTTTCTGGCCTGAGACAACAGTATATCTGCCTTTCATATCAAGATACTCAAGGTTGTATGAGTACCTTGATATGATTATGAGCAATAAATTGTGCTCGAAACGTCATCAGTAAACATTACTGTATAACATTGTGAGACTTTATCAAAACAAATTTTACCCAAAATGGAATTATACTCTACCACAGTGCACAAGTTTTATTCTTATTTCAAGTATATCTGCTTTGGCTCATTTGCGATAGCTCCATTCGATCATTCGAATTTAGGTTAGTTCCTTGGGCAAACTGATAATGCATAAAATCAAATGCATCATTTTTTGAGATTACACACATACACAGTTCGAGATGAAAAACTCTCATAGTTGCCTTTGTAAACCAAAAATATTCCAATCACAACATTTGTATATATGGTCTACTCGATCCCATAAATGACAATTAGGAGATCACATATACAAGATCATTTTATTTTTTGATTTTTTTTTATTAAAACTTGATTGCACACCGTATTTTCGGTACAAGTATGGAATTTTCAGTATGTGATATCGGTAGCCCAATTTTGCAGGCCGACCATTGATATCGGGCATGCGTCGGCAAGGGAACGAACCCCAGACCATATTTATGGTCGACGAGAGTCCTAACTGCTGTGCACATTCCCAGTATCAAGCCGATCGCATAATTATGATCTGAGTAGTTTTCGTTACTACAGAAAATCAGCCGATGAATTCCCTACTTCCTCTGCCATTATGGACTACGTAATCAAAAATTGTAAAAAAAATTGGACTTGTACATCACTACTTTATTCCTGTCAGTAATCTGCTTTATTCTTATTCTTTCCACACACACACACACGCACACATACACACCCATGACAAAATAAATAGGTTACTTTCTAAGAAAAACACATGTAATAATAATTTCCTCTAATGAATAATAACCAGAGATATTCATATACTGGTTTTAACACACAGAAAAACAAATTTGCAAATTCATCGCTGACACTTTTATTCTATGTACACGCATGTGTGTTTCACGTCATTGTAGTTAGTTAGTTAGTTGGTCAGTTACTGACTTTGCATGGAATAAAAACTATTTCATTTTTTTTACTGATTTCTCATTGTTTTTACTGTGATTTTTCTAATTATAGTTTTTTTGTTGTTTGTTTGTTTTTTTTGTTCAAAATATGACTTAAGGAGACAAAAATCTGTGTCCTGCCGACAGATAGCTTTTTTCGCCTGTTTCCTGTCTCATTCTGCTTACGAGGGATCAGGTATAGAGTTTAACAATTATTTCTTCGCCTTTCTTCGAATATATCTCCCTTTAAACTGGAAAAAACTTCGATATTTTTAAAATATTTATGGATAGATAGACAAGCTGTGGAGCATAATTTGTATATGTGTATATATATATGCGCATGCATGCATACATACCGCCATATCTGATTACTTGATAAAGGCACAATGAGTTTGGTTCTTAGTTTAGTTTATTTCTCTGTTTGTCAGCACGCGCGCGCGCGCGCACGCACACACCCACATATTTACACCACCCCACCAGTTGCCAGTATTTGATATATTCGCGATGAAATCCACTGACAGTGACTACACATCCACGCGCACACACACACACGTAAACAAGCACAAAACATGACAAGCGGTGTATTGTGTTGAATGAATTTGTATGCTAGTGTTTATTCTTTCTGTGAATTAGTGTTGCTTTATCCATTTTTCTGTCTGTAAGTATGCCTATCAAAATCTTACTACTATTACTACTACTACTAATAATAATAATAATATTACTATGGTATACAGAGAGGAGATAAATACTTGTCTAAAGCGTTACATAAATAAGAAGATGGAGAAGAGGTCTAAGACGAGGTGGAAAACATTCCTTCATTCCTTCACTCGTATCTTCACTTCATTTATTCAACAGAAGATATACGAACTTTAAAAAAATGTTTATTTGTATTTTATTACGTAAAATTCATCACTTTAATAGTCATAATATTTATAATAATAATAATAATAATTCATTGACCCAAGGTATATGATTAATCTCTCAAGCTTCACCGAATATCTATCACCACCAATAATAAGGTAAATCATCAGTCATAAATTATATGTAATCCATAGTAGAAATATTTAATTAATCTGACCTTGAGAGATATTTATTACGAATGCTATTTATTCTTCTAACCTACCTCACTCATTCCCCTCACACTCTCTTCCTCTTTCTCTTCGTTATTACTCTGGCTTACACCATCACTAATATTATCATGTCTACCTTCTAGATACAATAAGTAATAAGCAAAAGAAAGGGGAATGCAAAAATGTTTCAAGAATGCAAATGTTCCTATTTTGTGTCAGATCACGCTAACTTACTAAATTTACTTCACTATTTTAAGTGGAGTGAAAGGGGGAGGGGTTGAGAAATAAGGAAATCAAGAAAAACGATGAATAAGGTGAATCTGAAAAAAAAGAAAGAGAAGAATGTGAAATTCAGATATACTTTTCTGAATAATAATAACACTGGCAAGTGATGCAGTATACTACTGATTCACTGACATAAGTAGTAGGAAACCACTTACAGTTCATCATTTCAGCTTGTTAAGAAAATCTGAGTGATGTAAACACAGGACAGTCGTTTAACTGGTTGGGCGCCAAGCTCACTAAAGGCCTACCGCATCTGACTCACCGCTCTGTAGCTGCCTGATTCAAACGGTGTTTCGACCAATTCGACGGTCCAGTCAGAAAGCGCTACTGTTTAACGCAAGTTTTACATAACTACTCACCTGGATCAATCAGTAGTAAATAAAAAACAAGATATTATTCTGGTCTTTCTGATAACCACTTAAGGCATCTAGAATGTTGCATATCGTAATCTGGATATTTTGTTTTTCACAGGCAACTATGCTGCTCTCTCATCTAGAATTGTGTATAATTTGCAAATGACGAAGTTGATTCAATGACAACATTAATAATACAGTTGGAACACAAAGATATATGAAATACAAAAATGAAAATAGTATTGAAAGATTTAATTTATGAGTCTAAGTTATTTGCGTGGTGAGATGTGGATTAGAAATCTGTCGTGCTGGGAGACATAAAAAAGTTGGGTGAAATTACGCACTGAAGGAATAATGAAAGTAGCTATAACCTTAGCACCGAAATCACTGGTAAACGAAAAGAAATGTGTACGACACAATGTTTTATACCTTATTTCTCTTTTTTTACACAATGAAAGGAAATCTGTAGCTTATATACAACGTAGTTATTGTTATTAAGTTCTGAGTGGAATACAAGGCTTTAATAGCACATCCTCATTTGATCCTATTCTTGGCAACCTCCATTAGTTGACTCCCCACCGATCATAAGCTATATTCTCCTGCTTATACGATCTCCTTCATAACACCCTCGGAAACAAGACCAACTGACCGTTTCCCACTCAGGATTCGGTCGACGGATTGTTCGGTACACACTTTCACTCAGTGGTCACCTTAGTGTGTGTCCGATCTATCTCCACTCCCATCTGTATATCTGTTGGACAACAGGCTCTTGATTGATTAATTCCCACAGTTCATTGATGTCAATTCATTCTGGCCATATGATTTTCACTTTAGAACAAGTAGGGCTGTTCATAAAAGTTCGAAGCTTTTTAGGAATGGTTTCGATGATACGCCAAGTTTCCAAACCATATAGAAGCACTGACTAATTTTATGGGTTTCGAAGATCTACAACTTCTTCTCTATGTTGAATGCGACAGATCTTCAAACTGACTTCAGAGTACTGAAGATGTATCTTGGTTTTTGGATCTTATCTAGCCTTGATATCTGCATCTGAACCCCTTTTAGTCGAGACAGTGCCGCACAGATCAGCTAAGTGAAACAAGTGACTGCTTTCATATTTCTCATGTTGATAACGACTGGTGTCTGTTGGTGTTGGATGCAGGGTATTTTCATCATGTCTGTCTTCTCTATGGTCACATAAAGTAATTTCATCGCTGCCTGTCTCTTCTAAAAAACTTGTTGGTTTTTGATTGTAAGTCTTCAAGTTTGTGTAACACTGAGCATAAATTAACCGCAAAGTTCAAATCGTACAGCTTGCTCCAGTCTTCTCGCTCCTTACAGTCTGCAGTATGATTCAGTCCATTATAGTCAGGAAGATTGCATATGATAGTAGGCAACCTTGTCTTTCTGCCGTCTTCACTCAGATAAAACAAAGTGGAAATATCTTAGCGGCACGGATTTTGCTTTGAATGGCTCAGCACATACTGTCGATCACCTTTTCTACTTTAAAATTTTGTAGGAAGAGAGGATATTTTTAATGATGTATTCTTCTGATTCTGTAATGTGTATGATCATGCTATCCAGAAAAAAATTTCCTTTTCAAGCAAATACACACAGATATGCTGGACTTTTCTACTGAGATTTGACAACGGTATCTGACTTACTGTACGAATGCACTACATACGTTGCTTAGTTCATATTATGTGCAGTACTTATTGTTAACGCTGACCACATTCTTACAGTCAAATATGTAATATGCGACAGCAAGCTAAGATCTTCGAGAGTTATAGATATCGCCTTCTGTCTGTTTATTTACACAATATTTCTTGAATAATTATCGAGAAGTATCTCAATTCAATGAAATACGATTCATGTTCCGTTCTCCAAAAGAACGTGTCTTATAGAGGGTATGAACAACTTTAAACATAACTTCACTTTGATACTCTCCCCAGTGAAGAAGATTTATTCTGCTCTCATTTGATGCTGTGAAAATCTGTATTCTTCTGTCACATTTATCGAGTATCAGAGACTAACTTAGAATACTGTGAGACAATTTTATGCGCAAATGTTAGAGATCAAATTTTAAGCAACTTATTCTTTTGATTATGCGTTGGTGGCACAGCTGTTAAAACGCTCGCCAGCCATGCACATGGTCTGGGGTTCGAATCCCGGTCAACGCACTCCTTTACCTCGCTAAACCAATAATAAGACTACTAAAGAAGAAAGGTTGGGCATGAGGCTAGCAACCCAATCCTGTAAAAGTAAACACTGTTACAGAAACTTCAAGCCACTAGCTTGAAGCCCTGTGTTCCACTGGGAATGTGAAGGAAAAAAATAAAATGATAATAAAATAATAAATTCTTTTGACTCCAATTAATACTTAAATCTAAAATTAAAAAAGTCAACCAAAGTATTTGAAGACTCAATAAGTGACAACCGGGACTCATAAAAGCAGTGTTAATTAGGTTTTAGTCAGTTTTTCCGATCTTAATGATCTGATGGTAACATGCTTGTGGTGGTGTTCGATATGATTCATCTTCAGATCACAGTTTCCCTCAACATCTCACTATTCTTCTGATTTTGCACATTCCCTGTCTGATAACAATCTCAGTCTACACGAATGTTACTTTTCAAGAAGCATTTATAAGTAGTATGATTTTGGTAAATTTCTGAACGCATTGAGAAACCATATCAGTCTTTCTCTAATAAATGACGCATGAAATCTTATCAACAAAACTGTTACCATTATTTGTCTTACGCATTTCATGTAGCTGGTTGGACATCAGTAACACATTCCCATTCTAGTGGGTTCTGTGACATCAGTTTCAGCTGGCTGAAAGGCTGCATACAAGCTTTCATTTCCCCAGGAGTGATGTTTTGCATTCTATCCTCCGAGAAATGAAAAATTCATTGCTCCCCATTAGGCTTTCACTCAAAGGCTTGCCGCTTGACATCCTTTGTATATCACCCAACAAATTCCTAATGCACACTGATTTCCTTTCGACATACTTGCTGCGTAATAGGATGGTCGGCTTTTTATCTGGCACAGATGCTTGCTCTTTATGCTTTTAAGCCGTTTACTTTTAAATATCAAGCATAGGGGCAAATGTTAGTGAAAGTCTGAAGCCTGTCAGAAATATTGTGCTCTAAGTCTCCTGCTTATGCTTAATTTGCATAAACTCCACCATTCCAGGATTTTCAAGCATTTGTTAGCAGGGATTTGACTGGATTAAAGTTCCACGTAATTTCGAGAACCACTGAGAACCAATGAGTATC
Source organism: Trichobilharzia regenti (assembly GCA_944472135.2). Classification (NCBI taxonomy): domain Eukaryota; kingdom Metazoa; phylum Platyhelminthes; class Trematoda; order Strigeidida; family Schistosomatidae; genus Trichobilharzia; species Trichobilharzia regenti. Next base: position 41,666,632 of record OX235262.1, on the reverse strand, counting down.
AGACAACTGTTTCGTCCTATTCTGGGACTCTTCAACAATAAGCAGGAAAAGCAATAAATAAAATTAATAACCCGTGTTTATCTCCATATTGTGTTTCTCTTCTGTTTCTTAGTCTTCATTACATGATTTGTTTAATTGAGCCACAATTTTTCTATTGTCTGCAACGTCACCTGCAGCTGCTGTGTCCATTGGTTTTCGCAAATCCTAGTGGCTACAAACTTTATCAGCAGCATACCCTCAGAATGCCTCGGTGGCATAGCGGTTAAGACGCTCACCGACCATGCACATGGTCAGGGGTTCGATCTCTGGCCGGCGAACTCCTTTACCTCACTAACCCATAAAACAAAAAAGCTGAAAAGAGGCAACGTTGGGCATTAGGCTAGCAACCCTATCCTGCAAAAATAAACACTGCTACAGAAACTTCAAGCCTCTAGCTTGAAGCCCTGTGTTCCACTGGGAACAGATACCCCAGAAATAGCAGTCTGATATCAAACATGTTTCATGCTAAAGGGTAATCAGAATGAATATTTAGGTCCCATATAATTAATCAATCAATCGATCAAAAAAACTTTAACAAACTATGTGAAATATTGGAACGTTGAACTACTGAACTTGTATGAATACAGTATTTGCGTGCAAGTATTTTTACTATTTCTTGAATTTCATTTCACCTTTTGAAGTTATAAAACGGGAAAAGATAATGAAAAGTAATGACTCTTCTATTTTACAAAGAAATATTTAATAGAGATGAGTATTTCTTACTGAGAATTCATTAAACCTTAGAATTTTTAACGTTTTTTTTCAAACAGTCGAAACTTAGTAAAATAAGACAAAAATCTTATTAAATGTGTTCTGGTTCACTGAAGCTGCCTCCAAAAGAGGGTGAGGGAGAAATTTTCATTGCTTATTATTTCATAGATTGATATCAGTTAGAGAACCATTGAAAACCAGAAAGATGTACGGGACATCTGTTTCGACCTATTTTGGGGACTCGTTGATGCTTCACACCTACCAGGGTTCAAATCCAGGACCTTCCTGCTACTAAGCAAGTTCGTAGACCATTCAGCCGCCGAACCTGACTCAATGGCCAGTAGATGAATTCTGACTCCGACTAATTCGTGATCTGGGCATGAACACCAGCCAGTGTCACTGGTGTGTACTTTTCATCACAGCTGACAACTGATGGATCCCACGATTTATGAATTCTCACTAGAACTTTAGGAAACTTTGTCCGGTATTAAGACAGCAGCGAGCATAAGATTAATTTTCAAGAGTTAGTTTGATGGAATTCAACCACGGGTTGATATCATTTAGAGAACCATTTAAAATCACCAGCTGCTTCGTCCCAGTCTGCAGCTTATCATTCGTACACACCCACCAGGTTTTATTTGCTTTTATTGATTTTATTGTAGTTTTCTTCCTCAGAATCCTCCTGTATCAGGTAACATTTGAATAGATTTGAAACCTTATTGATGACAAAAAGATTAATGTTTATAGGTGCTAGAGAAACCAGGGTTGATGAGGGATTCAGACCTTATGGATTCAGAAGAGTTATAATAGCTTTATTCTCAACATTATATTTATATATGTAATACATAATTTTCAGTGTTATTGTCTACCCTTTATGCAGAATCTTCTAATGAAACAATAATCTACAGTGCATCATCAGACTGAATTTCGTCCTATCTGAAACACACTCCAACTTCCAACGTGTTTGTCCTGTGAAAAAGACTATGTAATATCCTGGAAGCTATTGAAAAATGCAGATGAATAAAGATTTTGTCTCCAAAGACGTAGAACTATGGTTAAAACGAAGCATACTTTATTATAATTGTTCCCTTGGGTTCCTAGTGGAACATAAGGCTTCAGCTGCACGTCTCCACTTGCTTCTTTCTTCTGCTGTACTTTTCATCTGCATCCATGTTAGTCCACACTGTTTCAACTCTTCTCCACACGATCTCCTCCATGTCACTCTTGGACGTCCCACTCACCGCTTTCCTTTCGGGTTCCACTCGAGCAGTGACCTGATGCCCGCGAGATGTCACCCAGTGGCCTCCTCAGCGACTGTCCAATCTATCCATCTCCACTTTCGGCTGCATACTTGTTGGTTGGCGATTGGTTGTTGTTTTGTTTGTTCCCATAGTTTCTAGTTGGTGATTCTTTCCGGCCCGGCCATCTGATCTTCAGTATAGAGTGAAGACAGTTAGTTGTTGATAAAGGTCTGCAACAGTCTATTGGAAATATTCTTTGTGACTCGCCAATATTACTAGCTTGCTAGTTTTCTAGCTGGTCCCAAGCCCGGATAAAGAGGGAGGGTTGGGGCGTGGTGCTAGCAACTCCACCCCCAAAACTTAAACAAATCGCTACAGAAACTTCAACGCACATATATATTAAAGTATACTTTAGTAAAAAATGAATTGATTATACTCTGTAGAAAATTAGGTAGCCCCATGAGTTAAGCAAGTAGCGTGGATAACTGACTAGACCTACTAACGACTTATTTATATTTGACAGTTTGTTAAAATCTGGCCAACTAATTTCAATAATTAATAGTATATAGAATATTGTACAAATTTCTAGTAGTATTGCGATATGTCCCTGCGGGGTTACGTCATTCATCTAGGTATCCTCATAGGTTACTAAAATACTCTGATCTAATGGTATTATGTTCAAGGCATTTTATCATATATGCACATCTAAACTAAACTTAACTGAATGGCGTATCCCCCAAAAACGTGAAACACATAAATATATACAACCTTGATAAACATATTTACTAGAAATACCATCTTATCCAACACTATATGAATAACAGTTTGCAAAACAAATAGTAATCGAACTTATTTAACTGATTAGTAAGATTTAGCCTCTCTCTCTCTCTCCTTCTTTCTTTATTATTATTACCATCATTCATTTATATCGAAAGATGTATATACACTATTCATGATTACCTGTTACGTTTCATTAGGTTTTGATTGTTGAAAACATACTAACACACACACGCATATGTATGCTAATATCCTACTGTGATTACACCCTCTTGGCATAGGTTGGTGTCAGTTTTTTTTTCTTGTTGTATAACACTATTTTCGCCGCTGACACTGATTAAGTAGAAACAACAACAGCGGCAGCCACAACAAAAACAACAACAACAACAATAACTAAAAACAAACAAAACTCTGAGGCAAGAAAACCTTCTACCAAAAACAGAAAATCCTATCACTATTTATCACTGGCCTTATTCTCTATTCACTTATTTAGTTGAATTATTCTTTAAAATATTATGAAATTCTCTATTTCTATTTGTCTCTACTACTACAATTGCTACTAATACTAACACCACTGACTAGTGATTGTGTAAAAAATTAAGAAGAAGAAGAATCGTTGTTAGTAGGGTATCCTACAACCTGTTCATGTGAGGACAAGTGTATTATGCCGGTGAATAGGCCAGTTTTGACTGATTGGTTTCGTACTTTTATATTATCCTTTATATTGCACAGATAGATACATGTTTATTTTATTTTCATCTTGAGAAACTTCATTCATTTATTAGGAATATTAAGGAACACGTTTCGTGTATAGGGTGTTGAATAATCATAATTTTTATGAATTCCTTATGAGGTCATATGTATATATCATAGGATCATTGAACTATGTTTTGGCATGTATGTATGCAGGTCTGTACTACTGTAAGTAACTCTCTCTGATGAATCAAAGTACAGCTATATATATATATGTTTTACACAGCTTACCATTTGGAGTTATGAGGCTCAACCATTGTGACAGGTGTTTTCAAATGAATGTAGAATAATATTTGTATTTTTTAAAAATAAATATCTTATTCTCATTCTTTTCGTTCGGAGTGGAACGTCAGGCTTCAAGCTGTGAATTTTCAGTAGTCGTAGTACTGTTTTACAAGGTGAAGGTCGTAGGTAGCATGCGTGAACACCTGCTCCTTTTTCTGTGCTTACTGTAGGCTAGGTAGGACTTAGAACTTTGTTGATTGCCTACCAAAGTTAGACAATATACCACAGCACCTATTTTGTAAATTAATAATCAGAACTTTCAAATTGAATATATTCTCATCCTAGTAATTAGTCACATTTTCCTTCACGTTCCAAGAGGAACATAAGGGCTTCAAGCTAAAGGGCAGTAGTTTACTTTTACAGGATAGGGTTGCTAGCCTCATGCCTAACCTTCTCTCTTTATCGGCTTCATTACTGGCTTAGCAAGGTAAAGGAGTGCGTCGGCCGGGAATCGAACCCCGTACCATGGGTATGGTCGGCGACCTTGCTAACCGCTACGCCACCGACGCACACGTTCTTCAGTAATTAGTGAAAGATGTTAAAATTTTATTACAGTCATAGAGTTACGTTTCTGTTGAACTGAGTAGGATATTTTGGAGAAACTAACTAATAAATTTCACTTGATCGTTTTTATTATTTTTTATGTTTTGCAACGTACTTTCCATCCTCTGTTTTCTCATTTCCTCTCAATTATGTCCGATTGATTACTTATGTATTAACTAGGTATTTGTTGACCCTCTTCATTACATTGTTATTCTTTTCGATAACTTCATCATCAGCTTCTACAGTTTCATAAATATATATATATATATATAAGTGAATGGATTGTCGTACTCGAGAACATCTCTCAGTATGGCTAAGTAAAAGTGTGGTAAATACCATCAACAGTTCAATAATGGACTACCTGGTCTAAACCGGCCACAAACCCACGTTTGAAGAATCCTTCTCCGTCATCTACCGGGTACCAAATAAATTGCCGAAAGCATCCAGGTACCACATACTCTAAACAGCAGAAGCTTTCGCGATTCGCGTGAAACATACAGTGCTTTGTGTGGAAAAGAAGCAAGTTTAGTTAATACTACTACTACCCTGGCTAGCGTTCAGTGGAGATTATGAATTCATGAATTTGTTTAATTGTTTTCCTAATTTTTCTGATATTCAGTGTATAATCATGTTGATGCAACTGAACTGTGACCCATTAATATTATTATCACTAATGATTCGATGTTATTTAAACAACATTAATGTTGTTAACAACACTAATTTATTCACTTTTATATATATATGTAACTGCATAACCTGATGATGAAGATTTCGAAAAGAGTATGCTTTGTTCAGTAATCATTCTTTGAAAATTTTAATGGACATTGTAAATCATTTAAGTTGTTATTACTAATACACTCTGATTTGTCTGTTTTACGGACTAGCAACAGCCACTGTTCTCTGTTGTCAGTCTACACTATATACATATATTATTATATCCTTTAATTCCTAGAGGAACATAGGGCTTCAGCTGCGCGTCTCCATTGCCTTATGTCTCCTGCCAACTTTTTCACCCTGCTCCAAGTCTGCCCACATGCTTTCATCTCGTCTTTACACGACCTCCTCCAAGTCACCCTTGCACTGACGACCAACTCGCCGCTTCCCTTCCAAGTCCCACTCGAGCGATGACTTGTCTAGTGATGTCACTTGATGGTTTCCTCGGAGTATGGCCCGCCAATCCATCTCCATTTCTTCCTGCCTATTTTTTATACAGTCGGTTCCTGATGGGTTGGTTCGTTCATTCCCAGAGATCCCTGTTGCTTATCTTTTCTGGCCGGCCATCTGATCTTGAGTATTGAGCGAAGACAACTGTTAATGAAGGTCTGTAATTTATTTGAGATGCTCTTTATGACGCGCAGTGCAAGTCTCTGATCCGTATAGTGAGTAGCACTGACTTCATATTCGAATTGAAAATCCGGGTCTTATTTTTGATACTGAGTGCTGTTGACCTCCACACAGACTTGAGAGTAATGAAAGCTTGTCTTGGTTTTCCGATTCTGGCTTTGATATCCTCGTCAGTTCCGCCTGTGTATACGTATATAAACTCTTTAAATAGCAGTACAACCGCGAAGTGAAGTTACGAAAAGAGATCTCCATCTTGACTTATGTGCTCATAACTACATAATGTGGAAATTCGTCATACGTTAACAATCTAAAAATGAGAGATATTATTAGGTAGTGGAAACATACAAGTTATTTCAAAATGATTTCAACTAGAAGGGCATTTAATAATTACCAGCAGTGTAATGAAACACTTGATATGAACAAATTACACAATTAGCATTCCAATAATCGAGCAATCAGATTTTACTGTTACATAATGTGGTAAAATACCTTTGGATTAAGGGGAAGGTAGGAGTTGAAACGAAATACTAAGTAAATTAGAACATTTAACAATAAGTTCAGCTCAGTTAGTAAAAAGCATAACTAGATATAGATTGTGAAATAACACAAAGACACAAATACCAAAATCCCATCTAATTAACATGCTTATTCACACTATGTTTTTGTAAAGTTGTAAGGAATTAGGATTAATTGGTCACTAGAATTCTTCCTATTGGTCGAGTGGTCTATGAGCCCACCTTTGAACCTGAAGGTTCTATTGGGTATGTACTGATGAAGAGCTCAGTATAAAGACGAAACGGTCTTCCAGTGCTTTGTGGTTTTGAATGATTCTCTACCTGAAATCAGTTAGTGATCAGGCTAAAATGATAGATACTTAAGTAATGACGAGGATATGTAACTCTATAGGATGTTTTTGGTGTGATAAGCTCTGAAGTTGTTCTTTAAAAGGACAATGAAAGGTTTGTAATTAAAGCACTTATTTCAGAGAACACAATCAAATCATAAGGTATGATACTGTCTAGTATAACTTAACAAAAATTCACAAACAGATAAAAGCACATGAAACAGTTTATTTTCTATACTAAATTAATAATGAGACAAGACACATGACTGCGATAATAACAAAAAATGAACGAAAATTAAACAGGAAATAAATAAACAATTTGCATTGGTCTGTTAATAAAGAAAAAAACAAAATAAGACGGTTCTGCGTAAAGCACACTAAGTATGGAGCCTATAAATGCATTAAAACTCTGGTTGGTGGCTTCAGTCTAGGCTTACACACACCAAACATCTTGCGTTAAGTAGAGTCAAAGAAAAAAATTTAGGTCTCATGGCGAGCAGATTAAATTTCTACGGTTATTCTTATCACTGCCTTTACAAATAAAAAATTTATTCACATGTCTGTGCAGTAGTTCTCTGAACAATTAATTACTGCTCCTGTCTTAGCATAAATATGTCAGTGATTGTTAGAATTCAACCTTCAGGTTAGATAATGAACTTTCCCCAGTTAGCGAACCGCTGAAAACTAGAGAGTGCTAGACATCTCCTTCAACTTAGTGCTGGACCGTTCAAAACAATCACTAATGAACTCAAGAGGGATTGGATCAAGAATCTTCAGGTTGTGAGACGTGTTGGTGGTTCATTCTGACACTGTGATTTCGGTGGTCCGCGGTTCTCATACTGATTTCTTTTCTTGATCTAACTTGTAAACAATCAAATCCTCGCAAACTAGTTTGAAAATTTCTCCCACTTTGAACAGCTTACAGCTGAATACAATTTAGGTATTAGTAGGATCTCCGTTAAAATTATTTTCCATTCTTGTTTATGTGTTTTTCATTTTAAGTTGACAAACGTTCGATCGTTAGTTGTGTTTTGAAGTCAGTGCAAGGGTGACTTGGAGGAGGTCGTGTAAAGACGAGATGAAAGCATGTGGGCAGACTTGGAGCAGGGTGAAAAAGTTGGCAGGAGACATAAGGCAATGGAGACGCGCAGCTGAAGCCCTATGTTCCTCTAATTATTAAAGGATATAATAATATTAACAATTTTTTCTGGCCATTTGATTCTCAATTTGATCTCAGCGAAGGTATGTGTTACTAAAGTCTGCAGCTGGCTATTTGAAATGCTTTTCGTGATTTGCCAAGTTTCTGGCTCATATAGAAGAACTGACTTGACACTGATGTGGCAAATTCGAGTCTTGTTGTTTATGCTGAGAATTCATACAGTGAAACACTATAATTTACTCGAAGACATTTTGATTGCAATTTATTGTTCATAATCTAATCAAAACGTAGTTTTTGTGGTTCTTTTCCTTTTTCCCCCACTTTATTTGAGAGCAGTAGAAAATTCTGTGTGTTCGAAACAGATGTTGAATCATTTCTATCCATCCGCGCCACGTTCAACTATTTGAGTGAGATAAGTAGCTGGATATCACTGACAGGAAACAGAGGTGTTCACTAGCCAAAACGAAGGGATATAAACACTGCTCATTTGGAAGGAGGAAGGTTCATCTGCGGTGGATGGTATCCAACTACTCAAAGCAGTTACTCAGTAGTATATAGTGTGGTACATCTATGCCTGCTTTCTTGATTGCCATTGAATAATCTCTGTTTCTAAAAGGGAACTATGCTGATATAATCAACTCGAAGTGTGAAAACCACGGCATAAGTTGGAAAATGGAAGTTCAGCTAATTATCTCTAGTCAACCGCTTTTATCTATGCGGTTTATGTCATAATCGTTTCATTGCATTAGGTAAAACAAACCGTTTCATTTAATGAACTGTTCAAAAGATTTATCCAACATACTTTTTGTTTCTAAATAGGTTTGTGGGTTTGAAAGGCACTTTAAATCCTAGATGAGTTTTCAGAGTTTCTCTATTTGTTTAACAACACTACTGATTTCTTAAATTTCCTCTTTATAGTTCTTATAATATCCTATACACTTCTATCAGCATGACGTTTCATTGTTAGAGCTTGTTTGTCTTATGTTTCACAGTAAATTTTCATTGGTTTTATTTAGCCGTTTCACCCTATCATTTGGGTATTTCACTAATCCTATTTTTACTCGCATTTTTAAATGATGTGAATTGACATACTTTTCACTTTGTGGTGTATTTAATAAACAAGTTAGTGTGGGATGCACTCGCTTGAAATTTTAAAAAGACTTTAATAGGCTGCCACAGAAGTGAAAACATTCTAAGGAATGGGGTCTAGCTTCAAAATGAATAACATTGTGTCGCATGATAATATTGCTAATCACTGTATTATCTAAGGATCCAGTTTAAAGAATAAATATTATGCTGTCGAACGTACTGAGAATTCTTTAGTGAGTGTAGGTACATCGTTCAGAATAAAGTTATTAATACTGCCATTATTAAAGCAATGAGTTTATGCATTCTACCCACTTTGCTATGCATGCCATTCAAATCGGCCTGCTCTAATTTGAGAAAAAAACCTCTTAACTGTTGATATTAGATGGTTGGAGGCGATCGTCAGGAAGCCAAGTCAAATGTAGGTTTCGTGATTGTTGACACTCACCAGTCAGTAAAGAGTTTCTGTAGTCTCTGAGGAAATCATGTCTCCTCTGAGACTCGAACCATTGTCACCTAGTGTTACAGTTAAATACGTCACCACTGAACTGTTTGGAGTTGAGATTAAGCTCCTGTAAGATTGTATTGGATACTGTGACTGAAAACCAGGTGGTAAGGAACTAGTGTAACATGTCTAGTCCTTTTTTCGATGCAGACTAAAATCTATCAGTCAAGTTTGCAAGAATTTTTAAACCCAGACTTCCGAACCGTATAGTTCCGTATCATAAGCGTAACGTAGCATCCGTTAGCTTTCTATTTGAGTAGGTGAGATACTGGAATCTGAAAATAGTGACATCACACATATAAAGAGCTCAAAATATACATTATACGATATTTTTATCGCTCAACGTTTTGACATAACTCTGACATACCATTTCGTCCACACTGTCTTTTAAACTTATTAAAGAGCTACTACATCACAATCACTGTTTATATACCAAATTATGAAAACTCTCTATCCAGACATTTCACATAGAGTTATAATTTCAGTAGTTTCATTCTCAGCAACTGAACTATCTCAGTTTATATAAACTTCCCCTTCTATGAGTCAGTATAATCGCAATTTTAGTTTAATTGTACACAACTGTGTAAACATATCTGCTTTAAACTTAATCTTTCTCATTAGGTCAAACTAAAATCTGGCACTATGCGTAGAACTTTTCAACGATTTACCAATACGAGGCATATATGAAATATTTAGCGAAACAAGGAATGATATTTAACTATTAACGAGTTGATTTTAATTTTCCAAGTTATTGAGTACTACTACTTATTTTTTGGTCAAGAGTAGTTATTCAAATGTGCAATATCACATTTTACTTTTCATAGAGATTCAGATAAAATAAGAAAAATTTGGAAATTATTCATATTTAACGGTGTCTATGTTAACTTTACCACTGAACAACTGAAGACGCGAAGTTAACCGAGAGTTCCAGAAGGTAAAAGTTATTACTACTGGAGTTTGAGAATCCTTGGCAGCTTCAAATATAGTGTGAACATCCCACATCGCTATGAATTATTTTCTGCCGTTGAAATAAGTCACATCGGCCGCCCGTCTTCGTTAAGAGTTTCATTCCGTGGAAACTTTCGGAACATAATAAATTGATCTTTCTCTTCTTTGAAGTTTTACTGGTGATGGGGTTTTGTTTTTCACAGGATATGACAGCTATCTTTATGTCTCACCTTCCCTCTTTTACAAGTCTGAGTCCGGTTAGTCAACTGCGGGAAGTACATACATTACCACAGTTCCTTTGATCTATACATTATGAACTTCTATTAAAATTATACATCTTGACTTTTATATAATTCAGACTTTTGTTATTTTTCCCCATAAACGTTTTAGCGGACAATACAGAAAAATGCTCAATACGTTTGTCTTCAAGCTAAAAATTGTGTTGTGGATAAACGTCGAAGAAATCGCTGTCAGTATTGTCGTTTTCAAAAATGCCTAAAGGTTGGCATGGTAAAAGAAGGTTAGTCAAGCAATTCTATTAACTGCACTATGCGCTTTACAATTATTAAAATGTAGTACATTGATTTTGATGTTTCTATATTTATACCCAATACACACATATCATGAGCTACTAATAATACGATGGCAGACGACGGGTTCGTCACTCGACAGCTGTACACAGAATAATTTGTGTGGATGAAATGAAATTTTGTGCATAGTTAACCAAAAGTGGTAGCAGAAAAGTAAATGCAGTGCAAGCACAAAGTTGAAACCGTATTGTTATCATATTATTATTCCAAGTGGAACAGAAGGCTTCAACAGCATATCTTTATTCCACTCATTCCTCTGAAGTACTCTTTGGCTGCTTCTATGATTGACCGAAAATCTTAAGCTCCTCATCGCAACATCTCCCCCAAGCCACTCTCAGGTGTTCAACCAGACGTTTAATAGTCAGGTTAAACTGGAGGCTCTATCTGGAATGTGATTTCACTCAACCTCATCCGTAGTGTGTGACCAATTGATTTTGATTTTTGATTACAGCTTGATCCCACACTGTATTTTTGGTACAAGTATGGAATTTTCAGCATGGATATCGGTAGCCCAAATTTTGCAGGCCGACCATAGATATCTGGTGTGCGTCAGCAGGGGATCGAACCTCAGACCACGTGCATGGTCGGCGAGAATCCTAACCACTGTGCCACTGACGCACATCACACATCAGGCTCCCGAGTTGAGTTCCAATGAGAAACGACAAGTGGGACGTCCGAGGGTGACTTGGAGAAGAACGTGTGGTGAGGAGAAGATGCCGTTTACTTCGGCATTTTTTCGGTCAATATGTTCCTGGTTGGTTTGTTGCAACAGTCCATTACTGCAATTCTTTTTGGTCATCTGATCTTCGGTATGAAGCGAAATCGGCTGTTGATAAAAGTCTGAAGGTTGTTCTGAATTATCTTCGTAAGGTGCCAGGTTTCATGACAGTGCTGAATGAATCAGATTTCTATACTGATAACAGATTATTGAACGTCTGTCATGCATTTCTGATTCACTCTAAACACAAGCGGTGAACAATAATATAATGGAATTTTAGTTGTTTGCTTCATTAAGCCAAATACTGAAAGCCGTGATAAAGGAAATTTTGAGACTGTAAAAGAAGGTGAAATAACTGCTGCAGACGATTAAAAATTTTTAAATTATTAGTACTAGTGTAACAACAGAAGACAAGGGCCAGGCAACAGATCGTTTTATTATGAAAATCAACACGTATTTATATATATTTCACATACATTATTACAGCTTATGCAAGTAGACAAGCGCAGTCATCTGATTGGTTGTTTATCAGAAGTTAGGCAGACAAACGCAGGCTTCGGATTGGTTGTTTAGGGATTCCTCGACAAATAGAGTTCTCTATCTGCGAATCATATTTTGCCACGTTAACTTTGCTGTGATTGGTTGTTAAATCAGCCTTGTACATATTTTCTCACGGCCTGCTCTCACCACACTAGTACTTCCGATTCTGCTTGGAACACACGACCTCCTTCTTCTGTTGATCCGTAATTCTGTAAAAGTTTATCTCTCTTACATGTTGAATGGAATCTTGTCGTCATGCTACTGTATGAGAGCGTTCGACGCTGTTGATGACATAGGGATGACCACATGCTCATCGTACCAGTGTTTGCTGCCTAGGTGTCCAGAGTAGATAGAGTCCACTTTCATTCCATTTGGATAGTGACCAACCTTTTCAGTCAGCCTAAACAATGGTATTGATTTTTCATATCAATGCCCTCCATCAAATGAGGAAGCATTATTTTCTAAAAGCCTCCCAAAGACTTTCCCCATCCGGTATCATTCGTCTTCACTGATTCCAGTTAAATATCAACTGATTTTTACATGCTTTGAAGTAGCAATGCTTGGTTTGCTTTTTCCCAGGGTGAGCTCACTAGCGCCTCACTCTACTTTCTATCCTTTTACAGACTTAGGGTGTACTAGTAAACCATCGAGGTTAAAATCTATGAGTTCAAACAAAATTCGATTAAATTAATTCAAGCTGCTTTGTGTTGCAAAGTAGAATTAGTCCACATCTTAAAATAGTTTCGTATATATTTCTAAAACTTGTATCAGCAGAATTGTGAAACTGTATAATTTGACTTTTGTAATTTTATTTATCTGTGTCATTTCGTATAAGGGTTAAGAAAGTTCATACAAAGTTCATCTAGGACATATAATCATGAGTTTCATTGCAATCTAGCTAGACTTTATGTCAGAAAAGAAATGAATGAATTCTCCTCGAAGGAGGCTAGCGTTATCATCTTTATGCATAACCGTCATTCCTTGAAACGTCACACATTGAATGTAACTGATGAAATGAAATCTGGAATACCAGAGAGAGGAAAAATATGTCATTCAGGGTAAATTCATTACTCGAACTGTAAAAAGCAACTACTTGTGCGAAATAGTATTAATTACGTTGCTCAACAAACACACACGCTAATACTCAATAATACACAGCCAAGCATTTTAGCAAGTGCAGATACAGTTGTGAAAACTTCGAAGACGACTATCACCCATCATATTTCTGATTGTGGTGGACTGAGTAGTCCGGCAGAGGGTTAGAAGTTGACCGAAAAGAAGACTCTAAAGGATTTAGACTTAGAAGACGATTTTCACCCAATATTACATAAACTCAAACATCTACGGGCTAAAGCTAGCAAGTTGACAGAAACCATATCGAAGACAGGACTTTACATGAATGCAGAGAAGACAGAGGTGAAGAAGATGCGTTATCACCAACAATAGCAAGTATCAATTGTCCTGAACAAGAGAAATCTAAACGAAGTCGCCTTTTTCACTTATCTACATAACATCATTTCAACTACAAGCGACAACAGGAAGAAAGATGTCAGGGGCACTCAGGATCGGGAAGGTGAGACATACCTCCGTTAGTCTGAAATCAGTATGGAAATCCACTGTGCTAGGCATAAACGACGAGACTCAGAATTTTATCTTTAGTGGTGGTGGTGGTGATGTATTTGTCACAAAAAGCATTGCGAAAAAGCGCACCATCTTTATTAACACCTGTTCTTTCTCCATACTGAAGATCACATAACCAGCCAAAAAAGAATAAAGAACTCTGACAACAAACCAACCAATCATCTATTAGTCAACAAGTATGCTGAAAAAAGGAAGTGGAGGACTACACGTTAGGCAAGGGTGATCTAGAAGAAATCGTATAAACAGTAGAGGAAAGCTTATGAGTAATCGATTAGCCAGCCAAAGATATCTGCAGAAGACAGGATGAAATGGAGATGTACTGCTGAAGCCTTATAGTGTCCTTTGATGTCACAGCATTATATACTTCAATTAGTCCAAAACTAGCAACAGAAACTGTGCAACAATTACTCTATAGTGATGAAAACATAAAAACGCAATGTTCAACTTAGATATAACTTATAAAATTATGCCTTACAACATACTTCCAATTCAATAATCAAATATACGAACAGATAAAAGGAACACCAATGGGATCGCCCATATCAGGATTAATAGCTGAAGCCGTTATGCAAAGATTAGAATTAATAGCTCTACCTATAATTAAACCGAAAATCTGGGTACATTACACTGATGCACATTTGTAATCATTGAGAGAAATGATTTAGAATATACTCATAAATTAATAAACAACATATTTGAAGATTTTGGATTCACAAGAGAAGAAGAATTAGATAATAAAATCCCATTTTTAGATGTCTTAATCAGGAGAGCCAACATAGAAAATTAAGAAACACAAAAATATAGAAAATCAACTCACACATATCAAATACTCAACTATACTAGCAATAATCCAATTACTCACTCACAAAAGAAACTGTGTGCAGAAATTGTTTAAGAGAGTTCAAACACACTGTGGCACTCCAGAGTTGAAAAGAATGGAAGAAAATACCTACAAACGGTCTTAAAAAAAAATGGATATCCACAAAATTTCATCAAAAAGTGTTTGAAGTCGAATCAACCATCATCAAAGACCACAAGAAAATTCATCCTACCATACATGGGAAATATCTCTGAAATAACAGCTAGAATACTGAAACCGTTTGATATAGATATAGCACACAAGCCAGTCAAATCGCTTAATTCGATATTCAAGTGTTGGTTTGTAGGGATTTGATTGATTACAGGATTTTCATAATGAGCTGACATTAGTTAGAGAACCATTGGAAAACCTGGGAGTACTGGACAGCCGTTTCGTCCTAGTTTGGGAATCATCTGCAGTAAGCACCCACCGGGATTCGAATCCATGACCTTCTGGTTACAAGGCGAGCTCGTAGACCATTAAGCCACTGAGACCCGTTCCAATGGCCCATGAATTCTAACTTCTGCCAATTCACGACATAGGGTGGCCCCAGCCAATGTCCTCTGCGAGGTAGTCACTTGGGGTTCTAGAAAGAAGTCGTTACCAGTAAGCTGCAGCAGGTCAGGTGTGAGGACAAATACACGCCGAAGACATTGGCTAGGAGTCGCGCTATGTCGTGGATTGGCAGAAGTTAGAATTCGTGGGCCATTAGAACGGGTCCCAGTGACAAATCGATATTATGCAAACCGAAAGATGCAACAAAAAAGGAGATGCAGTTATTATTATTTACAAAATAAATTGTATGAACTGTAACAGACATTACATCAGTCAAAGTGGGTGGCCCCTTCGAATCAGAATCCAGGATTACAAATCAGCCGCGAAAAGACACGATTTATATTCTTTAGTATCAGTGCACATAGACAACTATGGACATCAATTTGATTGGGATAATGTCAAAAGTTTAGACACATGAAACACCAAAAGTTTTAGGGAATTCCTAGAAGTCTGCTACTCAAACGAATATGCGACTAACAAACATGTTAATACAGACCAAATATACTAAATGATAAAAAGTAAATCATGTGACCAGAAAGTTGAAAATCCAATTTAATAGAAAATGATCAATACATATGTAAAGATGGTTACGGGGAGACACAATCATATCACTCATGAAGAAATTTAAATTATTTCACTTCATGCTAAATATTGCGCTGAAGATGTTGTCCAGAAGGCGGACGACGAAAGCTTCGCGACTAAACCAACCATCTCAGAGAACACTAATAATTACAAAGCCTTATGTTTCACTAGTAACCTAAACAGTTTATAATAAATTGTCATTTATATTATCTCATTAGTGATACCTCAGTTTTTTAAGTAAAAGTTATTCAATTTCAGGAGATTTAAATGGCTCTTTTCTCAGCAATAGTAGTAGTATTAGTAGGAACGCTCATATATCCACTGACTGACAAGCAAGAAATTAGGCACTCTTGCACGTACATTTACAATAATCTGTTGAAACGTAAATCTTAACAAAATGTATATTTTCGTAGAAAGATGAAACAAATGCAAAATATTCACAAACACACCCACCAGTCTCTTTCTCTCTCTGGGCGTATATTTCATATATAAAAAAATAATTTAAGAGAAGTAAAAAACAAAAGTAGAATTTATTAATTATGAATAATAAATTCCAAGATGAAACTGAATTTCGCTTCATTTTACAAACACAAAAATGGTAGGAAATAAATGGTCAGTCATAATACCCTTTGCCTCATATATGTTATATATATATACATATACATCCAGTCTGAACGAGTCCATTTTATGGTTCCAAGGGTATACTAAGAATATATACTAAGCGCAGTCTTTCTAGTATGTCCCTCTCCCCGAATTTTCATTATATGTAGATATATACATCGTTTTCTTTTTTGTTTGACGCTAATGTACCTTAAAACGTAACTACAAGCCAAAGTAGGAATATCAACAGCCTAAAGAATCACTGACAGCGTAGAACCATGAAAAGAAAACAAGAACAAACTAACACCATAAAGAAATGATGACTACAGTACAACATACATATATAGATACATTCTTCTACAATGAAGTATGTAGTTGTATAATATATATATATACCATAAGACAAAGTATCAGAAATTAGGTGAAAAAAACGAAGATACATTTGCCTTTTTTCCTTTTTTTTCTGTGTTTAACCATGGTAACGATAAATGCTGACGTTTTTCGTGGGCCCGTATCTTTTTTTTCGCTTCTTTCTAGGCATAATTGTAAAAAGTAACTGACTACCTAACTTACTAGTTCACCTTTACACTATCCTACCTCCACTTTATCACTTTTTATTTCACTCTTTTTTTCGCCTCTTTTCTATACATAACCAATGCGTAAGATAATGATAGTCATGATGATGCTGACGATTCTGCTTCTTCTGGGGATGATGATGATGATGATGGCATACCAGACTTTTAAAGTTGATTTATTATCTCTTGTAAGCATGATTTATAAGCTAAATGGAAAGAGAATAGAGGAGTATTGAGGCAGAAAAACTGAGGCAAAAAAAAATGAAATTTAGACCTTATTTAATAAATATACGTATGTATAACAATACAATAATAATAATAATAATAACCGTCTTTTTCTGACTTGTAAGCGATTTTCACTTTACGCTTTGCATAAATGTAGTGTATATACATGTGTATATATACTGTATAAAAATGTATATCCGTGGATAATTCCTCCCTTATTTTGGTTACAAAATAAATGGGAAATGAAAATAAGCTCGGAGAAAAAAGAAATACGAAATTAAGTAGATGAAAAGATGGCAAACGTTTTCAGACAACAAAAACAAAAAACTTCTCTTAAAATATACTCCCAAGAGTTTTTCCCATCTCGACGCTCTCTCTCTCTTTCTCTCTCTCTCTGACTGTCTTGACTACAACCAAATGACGGTAGATAGGCACATAAGAATGTAAAATGATCTCTCATTGCGTTTTTTCTTTTCGTAAAGCGTTGTTCTAGTTACAAGTAGCTTTTTTAGATGATAGTGTTGATCGGATACATAAAAAAAAATAGATCATAGGATCTACTTTTCTTCTGTCTTTAATAATTTATGACTCAGTTTCTGGAAAACATGCATATATGTATGTATGTTTGTGGATATACTAACAACTAGAAAGATTTATGCTTAAAGAGGGAATAAATGTAATCACAGACAAGTTTTTAATAACTAAATGTAGATACTTGTTTATGGTTTCCTCTATTCCTTATTTTCCATGATTTTTTATTGTGCACATTCATGGTTGTATTTATCTTGTTATTATGATTTCCTTTAATTCCTAGAGGAACATAGGGCTTCAGTTGCAGGTCTCCATTGTTTTCGGTTCTCTGCTAGAGTTTTCACCTGGCTCCAGGTCTGCCCACGTGCTTTCATCTTCTCTTCAAATGACTTCCTACAAGTCGCCCTTGCACCGACGTCGAACTCGCCGCTTCCCTTTCGGGTTCCACTCGAGTGGTGATTTGTCTAGTGATGTCACTTGACTGTTTGTTTTCTCAGAGTATGGCCAGTCCATCTCCATTTCTTCCTACCTATTTGTTTCACAATCGGTTCCTGGTTGGTTTGCTCACAGAGTTCCCTGTTACTCATCTTTTCTGGCCATCTGATCTTGAATGTTGAGCGAAGGCAACTGTTAATGAAGGTCTGAAGTTTACTTGAGATGCTGTTTATGACGCGCAGTGCAAGTCTGTGATCCGTATAGTAGCACTGAATTCACATTGGAGTTGAAAATTCGAATCTTGTTTCTGATGCTGAGTGCTGTTGTTGGCGATAACTAAATTCATCGAGTTTTTTACCATCACTTTATACATGGCCCGCGATCACCAACCCATCTGCTTCTCGTACCATCTCCTCCATGTCACTAAATGGACAGATACCCCATTTGTTGTTTCCCATTCAGGTTCCACTGGAGTGATGAAATGACGCGTGATATTGCTCAACCGTCTGCTCAGAATCTGCCCAATCCATCTCCATTTTCTTCTACATATTTGTTGAGCGAAAGGTTGTTGGTTGTTGATTGGTTTCCATAGTTTCTTGTCGCTGGTTCTTTCTGACTGCCCATCCGATCTTCAATTTAGAGTTAGCGATGGCAGCTGTTGATAAAAGTCTGCAGCTGGTTAGTGGAAATGCTTTTCGTAACGCACCAAGTTTCTGATGCATATCGAAGAACTGACTTGCCACTGATGTAGCAAATGTGAATCTTGTTCTGTATGCTGAGTAAGAAAGATTTCCAAACTGACTTCAGATTGGTGAAGATTTGACTTGCCTTTTCGATTTTGGCTTTGACATCTTCATCCGTCCCAGCTGTCTGAATAACTGAAGGAAGTACCTTCTTTCAAATTTATCCCGTCTATAGTGACTGAAGATTGTTGTTGGTCGATTCGTTATCTTCATCATCTCTATGTTCACTTGAAGTCCTGTCTTCACTGCTAGCCTCTTTAGCCATTTTGTTGGTTTTCGCCTGCAAGTATTCAAGTTTGTGTGATATTAGACATAAAACATCCGCGAAATTAAGATCTTCTAGATTATTTTTATCCGTTCAGTGTACTCCTATCCTTTCGCTTCCTACAGTCACCCGCATAATCCAGTCTACCACAACTAGGAACATCACTGGTGATAACAGGCCGTATTATCTTACTGCCGTATTCTCTTCAAGTACCTCACTGAGTTTTACGTTGTGGATCATCTGGCAAGCGCTACTGTTATTGAATGAGGTTTTTAAAGATTTGAAGCCCTCCATAGTTCTAAAGTAGTTTTCAAATTACTTTGCCGTCAACACTGTCAAAGGTTCTTTTGAAAGTCGATGAAAATGGAGAAAAGCAATAGCTGATTGTCATTCTAAGCTCTATTTTTTTGATGATGAGATGAGTTGCTATTTATTCAGCACATAGTTCGTCTCTCCTAAATCCAACTTGTTTCGGCTGGCGGGATTCTACATTCAGTGCACCCTTTATTTTCTTCAGGATGACATGAAGTGGCAATTTACTTGGCTTGAACAAGATTATGATTCTGCGCCAATTCTTGCAGACACCTAAGCCGTTCTTCTTTGGCAGCTTGAAAAGACTACCTTTCCTTCCTTCCAAACATTTTGTAATAGGTGGTGTCATCATATCCGTCGTGGTCTATGGATCCATTTGCAGTGCTTCAGGAGGAATTCCGTCTGGTTCTACTGCCTTCCTGGCTGGCTCTCATTAGTTTGGTTGCATTCAAGATTTCCGTTGATAGGCAGTTCTGTGTGTGCTATTGTTGTTATCTCTGGAGGGGTTGCAGTTGACAGTCGATTCAAGAGTCCTTTAAAGTGAACACCCCACTGTCTTATTTTTTATGCTCCTTGGTAATCAGCTTCTCTTGAACGTCATCTATTGGTTTCACTGGGGCTGATCTCTTTCCGGATGGAGACCTGGTTATCTGATGTAGTGTTCTGTGGTCTGTTTCACCTGCCGCCTTCCAGTTCTGCTCCATTTTTCAGTGTCACAGAATTATCTTTTGTTTTTCCTAGCACTCTTTTTCACTCCTTTATTCAGTGTGATGTATAGTGTGCACAGCTTCTCCTGTTATCAATCTTTGCATTGAGTTACTTTCACTTTCACCATCCTCTTCCCCTCTATGTAGCTTCTAGGTATCCGTTGGCAGGCATTTACTGTCTTGTTTCTTCCTTTTTCCTAGAACAGTTGTATACGTTTCCTTGAACATCACCTTCAGAGAGTTCCTATGTTCTTTCATACAGGCTTCCTCGGTGATGCCACTTATTGTCTACGACTTTGCTTCGATAGCTACAATGGAGTTATCTTTTGTAAGCTCAGGCTCCATTTCCTGAGTGGTGAGTTTTGAACTTGAATTGTGTTCTGTCTCTGGTGGCTTTGAAGGCTTTCAGCTTCACCTTGAAGGTTCCTTGAAATAGCCCACATCTGCTCCCCTTCACGATTTTGCATCCAGCAGGCCGCGTCTCCACTCCCTTGAAATTGATATGAAATTTGATTTGTGGTGTGTAAGTCAGGTGAAACTTATGTAGCCTTGTGTATATCCTTGTGCTTGTAAAGGCTGCCTCCGATCGCCAAATAATTAAAAGAGCAGTAGTCTGAGAGATGTTCTGCGTTATCATTCATTTCGCCGTACGACGGCCTCTCGATCATGATGAGTTCTCCTACCGTTTTGTCTACTCACATTTTAACACTATCTTCCATTAGGATTTTGATTCCACCATTTGGGATGTTGTCCACTAGTTTTTGCAGTTATCTGTACAAATTTTTCTTCTTGTCTTGTTACAAGTTGTTTGTAGGCGCGTATCATCGGATAATTGTGATCTCCCTTCCTTCTGAGTTGAAACATGCCATCATAATCTTGGATGAAATTGGTTCCAACAACATAAGAGCTTTAGCTGCTTTCGGTGGAATCATGATAGCCACTCTCTCAGAGTACTCATGCCTGTCATCTTAGTGACCAAAGTAAATTACTGACTTTCCACTCCACAGTTTTGACAGTCTACATCCACTTCCACTGCTTTCTCAGATTCTTAAAACTTCTATACCTAATCTTCTCATTCCTTTGGCAATCTGAGCAGCCTTCTCAGTTTTGAACATTGTGCAAACACTTCGTGTCCCAATGCTTGTTTTTCCCTTTGTTGATGGAAGACACATCGGCAGGTTGAGTAGCTTCCTTAAGGCTTTCACTAGTCAGCATCACTCCGTCTCTCTGGTCCCAGAGTAAAATAAGTTTTTTAAAAATCTTTCTGCATCTTTAATTTTTTTCTTGTACTTTGAAGTTTCTGTGGCAGTTTGATTAATCTTCCGAGGTCAAGTCGCCAGGCCGCCCCCAACCCTCCTTCTTTTCCCCGGCTTATAGCAGGCTAGAAAACTAGCTAGCTAGTAAACTTAGCAAGTTTAAGCCTCCATTCACATGACAGAAGGGTGGAATCGAACTGCTCTGATGCTAGTGGGCTGCTGGTTTGAATCCTGAGACCCGGACCACCGAGAGTCATCTTTGTATTCTGTAATTTACATTTTCTTAAAATTACTACCTAGAAAATCCCAAAACTTTCTCATTATCTAAGTTTGAAATAACTTACTTACGGAGTAGGCGAAACTAACTAGTAGCAGCGAACTCAGCGTATCAGTAGTAGACTGAGAGAATTCAGTCCGCACCAAACAAAGGGTTAGACAAACGACATTAGTTACTTACTACCTAGTGTTCAATCAAACTATCTAGTATTGGTCTACCGGAGATTAACCACGAGTCCCAATAGTCTAGTGGTAACATCTTTTAATGAAATTCTAGGACACGGCTTCACACCTCAAAGGAGATATGAGTTCTTTCCAGATTGCAAATACACCTTTCTGAGTGGTGAGCTCCAGCAAGTATGAAACATAGCTTTGCCAAGGCTTCCTACCGATTACATTCTAACCATCTAATAACAGCGATTTATTTTGTTGCGCTCCAATTAGAATTTACGGCTTCAAGTTTCAGCTGTGGAATTTGCGCTGCAGTGGTGTTATGATATTTTTTCGCTATGGGGCTGCTAGCGTCACATCCAACCTTTACTCTCTATCAGGCTTACTACCGGACTAGTGGAGTCTAGTAGTGCATCATCCAGGAAATTGAAGGTTTGACCACGTGTGCTTAATTGTATAATTCAACGTTTCAATGACAGTGACACAATAATTATCTAATCTCTATTTCTATGATTCCGCAATATTTTAAAAATCTCCATTGATATAACTATAGAACACCTTTTAAGTAAAAAAAAAAACGCATTTTCGTCTAGTTCACGTCAGGCTTTACAATTACATAATAAAGTATCAGGCATAGACACTTGAAACAGTGTGAATCAACAGAATCCAATATATATATTCGTGACCAGTAGGGTATAGCTGGTCGGGTGTGAAGATAAATACCCGCCGAAGATATTAGCTAGTGGTGGCACTATGTCATCAGTTGGCGGAAGTTGAAATTCATGTGCCGTTTGATCAAGTGCCAGTGCCTTGATGGTTTACCAACTATCAGGCCCTGCAACGGGAAGGTCCTCAATTAAAACTCTGGCGGTGGGTGTATACTGTGGAGAGTCCTGAACTAGGACGAAACGGCTATCCAGTACTAGCAGGACTTCCAATTATTATCTAACCGATGTCAGCTCGTGATGAAACCCTGTAACCAAGGAATCCAGTATAATCCATGAAAGTGTAATTAAAATTACAATAATGACAATATTAATAATAAACTGCAACTCTAACATTGACATTCATAATGAAGTTAGAGGTACAAATAAAAATAAAATAATATATGCAGTTAAAAGTTGTCGCAGGGGTGATAATCCATGGATGAGATTGAAGGCCGTTGGAGGGAGTACAAAGACTGAGGTGAAAAATGATTATGGCAAATGGCTCAGCTATGCTTATCAATCAGAAGCATACCAACTAAAGGAATATAATTGGCACCTCGTATATATTTTTCAATGGGTAACGAAGATTCCTCATGAGTCCTACAAAAAAACTTCAGCTGGAAAAGAATGGCAGAAAAACACATAAACACAAATATTTTAAAAGAAGATTTTATATTTTAGAATTTATACAGAATACTAAAGTCAAGTTTCACCTTTTATATAAACTGAACCTTTTATATACCATGCCAAGAAGAACTGCGACAGTGCTTAATAAAGACTTTGGTGTATGTTTTCAAAAAATGTTCATGTAAATAAGTCACTTAATAGTTACCAGATTCATTGTCTAGTCCTCAGTATTTGTCAGAATCTGTTCATCTGATGTATAACGTTGTTGCGAGACTAACTGAAACAACATTACTGCCAACTGTTGTAAACTACAGTTCAAAATGAACATCAAAAGTATAATGGTAAAATGACCAGCAGACACGTTAGAGGTATAGGTTCGCATCCCGGCAAAACAAAGACGGTTGGGCATAATGGTAGCAAATCTACCCTGTAAAAGAGATACCATCACTGATGGAACTTTAAATGCATGCATCTCTGTGTCCCATTTGGAAAATAGGAATAAAATGCACGCAAACATTTCTTGAAGAAACTATCCACTTCACTTACTGGCATCAATATGCATGGTATAAATATCTTACTTTTTTCCTAAACAGTATCTTATTCAAAATTTAAGAAAGATATTACATTATATTGTGTTATGGTGATCTAAATTGCTGACAAATTGTACCGGTTAAGTCTTTTACCAGGTTAGATAGCTACATTGACTTGACTCTCATAAATTCTTTGAGGATGTTTAACAGGAAGCTCTTTTGTAATCTGTAATTTGTACATGTTTGTTGTGCTCTTCCGTTCGAGAAATCGGAATCACGAAAACTGCAGTTTGTGTGATACAATATTTTATGGTATCCATCATATCATTATTGACGTTTCGTACCAACAATATAATTATTATTGGTCGGGTAACCTTTTAGTTGATTGAGGCGTTTTCTTTTTACCATAGTTTTTATATGCTTCATACTGTTGGCTCAGATCACGTTCTAGTGTACAAAAGATTCACTTCAGCTTTCAGCATGTTACAGTGTAAATATGAACGTAATTTACAATTTATGCAGTTTATGCAGGTGAAATTTAACCACAGGTTTCCTGAGAATCCTAAATTATTCAGTTGTCAAAATGTGACCTGCTTGATACCACAAATGCTAATCAAGAAAGGAAGAATATTTCCATAAAGATATATACTACTAACTCATTGATATGATTAGCTGAGTGCCACATACATCAAACAGCCAGTAGTGTTTGTTAGCCAGATTAAAATTATCAAAATACTTATCAGCTATTCCACTCATTTGAAACGTATCTCATCAGCCGTGTATTCTATTTCGACCTAACTGACAAAGCAGAAGCAATTTTAACACCTGAATTCTGCCTAGCTACCCAAGAGAAATGGTAACACACAAAATGATATTTGGAATTTGAGGATTATACAATTTGAAGAGGAATTCCATTGCCGTTTTCTTCTTAAATGAAAATTTTTTATTTAAACGTGTGTGATCGTCTTGATAACATGCATGGCTTGCCAGATTTCGAGTAGTTTGAAATGGCTCAACTCTCCAAACTGAGTCAATTTAAGTAGGCCGACAATATGCTCGGTCTTAAACGAGCGAAATAGTCATGTGGACTTTTAAATTGTTTTGATTTTGCCAGAAAGCATCACTAGTTGATATGAGTGATATCCTACTACTCGTATCTGTCTACGAATACGTCACTATCCTTATCAAAATATGGTCACTTTTTCAGCGAAATTCAAGTGCATCGAAGGGAGTTACAATAATCCCTTTGTAGTTTACCTTACTCAAAATGTTCTAAAATGAACGTAACTTGCACAAATCAAAACAAATTTTAAAGCCATTTCAGTTTTTCTCAACCTAAGCAAATTTTATTTGAATGAACATTGAAGAGAATGTTTTAATGTTACAATGTTCTTTTCTACTATAACTATCTTAATGTCCTATTGTTTGAAAAGAAAATTATTTATTGATTTTTCTTTTTTAACTAGTTGTTCGCCGAGACAGTCTTAAAGGTCGTCGAGGTCGTTTGTCATCTAAAGCAAGATGTCATTTGAATGAACATGGTGGAATAGCCAATTGTTATGGAGATAGTAATATGAATAAAAGTTTACTACCCTTACATAACTTTCTTCACAAACGAAACAGTATATCACCAAATGTAACATCAATCACTGGAAAACGATATTCAGGTTCTAATGTACCAGTAAATAGTACGACCAGAACAAATACGTGTACTGTTAATTCAACTGTTACACTGTTATCAATGTTAAACAGAGCATATGAAATTGTAGGTCCAAGAAATCATTCTATCCTCATCAATGCGGATAATAATCTTGTTAAAGATAGTGAAGAAACAAAAGAAAATGGTAATTCACTTGGTAATGGAGAAGAAATGAACCGCGTTTCACCGGATGATATGCAGGTGAGTCAAACAAAAGTAATAGTATTCGTCTTCATATGTTAAAATTATTTTATTTCCCCTTTCCTCTTTGCTCCATACTACTGAATGTTTTATGGCACGAAGTGTCCAATAAAAAGGAATATTTTTCTCGTTTACTACTTATTTCATATATGAGTTTGAACTCAGATAGAGGAGACATTGGTGCAGAATACTATGGATTCATTTTATTCCATCGGTTCTGGTCAACTGTGTACAACTTAGCAAAACGATTTCAACACAGATTCTGTTTAACATCTGCAGTCAACCTTCCTTTAAGAATTGTTTAAAAAAATCATGGTGAAACAGGAAACATAATGATAAGGTTGCCTTAAATTATGAGTATATAGATATATTACGTAAAAGCTTAGTTACTCTTAAAAATTAACATATCTGTTCTCAGGATGATGACAAATCAGTAATCGTTGAGTGTTCAGAGAAACTCTAGGTTGGAAAATCAGAGTAATTAAGGTCCCACTACAGATTCATTTAAAACACGTAGGTTTTTAGTCGTTTTTCTGAAATAGCTTCAGCAAGCCAAGAAAGACTTTGATTGTTTTGTCTGCTAATTATTTTGACTGCTCCTAGTGGGCCAACTCGGTGTTCAGTGCCTCTATGTGTTCTGCTCCCTCAGTTGCACCCGGAGGGAGAAACATAGCTGCAGGTAAAATATGAGGGGATGCTTGTTGATTTTGAACTATGCCAGCAAACAAGATATTTGGAGTTGAGATACCAGTTTTGCCTCTGGATGTGTCGCAGTTAGTGCTGTAGTTAGACGTTTGTTTGTCTTTTTCATAACACGAATATCTTTGACTGAAAATGGGTTTTCTTTATGTTCTTTCTTGTCCTATTGGTTGTTTTAACTTTATGGGTGGTTGCTTTTAGGCATTTCTCATGTAAAGTAAGTTCACTGTTAAATTTACCTACTGAACATGTTCGTTTCACTCCACAGAACAGTAACTTAAACAAATGGCTGTATGGAAGCTGTCGCAATTTGAGTAGAGATCATCTGTTCTTCCCTTCTAAACATCTGAATAAGAGTCTGTTAGTTGAGAAATTTCCTGGCTGAATACTTCATGTTCTTATCTCTTTGAATGATAGCTACAGTTACTGGAAAATCAATATTCACTGAACACTATTTCATGAAAAGTAACAGTGAAAGAATCATTTACACATCAAAAATACTTTTAGTTATGCTAGAAAATACCCAACAGCAAAGTGGATTTTGACTTTTTGTTTAGTCACATTCACAGAGTTTCCAGCGTATAACTGATCCTTTCCTTGCCATTCGCAATAGTTTTAGTGAATTTTAACATCAGTCTAATAAGGTGTATATATCTAATAAATCTAAACTGAAACAACTCACTTTTCACCACCCTTCCAGTTGGAATTCATAATCAGCACGGTACACCAGGCTGGGCGTGAGGACACGTACTTACCGATGACATTGGATAATGCCGGAGCTATGCTTAGGGATTTGGCGGAAGTTTGTGTTGACTCGCAACTGGATTTCGTCCCAATTTCTGAGTGGTACACGAGTTCGTTTTGTAACCTGATGGCGTCACGGGTGCACACTGCTGAAAGCCCCAAACTATGACGAAACAGCCACCTAGTACTCTATAGTTTAGAATGGCTGTCTGACTGAAGTCAATTCGTGATCAAAACTGAGATTTCCTTTTGAGCTAAATCCCTAAGAATATATCATTGATGAGTTTCACCTTTACCGAATACGGCGATCATTTTTTATTACAGTGATCTAACTATCGAACACTACTGTTTGATGTCAGTGGCTAACAGTTTCTCATATTTGTCAGTAGCATACAATATCTTGCAATTATCATTATCATTATTTAAACTTAAAAGAAACTGTTATCAGTGTCAGTGTGTACCAGCGCTTTATACTCCATGGGTATGGCAACTTAAAATATTTATATAGAAAAATTTGAACTGAATTCAGCGTTGATTCATCTCATGCTGATATAATTCATGCTTGACTAGTTAGTGATGACCACACGAGTTTACTGAATTATAAAGTAATAAATTAATTAATATCACCTGCTGTGTTGCCAAAACTTTAGTAATCTGATCCTTAAATAAAAAGCAAAGCCTATTGGTAATAATAAAATGTAGGACTAAATAACTTGGTTGATTATTATTGTTATTATTGTTGTTGTTATCACTAGTGCTGATGATGGCGTTGATGATGTTACTTGATTATAATGAGGCGTTTCAGATATTAAGGTTAAATAAATAACTAAACTTTTAGTCAATCAATGTGGTATTATTGTGTACTGTGTTCTTATCACTGGCGTCCCTTGATGCCTGCTGAAAACTTATTGGTATTACTTATGTAGATAAAGTAGAACAACAACAACCAAGATGAAATTTGTGCTAGTAATCGAATAAACAGTAAATGAACACTTGTGATGAATAAGTCTTGGTTATCCGTGAAAGTACTCATTGAAGAATTTATCAAGTTATTATTATGATTCCCTTGGTTTCCCAGTAAAACGTAGGGTTTCAACAGCATATCTCCATCTGATCCGATTCTCTGCAGTCATTTTTAGCCGAATAAGGGATAACCCATTAGATTTGATCTCCTCCTCACAAGATCTCCTCCATGTCACTATCCGGCGGACACCCAGCTCGTTGTTTCCCATTCAGTTTCCACTCATCCGAATGCCTGAAGCAAGATTGCACTGAGCGGTCTACTTAGAGTTTGCGAAATTTATCTCCATTTCAGTCTGCATATCTGAAGGGCAACAGTTTCTTGGTTAAGTTACCGGAGTTCAGTGTTGCCTGCTTATCTTTTCTGGATGGTCATTTGGTATTCACAATCGAGGCAACAAAAACAGCTATCGATTAAAGTTTGAAGCCTGTTCGAAAACTTATTGAGTAAAATATATTGCATCAGTGGTTCAGCAGTAGAATGCCCACCGCCTACACACTTGCTATGCGGTTAGATTCTCAGCCAGTGTGCCCCCCCATCGACTCACTTATCCCGGTGGTAAGCCCAGTAATGAAGGAAAATAGGGCTTGAGGCTAGTAGTCCCATCATCGTAAAAAGCTCCAAAACCACATGCCTGAAACACTCCCCCTAAGTCCTCCTGGACCCCTGCTTAGTATAATCAGGCCTGATACATTAGGCCTGTTTGATATATCAGCCCCGGTTATTCGCGTTCAAATAACTTAACCAGGTTGAAAGTACACCGAATGACAATCTCAGTTTGTGAACATTCAATTTAGAGAACCGAAATGTTGCGTGTAGTCAGTGACGGCAATGACAAAATACATTTTTTCCATGAAATCTTTGAACAAGACATTTGACGATTAATGGGAACTACTTAATAAGTCAAGAAATTTTCCAAAAAAAACGTGGTTTTATGGAAACGTTTAACTTCACAGTGATCTCAGAATGTTGTTGCAACGTCTTGATAAATTTCCTCATTAATACCTTCGATATTTATCTTCAAAATTGACTGCTTTACTTTTCATCGTATGTTAACCTGTTTCTCCTAGCGAATTTTCATGGTACATAGTGTGTAAACGAGACACTTAAATTCCGTAAAAGTGGGGAAGATCTTTGGCCAAGATGTATGTTTTCGGTGTGTTTGAGTTCTCTTAACTGAGTGGTAGAAGTACGGAGCATCTACTGTCTTCCAGAATAGTATATTCAGTACTAAATTCAATGTAAAGTAGGCTGTTTAGTTCACACAGAAGATCACATACGAATTTCTCTTCTTTAAATCTGAACAGAGACAGAGGAAAGATTGATGCAAAATTATATGGATCCACTCTATTTCATCGCTTCTTTTCAGCTGGGTAAATCCAATAATATTTAATAAAATCAGTTATAATACAATTTCAATATATATTTTATTTATCATCATGACTCATTGTCCCAGTGAAGACTGTTGTAAGACAGTCATAGTGAGATAAAACATAAGCATGATAAGGTTGAAGTTTCTTTAGCAGTTTGATATTGTTAAGTATGGTGGACTTGATTATGAGTCAGACTGTATGTGGGAGCAAAGAGACGGGAATACACTGGATCACCAGTCTTAGGTCAGTCAGTTCTTTAAGTGGGCCAGTAACTTGACCAATTGGTCACGAAAAGGATTTCGAACAAGCTACAGGATTTTATCAACAGCTGCCTTCTCTTGATCCATATTGAAGATCAAATGACCTGACAAAAAGAATTAGCAACAAGAAACTCTACAGTGGAACGAACTAACCAACAGCCGATCGCTCAACAAATATCTACAATAAAATACAGATGAGTTGGGCATACACTGAGAAGGCCGTAAAATGACGTCGCACGCCAAGCTATCACTCGAGATAAACCCTGACAGGAGGAAACGAATGAGTCATCGGTGCGAGGATGACATGGATGATATCGTACAAGAAGCAGATGAGAGATCGGAAATCCCGGACAAAGCTGAAAAGAATAGCACAAAACAGGGTTAAGTGGAGATGTGTTGTTGAAGCCCAATATTCCACTCAAAACTCAACGGAATAATAATAATAATTGATGAGATTATCTCGGATTATGAGTACATATATATGAAGAGTTTTGTCGTTAGGGTGATGATAATTTGGTGGTTATTTTTAAATCAGACATAAGAGAAATCAATGATCTGAACTCAAAAGACTGGAGGATCAAAATGTTTGTGTATACAAAGTCGATTAAGAAGATGATAGTGTTATAGAACGAGTGTAATTTAAAGGATAAAAAATCAAGTTTACTATGAAAGTCAGTAGAAAAATGAAAAAAATTAAGTAAGAAAATTCTCCAAATAGTAGCACTGAAAATAATTAACTGACACAACAGTCCAAGTATTTTTGGGTTTGTTGAGGCTATCATCATGAAACAACAGAAACCTAGCCACTATGCGCTCAAAAAGAATCTATCGTGAGACTTCAATTACCCAAGTTACTCCCATCAAAGTAATTCTTCATCTTCTCACTTCATCATTTTTTTCTCAATCCTCTCTCCCCATTTTTCGCTTGACTTTCAAATTGGATTTGAGTTTTGATCTACTGAATTCGACTCACTGTATTACACCATCATCTACTAAGTCGGCTCCCTACACACAAAAATTTTAGTATTCTAATCTTATGAGGTTAGATCACTGCATTTTATTATCTCTGATTACGGAATAGTCATCGACGTATCACTACTCTAACGAAGAAAAGTATTTATTTGTGTGAGAAACTTTGCCTGTATATATATATATATATATATATATATATATATATATATATACTCATAAGCTGAGGTAACCTTATCGTCCTTATGTTTTATCTCACTATGACTACCTTACAACAATCTTTACTGGAGGATTGATTCATGATGAATAACGAAATTTATATTAAATTTGCGTCATAACTGACTTCATTAAATATTATCATGTGTACGCAGCTGACGGGAAGCAATGAAATAAACTGGATCTATATTATTCTTCAACAATGTTTATCCTATCCCTCTTCACAATGAACTTATTGTCCAGAGGGACAATAAAAGCTTCATGAATAAACCAGTCAACTATGGGAAGTTAGGAATACCTTAAACAGTTAATATTTACCATTCATTGACTGGGACTTAATCATATATTACCTTTGTCAAACTTAAGATATAAATGCATTTTGCAAAATGGTTTATTTGCACCCAGTGACAATAGAAATCCCACTACATAACCGACTACAAAACATTTCATCTATTCGAACAGGTGATTAGACTGGTAGTACTGTGTTTTCTGAGTATGTAAAAGTAGAATTTGGGCTTTATGGTGGATTTGCTGAAGGCAACTAATCTTGATATTTTACATTTTCCGAGGTCTATAAAAACTTAACAAAATCTACCAGTATTCCATTTGGTTTTCTCAACTTTCTAATGAGAAATTTCAGAATATCGAGGAGAGCAATAGAAAGAGTCTTAAATAATTTTCAGTGAAAGAAGTAGCAATATTGTTTGCATAAATAAAAGTCGAAAAGTTTAAAATGTACTTCACCAGGTTGTTTTAGATTAGATAGTTCACCACACTGATAGTACTGAGATCAAAACTTTTCGGTAATTTAAGTAGTGGATTACACAAAAATGTAAATACTGAAATTATTAAATAACAGCTTGTAATGAGACAACAAGAGCCTATCATGTGGGTCAATAGGTGGGGCACCACACTTGTAATTAACAAATCACTGGTCTGAATCATGTTGCAGCTCAAACGTTCGCTGCACGACAGTCAATATTCCTGCTGCCAATTCTGTCATGATGTAATATACGTTTGTTTGATATGGTTAATATCGACTGACTTTCGCACACTGATCTGTATATTTTATTCATACTTTTGAATTCCCCTTTGACAAATCGGATTTCTCAACAAGTTGACAGAAGAACTAGCGAAGAGAGGAAGGAGTTCAGGTTAACATAGAGAAGACGAAGGTGATGAAGACAATCAACTACTGAGAACAACAACAAGCATCTATCACTATCGAAGGAAGAAATTCGAAAGAGCTTACTTGCTTCACTTAACTAGGAAGCATTGCTTCAACTACAGGTGGAATGGATGAAAACGTCAAAACCATAATCTGAAAGGCAAGGTTCACTTTGAACACTTTGAAATCAGATTGGAAATCTTCACCAATCAGCTAAAAGAAAAGATTCGAATTTTCAACACAAATTTTAAGTCACTGACTTCTATATGGTTCAGAAACTTGCCTCAGGAATCACAGAAAGCACTTGCAATAGACTTCAGACTTTCAGCAGCAGCAGCTTTTTTCTCCCTATACTGAATACCAGATGGCCTGAAGGAATTAGCACCAAGTAACACTGGGAAAGAATCAATCAGGAATCTGTTGCTCCACATATGTGTAGAAGTAAATAGAGATAGGTTGAACATACTCTAAGAAGACAGTTGAGTGCCATCTCATGTTGGATAGAGCCTCAAGTGGAAGGGAATGAGCAACGGCGAGATAGGTGTCTGTCTGAGAGTGAGAGAGAGCATCGTCTCCAACTTCGTTTCTTAACTGGGAATACAATAGGAATTCCAGAAGCACTGGTTTAATTTCTATAGAGGTGGGTTGTTAGCCACACGCCCAACCTTCCTTCTTTTCATGACTTACTACCTGGTTGGATGAGATAAAAGAATGCGTCTGCCGGAAATCGAACTACGATCAACCAAAGTACCTGACTGTGTGTAATTTGCGAGTAGTAAATTCTATTCTAAATCACTGCTATATGCAACCGAGAAAAAAGAGTTCTCTCTTAGTATTAGTGTCATTTAGAGATGCTATTGGTGGTAAGCAATCATACAAAACTGATTGACATTTAATAATTAATAATTATTTATATATAACCAGTATTCTTAATTACATTTTCTTCTTCACTTCATCAACTGTGTATAAAAGAAACGAATTTTTAGAAATCTATTGGTAAAATATGCGTTCAGCAGACACAAAAAAGGATATTAAGAGAATTATGCCCCGAATTTAATAATTTTTGATTAAAACAGAGAGAAACAATAGAATTCATTCAAGTTTATGATGACTACTTCAGAATATATTGAATAATAATAATAATAATAATTAGAGGAAGAATGTAAACATTTTGATATGTTGACCGGTATGTAGTTTACTCCACTAATTTGTCCAAAATAAGATGATAATTTAAGCTATTCTAAAGATACCTATGAAAAGTAACGGTGGTTTATGTATGATTTATGTATGCTATCAAGATTTATCACCTGTCTGCAAGATTATGAAAAATGTTCTGGAAGCAGAAACTTGAATGTCTTGGTGTTTTTGTTGTATCTATTTTGAAGTTTCTATTACAAGATGATACTGGACCTAAGGCTTCGTCTCCGTTATCATGTTTGCTCCAAACATAAATGTTCCAATAATGACATCAGATTAACTTTATTTTATCTGGTTGTTGGTAGCTAGTAGTGAAATCCAGGACATATGTTTCATCCTGATTTGCACCCATCAATCGGATGGACCTGCTGTTGTTTTTAAAAACCTGTAGTCACAATACTTTATACCATTACTCACCTGAGAATCAAGTATGCCCGGGTGATATGTCCTTAATAGGAATATGAATATGCGTGTTATGACTTACACTGCTAGGCACAACCACCCAAGTTAAACGAAGATGACTGGTCACTTTGAACTGTGTATTATGGAAACGCTGAATGTAATTATACTTGATAAGCGGTTTTTTTCTTATATTAAAATCGGCTCTCACTTGTGCAGGATCCAGAAGTATTTACTTGATTGGGCCATCTACAAATGATATCCATATATATGACTTAATTTCTTATCTGAGACATTCCCCTATCTGTGTTAAGACTTGATGTTTACTTCTCATTAGCATATGCAATTGCAACGTGGAAATCCACAAATTGGTAGGATACACAGTGATGATAGAAAATTAAGTGAAAGTAGAGAAGACATGAGTGATGAAAATACCCCATGGCCAACAACAAGAAGTATCACTTGATATCAGTAGGAGGAATGCAATGGAGGTTATTTCTTTCATTTATCCAGGCAGCATTACTTCAACTCTCAGGCGGTATAGATGAAAATATCATAGCCAGTTAGGATATGGTAAGCAAGATAGACCTTCATTAATTTGAAGTCAATGTGGATGTCTACTGCACGTAGCATAAAGAATAAGATTTAGATTTTTAGAACTAATTTTAAATCAGTGTTTCAAAGTGGTTTAGAGAATTGGTGCACCACCGAAAGCCTTTCCAATAGATTCCAATCCTTCATCAATAGCTGTCTTATATCTATACTAAATATCAGACACCCAGCTAGAAAGGATTAGAAACAAGAAACTCTGGTAACTGACAAATCGAGAACCTTTCAACCACTAAGTATGAAAAACGAAATGAAGATGTTTTTACGAGTTGATCACGGATTGATATCAGCTAGAGAACCATTGAAAACCAAGGAGTACTGAATAGCTGCTGTTTCATCCTAGTTTTAAAATCATTGGCAGTACGCACCCACTGAGATTAAAACCTAGGGCCTTCCGGTTACAAGGCAAGCTGGCTTGTATACTATTCAGCCACTGGGGTCGTGCTCAATCATGAATTGGTAGAAGTTAGAGTTCCTGAGCCATTGAATCATGTCCTAGTGGCTGAATGGTATACGAGCCACCTTGCCTTGTAACCGGAAGGCCCTAGGTTCTAATCCCAGTGGGTGCGTACTGCCGATGATTTTAAAACTACGATGAAACAGCAGCTGTTCAGTACTCCTTGGTTTTCAATGGTTCTCTAGCTGATATCAATCCGTGATCAACTTGTAAAAACATAACTAACCCTTACAAATCAAACTATATAAAATGAAGATGTATTGGACATAAGCTGAGGATAATGCTCAATGATATAAAGCAATAAACCCTTCATTAGAACTCGAATAGAAAAAAGTGAGTCGTACATCTCGGAATGACCCAAGGGAGATAGATGGTATGGAAAAGTGATAAAAGCTTATAGTCAGTCATGGAGCCGATTAAAAAGCACTACAAAGAACAAAATGGAATGTAACCAAAGATAGAAATAACAATAGTAATAATGTTCATAAATCCATCTAATATCTGTCCTTCCATGTCATGTTGAGAAGTTTTCGTTTATACACTTATCTCGATAGGTATTGCAGTGTAGATAAATGCATTTATTACCCTTGGAAATCCCCATTAGACTTTTATACTTAACAATAATTATCCGGAAGTTTAGTATGAAACATCTCCTAGTAACTCGAAACTATTAACTTCTATTTTATAAGAGGAAACAAGCATAAAAACCTCCAACAGTGAAGTAGGCTTCATTAATTTTCTTCTTTACAAATCAATTGAATCGATATACACAGTTTTCATTTCACATACACTCAAGAAAAACAAACTACTACGATTCATTCATCCCTCCATCGCTTCATTCATCCATTCATTGATGTATCTTTCTATCGAAGTAATAATAACTGTGCACTTTATACAAATGAAAATTATCCCTACATATTGGTCTATTTGCCCATTTGTATTCGCCAGATTATTATTATTATCTCAATCATCGATATATATATATATATAGGTGTATAAATGTGTTTCTTCTACTGCTAACCTGTTTTCCAATTTCTCCCGTTTTTCACTGTTTCAGTTTTGTTTTTTCTTTTTGCCTTTTTGAATACTTCTGTTTCCGTTTCCTTGTTTTGTGCATTTGTGTGTGCACGTGTAGTTGTATATCATTCCATAAGATAAACAAAACAAAGTAATACTCTGAATAGTTAGGAATCATTTCTAGAAATCTCTATGATAATAATAATAATGATCATATAAAACGAAGAATGAAAACAGAAATAAATTATAAGCACCTGTATTTATATTTATTCACATTTATGCCTATATAGTGATGCTGTTTACTTGTAGAGAGATGAATGAATAAGCCTAGATTAGAAGTGCATATAGATATATATACATATACAACATAAAGTATAAAGCACATATTATATTGTTTAGAAGTGCAAATAAATATATATTATTGAAATACAAAGATAAATATTCTATAACAAAAGAACAACACACAAAGATAAGCAAGCCTGTTCGCCCACTCTCCCTCCCTCCCACTCTCTCTCCCTCTCTCTCTCTCTGTACTCCAGTTTATGCCTCACTGTGTCACTCCTTAGTTTTCCGGTGAATGACAATTCTTCAACGTTGATGAAGGGAAAAGTAACGTCGCCTACTTGAATATCAACAGGCAGATTATTGAATCAAATATCTATATGCACAGAACACATGAACACATGAAAAAGAAAGCAAGGTATTGTTTTGAAGTTCACATTTGCAATAAAAAAAAGCTGTCAAATACTGTTAATACAGAAATAAATAAAAAGCAAAAATAAACATTTCACGAATAGAAATGAAAGGAAAAAGAAGAAAGATACCGAAAAGGAGAGATAACAATTGCTTAACATGTAACAGTAAAGTATTTGATGACATTCTCGAAGGGTCTAGATGTGTGAGGATGTATGTGACATTGAATCATCGAAAGAAAACTGTGCTTAATCAGTATTACTTCAACAACAAAAGGAAAACTAATTTATGTGAATTATTTTCAATTCTAATCACTAAAATGCATAATTTAATAATCGCATGAATTATAATACCTTCGTAAATTGTTTATAACAAAGAAACTTGCAGTAGGATTGTTGACATGAACATATAAGTAGCATCGAAAAAACAAATTTGATTACCATGTAAATGCGAAATCATTTTCAACTTCCATAACTTCCTGTAACTGTACATAAACAGTCATTTCGTCTTTGAGTGATCTTGTTCACATCACCTATAAACGCCAAATTATTATCTCCCGAATAGAGTGTCATTCGAAGGCCGAGCATGTGATATTACTTAACTGTATCCTGAGAGTTTCACTTCCTCATCTCCATTTCATTCTGATTATTTGCTGAGTAATATTTTGCCGGTTGATTCTTTGCTTACGTATCCTGTCTGGACAGACATCTGGTGTTCAGTACTGACAGAAGTAAATGATCGTCAATAAAATTCTGCAGTAGGATTTTGAAAATGCTTTCCGCGATGTGTTAAGTCCCTGAACCATGTGAAAGCAGTAATTTCACATTAGTGTTCAAAGTGTGAATTTGTTTCCTTATGCCAAGTGCTTTAATGTGGATCTCCACATTGATTTCAGAGTAACAAAGGTCAATCTTGCTTCTCCGATCCTGACATTCCAATTTCGGTCACCTGCAAGACAATTCTTTTCAAGTTTAGAAGTTTTCAGCAAAACCCGATAGGGTACTGAGTTCAAAACTTTCAGCTTATGAAGTTAGCCCACCGACCATTCGGCTAATGCGAAGAAATCCGATGTCCTATACATTCTAATGTCTACTGAATGAAATTATGACTAAGCAGAATTATTTAATTGGTGATATCACAGCTTTCCTAAAGACAGTTTGATACTACATTTACATATTTATTCAACCCATTTCAAATGCCTAAAATGCCCATTAAAATGTTTAAAAGGAATGGATAGTGAACAAAGAATATTCTTTCCAATAACTCCTTCATCATCAACAATAATGTTGTTTAAATAACATCGAGTCAGTAGTGATAATATTAACGGATTACAGTTCGATAACATCAAGATAAGAATACACTAAATATCGGAAAAAGTTAGGAAAGATAATTATACAAATTCATGAATTTATAGTCTACACTGAAGGCCAGGGCAGCAGTAGAGGCTGGACTGGCTTCTTTCGCACACAGAGCACCGTACGTGTAGATTTCTCAACTGACAGGTGAGATACCTGGATTAGCCACTTCTGACTGTATCCATCAATTCAACTGCGCTTGTGCGGCGAATTATGTTGGCCGTTGATATAGGAAGTTGATTTTTCGTGCTTGCACGGGAACATCTACCAGTGTGGCCAAATAACAGTGTAGTAAAAACTACCAACAGTTTGATATTAGACCACCTGGTCCAAACTGGCCACAAAGACAGCTTTGAAGAATCTCTCTCTATCATCTACCGAGTACCAAATAAATTGCCAAAAGCATCCAGGTACCGCATACACCAAACAGCAGAGGCTATCGCTATTCTCCTTAAACAGCCGGTGCTCTGTATGCGGAAGAAGCAAGTCCAACCATTCACTACTGCTGTTTTGACTTTCTTCAGTGGAGACTATAAATTCATGAATTTGTATAATTGTCTTTCCTAACTTTTTCCGATATTTAATGTATTCTTATCTTGATGTTATCAAACTGTAATCCGTTAATATTATCATTATTGACTCGATGTTATTTAAACAACATTATTTTCGTTAATAACACTAACTGATTCACTGCTATGTATGTATATATATAACTATGGGACCTGATGATGAAGGAGTTATTGGAAAGAATATTCTTTGTTCACTTACCATCCCATTGCAAAATAGAATCATTTTTCTATTAATCGGCACGTCCTGAACTATGCCAGAATACTTATAAATGAAATTAAGTTGGCTGAAGCTGAAAAAGAACTAACAATTTTGTAAACCAAATTTTGTTTTGTTCTAATCTCGTCAACTGATCACAGTAGGATAACTTGATGCCTTAGGTAACTGAATGGTGACTCTAAACTATAGCACCCAAAAACGAAACAACCTAATGAACGAACTGATGACCTTGACAAATATATTTACAAAAATTAGTTTAACCTATCTATAAAGACTTCTATGAGAAACTAGGGGGATTTTCAGAACATATACAAGAATATTATCGTATGTAACCATTTCTTAACATTCCATTACTTTTATAGAGACGCTTGTTTCAAATCGTGTACTTCTACTTCTTACGAATGTGATTGGTTGCCAGAGGTAGTTTCGTTTTTGTCTGCTATGGTTTAGAGTCACCAACTGAATCTTATCCTCGCATTATCAGTTTGATATAGGCCATGATGGTGACGATTCAAATCTACTGAAAATGGTTAGTGAAGAGTATTGTTCAATCTATGGTGTTAATTACCGAACTAGGATGTAGAAGCCAGTAGTTAATCTATCAACTCATTGAGAAGTTTCAGCTTCGATATCATGTTCTTCGTTTCATCTGATTGTGATACTTATTTATCAGCAAGAATTAGTTACTGTCAAGATTTGTTTAGCTCCACTTTATTCTTATTCTCTCCACTACCTTTCTGAACATTTATGCAGACGATTATTTTCCTAATCTTGAATCATTTTGCCTAGTTTTCATATTTTCTCTTATTCCTTTGTGCTTCAAGTGGAATACAGATGTTTTAAGCTCCTAGTTTAAAAGTTCCAGTCACCATGGTATTTTTAATAGGTGAGGTTTTGTACCTCATAGCCAATATTCCCTCTTTCCCTGGCTTTTTATTGGCTATTAAACTAGGAAAGATTTATAAGTGGCTCAGCCAGGAATCGAAAGCTGTCTTTCTCTAGCTAATCATCACTTACGAAAGGTGAATACTTTGAATTCTTCAGAATAGACATCTGTATGTTCTCTAGTCATTTTCATTAGTAATCTGCACACCAGACTACTCGATCTCCTAATAACACTATTCCAATCTGCAGGCAGTTAAGACTACCTCAGCAAATTAAGGTAGGTTCTGTCGAATATGTTTCTTACATAACTTTAGGAGGCAAAATCACCAACAAGTTTTGGGGGATTTAAGTGTCATATTATTTATGTTGATCAAAGCAAGTTACTCTAAACTGTAGACACTTTATTTTGCTACATCAATGTGGGAATTCTTCCCATGGGAAATATTTGACTTCACTACTAGACAGTATAAACACTCAGAAACTAATGAAAGCTTAATACATGGTTAACTGTATAATTATTAGATTAATAAAAAAGACAATGGAGTCATAAAATCGAAAGCTCTACAGTTTGAATGTAGAACCTACAGCCATATTTTACCGAGGAAGCTAATGAAAGAAGCTCTCAAATGTCCAGATAGCGAAAGAACCTGAACCTAGCTCTGATTCCAGAAGACTAATCCGTCCCTCAAAATACTATGTGCAGTAACCAATGCAAGAAGATCAGAAAGCGGATTGGAGATACAAGAATCTCTAATTTCTTCATCAACAATGAAGTACAACAGGGTTACAAGGCAAAAAGTTTGTAAATAAAAGATAATACGAAGCCGAGTGATACTTCCAAAAGCTTGTCTTCAATCCTCTGCCAACCAGTATTTGATGAGACAACGGCCAACACTAATTTTTCCCGCCAAATGGAGAACAGTTCACATAAAGAAGCCACAATTGCTCACTCAGTTTTCACCAAAATCCACTGAAGCTGTCCGGTAAAATGTTTTGTCTTTAATATAGAGTTAGACTAATTTTGAAACAAGAGCAATCATTACAAAAGGAAGTTAGAATAACACTAGTATATATTTTATTCCAGTTTAAACCACATAGACACCTCTGCATGTGGTAACAACAATAATGTTAATTTTTATCTTCAAGACTGATGTCAGTCCATTACAGTGCAGGGTGAAAAAAATCCTAAGCCATATTGTTCAATTAGAATTGAATTGGTGGATGGTGACCAGGGTGCGTGTTTCGTCCTATTTGAGACTCGCCATCTGGGTGTACGTGCATCCCCCAGTGGGTGATGATGTTCCCGCCTAGGCTTGAACCCAGTGCCCATAGTTTCAAACGCCAAAGCGTTATTCGCTAGACCACGTCTTGTGTAACGGGTCATATTAATCGTTTAATTGAATTTTAGATTTTTCCGTCGATTGATTGGACCGAAATGTTCGGTGTCAGGTTGACACGTTGGCATCTTGTGCAGATGCTTCGATGATGTCTGGGCATGCGATTAGAATTGAATTAGTGGATGGTGACTAGCAGTGTAAAATAACAGTTAAACAAGTATACATCTATGAACACTGAATTTGCATCAGTGTTAAAGATTTGAATAGTGTTCATTGTGCTGAGTGTTGTAGATCTCTACAACGATTTCAGGATAGTGAACACCTGACTTACCTTGCCGATCGTGGCTGTCTTTGACATTCTCATCCAAGCAGCATATGTAGATAACTTCAACGTCTTTCAACTTAATACAGACTTTGTTGAGAAGAGTTTTGGTCAACAGACGTCAGCAACCTGTAAAACAGTAATGTGAGAAATAGACTGATTAGAGTAAGAGACATTGAGATACCCTTGTTAACGCTTGTTAACACCATTCAATGAAAAAAATACATCCCACTTCACTAAGAATTAAATATTAGTATATATTAGCATATATCGTAATGTATATTTCTAGAGACTTTAGGGTAAAATTAAGCAGTGAAGACAGTAGTATATTTAATAAGAACAGACGCCGGTGGGTGCGTAATGATGAAGTGTCCCAAATTAGGATGAAACAGCTGTCCAGTACTTCCAGGTTGTCCAATGGCACTCTAAATGATGTCAGCTATTAGTGAAATCATAAAACCAATCAAAGAACGGATTAGTAAACTTCTCTATTTTTTATTCTTCCCGAATTTTTACTATCATAACCCGAAGAGATAAAATTTCTGGAGACAAGTTAGGATTATATTATTTAATGATTTTCTTCCTGGAATCAATCAGAATTTCAGTGCATACGTACAGACAGCGAATGTATAGGCATCAAACGCCTGATGCATCGCCGAAAGTATTTCGAACAGTCTTCTGATAGCTTTTGTCAATAGCTGCATCCCTCTGCTCGATACTGGAGATCAAGCAGCTGGTCAGTAACGATAAACAAGCAACAAGGAACTCTGTTAATGAACGAGCCAACAACCTATTGCACAACGAAAATACGCAGATAAATAGACATTTAAGTGACGTTATAAGACGGAATTTATAGAGGAAGCCTAGTGCGAAGTGACGAGTAGGGTTTTCATCTGAGCGTGACACGGAGGTTATCATATGAGGAGAAAATAAAAGATTGTGTGAAGTCGTGGAGTCATTTGAAAGGAATGGGAGATAAGTGAGCGGTGTGAGGATGTATCGTTGAAGGCTTGTGTTCCCCATGAAACTAAAGAAATAAAACACTTATATTAATGACCTTGAATCAATAAATAGTCTTAATGATCATTTAATAATCTAATACTACAACTTTTATAGAAACTGATATTTATACAATCCAACTACTTCATTCTATCCACTTGTCTATCAAAATGTAAATGAGAAAAAGATATCAATGGGAATACTGTGTAATATAATTACACCTGTATTCCATCATCTGAGTAATGTGAATACAATTACGTCTATGCAAGGATAATAAAGATTTTGAAGTATGACATATGGTTCGTTATATCATAAAGGGAATGTTCAAGAAAATAGCCTAAATTGATGTATGGAATAAGCGTTGAGAGGATTTTTTCCCATTTGCAAGAGCATATAGTGTCTATTAATACGGAATAAATATGTAAACGATTAATGCATTCTGAAATAATGGAGAATGCATTTATACACTAATACAATTTCGCATAGTTATTATTATTAAGGAAAGCAATTAGAAGAAATAAAATGAATTCACTCATCATGTGATTCAGGATATTTTTGTAGATTTAGAGGTTTTTATTGAACCAATGAATTTATTGCAAACAGTATTCACATTAAGAAAACTGTGTTGATTATTATTTTTTATTCCTTTGCGTTCCGGGTGGAACATGGGAATTTAGGCCATAAGGTTTGAATTTTCGGTAGCGGTGGTATTTTTTTTTCTAGATTTACAGCTTGATTCCACACTGTATTTTTGGTACAAGTATGGAATTTTCAGCATGGATATCGGTAGCCCAAATTTCGCAGGCCAACCATAGATATCAGGTGTGCTCCGGCGTGGGCTCGAACCCCGGACCATGTGCATGGTCGGTGAGAGTCCTAACCACTGTGCCACCGACTCACAGGGTAGGGTTGCTGGCTTCACATTAAGCTTTCCTACTTTATC
This sequence comes from Trichobilharzia regenti, assembly GCA_944472135.2. Lineage (NCBI taxonomy): Eukaryota > Metazoa > Platyhelminthes > Trematoda > Strigeidida > Schistosomatidae > Trichobilharzia > Trichobilharzia regenti. Next base: position 41,623,603 of record OX235262.1, on the reverse strand, counting down.
CCACTGGCTAAACAACGTTCAGGTGGGCATCGGTCAAGAATCAGCCCTCGGAACGCAGGCACCTTTGGTGAGCATTTTACCAGTGGGTCATCGACGCATCCTGATTAGTATTACTGTCATATTATTATTGTCAACATTTATTAGTTGCGATCCAGGCGAAATATTAGGCTTCCCTGGCATATCTTCATTTCAATCGGTTCTCTCCTATCAACTGTCTCAACAACTGCCCAATAGATTTTGTGTAGTCTTCACACGATCTTCTCTGTATTGCCTTTGAACCCACAACCAACCCAGCGCTTTCTTCTGAAGACCCACTAGAGGAACCATAAACGTAGATTCACTAAATCGACAAAGTTTTATCGTTTCCATTGTCAGTTTTTTTATAAAGCTACACTGAAGACTCAAAATGCAATCACTATTACCTTTGTCCTGGATTGACACTGTCCAGTATACAATAGTCATCATTGTTTTGAGGTACTTAACCCAAGACTAGCTGTCTATATGATCTTATTCGAGGGATGCTTTCGTCAGGAATATATCCAAGACTTACAAATGTATATTATCATTTGTATTGAATGTTCTCATTCAGCGGTTACTGATATCTCATCAGTCATTTTATGCGATCACACTTTTGTATACATAAGAATGAAATCAGTACTGCTCTTAGAAATATGCCTTCAGCAGCTCGTGATAATGTGCATCTTAAAACTATGTGAAATGCTGTAACAAAAACAGTTGGATGAAAATAGTTTATGTTCGCTGTTCGATAAATGAAGGCAGTACTTTCTCATGGTTAGACCAGCTAGTGATGATCATCTGTGACTGTGTGTTGGCAACTTCACATAATGCATCCTGTGTCTGCTCTGCTTTCCATCTATTCGAACTTGAAACTTCTAATGGCCAGTTCCAAACTTTCATGAGTTTTGCACTTCATATGGACCAGTAGTTATATCCCAAATTGCAGTACTGTGTAACCTGGAACAAGATATGCTATGCAGTTACTTTAACTGCCAGTATTTATTTAATTTTCCAATAGCATGCAGCAAGGCTGAAATCTAATTCAAACATTGTGAACTAGACCAGCTTCTAAAAATTTATAGGTACAACTTTCAAATGACTTTAGAGACTTGTCAGGTACATCAGGGGGATACTGTACTTACCTACTGAAAGTTTTGCGTCAAGGCAATTATTTCAAAGGTTCACGAGTTGTTTTTTATTATTCCTAGGCATTTCCAGTGGAACTTAGGGCTTCAAGCTAGTGGCTTGAAGTTTCTGTAGCAGTGGTGATAATTTTTACAGAATTGGGTTGCTCGCCTCATGCCCAATCTTCCCTCTTTACCAGAATTACTACTGGCTTAGCGAGGTAAATGAGTGCCTTGTCGGCCAGGAATCAAACCCCAGACCACTTGCGCGGTCGGCAAGCACTCTACCATTGTTCCACGGACGTATGGCAAGTTGTTTTACCATATCTCAAACGATTATTTCCCAATACTATTACCCTGTTTGATTGTAAAAATTAATGGAACATAGAAATTAACCTTTTTTGATCAACATTAACTGAAGCTCATGATGCCATCATTTTTATTGCTTCTAAATATGATATAGCAGCAATGTGTTTTAAAAAAACAGTATACATAGCTGAATTTTCAATTCTTTCTCATCCTTTTTGCTTTTCATTTTGTTAAATCAAAATCAATATAGATTGATGAACAGTATACAAATCGATTTTGTTCAAACCTTGAAGAATCTATGCAAGAATTAAGACGTTATGCTGAAATGGTTCCAGGATTTATGGCTTTATCGGCACACGATCGTGAGGTGATGCTAAATCTGCATTTTCTTGACCTACTAAGTTTTCGATTAGCCTGGAGGTAAGTGTGTTTTTATCACTTTCTTCAAAATACTTAAATCATGAAATGATGAGAAATACCACACATCGAGATGCGGTGTGCAGTGATATAACCTGTACCAACTACTCTCATTCTCTGGTATATGAACTTCACATTGTAGGTAATGCAGGCATGTAGGCATCTGTCCCTAGCTTCCCGTTGCAATTTATTGACCTACTGGTCTAAATAATACAACAGGTTGGTATGCTCTATGGTCATTTCAAATGTGGACACAGTGACCTAGCCTTGTCACTCACCGGTGATGTTGATGTCTTCCTTGAGATTATTATTCATATAACTCAGTACTACAACCATAAAAATTATCCTTATATCATTCAAGTCACGGTTTCCTTCCAGATGATACCTAATAAAAGTTGCCAAAACGACATCCTCTACAATGGACAGCACTGTCTTCTCGCGACGTTTATAAGCCAACTGTACAGCATACACTATGGATTGAAAACACCTGTTTGAAATACTGAGCTACCTGAATTTCTACCCAAAGTAATGCATCATATTTTTGCTAATTCTTATTGCCTAACCATTACTCAGGTCCATGAGTCGCTAAATGTATTCAAATCATATTTCTAACTGGCTTTCAAACTACCGTTTCGCATTTCTTGGAGACGAAGGATAACTATGATGATTAGGGATTAGTCAGTGCTTCAGATTGTAAAGCATTGCGCCACGCCAAATGATATAATATAGACCGCTATTTTTACTCGGACATCATGACTGAAGAGAAAATATTGTGTTATAAATTGTGTTGAGAATTCGGTATGTCGTGTGAGCATTTTCACTAGAATTATTATGATTACTATTAAAACCACTCCAACTACTACTAAGTGAATCACTAATTAAGTCCTGTGACAAGTTCCTTGTGGCTTAAATAGTTATACGTAATAAATGATTGAAGGTGGCATGGCAATCTGTTTCATTGAAGGTTTCTAACCAACAATCTTTAGTCTACTTCAATAGCTTTCTTCCAGTCTACGGCTATCCAAAATAGCGTGACCGTCAACTACGTAATTTTAGACTGGAGTGACTTTCTAAGTGAATGATGCGAGTTTGAGGGTCAAAGCGAGTCTCCCGAGTGTTGTGTACTTCTCTTGATGATGTTTGTTGAAAAGCACGGGAATCCAAACCAAGTACATCTTTCTGCCTACTGATTCACAAAAAGCTAAGAAAATTTTCCTTATCTTAAATAGGGAATTATATTCTAGAAAACATTGTCAACGTGTGAATCTGCAGTTCCATATTTTTTGATTATCGAATTTATCACACAGGGAAACAGTATTATTTACTGATGATGTCTTGCAAAGAATTTATTATCCATAATCATACTATTAATTGTAACTATATGACTTCTACATTCGATTGCTACAGTTCTTGTTCTTTCCTCCCGTTTTCTGTAATGGTTGTAGAACTTCCCTTTTTCGCGTATTCCGATAAAATTCCGTAAATAAGGTTTCAGTTATCAGTCTCTTCTTCTACCCTGTTACATTAGATTTTGAAACAATAACCTCGTCCAGTCCTCTTGTTTGATGGTTTTTAATATCATTGAATGTATTGGCTGGGTTTTTTTCGAGGTTTATGATCGTAGTTGGGTCCACTAATCTGGTATATTATTTAATGTATTCCTTTAAGTTTTCAGTCGAACGTAATACTTCAAGCTAGAGCCTTGAGTTTTCGTCATCAGTAATTCTTTTTTCTATTTTTCATGGCGGGCAATTGCTGACCTCATGCTCAAACTTCACTCTTTACCGGTCTTATTGCCGAGGTTTGGGAATAGTCGGCTAGGGATCGAACTCCGGACCACTTGCGTGGTTGGCGGGCATTCTACAGCTAAGCCACTGACCCAGAGATATGTATGATAAACTCACTTATTCTATTTAATTAGCACCATAAGATATTTTTACCGTCATAATCTGTTTTCAGGTGACATTATTGATTTGAACGCTACCTACATTCCTGACATTTTGAATCTTACGAGAAGTTTCATAGGTTTCGTCTTTCTGCGGTAGCCCCTCTTATGTTTGCAATCGGTCTTCATTTGTAACTGTAATTCAACCTGTGTGATCTGTGTGAGGGATCTCCGTAGTATTTGTGACAGTGGGCAATACAAGAGTAATCATAAGTTACCTGAGTTGGGTGACTTAATGGCTATGGCTTCACACTGAAGCTATTTTTGGTGATTGGGCCCAAAACAGCAGTTAAAGCAGTGCAATTAAACTACCCAGTTTAGTGACCTCGAAAACATGCAAATCGCCCACCTGGAATAAGAATCACCACTATTTCAACTCACTGAAATGTAGTTTTCTATGTGCAGCCAAAAATTATTGACACCATGATGACTTACTTGTTTCATTTCTAAACAACCTAACGCTTGTTCTTCAATCCCATCAGACACTACCACCTCAGTAAATCCTATCAGAGGGTTTAAGTTACACCTTTTAAACAAATGGTTTACGTTGTATTTTACCAGGAATATAATTTTTCCCACCTTATTGAGTTGTTCGCAGAGAAAATAGCCAACGTGTCGCTCTAATTTGCGTCTGACGGTGACTTTGTTAATATTTAGACGACCCTGATCGATGTTTACTGCCTTCCATTCATCTTGAACTTAAATCTTTATTCACGAAGCTATATGCTACTGATAAAATGATATCAGTAGTTAGATATCATTCACATCAAGCAGTAATGCTTGCTAGTCAGATCAAAATGATCTAAATACCAGACGGTCATTTCGCCCATTTGAAGCCATTAGCGTTGTACCCAGTTTGATGCAGATTAAAATGCTCTGAATCCTGGCTACCTACTAGTCTTTAATAACCCTTTAGCTGCCTACTTCCAGCAATGAAAAGCGAGCGAAATATAAACATTGTGTCCAGTTGTTCGTTTGATGAACTTATACAGCTGTGAGGAATAACTAAAGAATAAACTGACACCAACCTGGAACAGTTACATAGAGGTTTCTTGATGATATCCTGGTACCAGATAGACTTTCCTTCAGATGTATTTGCTTTACCACTGATGCTGAGAAATCACTCCCCTTTACTCTGAATTGTTGTTATTACCTAAGCTTTCTTTCAGAGAAATATTCACTTCTAGGCTACGGTAATAAGGGTGTTTATTACAATTCAACAGGATGACATATTTTATATCAAACTGAAACCGTCACTCTCTCAGCTGTCTGACACGCCACATAACCGTTGGACAATGGATTGCATTTCCGGGTACTTCTGCAGATGTCGTACTTTACGTACTTAGGCTCCACACAACTGATTTTTCTCATTGATTACCACCTTACCATATAAGCGGTTGACGAATACTATTCTCCTGACCTGAATTAATGGTCATTAGAGGAGTTTGGTAGTGGCGGAAAATACTCATAATGAAAAGCTAAACTTCAAAAGATAAAAATTTAGAAAATTTCTTATTTGAATTTCTAGCGGATTGATTTTATCGGACTCAAATATTCAGTCTCTTCTAATATGTTGATTTTTAATGCAGGTCCTTCGACAATGCCTTTTGTCTTAACATAATACTGGTTAGTCGACTGTTGCTAGTATTAAAATCTCAGATATACGCAAACCTAGAGGGATATTCGAATCATCCTAATGAGGGTGAATATTTTAGTCCGATGCACTCAGTCAACCAGGAATTGAAAATAAAAACTTTCACCAATATCCACTGTCACTGAAGTAGTCGAGATTAGTCTTGGTGACTGAATTGCATCATACTCTTCAAGCAAAATAATGGTCAGCGATTCTATCGCTGGTGGATGGCTTACTAATATATACTAATAAGGAGCCCTGAACTATGACGAAACAGTAGTCCACTAGTAGTTTTTGGGCATATGAAGATGATAAGGACAAAAGGTTGTTTGAACAGAAATTGAAAGCAATGCCAAAGGGGTGAATCGGGTAGAGATGTACCCCTGAGGCCGTTTTTCGCTCATTTCCACTTTGAATAAAGCAAAAACAACAGTGGCGGTTTGTGCAGAATAATATGGTACCATCATTTATTTCGTTGGCTTCTCATCAGCTGCTCACCACCTAAATAAATTATAAGGTTTCCATACAGAAAAAGTTTTACAAATTTGCAAATTTACATGTTGTCAGTTGACAGAAAGTTCCGCATTTAGTGAACAGTCCTCAGAAAGTAGCGCTTATATAGTTTTCACAAAGGCAGTTCAGTTTAAACAAAATTCTTGTATGCATACAATGGTAAAGGAGTTACGTAATAAAGACAAGAGATGCGTAAGATGATAGATGACTGACTAATAAATTCGGTAAAAATGTGCTGAGTTCAACTCAAATCATAGGAACAAGAGATAAGCAAAATTACAGATTATAAAAGGGGGTGAGTTTAAAGGCAAAGATTACGTAATCAAATGAGAGTACAAAGATATCCAGTTACCAGATTGGCAAGAAAAGACTAATAACTGCTTCTTTCTGAACACATGAATCTGGTTTCAAGCGTTTGATAGAAATTGCTTCGACAAATTCCATTATGGATAAGATTTTATTTTGATAAATCACTCATAGTGTAGTACAGTTATATTAACTGATGACGTTTGGAGCACAAAATATTGCTCATAATCATATCAAGTGATTGCTTCGACAAACTTGTGGAGAATTTATCTCCCTTGTCTATTGATAATTTTAAAGAATTTTGCGATTTCCACCTCATAACCTGAATCAAGGAGATGGCTGGTAACGGCACTATTATAAGCATTTTCCCTTGAGACGCAGGCTTTTCGGTACATTTTCAGAAAGTCGGAGGTGTGTGCTCTTTTCTGTTCTCCCAATGTAACTGCTTCGGCAGATACACGTGAATTTGTAAACACCATTGTACTTAACATGCGAAAGAGAACCTTTCGAATTTTGGACTGCGCCAAAAAGCATGTTGTTCGATGGTCGTGATTCAACTAAGCTGCAGGATAGGCTCTGGCTAGTGACGTACTCAGTCTTCTGTTGACCATTGCTGCAACGTTTTCACCTTTAAAATCTAGTTGAATGAAGACAGGCTTTTGTCAACTGTGATTTGTTTGGTATTTGAGCCCTCACATCTTCCATATTTGTTAATGAATCTTTGAGGATAACTGTTGTTTTTCAGCACCTTTTCGAGAATCATAAATTCCTCCTTTAGAGTTTCTCTGCAGAGCATATTCTCCTCGCTCTATAGTACAGAGTTTTGACTAGTCCTCGTTTATAGCTATTTGGACAAAAATTATTAAAATGTAAGTATTGTCCACTTCCACTTTACAAACTACTGTTGCCCTCTTAAGAGTTCTACAGACTTTCAGTTGCTTTTACATTTTCAGTTAATTGAATTTCATTAAGTTTCGTTATTTGACGAAAAAATAATAATAATAAGTACAATAGTAGCATCGACACATGCATATATAGAACTTTTCACCCAAGTTAATATAATCACATCACAGTGTGTTGCTGCATTCATTTAAAATGCATTATCTTATGAGTCAGTTGATCACCCTACAACATCTTACAACTAATTAGCACTGATCGATAATATTTTCTCTGTTCTCCTAATAGGGAATGCTGTCTTTGAAGAAAGAAAACGCCAAGTATACTGTATAAAACTTTTAGCCATGCATCCTTTTTTTCTTCTGACAAACAAAACCAGAAAATAGGGAATCAAGTAATTAGGTAGGAAAGCAGTGGCAATGAAACGCTCACTATATATATATATATATATATATAACATACCGAACGAAAGACATTCCACACGTATATGCCTGCATATGTACAAAAAATACCTACATATATATGACCAACCTACGAAATCTCAAAAAAAACAAAATATGAGCTTGTCAAACCGCCGCATTTTAAGCCAAAGGCATATTTTCATCATCATCATCATACCACCTCAAGTTTTATACATTTTCGTAAATATTTTGAACATTAGTAATAATAATAATAAGAAGAAGAATAAAAACAATAATAAGAATAAGAAGAATATAAACGCAACATTGGTCATAATGTATGCATGATTCTGTCTATGCTTTGTAAACAGTTACAGCCCATTTTTATCTGCTTAAGTTTATTGGTATGCAGCCCAAGAAATATGAAATGCAGTGTAGAGTATAAATAATAAAGGGGAAAAACATGAAGGGAAAGATACACGGTATGGGTAAATGATCTCTCTCTCTCTCTTTCTCTCCTTCTTTGAAACTATACTCCTTTTATTCTCTTCTGACTTCAGAATACAAAAATAAAATGGGAGCTAATCAAGAAATTTATGCACAAACCTACAGTCATATACATATATAAATATATGTATATGATTTTGACAGTTGACTACTAATGGGTATTTCTTTCAATTTTGCTGTTTTTTTTTTACCTCGAATTATAAGTAGGAGAGAGAGAGAGGGAGAGGGAGAGAGTGGGATTATGTGTATATTCAGCTTCCTCTAAGAAGTATATATGTATATAATAGTCAAATATTTAGGATGCAGCGCAATTTATGTATATTTTTCAATCGTCTCCTTCCTCTTCTCTCCACCTAGTACTTCTCCTCGTCAAATTTTTCTTTTTTCTCTTCTTCCACTTCGACAGTTCTTCTTTCGACTTGCTATGGGTGCATTTTTTCATTGTGTTTCTATATATATATATATATGTTAGGTATATCAGTGTATTTATTTTTAGGTTCGGTTATGTTCCTATGCTTGTGTGCATGTGTAAGTCTGTATGTGTGTGTGTTTGTGTGTATATCTGCTGACGAGTGTATTCATTGGAATAGCTAGGTAGGTAGGTAGGTACGTGAAACTATTTAATGTACACCTATGTAGTTATGCATATACATGTTTGTACAGGTATAGACAGGTAGGCTGGTTTCATTCAAGTGGCACATCTTCAAAAAAAAAAGAAGCCAAAGGCGAAAACACATACTGCTATTTTCAATTTATTCGAAGCGGTGATAAATTTTTATGCAAATTAATATATGTATATATACCTATAGATTAGATCAGTTCTACAACAAAATAGATGTACAATAAACAATGAATCTATGTGTCTTTCGGCATGTAGGTATATTTATGTTGGGTTTCTTTTTTTTTTTCTTTTCTCTTCTTTTTTAATGTCTTATAACAATGTACAATAATTTGACAAACTTTGACAGGTTGATAAGAAACTGCAGAAGAGGTAATAAATTCCTTGTCAAAGATGTATGGGATATTTCAATTATTGTGTGGTTTTAACAAAATGAATCTTAAAGTATGGAATAATCTTGATAATATGCAGTCGTTCTTATAATATGTTTCTTCATTGAGAAGTATGTACAGAATTTACTCTGGGTACCTTTTGGAAAGTATTACATATTAAGTTCTCTGGAATTATTTGCTTAAAAAGCATTCCAAGTACTTAAGATTCATAATGTGATCATGAAACTACAAGAGTGGATATCATAGTAGAATCTCTTGATACTGAAAGGTTGGTTGAGATCACATGATTTAACCTGACTTCATTTAGTTTCTGTAATTTTTCCAGTATTTATAATCATCAATTCTTTTCTACTTTCTAAGAACTATGACAGAAGTCAGGGTTCGGTTGCAATATAGCACACTACTAAACGTAACGTACCTTAGTAGCTGACAAGGAGCCCAGAAAAGTGGGAAAATATTGCCTGAGGCTATCATATCTGACTGACTGGTTCCAACGTAGAACTTTGCACTTATATGCAGCAGTTCGAGATGCCACACTCCATGCAGCACACAAAGTAAGAGAAGAAAGTGAAAAAAGGGATTTAAAACACAGAGAGAAAGGTGATAAACAGAGATATGAGGCAAAAGGAATAGTGATATAGAAGGACAATGTAGTTTTATTGGATATTATAAGTCACAAGGAGTGGATTCATCTGTGCCAATGAGAACGATTTTGAGCCATTTCAGCGATCGTCTCTGTTCTTTTTTTCACCGTCCCAAGGACCTCAGCCAGGAAGTCTACACCTCCCTACGTGGCCTAAACTAACTGTTGTCGAGTTCATTGACTGATGAAGCCATATATTGGTTCGACCTACAGCAAATCTACCCCGTAAAAGTACAACTATTGTTACTGAAACTTCAAGACTTGAAGTTATAAGCCCTCTGTTCCATTCGAAACTCAAATGGATGAAAAAAAATTTATCTAATCACCATAGTAAATGATGCTGGTAAGGATATCTGAAAAGCATCTGTTTACTTGCGAATGCAGACTCACTATATCGTTCAGTGAAAATAAACATCTAAAGACCAGGAAATCATCACAGTGATAAAGGTAGAAATATACCTACATCAACTTTACAACTCCAGATATCTTACTCGACATTCATCTTAAAATGAATGAATTCTAAAGAAACCTGTGGTTAGTATTCACAACTATCTGTGCAAACTGAAAATGGTGAAGCTGACAGCATATGTTGTTAGTTCACCCAAACAGATAACCAGAATTCAGATGGTTTCAATCGATTCAACTCTCTGTGGTGATTTAAACTAAGTACACCTCGAATAAGTTCAGTTTGGTTAGGAATCTCTGCCTGTCGATGTAACTCGTACAAATCAGTAGTATATTCCATCATCCATATATGAATGAATCCGCATGAACAGTCAGAGAGGTTATGAAATACTTATGGCCCCACAGAATGAACTGCATTAAAATAAAATACAAATACACTACTTGAACTGCTTTCCAAATTTGAATGTACTCAGAGGGATCTGTTCACTTAATAGCTTTGAAGTTTGATCATGAGGTCGTAATTATTAACACGTTAATCATACAAGTTATAAGACTTACGAATTTAAGTAGTATTCCTGTTTGTATAGGGTAAATAAATGAACATCAACTCACATTCGGGACTAAATCGTTCATCTTAAGTTTGCTTCTATACACGTTGCTAAACACTGTGAATAACAACTACAGACCGTATGAATACAAGCAATGTTAGCGGATATAGGGTCAGGCTGGAAAAAAGCTAGCGGCGGTCAAACAAAAACTTGGCACCAGTCAATGAAATCCACAACAGTTGGTCTAAGCCACGTAGGAAGGTGTAGACTTCCAGGCTGGGGTCCTCGGGACGGTAAAAATCTATGGTTGGAAACAATTGGTGACATGGCTCAAAATCGTTCTCAGTGGCGCAGATGCATCCACTCTTTGTGACTTATGATTTCCAATGAAACTGTTTTGTTTTTCGTTATTACTCTTCCTTTGTCTCACACCTCTGCTTACTGTCTCTATTACGCTTTTCTTGTACTTTCTTCTCTTGCTTCGCGTGCTACACGGAGTGTGGCGACTTGAACTTCCGCACATATGTGCAAAGTTCTATGTCGAAAACAGACAGACAGACAGACAGAATACAGCTGGCAAGCATCATTCACTGCTCTTATTAGTACTCAGCTATGTAAATATATTTGTAGTATGTGGAAAAGAGTACAATGATTACAGTCATTCAGTGAAACATTTCCAGTAAATATACTTAATTAACAACTTGAGAAGCCTTCACTTTGCATCAGAATAGCCCGAATAGCTCAGTGGTGGCGTCTCTGACTGCAGCACTGGGTGACGCAGGTTCGAATCTCAGAAGGGACATGAGTTCCTTCAAGATTGCAGATACGTCTTGCTGACGAACGCCAACTAGCAGGAAACCTAGGTTCAAGGCTTCCTGCCGATTACTTCCAACCATCCAATAGTTTGTTAAACTCATTTTCACTTAAACTTAGTTATTTGTTTCATAGCATCTAGTACTGGAATCCAAGATGCATCTTTCATCCCAATTAGGGACTTACTGGCATCTGCAACCCTCAAAAGTGATGGTATTCCTACTGGGACTCAAGCCAAATACCCATTGTTTCACATGTCGAAGAGAAACGCTCATCTTAGGCAACTTTGGTATTCACCACAAAACAAATGACACCATGTTAAATATTAGACACTATTGTAACACCCGCACTTGAGGCCGAAATATCAAAAGAAACTACACATTTCAGTAAAACATAGATCAACCAATAGGGAATCCAGGTTAACTTGAGAAATTTATGTTCGTAAATACATCTGCTTCATTGTTAATTCTCCTATTATGTTTTCATAAACGGTTTAGTTGTGGAGATTTCACATTTGTTCTAAACTGCTCTCAGAGTAAACTTTAAAAAGGAACTGACATCTTCTTCAAATGAATGATACTGATACATTTACCTATATCAGTAATTTTGTATTGCACTAATTACTGGTTTGTGTTTTACATAAAAGGAGAACTTCTTCATAGGTATTACTAGTATAAAGTGAAGTCGACAGAAATATGTATAGGTCAATATAAGATATTCTGGTAGAACGTCAACCAAGATTTCTCCTGAAAATCAAATGAAGTCTGTTCTGACATAAAATCTAATGGAACATATTCATTCACTAGAAAATTTTACAAAAACCGAGCACTAAGTCAGGTCCGTTTTGAGATACTGATGAATACTCCTTAAATCACCCGTCCATCTCTTAGCCATCTTTCCAGGAATGTTTCTCATGAAGTAGATCCTAAATGAACGACGTGACAGAGTTCAGATTACTTAATTTGACTAGAAAAAACAACAGGTTAATATTTGCGGACAACAACTTACGCTGTGGACTATCACCAACCAGCGTTTCTTCACTAACTCGTTCTCCCATCCATATTCCAAAAGAAAGTGACAAAAAACGCAAACGTTTCTTAGTTTACCTTCAAAAACTGTTGAACACTGCTTGTTAGGATCTGAGATTCAGAAGGATTTATCTATGGTTGCTTGATGACTATATATTGATTTCGTCACATCGCCGAACTTCTGAGTCCTTGAATCATCAATCTACCAGCTTTTATATTTAAAACAGGGCATCAGGCAAAAAGCATTAAATTATTTGTTAAAATGAACAAAACTACGAAGACTTTCCCATTGAGACACAAAGTGATCATTTTATCCTGAAGGTGGAAAATATCTGTCAGGACATTGGAGAGTAAAGACACCTTTTTGGCAATTTCCTTCTCAAAAGCAGCTGTAAAACCACATTTTCATTAGTGAATTCACATAATTAAAATTATTATTTAATTCCACGTAATAATGAAGGAAATTAAAGGTGTTTATAAGTTTCAACTTGATATGGAAGCTTAAAGGTGTGAATACAGATTACATAGGGCATAGAATCAAAATTAAACAGGATTAGAAAATAGTTGCGTCTCACGTAAAACAAATCTTTGACAAAGACAGGTGTAAACGGCTTGAGCATTGGAACGAATTAAAATAATGGTTTCTATAATTGGAAATGAAGGTGAAAAAACATATAAGCAATAACTAAGGAGTCAAACAGGTTTTAAGCCATGATAAATGTACAGATTGGACTAGTTTCTTTTGAATATATGATTCTAGCTTTTCGATATATACGACACGGGCTTCTGCATTACAAAGAAGTCAGAAACATTTTGGCTGTGGTGTATTTTTATTTACTTTGTAAATTATCGCATATGAATACTCCAGTGTGCATTGATCTGGTGCTGCGGAGCTGGATACACAGGTTTTTCTATACATGTCCTGTAAAAAATTCCCCAGTATGGTTGTAAAGAAGAAGCACCGGTTTTGGCGGAAGCGCCATAGTCAAACACCTCATCAACTTTTTTCACAACATTTCAACTTATGCCCCTTGTAATCTACATTCGCACCTTCAAACTTTCATATCAAGTTGAAAATTACTATCACCTTTAATTCTCTTCGCTGTCTGGTGGAATTAAATAGTAATTTAAATTATGTCAATTTACTTGTAAAAATGTGACTTTACAGCTGCCTTTGAGAATGAAATCACCAGAAATATGTCTGTTTCCTGAACTTTTTGTTCTTCCTATCATCTTTTGTCTGAAGCTGCCACTCTGTATATTACTTATATCTATGTATAAGTAGCAGACATCACAGTATTATTCATTCAACGATATGTTTATTTTGTGTGTTTTCAACCTAAAAATCTTGTATTCTTCCGGAAATAATAGAAGTATTAACTTCACGAGAGTGGGTTAGATCAAAAACTGTCACTGAATACATATGTGTAAATGGTAGGATCGAATTCCGTTGGAAAGGTCCGATGGAATGCGACAGATACTTTTAAAGGCACTTCTTCTGTCCACCAGATGATCGCTGTCAATTAAATGAGTCGAAATAGGACTTCGTATGGATTTTATTCAACCTTTTCCGAACCATGAATGAATATGTTGATTAATACGTTTGTCGAGCTATCTAGTTGTTCGCTCACAGAAGGAGCCAAATTTTTAGATACACAAAGAAGTAGCACAGCTAGGCGGCTTGTCTTTCTCTTGAGCAATCAAAAGCGGTCATTTGAAAAGTGACAAACGAATGGTGACGACAGTATCAGTTCGTTTTATTGCTATCAATAATCTTAGGTGTAAAACTTCACTAGTCACGTCCCCGTTAAATTTCAATTTCAGGAACAGTTGTTTCTTTTTTAACTGTTGTCAGTTTCTCTTTATTATACCTGGTATTCATGTGTCTCCTTAAAAATCTACTAGGATAACCCATTTGGAATATCGCATTTTAGAAGTATCTTGTTTCATTTTCTAGACAGTCATCCTTACAGATCCTTCTTGCTCTATTCGTGAAGCGGCTAACCAACAACATCAATTCTCTACCTCGGAACATTCTTATCTAGTATATTAGATTTTTCAAATCTAAGTCATGCTTTATTTACAGTTGTCATACCCAGTGCCCTGTGTATGTTTTTATTATCCTTTTATATTTTTATTTCTCAAATCTTCCATATGACTACGAATACAATTTGGTAAGAATGACTACAAATGTCGTCAGTATTTTCTGCCATTGTTACCGTGACTTATGCAAATATTAATGGCAAGAAACCTTATAATCTCAACGTAGACTTCATCAGTAGTCTACGTCAGAGTAGTTTCAGCCCTTCTTATTTTGAACTCCCCAGCAGCTGGCCAGAATGACCTCGCTAGGAGTTGAACCCAGAATTCTCAGGTTGTGAGGAGAACCCATCGATCCTTCAACAGTTGAGACAAAAGCCAATTACCTGTGCAATTTAACTTCTGTTAAAGACGGTTTCATTATGGAATGGATCACATGGAGTTTAAGTGAGAGGTCGTAACTAGAGAAGTCCGTGAGTCTTTTGTTCTCTAAGAATCTTGCCCCGAATTCCATTTTCAAAAACCAAAATAACTCCAGGTTTGATGAAGCAATAAATTTTCAATGAATGAATACTTTTAAATAAGGTATTTAGAAGACAAATTTCTCGAGGTGACGTGCACAGAAAACAACAGAGTTCATCCTTCGCCCATCATAGACCATTTGACCTACTTAAATATGACTGGTCATTAGTATACACCTTTGTTT
Source organism: Trichobilharzia regenti (assembly GCA_944472135.2). Lineage (NCBI taxonomy): Eukaryota > Metazoa > Platyhelminthes > Trematoda > Strigeidida > Schistosomatidae > Trichobilharzia > Trichobilharzia regenti. The sequence goes on along the minus strand of OX235262.1, from coordinate 41,608,342 downwards.
TATATTACTGGGTAATTGTTGTGCATTTTATTATTTTTGTAAACCATGCTGGTTGCAAAGCGGTTGTCAAGGTACTACGAAATGATACTATCTCGAGAAATTTTCCTTTCAAATGCCTTATTCAAATTTATCAAAAGGAATAATTGTGTTAAATAAATGCTTACCAGTTTTCTGATGCTGCTGGCAATACCAACCAGGTTTGAAATTTTTGTGTAAGCAGTTTTGGCTACTTGTAAATAGTATATTCCATAGACATAAAAATAAAGATAGTAATTATAAGTTTCAAATTACTTCAAACTATAATGTATACTATGTTGAGAAAGTCCAGGGGCTGATGTGTCAGATTATACAGTTTCTCTGTGAAGGTTTTACTCCTTTCCGCAACGTGGTGATTGGTCCAATGACTCGTCAGTCGACGGGCTCGGCTCCTAGTTTCAAAATCCGCTTGCTTTAGTGATTTAGCCGTAGTATGCTCGCCAGACATGTAGGAGGTTCAAGTTTGATTCCTGGCCGACTCTATTCTAATAATAATAATATTAATTTACTTTATTCCAAAAACAGTACTTATAATACAGAATGGAATTCTCAACATTTGTCACAATACTTTGCATCTGATTTACTCAAAATATAAATAAAATTTAAAATTAAAACAAAAGTAACTAAAGGAATTTGTCCACGTTTACGATATAAAGTCGAAAATATTCCAAGTACGAATTCAGAATATTAAATATAATAATAACAATAAGTTTATTTCAAACAGCACTGGCGATTCAGTTTGGAAATTTTAGCATGTTATCGATTATTGAATCTGATGTTCTGTTGATATAGTATAGTGAGGGGAAATACAAGATTAACAGTGGTAACACAGCTTAAACGATGTTCACACTTATAAAAATAAATGAAAACAAAAAATTGAGAGGATTATAAATATAAGAAATACAATAACAATAAACTTTGGCACTGCAAGTTCGGAAGAAATGGTTTATTTAGTAGTGCAAAGAAGGTTAGTTAGTTCATGCCTGACACTATTTTCATCACATAAAGTACGTGCTTAACATGGCATAGTGGAATTTTTATACTTAGACGTACGTGCATAAAGTCTTTTGAAAAGACTTCTTGTTTTACCTGAAGAGACACAAGGCTGGAGCTGCGGGTAGAGTGGGTCCTCAGAGTTTGACAAAATCCCTTCAGCAAATTTGTTACATGACATCAAGTGCCCATCCGTGACAAAGTCAACAATATAGCCCAATGGGATACCAATCGCCCTACTGACAGTCTTCAGAGTTCTACGAAGTATGACATAGTATTTTCTAAGCAATTTGCGAAAGAATAATGGGGAACAGTGAAGAAGAATAGGTAAGATGCACGGGTTGACAAATTGTAGGAGGAGTGGTTCGGTTATACTTGAGTGCCCTAACCTCCTAATGTAAAAAGTCAGACGAAATATTCTTTTAGAAATCACTAAGACATGGGAAGACCAGGATAGGTCAAAAGAAAGAACTAAACCAAGATACTTCACTTCAGACTTGATTTCTATATCAGTATCATTAATTTTGCAGAGGTCATAGGAACCAACAGCTTCATTTAACTTTCTTTTACATCGGAAACTTAAATTAACAGTCTGGCATTTGGAAGGATTTAGTTTAAGGCTGTTACACGAAGACCATTTGCTAATTCCTGATAGAAAGCTGTTCATCTTAGCACATTCAAGCTGGGAGTGAACTGACATTGAAATAGTTAGATCGTCTGAATACTTAACAAACCTCATTTCATCAGAGTGAGGCAAATCATGTAAGAAGAAGGAAAACAGAAAAGGAGAAAGGAAAGCGGCATGAGGGACGCCAGCCTCAGTAAGCAACGAAGTGGACGACTTCCTCTGACATACAATGTACTGCTTTCTTCCTGAGAAATAAGAATGCAGCCATTTGACAACCCAAAAGTCAGTCTGAGTTTCAGCAAGCTTGTTTAACAAAATGTCCCTACGTACTGAGTTGAAAGCAGATATGTAATCTAGGAAGGTACAGCGAACAAGTTTAGCCCCTTTGTGTAAGCTGGAGACAATGTTATGGTACAAAACTGCAACTGCATCTAAAGTACTTCTGTTGTGTTTATAAGCGAATTGTTTGGGATCATTAAAGGCTTTAATTGAAGGTTGAAGATTAAGTAGGTGTAACTTTTCCATAGCTTTTAGAAAAGGAGACGTAATGGCAATAGGTCTTAATTTAAAACATATTCCAGTAGACGACTTAGGGATAGGTACAATTTTAATGTCCTTCCAAACGGCTAGCAGGACATTTATGGAAAAAGATTTGTTAAATATGTACATGAGAGGATAACACAGGATGTCTACTCATTTTTTAAGAATAACACTAGGCAAACCGTCTGGGCCTAGGCTACAAGAAAGGTGCAGAGACTGGAGACATTTTTGAACATCATTTGTATTGAAACCAGGGAAGCAGGTTTCATTAACACTTGTAACACTAAAAAGTCTGGCATTTGTGGGAGAATATATGAAAGACTCGTTTAATGTGCAAACATCAAAGGAATAAGGAATACTGTTCATCTGCTTACAACCAGTAATTTTTTTGAAAAGTTTCCATATATTAGACGCATTTTTACAGGATATAAACTTCTGATTGTAAATTGAATTCAATCTCTGCATTTCAGATTTTATTAGGATGTTAATTCTTTTCAAACCAGTGTTATCCTTCATTTTATATAACTTTTCTTTTTATCTTCGAAGCTTTTAGATTGAGGGGAGGAGAAACGGTAAACTCTGATGAAGAGCGTTTCTCTGAGACAACAGGTGTCAAGACAAAATTTGAGATAACTTGTAATATTAGAGATTGTGTCATCAAGAGAGTCTTCATTAAATAGGTCCCACCTTGTGTCTTTGAGAATGCTCCTAAGATTCTGAACATTCTCCGAAGAGTAACATCCATGTACAGTTTTCTTGGAAAGGTGTGAATAAGTTATCTTGTGTAACTTTCCATAAATTCTGAGTAAAATCCTTACAGTACAATGATCTGAGTTAAAGAGTGTGGCTCTTTTACGAGCTTCGTAAATTCCACGGTCATTTATAAATACAAGATCAAGGGGATTATCCAGTCTTGTGGGAAAGTTGACGACATTTTCATGATCAAGCACTGTGAGAAAGCTGTAATCACATGAATTAAAATCGCCTGTCACTATGGACAATGAGTTCTCAAAAGAGGCGGTAGTAAAAATAGTGAGTTCATCAGCAAACATAGACAGTTCTGAAGTGCTACAGCAAGGTGTGACATAAATGTTTGTGACATAATTGAATTTGTATTTAGATAGGTGTTTAGGTAGACATTTGACAGTTAAACATTCAATATTATCATTTGAGAATTTAAAACAGACGTTGTAGGCAACAGACCACTGGGAATCGACAAAAGTAGCAACACCACCATCTCACTTCTTCCTTGAACTACTTCGGTCTTGTCTTTACATATTGAAACCATTCAGGGAGATTAAATTGTCATCGTATGAATTGTGGAGCCAAGTTTCGTGAAGCTTTATTACATCTGTAATACGATAAATATTTGAGCATAATAGAGCATCCAAGTAATTAATCTTCTTCGATAATGACCTGGAATTTGTGCTCATAATCACAGGAATAATCATCTGATGCATTGGAGTACACTTTAAGGATCTTTGCCACCCACCATGATGCTTTTTCTTAAGGTTATTATATACTCGTAAATCATCAGGTTAAAAAGATTTAAAATAATCGCGAGAGTAAGTAATACGATTTGGACACATAATTGAATAATTAAAACAAAATAAATCCAAGTAATCAGATGCAATATAAGTGACAAAACATTTTGGTAGCCCAAGGTTTAAGCAGGCTGCCGTATTGCCAATTTACCAGTTTATGATTGATCTAGAAGAAGATAAAAACGTTGAGTGTGTGTCTAGCAACTCCATCCACTCAAACAAAGCCATCACTTCTAAAACATCGAAGTTTGAACTAAACCAAGAATAAAACATGTAACTATAGAAAAGTATCATATTGATAGGGAGGTTACAAGTGTAAATAAAATAATATTTACAGTTATCCGTTGTCCCCGGTAGAGAACTACTCTAGGTTGGCGCTGAGGACCATGGCAGGAAGAGGCACTGAACAAACTTTTCCTGAATACAGAGACTGGATTGAAAAATGATTATGTCAACTGTCTCAGGTATACTTAGCAATCTAAGGTGTACAAACTTGGAAAATCAAAGTAGCATCTTGGATAGAATGAGTGGTAAGGGCTGACTTTATATCAATCTTGTGATACACCATACCCACAAGATATCCCAATATTGAACTCCTGATTGAATTTATGACTCCTTTGTCTGAATGCTTTGGAAACTGCTAAAGAAGGCAACGGGGGCCTTTCAAAGTCGTTCTACCTATGTGACTTTCTCCATAAAAACAGTTATATTTATGAATGCATAGTGAAGTGACCAGACTCATTAGCTCATCCTTCGCCTGCATTGGTGTTTTGAAAAGAAAACGCTTGATGGTATATGAGCTCGCCTTGTAAACGGAAGGTCCTGGGTTCGAATCCCGGTGGGTGCTTACTGCAGATGATTCCCAAACTAGGATGAAACAGCTGTCCAGTACTCTCAGGTTTTCCAATGGTTCTCTAACTAATTTCAGCTCATGATGAAATCCTGAAACCAACCAAATCCCTATAAACCAACACTTAAAAACGCTCATTAGTTGTTGACTGATGAGAGATCGACCGCTTGATGATGTTTCGGTCACAATTTTTGCTAATAATCATTTAAAGGTTTTCATTCACACCACTTGATAACTTACTCCATATAGCCTTAATCCCTGCTGTTTTCTATTGAGAGATCAGTTACCGAATCTTATTTAGCTGACTCAACACTAGACAAATGCAACCGAAATGATGTAACACATATACCAGATATATGGAGAACTGTAATAAAAGCAGTGGGAAGGATAGCTATATTGATCAAGTTAGCGAGTTGTGTGAATGAATAAAGTAGTTTGATTATGAGCAATAAATTGTTCTCCAAATTTCATCCAGTTATCAATACCGCGTGTTGTGTCAAATAAACTTACTTAGTATGAGATTACATTTAATCAAAAGGCGTAAACCCTACATTTTAATTGTGATCACGTCTGAGAACTGGTTTAGAGGGCTTAATAAAAATTGGGTGCTTGACAAATGCTAATTTTTGAAACCCCACTATAAATCGAAATCTTTTTCAATCTTATAAACGCTAAATAACGTCCCTTGTATTCTGTTTTATTCACCCGAACAGGTGTGCAATGAAATTAAACGCGAGTAGTGTAAATACCCACCCAACACCAACATCTCATCTACGAAATCATTCCGATATTTGTACAAAATCAAATGAAATGTTTCAGGACAATTGTGTAACAGAAAAACTCTATCAAATCTCCCCATCTGCAGTCATGATGATGAAAGGAATGGCAACAACATCATCAACAAAAACGACAACACCAACAACAACAGCCTCAACACCTATGGTGTCAAGTATATCATCAAAATACGAGCAACATGTTTATGTGCACAATTGGAGTCAACCGGAGAAATCCCAGTACTCAGATTTTCAAAAAACAAATTATTTGTTGAATAGAAATAGTAATAATTATCCTCGTCAACATCATCAGCAACAGTCTTATCATTACAAAAATAATGAAATAACCTTTATCTTTGAAAATAGTAAATCTATGACTTACACAGAGGTAATAAAGTCAGGTTTTGGTGATTGGGCGAATCAAATCCATGAGACCGGAATTCAGCTAAGAGCTCTAGTTCAAGATGATTACAATGCAATCTGGGGTTTAGCTGCATTAATACTAGTTAATTATAAGTCGATAAACTGTAAGTGGTATTATTTATTTTCTTTATTATATAATGTCGTTTCTCCCTTATTACTTACTACCCCTTGATAATCAGTTAAACTACATGCCACCTAAATACTTATTGTGTTTTAAAAGTACTTAGTATTATTATTCAATCCATCAGTTCCTCTCCCCTTGACATTCTAGATGTCACCTCAATTGATGTTCCGCTTCCATTGTTTTCTGCATATATGTTGAGCAGTAGTCGCTGGCTGGTTCTATGCATCTTCAGACTTCTTCCCAATTTACTGATCCTTATTGGTCGGTCATCCGTTCTTCATTATCTAGCAAAGACAAATATCTGTTGGTGAAAGTCTTCAATAGGCTGCTGGAAATGCTACAGAATGAGGTTGATAACAATTTGGAGCACTGCACGCCGTAGTCTTGAAGTAGTTTTCAAATTACTTTCCGGTCAACACTCTCGAAGGCCCTTTCGAAGTCGATGAATTCAAGGTACAGGTTTAAGCACTATTCTGTGCTTTTTTCGACGATGATTTATAAAGCTGCAATTTGATCAGGATATGATTTGCCTTTCCTAAATCCAGCTTGTTCCGGTGGATAGTGTAATTCTGCATTTAGTGAATCTCTTATTCTCCCTGCGACCATGTAATGCACTTTACTATCCGGACAAGCCTATCAAAAGACTTGAATAAGGCAGATAATATATTTTCGTGACATTTTCTGAAGGTGTTCATATCTCTCAGATCTATAAAATTGTTCTTTATTCATAAGCCTGTGGCTTGCATCAATATGTCATTCATTATTATTGTTGTCATTATTCGTACTTCGCGTTCCATGTGGAACATAGGGCTTTAGCGTCACTTCTCTATCTCATTCAATTCTTTGGTAACAACTTCAAGTATCAGCATAATTGCTAGCAACCTTTCAGTTTCTCTACACATTAGTTAGTTAGTTAGTTAGTTTCCTGAACAATTCATCTGTTTGTAGATCATTTTAAGAAAAATGCTTTCGAGGAAAAATGTCTGGCAGCCTATGAATGAGCGAATTTGTGAATGATACTGCCCTTGAATTGAATACAGAAGTAAGGACAAGGCTGTCTGCCTATCATCACCGATATTCTTAATTGTGATAGACTAGAATATGAATCAGACTGTAGGGAGCAAAAAGACATGAATGCTCTGGACACCCGATAAGAAGACTTCAGAAGATCTAGATTTTGAAAATTACATATGCCTTGTGCCACACAAACTCGAAGACTTACAGGCGAAAACCAACACCTTGAAGAGGCCGTTGAATGACATAGCGAGTCATGTCCTCTAGTGAAATCTCAACGGGAAGAGAGGAGTAGGCCATCTGTGCGAGGGTGGCATGGAGGAGGTCGTGTAATAGGAAGGAGATTAGAGAACATGGTCATTCGTGGGCCCAGGTGAGGAGGACCGCAGAGAATAGAAGAAAATGGAGATTTGTTTTCGAAATCCCATGTTCCATTCGGAACCCAAGTGAATAATAAATAAAATAAAAATAATAATACTGCAAGGTAATTCAGTTGATAATATTGCAAAGCTCTACTGATTAGGATAACTGGAGCATGTGTTGCGTATGCCAACTCACTTCCTTTCTCTGACGGTAGTCAAAGCTAAATTACAATTCGGTTGGAAAAAATTTACGGCTTGTCAGGATAAAATATGACACCAATCCATTTAGTTTGTGACTGTCGCCTTCAAGTAAAGAATGCTTGGATTTTACTGCTGAGATATCAATAAACAATGACAAGAGAATGTTGGTTGCATAACCCGAAGTTGTCCTCAATGATGCACATGCTGCATTTAGTTCTTTGTCGTCTTTTCAATTCACCACCACCTCATAACTCGCCAGATGTTTATTTTCTCTTCGGCATATATCCTTTGATTATAGTTTCGTATCCTCTTTGTGTATGCCTTTATGAAATGGATGAGCTTCAGTTATCACCCATTTTTTGCAACGTTATATGTTTAAAATTCATTCAGTATAGATGGAAAGTATTTTGATATTTTTGAAATCAGTTTTTATTTTTCCAGAATTCATGATTATTATTAGTAGTATATTAAATATCCCCATACTAAAATTTAGAACAACGCATTTAAGCGAACAATATTGTTTTCAATTAGATCTTATCAGGCTTAACTCTAATATATATATATATATATGTATATATTTATATATATATATATATATATATATATATATATATATATATATAAGTTTACAAATAAAATTCAAATATAAACCAATCATGGTGTTTTGTCTATAGGATAATACGATGGTGAATATAAATTGTGCAATTAGTCATAATAGTAGTAATGATAATAGTAATAATAATAATAGTGGTTTTATCAGTAATAAGGATGAAAAAAGTGAGGCAGTCTGTGATAACACGAATAATGAAAAACAGCATGATTAAACAAACAAATGTTTAGGTAGAAGTAGTCGATAAAGGCTAAGAAAAACAAATAAACCGATTAAGTAATACTAGATTGTAAGGGAAGTAAATGAAACACGTTTATAATGAAGATGTGATAAGATTAAGGGATGATAAGAAAGGGGGTTGAAAATATAAATAAGGGGCGGTGTAGAAGTCATTTGTCGGTTATGTCTTAATAGGCCAAGGGAGGGATAACAACTGTACAAAATTTTTTTGAATGCATAGTTTAGGTTTAGTAGTTCGAATGCCTGTCGCCTCAGCTGTGTGCAGTAGACGAATACGAGGTCTATTGGAAAGATTCAGTGGGATACGATGAATTACTTTGAAAGCTCTCGTTTTCTCCACTACATGACCACTATCAATTAAATGTAACAGAACTGAGCTACGGATTGTTTTTGTCTGTCCTTTGTCAAACCACTATGGGAGATGTTCACTAACGCATTGGCTAAGCTGTCTAGTAGTACGCCCAACATAACCGTCACCGCAGGTGCAGTCGAATTGATAAATACACATAGATGTGACAAAACTATCTAGCTTATCCTTCGTTTGCGTCTCAATCATTCATCGGCTAGAGAATGACAAACATAAGTATACTGCGTAGAACTTTCTCCGTATACTCCTGGATAGTCTCTGGAACAAAGTCTCACTAGATAAGTCACCATTAAATTGTAATTTAATAAACAGAGGCTTTTTTCGTGCAGTCAGAGTCTCAGATTTTCTCTCTCAGGTTTTCATATGTTTCTTTATGAAAGTACTTGGACAGCCCATTAATATTAATCAAAATTTGCACTGCATTTTTCTTTAGATCGTACACCATTATCAAATTCCAGTGAAGTTTATTCACTCCATCATCGATTTGTTGAAATGTTAAAAAGTCACTGTTGTTCATCGAACCATCATGTTCACTTAACATCAACATCATCACAGAATTCTTCACTTAACATCGACGCTAATAACAACAACAATAATAATCATAATAATAGTAATAGTAATACTACTTCTGCTACTAATATTAATAATAATGTTAATAATACAAGTCACAATAATACTGCACACCACTCAAACAAAAGAATTAATAAATATCCAAGCAATAATGATAATTCAACGCATACAACCACATCATTATTACGCAATGATTCAACTTATTTTTCAAAAGTATTTCAACAAAAAGATATTATACACGAAATGACACGTAATCATTTAATTCAACCGCTTCAAAGATTATTCGATAATGATCAAACTTCATATGCCTGGTTAAAAGATATTCTAGAGGTGACAAAGTTATCAGACTGACATTTCATACATTATATATATATATATATATATATATATATATATATATGCATACATGTATATCAACAGAAATATTCACAAAAATAAATCCCCTTACTGACAAACACCAATTGTTGAATACACTGTTCCGTAATGGAGATAAAGGTGATACAGCTATTGATAATTGTTGTGTTTTTTCAAAATTTTCCATTCGATTCTTCCTTTTATCCAATCATTTTTCGCTATTATACTCCATAATCAAAAAGGAGTCTTTGAAGGCCTCCTGCGATCTAGTCTCGTTTGTTGCCCAACTTCTGATTACATTTGTTATTGCACAGGTGTAATATATACATATATATAAATACGTGAATATAGAAGGTAAACCTTTCTAAGTAACAACGCAGCAACAAAAGTGCTTTCCACAATATCCAGCCTAATTATAATGAGACGTAGGCAGAGAAAAAGAACTAATAAAGGGAACAACAGCCACTACGCATTTCAATTCACCATTTTCGGAGTCTCTGTTATTAAAATTGGCGGATATAATTTCGTTTAAAATTACTATTATTATTCCACAGTCACTTAACTATTTACCAATTAAATTAAAGTTTAACATTGTCAATTTGAATACAGTTTTCGTTATGATATCTTCTTCTGTTGATACTAACTACTCAAAATGAAAAAAATTAAAGATACCGCGAATTTTATTGATTTTAAACAGTCAGTCAGCCATTATGATTATGCAACGCTTTTATTTATTCTTATGGAATGTTAAAAGCTTGATTACATAACACAAAATACATATACACCTATATGTATACATCTTGTTTATACCATTTTCTTTTCTTCTGTACTTTTTAAAACAAAAACAACTGCAAAACACGAAAATATGTAACTTTTGATTTCAATCTTAAATATGCATTATAAAAGATAAGAACAAAAAACTTATGGTGAAAATTGAAAAAAAGGGTGTTTCTTCTCATTTGACTTTACAAGTTTTGGTTTTTACATAAATAAATTGCTTGAAAGTTACATCACAAGCTAACTGATATCAGTGAAAAATCATTAGAAATAATTATACAGTAGTGAAGAACTTTTTCCTTCTAGAAGTGAGTATAAATGACACCACTGGGGCTCGAAACCTTGAGTTAGCGATCAAACATTTCTGACTTGGGTTTCAAATGTGAATAAACACGGTTACAGCCCAAATTTTCAGTACAAGAGTGGACCGGATTCTACACTAATTGATGAATGTGAACTGTTGAGTATATAACATAACAGGCACCGAGTTTGGTAGATTTTTTAGTCAGTATCCATATTATATGTGCGTTGGTGGCACAGTGGTAGATGGCTCGCCGAACATGCATGTGTATCGGGATTCGATCCCCGGCCGACACACTGTTTGCCTTGCTAATCCAGCAATAAGACTGGTGAAGCTAAAAGGTTGGGCATGAGGCTGGCAACCCTACTCTGTAAAAATAAACACCACTGCTACGGAAACTTTAAACTTGTAGTTTGAATCTCTATGCTCCACTGGGAACGTAAATGAATAAAAAAGTAAATGGATTTGCTTGATAAAGTAAATCGTAATTCTTTGTAATTAACTGGACGACATTATAACCATATTTTATTGCTCACAATTATATCAGTGTATTCATTTGCACGACTGTCTAACCTGCCTAATAACCATTTGTAATTCCGCTTTCCGATGTACTTTTCTATTTGACTGAAACAGCTGTTGCATCATTTCTGTCATATGTATTTGGTGGTTACTCAATGTACAAACGTTCAGCAATTAACCTATCTTTCTCTAACCGATGATACTGATTGATTTCATTATTTCCACCCTTTCTCACTCTATCGTGAGATTACATGCAAGTGAATTTATTATAATAACTGAGAATTATTTCAGATCACTTAACTGTGATGGATCAATCATTTCAGATCTAGCTAAATTCTTCTGATAGCAGTGTATTTACAGTGACCTATGTGACTGAGCTCGTGGTCATTATATGATATTTGGTAAATTATATTATTTTTCTCGAATGAATTTATTAGATCCTTGAAACGACCAAGTTTGCCACCGAGTGAGTTGATCAGCTTAAACGCCACTCTAATTCCAGCCTTCCTGTTAATCAAATCCATATCGTTTCATGTTCTTTCTTCTTAAGGTTACACGGTCAATGCTTGGAAATCCTTCTTATTTATATCATTTTCATTCTCTAATATATGATTCTTTTTTCTGAACGAAAAAAGAACAAACATTGGTGCAGAATAATAAGGATGGATTTTATTTCCTCGGCTGCCATCACTTGCACACCATCTATAATCCTGAATAACTAAAAGTCAAACTGAAATTTAACATGATTTTGTCATCAACAAGCATGTCATAAGAGTGTCATCGTGAAGTAAAACCTCAGGACGAAAACGTAGCTGCAGTATACAAATATATATATATATATATCGTCAGAGAGAAGTTTCTAGAAGACTCATTGATATTTTGTTGTTAGAGTGGTAACAAAACTACTAACAGTTGAATAGCTAGATAAGAGAAGATCAAAGTTTGGTGTTTAAGAGGTCAGATGAAAAGGTGGTGATGCGATATGGTGAGCGGAACTCAGGTCAAGCAAAATTATCCCTAGTGAAATTCAAATAGAAGAAACGAGGCGAGAGGGGACCACAGAAAAGATAATTTGATGGAGTTTGAAGACCAAGAGTTATTAACAGATGAATCACTAGGGTAATTGGAGTCCAACGACGGATTTTCTTTGGACACATAGGTCAAGTCTCAGCCGTTTTATTGAGATAGCCTCAGCACACAGAAGAATACTTGAGCTGTCTTGTCTATAATTATTTTGAATGATGACACTGCGTCTCCTCAGTGTCCTGTGTCTCTCAGCTGTTTGGCAATTGAAGAGTTTAAATTATTGACCCCCCTTAACCGGAAGCTCCGAGGTATATGTTTGAATTATCTGGCGTAGGCCTTTTGTGCTCTTCCAATGTTAGATGTGAATTGGTATTTACAGTTGGAGATAACATACGAGAGGTACTTGTTGATCTTCGACTGCTCCATCGAAGAAGATGTAAGAAGCAGAGACACTAGTTTTGCTGCAGGATACGTCCTGGACAGGGCCGCACTAATTCTTTTATTTATGATTTTCGTAGTATCATCGCCTCTGAAGTCGAGTTTGATGAAAACTGACTTCTTACTGACAGCAGGTTGGTTAATCAGGTTTCTTACGTTTATTCTTCCCATATTTGTCAATGAAACTTTTTGGATAACCATTTTCTTTCAAGCAATTCTCAAGCAGCCTTAATTCACTTTCTAATTTATCAGGTAAACATACTCTTTTCGCACTGGAGAAGATCATTTTCACCAGCGTTCCTTTGTAACTAACTGGATAGAAGCTATTGAAGTTTAAGTAGAGACCACCGTACAGACAGGACAGCTCAAGTATTCTTCTGTGTGCTGAGGCTATCTCAATAAAACGGCTGAGACTTGACCTATGTGTCCAAAGAAAATCCGTCGCTGGACTCCAATTACCCTAGTGATTCATCTGTTAATAACTCTTGGTCTTCAAACTCCATCAAATTATCTTTTCTGTGGTCCCCTCTCGCCTCGTTTCTTCTATTTGAATTTCACTAGGGATAATTTTGCTTGACCTGAGTTCCGCTCACCATATCGCATCACCACCTTTTCATCTGACCTCTTAAACACCAAACTTTGATCTTCTCTTATCTAGCTATTCAACTGTTAGTAGTTTTGTTACCACTCTAACAACAAAATATCAATGAGTCTTCTAGAAACTTCTCTCTGACGATATATATATATATATATTTGTATACTGCAGCTACGTTTTCGTCCTGAGGTTTTACTTCACGATGACACTCTTATGACATGCTTGTTGATGACAAAATCATGTTAAATTTCAGTTTGACTTTTAGTTATTCAGGATTATAGATGGTGTGCAAGTGATGGCAGCCGAGGAAATAAAATCCATCCTTATTATTCAGCACCAATGTTTGTTCTTTCTTTGCTCAAATTTATAGGAGTGAACTCTTGTTTGATACTCAAATTTTCCTAACGCATTTATGAAAATTTGAAATGAAAATCAGATAGGAGTAAAACCGGTATATTGCAAGTTAGGCAGTAGCGTGAATGCACTGACATTACCATAAGCAGTAGATTGGTATTATGAATGCTTGATGACCGTGTGTTACATCTAATACACGTATACAAAATGGAATATCAATCTTTCTCACAAGCTTTCTAAGAATTGGTCAATCCTGACTAAATCTTTCAACTATCTGTTTTAAATTTAGAATGAATCAATCTAACTCGGCTCGGACTCGGATGGTGGAGTCCATGTTAGAGTAAAGCGGAAGCCACCGATGGAACTGGTTTGAAGTAACACTACATAGAGTACAGGCAGAGGCTAAAATTCACTGATGACTGAGAGGTTGGGGGCATGTCTCGTAACCTAAAGGTCATGGGTGTTATCCCCCGTGGGGTCATGGATACGCACTGCTGAAGTTAAATACATATATATTCTATATTAATAATTGGCAACCTCATTCAATAAAACATGAGATATTTCAAGAAGTTAGTGACTCATCTCCTCTAATTCATTTTGATGATACCTAAAATTGAAAACCATAATTGAATTAGGTTGAAAATTTGCAAGGAGTCTGATTTGCATGGCATTTAAGACAATGTTGCGTTGGTTAAAATGGAACCACATTTTGTAGCCCAAATTTTGGAGTTCTAGAATGAGACTGTTGGACTGTGCGTCGGTGGCACAGTGGTTAGGACTTTCACCGACCGTGCACATGTTCCGAGGTTCGATCCCCTGCCAACACACCTGATATCTATGGTTGGCCTGCAAAATTTGGGCTACCGATATCCATGCTGAAAATTCCATACTTGTACCAAAAATACAGTGTGGATTCAAGCTGTAATCAAAAATAAAAGAATACTGTGTCAGTTAAGCAATTTCAACGGACCAATGGATAGCCTTAAGTGTTAAACTGATGAATAATAACACCTTACCTTCTCTTAGTTAAACCTACCTGAAAATGGCAGTCCATCCATGTCAATCAACAACATTTTAATAATAGTAACTCAAAGGTAGTAGAAATCTACTATACTATACTATATCATGTTATATGTTGAAACGCATTACCTTCACTTCATTAGAGATTCTAGCGAAGTCATATCTTTGTTGTATTTTTGGAATTGTTTAGTTCGTACGAAATCTAACCTTCGAAATAGTGAATAATGATGCTTTTGTGTGGTCATTGAAGCAGACTTAATACATGCCAGCATTAACCAGTCATATTCTTATGTTTAAGTTATTTCTCGTCAAGTTCCATTATACATTTTGGTAAATGAATATAATCTTAGAGTTCAAATACTTTACTCATTAATGCATCACAGTGGTAACTTTGTAACAACAGAAGACAAGGGTCAGGCAACAGATCGTTTATTTAGGAAATCAACAGATATTTATAGATTTTCATGTAGATTATTATAGATTATTGAGAGCGAATGAACACAGTCATCTAATTTGTGGTTTCTTGCTGAACGTTAATCTTTCATCTCTTTGTAGCCGTTTTTCGAGGTTCAGATTATCTATCTGCAAATCGTATCCGCCTACTCAAAGTCTGCTGTGATTGGTTGTTGAATCAATCTTTGTTCTTATTCTTCTCACGACCAATATTGAGGACATAAACAATGACGTAAATTACTAATTTGGCTAGCAGCCAGCTCTCACTACAACTTATCCCTGTAAATATGAGCATTTTTGTAGGTAAATTTATTTGAAATATATATTCTATTTCAGGTTGAACTACAACCTGGCATCTGTTTGAGAACTATCGAAAACCAAGGAGTACTGTACAGTCGTTTCATTCTAATATTGGAATCTTTGGCTGTATGCACTCACAATAACGATATAGAATCCAACCATCCAAGATACGATGCAAGCCTTTTTGCCATTGAACCACTGTGGCGAAATCAAACTTTTTACGAATTCTAATTTCTCACTCCTGTAAATGATATCGGTTCTTGCTCTAACAATTAAAAATTCATTCTGTTTGTTTCATACTTTTGTCTGGCCCCCAAATCTTATGTTATGCATAACCTGAGTTCATGACCTAACTCCAGGGGGCGCGTCTGTTACAAGATCACACTCTACTAACTACTCAATTTCCTTCATTACTACAGTTTGCAACCAGCATGAGAAAACCGTTTCTTCACCAATTCACAGATTATAATATAATATTATTTTACACGTGCCTTGGGTGGTGCAGTGATGGAATGCTCACCAACGCACAACACAGCAATACAAAATCACTCAGCTGACCCAAAAACCACCCTGATCAAATCAGTTAATTAATATAATCTTCTGGAGAGTGTGTCTTTCGAGTACATGATATTTTCTCTAAGTGTTTCAAGTCAGGTCATGAGATGGAAGGCTAAACGGTAAGTAAGGTGACCTCATAATTTAAAGGCTTTGGGTTTGAACCTTGGTTTGATCATGGGTGTGTACTGATGAAAAGTCCCGAACTGGCGGTGCGCAGCCGCCCACTACTTCCTTGTTTTCAATGATTCTCAAACTGATTTCAGCAACTAATCTAACTTGGAGCCAATCAAGTCCCTGCAAATCAACAATCTGAATATTTCTGAGAATGAATTTAAACAGAAAAACCAGTGGAAGCTGGGATGACTGTACTTATTTATTTCCTGTCTATCATCGGTGAATGACCGCACAATTTTCTTTTGAAGGAATAGTAATCAGCACTTAATTATTAACTGCAAACATTTTCCGACATGATAAGGAGCTTGGGTGTCAACGATGGTGAGCACTGAATCAGCAACATATGGTTTGTTTGTATGAACTGTTCTCCATTTAACAGGAAATAATAATGGCGGCCGCTACCTAGCAGTAAGCTAGTTACTAGAAGACTGGAGAAAATGTTCTGCCTAGTAACTCTGTTCTGCTTCGTTGTTGGCGAAATAATAAACAATCCACGAATTTCCAATCCTTTTTCTGATTTTTTCGCATCGGTCACCGCACACATTCTAAGGCAATGATTAGTCTTCTAGGATCAGCGCTAGGTATGTGATTCTTTCCGATCTCGATATGTGACACAGGTGAAAACGCATATTGATTAGGATTCTGTTTTTGTGCAAGATGATTATCAAAAAACGATTATTATTTTGAAAAATAATAAAAACTCTTTTTCTCAATTCTACATCCGATGACATCAAATGAAAAAAAATCGGTGTAGATTCAATATCCTAAAGAGTAATCACCATGGGACAGCTGGTAAAGAAAAAGCCTCTGGATAATACGCTAACAATAAACCATCTAAAAAATATACTACTCAGCAGATATGTTGAAGGAACTGGAAATGGACTGGACAGTTGTTAAGGAGACATCCGATAGAGATGACACTTCAGACCATCTAATGAAACATTAACAGGAAGCGATGAGTCTAGGGCCTGAGAGTGAAATAGAGGTGATCATGTGCAGAGAAACTGAAAGGTTGCTAGCAATCATGCCGCCATTTGAAGTTATTAGCAAGGAATTGAATGAAATAGAGAAGTGACGCTAAAGCCCTATGTTCCACATGAAACGCGAAGAACGAATAATTAACGATAATAATGAATGGTATATTGATGCAAGCCACAGGCTTATGAATACACCAATAAAGAACAATTTTATAAACTTGAGAGATATGAACACCTCCAGAAAATGTTACGAAAATATTTTTCCTGTCTTATTCAAGTCTTTTGATTGGCTTGTCCGGATAGTAAAGTAAAATACATAGTCACGTCATCCTGGGGAGAATAAGAGATTCACTAAATTCAGAACTCTGCTATCCACTGGAACAAACTGGATTCAGGAAAGGCAAATCATGCGCTGATGGAATTACAACTCTATATATCATCATCGAAGAAAAGCACAGAATAGTGGTTAAACCTGTACCTTGAATTCATCGACTTAGAAAGGGCCTTTGAGAGTGTTGACCGGAAAGTAATTTGAAAACTACTTCAAGACTACGGCGTGCAGTGCTCCAAATCGTTATCAACATCATTCAGCAGCTGTCTTAATGGAAATGCCACGCGTCAGGTTATCTACAACGGAAACCTCAGTCAGGCGTTCGAAGTAAGTACAAGAGTAAGAAAAGCTAGCTGTACATTATCACCGATGATATTCTACATTGTGGTGGACTGGATTATGCGTCAGACTGTGCACTGGAAGTGAGAAGATAGGAATACACTGGACCAACAGTAAGAAGACTTTAGAAGATCTGGATTTTGCTTGTGGATGATTTATGTTTCATGTCATGCAAATTCAAAGACCTACAGGTGAAAACCAACAAACTCTCTGAAAAGGTTGACAGGTAGCAAAGACAGAACTCCAGGTGAACAAATGAGAGACGAAAACGATGAAGATTACCAAACAACAGCAATAACAGCAACCAGAACCAATCACCACCAATGAGAGATATTTAACAGAGGTTACCGCCTTCACTTATCTAGAAAGCATCGTATCAACTACAGACGGGACGGATGAAAATTTCAAAGTCAGTCAGTCAGAATCGAAAAGGCAAGATACGCCTTCATCAAGCTGAAACCAGTTTGGATATCTTCCTCACCCTGCAGCATAAATGTTAAGTCAGCCATTCTATGAGGGTCAGAAGTTCGGCCAGCGTTTCACGTAAAGAATTTCTAACACGTTACAGACTCTTGTCAACAGGTGCTTTCTCTCGGCCCATATTGAGAATCAAATGGCTAGCCAGAAATAATCAGCAACAAGAAGCCCTGGCAACAAGCCAAGTAAGAGCCGATTAGTCAACAAATATGTAGGAGGAAACGGACACTCATTGGGAATACGTTAAGGAAGCCGTCAAATGACATCGTGCACTAAGCAATTGGTTGATTGGAATCCCAGTGGGAACCAACGAGTGGGTTGTTGATGCGAGGTTGACATGGAGGAGATCTTGTGGGGAGAAAGAGATGAGAGATTATGGACAATCGTGGATCCAGGTGAAGAGCACGGCAGATAATAGAAGGAAGTGGAGATGTGTTGTTGAAGCCACATGTCCTACTCGGAACCCAAGGGGATACTAATAAAAATAATGAAAATCAGGGCAGTTTCTATTTCTGTTGCTGAACCAATCGGTGATTATACTTATACCATAGAATTTATATAGCCGACGATAATAATTTATTAACTTTAGTAAATCATTTAATTTGACATTTAATATAACTTGTTTTTGTAATAAATTAAACATACCCAATGATAAAAAGACATCGGTAGTTCAAAGCAGAATTCTCGCCAGTCACACGTCAGGTCTAAATTCTATTTCCAGTAGGAATACTCCTAAAGTTCACCTAGTTTACAGGCCTGTAGGGAATCCACTAAGTAATTTAGCGTTCGCACCCTCTATAAAACCCTCACCACTACTGATGTGTCGAAATTTGAAGCTCCGTATTCATTTTGAAGTGCAAAGGACTTTAAATGTTGTGGAAAGCATACTTAATGTAAGGGAGAATCGATTTCATTGCCAAATATTATTAACAATGTATGATCACATGAATGCTCACAGAATATTTTCAGTGTTTTAATTCGCCTACTTATCAGTAGTACAAAAGATACAGAAAAATATCCAGCTCCATGTAACTTATCATACAGCGGTTCAATGTTTTGCTAACGCGTATACACTAACTTGCATGTAAATACAGGTGCATCAGCTGAATAGTGTTGTATTTGATGGCAGAATTGTTTATGAGGCAAAATAATATATAGTGAACGCAAAATATAGAATCCTTACATTGGAACTTCTATATGCTATATGTCTCATACTCTGTATCTAATTGTGTACTTCAATTCATGTGTATATGCATAGTCAGTTACGCTGAAAGAGAAAGACCAGTTGACGTCAGACTCTTTAAGCATGAGGCAAAAAGCCTCCGATTAAAGAGGATGAACAATTTGAAAACGCCGATCATCAAACAACCGAATGATAGAGAATCCTGAGGAAACATATTGGAAGCATTCAGTATAATTAGGTGATTTTCGGTTTCTTGGTATATTCATTGGGCTTCCACAACAGACCTGATATTCAAGTCTTTGAGTTCTACTGACTATATCTCACTACAGATTACGTCGTCACTTATTCATCAGACTTCCTATACTCTAAGCTTTGATTTATTTTTCAGCTTTCTGAGTTCTCCCCACAGTACTGGGGGACTGATTCCTGTCGATAAACTTGAGTATTTAGAAACCATATTATGGCTCGTTTGCTTAAACGCCACAAGTTCAAACCAACAGAAGAAAAACCACGAAATAATATTCATTCATGTCATTCTGCTCAAACGTTTGTTCTTTCCCTATTAGATCGTAAAGTTTGTGCATGAAGTTTTCCTCATCTTTTGTCTTTTTTTCATGCCTTCCGCATCTCTTCTCGATTGTTTTCACCTCTTCACAACCTGATGCAATGCTCCAATACTCAAGATTTTTTGAAGACGTCACTAACATATTACTCACAAATTTTTGTTAGTAGCACAGGCATACTAGCAGAAAAATACAGAGCAGAAGATATGATTTGATAATAATAATTATTTCGGAAATTATTATATTTGTCTTATTATGTAGTGTGTTATTCTAAGAGAATCTCAGAATGGTATCTGAATGAATATGAATGAGCTATTAACTCCTGTTTTTGAATGTTAACGCAGGAAAATTAACGTAGGACATGAAATTGTGGAAAATTATATCTGCTTTGATCAAAAATGACATATAACACAAACGATGGTGATCTTTGAAATTATTTAGATTACAAATCATCATTTACATAAACTTTTATTAATAATGGTGTCATAATCATGATCATTATGAGCAGTAGTTTGTGCTCGAAACGTTATGAGTTAATATTACTGTAGGACACTGTGTGATTTATCAAAATAAAATCTTATCTATAATGGAGTTATATTGACAGCTGTTGTTTCGAGACGGAACAAGCCCTGTTGCCAACTGTTTGCCTTCTGTTTTTCTTTGGTTCTTTCTTTCTTTCTTCACATGTCTGTGCTTTCGTGTCACGGTGGTTGTAGACTCACAAATTTACTGGGTAAGAAATTTCGTTAGTTCCAGAGACTCGTATGGAACCTGTCCCCAGACTAATGATGAAACTTCCATGATCAAACATCCCGTATCGAAGGATAATTAATTAGTAGTCAACAGCATTGAATATTCAAGTGTTGTTTTTCGAGGATTTGTTCTGTTTCAAATTAAATCACAAGCAGACATCGGTTAAAGAACCACTGGTAGATATCTCACTATTTATCAGTTTTCTGAAATCCCTACAAACCAACACTTAAAGTTTTCTGAATGTTTGACTGTGAACAATTTATTCTCCACTTTAATTCATGAACCAGACCACAAAGATTAATATGACTGTGAGAGTGTAGTGAACAAAATTCTTTACATCAGAATTCTAACAGCTCTAATTACGTTCAATGACTTAACAAAATGTGAATAGTACACCAAAAAATAGTTCAAACAAGTATATACTACTTAACAATTGGTGGATGGTGGCTAGTAGTGGAATCCAGGATGCGCATTTCGTCCTAATTGGGACTCGTCAGCTGGATGTACCTGCATTTCTCAGTGAGTGATGATGTTCCCACCGAGGCTCGAACCCAGTGCCCATAGTTTCAAACGCCAAAGCGTTATCCACTAGACCACTTGGGCCACGACGGGAAAATCAAAAATTCAATTCAATAATTAATATATGAACCGTTGCACAAGAGGTGGCTCTCGTGGCCCGGGTGGTCTAGTGGATAACGCTTTGGCGTTTGAAACTATGGGCACTGGGTTCGAGCCTCGGTGGGAACATCATCACTCACTGAGAAATGCAGGTACATCCAGGTACACCCAAGTAGGACGAAATGCGCATCCTGGCTTCCACTGCTAGCCACCATCCACCAATTGTATACAAATCAAATCCCCAGACATCGTCGAAGCATCTGCACAAGAAGCCGATATGTCAACCTGAGACCGAACACTTCGGTCCAATCAATCGACGGGAAAATCAAAAATTCAATTCAATAATTTATATACTACTTAATTTTATTAAGTAAGATGAAGTTAAAATGTGAAAAGGTAGTATAGCAGACAAAATAGCTTTAATTACAGGTTACAGGCTTAGCACTCGAATGCTAGCCAACCACTCATTTGTTCAGTTTTCCAATCCCCGGCCGATTTACTCCTTTACCTCCCTTAGCCAGTAATAAGACTAATAAAGAGGGAAGGCTGATCATGAGACTAGCAACCCCACGCGGTAAAAGTCGATACCACTGCTTCCGAAACTTCAAAGCTCTAGCTTGAATCCCTTGGTTCATTGGGATAGTAAAGGATAAAATTTAAATAAATAAAAAGTACACGTTTCGGACACATTAGCTAAATGTACTCGCTTCCCATTGGGTATACTTGTGAAACGAATAGGAGAATACTGAATTTCTTGTGAATTATGTGGGTAAATGGTTAAACGCTAACCGACCAGACATGATTGGCTGCTTTAATTTCCAGCTGACGCATTCCCTAAACGCTTGGTTTATTAACCACTGTTAGCCCCGTAAAATAGAGCAGATTCTGTATGAGGCTAGTAAATCAACCCCCTTAGGAGAACAATATCCCCGTTACTGATAGTTCCAGTCTTGAAGCTTCAAGTCCCACTCGGAACGCACAGATACGAAAAAAGGAATTTATCATAATGCTAAATGTGAGTGATTAGATCCAACTCGTTTTTTGTATGAAAAATAAGAAACGGATTTTAACGCTTGGAAAAGTATCGTTCTCATTTCCAAACTTGTTCAATATCTTCAATTTTTATATTTTACTTGACATCCTAATTATGCAGTAGTGAATTATGTATTAACTAACTGGTAGTAATAAGTAATCTATGCACTGTTTGGA
Source organism: Trichobilharzia regenti (assembly GCA_944472135.2). NCBI lineage: Eukaryota > Metazoa > Platyhelminthes > Trematoda > Strigeidida > Schistosomatidae > Trichobilharzia > Trichobilharzia regenti. Next base: position 41,585,748 of record OX235262.1, on the reverse strand, counting down.
TTTATTGCTTTCTAAACTGATAAGGGAGTGTTAAAATACGCAGACCACGAGCCCCCCCCCCCTGAAACCTATACTTTCAATGATAAATTCACTATACCACAAATTAGCACAGTGGCTATGTGAATTATTGCAGCCTTTGCGAAAAAGCTTTGGGACGTATATAGTTTCTGATTCACTCCACTTTATTAAGCAAATTAAAGACCTCTATGTAACTGGTAAGCATCTGATCTATTTCAATGTGACTTCCCTATTCACAAATGTTCCAATCATTTAGACTAAATGACTTTATATGTGGAGAAGCTAACGACGCATCCATTTCAATATCGGAATTGAAATATCTAAGATAATCTTAATGATATTTTTATCATTTGTGAAAGCAAATCAATCACAATAGCAAACGAGGAAAATGGTAACATTAAATTACTAGGTATTTCTCTAATGAAAAGGACTGATGGCACAATGGAAAGATCTATATTAAGAAAGTCTTCATAGACGGGATAGCGCATACATTTGAAAAGTTTTGTCCTAATCCACTATAAAAAATAACTTAGTCAGAATACTATCCTATAGATCAGAAAAAATTTGATATGACAGTACAGCTGAACATGAAGTAAGGACTCTGTAGGATATTTTATATAAAAATGGATACCCTGAGAAGTTCATCAATGAATACTCTAAAGAAATAAGCCCAAGTACAACTATTCAAATAACTCAAAGAAATCTGTATAAATTAATTCTGCATTCAAAGGAGATAATATACAAGAAATGGTCGAATGAAGACACTCTGACTCTACCATTATAATATGTTTTACTTGTTAAATGTTACTACTGTCATTATTTATCCTACCTATTTATGTTACTACTCCTTATTCATTTAAAACTATCGTTTATCAATACCACTTACGTAACTCGTTTTAACATCATTACTATTACCATTACTGTTATTATCAATATTATCATTACTAACATTATTCAGGTCTCAATTCTTGATGCATTCAAGTTCTTTCTTTGATGACCGATTGTTTACTTAAGTGATGTAATTGAATCATAATGCATTTCCATCTGAATCTTAATCTCTCATAGTCCTTTTCCCTTATCTATTTGAACATGACCTGAAGAACATTTGTAAGTGTCGTTTTGCATGATTAATTCAATATAATTTATTCACTTAACAGTCTTGTATCTTCTAATGTAATTCTAATGGTATACGTTTCTCTCTGTATTGAGAATTCAGCTAAAGAGTTCAACTGGAATTTAATGAATTCATTAAATTCCGCTTTACTAACCTTTGTTGCGCTTGTTTTAAATTGGTGTAGGGAAATAAATGTTTCCAATAATGCTGTGATTTGTATTCAATATGAAATGGAACAGAAACTCACCTAGAGACTGAATACTATCTGCCTCCTGAGCCTAGAGAAGAAAATTAGAAAACGGCATGGTCCAAGCCAAGTGATAATATCTGTTTTTACCAATACTCAAATAGTTAAGCCAGTTAGACGTTATTTTCTACTACAAGTTAACTAATCTACTCTTGCACTCCTCCAGGCCAGTAACTAAATCTGCCTCTGTCATCAGTTAGAATTTTAGAAATCATGACAACCAAGTTGGTATAGAACATTGTCAGACCTACATGCAGTCCAACTTCCTCTTTAAATACGTTTTCAATCATTTGGAATAGACTACCAGTTAATGTGACTGATACAAACACACTTCCAGTATACATCTCTTCAGTCACCAAACTCCCCAAAGATGATAATGTTCACCTCCATTGACTCCTTCACCTTCTTACTCACCCCGTATTAATATATTACGGTTATTAAACGTATGAGTAACAATAAACCTCATTAATATTATTGGAAGAACATGATAAACTCTTCTAGCAAGGGAATAAATATTAGTTCATACATGTAATATAAAAGTTGTCATAACACTACCAGTCAGTTGGTGTATCAATAGAAATCATGGTTTCTATACAAAGTATATATATATATATATATACATATATATAAATCACTCCTTGAGGACTCTTCTGCTTCTTACTGTGCTGTTGTCAACTGCCTCCTTTTCGCCTCTCACCATTTTAGCTTCTATATGATTTTCTGGACTATGATAAGGAATTAAGATATTGGGCGACTTACAATCTCAATCTAAAGAGATCTACAAACTTAAATGGTCCCAAATCCTACAACAGCCTCGCAAAATACCCATTAATTTCTTTTGCAATGCATCTTGGATGACACTTGTGGAATATTATCTTCATACCAATAAATAAATCCCAAGCAATACCTGTATAACGCCAATAAATCTGGTAATTTAGGAGATAATGAACATATGCTGATTGATGCATCTATAATCTCACTGGCTTGTCTGATGACATATTCCAGCTCCTTTATGCTCAACTTTTCATTTTATAGGGATTAGTTGACCATTCTTGTAGCTCCTAGTCACGTAAGGACTCAAAATTACCTGTTGGTATAAAAAACTTCTTTGTACATCTAACTGGTCACTGAATGCTGTGTTGAGTCGCTAGCAGTTATTTTGCTAAATACATTATTATCAGTAAACTAGCTAACGTTTTAGACACAGTTTTGTCACTTAATGAATAACGTACCATACCTATCACCACCAAAGCAAACTTCAATAATGCCGAGCATTCTGTTAAATTTAATCAATAACGATGCTCAGTACAACACTGTGTACATTGCTTCTGGCTGTGTAAAATGACTTTATAGGTAATATTCCAACAACTTACCTTATATATATATATATATATATATATATATATATATATATATATATATATTGTGCAGTTTAATAACTTTAAATATAATTACTCCATGTATCTATTACTTATCATATTGATGATACTTGTGAACTGGCATCCTTCATGGACAGAAACTGAAGATATATTATAATCCTTCTCTATCATCTACCAGGTACCAAATACTCCAAACAGCAGAGGCTATCGCTTTTCGTCTTAAACAACCTGAGCACTGTGTGCAAAAGAATTTCAGCCACTACTGCTGCCCTGACCTTCTTCAGGGGAGACTGATTTTCCTAGTATTCAGTGTATTGTTATGTTTATGCCACTAGACTGTAATCCATTGTTGTGATTATTATTGATTTGATTTTGTTTTAACAACATTAATTTACTTACTATAATGTTTACATAACTGTAGAATCCGATGAAGAATAGGTTATCGAAAATAGTATTCTTTGTTTAGTAACCATTCTTTTGAAGAAAATTTTAATTGGCATTTTTAATTAAATATTATTAAATAATCGAAAAAGCAAGGCAAGCTTTCATTACTCTTAAGTCTGTTTGGAAGTCAACAGTGCTCAGCACGAAAATGAAAATAAGATCCGGATTTTCAACTCCAATATGAAGTCAGTGCTACTCACTATACGCATCAAGGACTTGGCGCGTCCTAAAGAGCATCTCAAACAAACTTCAGACCTTCACTAACAGTTGTTTTCGCTCAGTACTCAAGATCAGATGGCCATCCAGAAAAAGATCAGCAACAGGGATCTCTGGCAATGAGCGAACCAACCCAGTAGAAACCGATTGTACAACAAATAGGCAGGAAGAAATGGAGATGGATTGGCGGGCCATACTCTGAGGAAACCACCAAGTGACATCACTAGACAAGTCATTGCTCGAGTGGAATCCGAAAGGGAAGCGGCGAGTTGGTCGTCAGTGCAAGGGTGACTTGGAGGAGGTCATGTGAGGAGGAGATGAAAGCATGTGGGCAGACTTGGAGAGGGGTGAAAAAGTTGGCAGAAAACAGAAAGTAATGGAGGTGCGCAACTGAAGCCCTATGTTCCGCTAGGAATTAAAGGATATAATAATAATAATCGATTCGATTGGTTACATGAGGTTGACTATCAGAAAATCCAAAATATCCGAACTTTTCTTAATATGCTTCAAAAGATATGGAAACAATTATCTGAATCAGAAAAAATAGTTGGAATGACAAGTGTGTATGATCTGCTAAAGTCTATGAGTAGGTTCACACCGAGATTACATGACCTAACGAAAGTGCACAAAAACGATTTACCACTTCGACCAGTACTAAATGGGCTGAACTCGAAATACCTTGCGATAGTTAAACAGTTTGTGAAACTCTTCTGTCCTCTGCACAATGAATTGGTAGTAAGTAGTATAGTTTTGAATTTGTTTAAAGGAATAAGAAATTTTAATGTGAGCGATAAATTCAAAATAAGGTTTATCAGTTATTAGTTCTCTTGAGCGTAGGGCTTCAAAAGACCATCTATATTTCATTTGAAGTTGATTCCATGAGTGCTCATAATTTCTCAATTCACATTCACATGATGTTCTTAGGTACCCAACTCATCGTTTCTCATTAGAACTCCAGTAGAAACATGACCTGGCGCGCAATATCACTCAGCAGTCTCCTTAGCATGTACTAATCCATCTCAATTTCTTTCTGCTTATATGTTGATTGACAGATTCTTTGTTGGTTCATCGCCAAAGTTTCTTGTTGCTAACTTCAGTGTGAAACCAGAGAAGGCAGCTGTTGGTAAAAGTCTAAAGTCTCTCCAAACTTCTTTCGTAACGCGCCAAGTCTCCGGACTGATTCGAAGATCCGAATCATGTTCCTCAAACTGATCACAAAAGATTCCCAAACTCTTTCTACAATGGTGAAGATCTATCTCACACTATTGATCCGGTTCCGACATTCTGATCAAAGTTCTCGTCCACGGTTGAAACAATGCTTTCTAGATAAATGAATGAAGTAACCTCTCTCGAAATTTCTCACATCTACAGTGATTGACGTTTCTTTCTGCTGTGTTTATTTTTACCTTATGCTTACCTGAAGTCCTGTCTCTTCCAACTGCTTCTTCCACCAGTTTGTTGACTTTCGCCTGTAGGTTTCCGACTTTGTGCGACATTAGAAATAAATCGTCCGTGAAGACCCAGTGCTTCTATTGTCTGCTTATTGGTCTAGCATATTCTTGTCTTCTTGTTCCTCATCGTCTGCCACATGATACAGTGCATCACAGTCTGGAATATCATTAGTGAGAGTAAGCAGCCTTGTCTTTCCCCGGTCTCGATTTCAAAGTTGTCACCAAGCTTTCTTTTGTGAAACACCTGATGAATCGAACATTTAGGTGAGCATTTACGTCGGTAACTCTATTCTAATTGAAAGTTATGCCATTTCTGAAATTGAACCTACGCTTGCAAAATTTGCTCATACACTCAGAGTCTATGTTACACTTTTTGTCTTGCCTTTACTCTACTTGACATACCTTCTTACTTCAGTAATGATCTATCCAAAAACCTTTTTCCATAATCCCTATCGCCAATAGTGAATGTATTTTTTGGATTTGTTGAAGTTTCTCAAGGCATTCAGAAACAAAAGAGAGAAGACAACAGAAAACAGAAAGATCAGCAGTAAAAATTATTATTATTATTTAGATATAAGTATTCTTCAATTTACACTTTAGATGTAGTGTTCCACTTTTATGACAGCTTCAAAAGATGGAATAGTAATATACAAGTGCTTTTGATGAATAAGAACCTGAAATCCCATGGTTTTACTTCCAGTCACGAGATGCGCTCTCTGGTAAACACCCAGAGAAATCGAATTGTTTACGCAATCTACATGTATATACATATATATATTTACAAATGTAATAATAAATTTACAAATGGCATCCTTCATGGACAGAAACTGAAGATATATTATAATCCTTCTCTATCATCTACCAGGTACCAAATACTCCAAACAGCAGAGGCTATCGCTTTTCGTCTTAAACAACCTGAGCACTGTGTGCAAAAGAATTTCAGCCACTACTGCTGCCCTGACCTTCTTCAGGGGAGACTGATTTTCCTAGTATTCAGTGTATTGTTATGTTTATGCCACTAGACTGTAATCCATTGTTGTGATTATTATTGATTTGATTTTGTTTTAACAACATTAATTTACTTACTATAATGTTTACATAACTGTAGAATCCGATGAAGAATAGGTTATCGAAAATAGTATTCTTTGTTTAGTAACCATTCTTTTGAAGAAAATTTTAATTGGCATTTTTAATTAAATATTATTAAATAATCGAAAAAGCAAGGCAAGCTTTCATTACTCTTAAGTCTGTTTGGAAGTCAACAGTGCTCAGCACGAAAATGAAAATAAGATCCGGATTTTCAACTCCAATATGAAGTCAGTGCTACTCACTATACGCATCAAGGACTTGGCGCGTCCTAAAGAGCATCTCAAACAAACTTCAGACCTTCACTAACAGTTGTTTTCGCTCAGTACTCAAGATCAGATGGCCATCCAGAAAAAGATCAGCAACAGGGATCTCTGGCAATGAGCGAACCAACCCAGTAGAAACCGATTGTACAACAAATAGGCAGGAAGAAATGGAGATGGATTGGCGGGCCATACTCTGAGGAAACCACCAAGTGACATCACTAGACAAGTCATTGCTCGAGTGGAATCCGAAAGGGAAGCGGCGAGTTGGTCGTCAGTGCAAGGGTGACTTGGAGGAGGTCATGTGAGGAGGAGATGAAAGCATGTGGGCAGACTTGGAGAGGGGTGAAAAAGTTGGCAGAAAACAGAAAGTAATGGAGGTGCGCAACTGAAGCCCTATGTTCCGCTAGGAATTAAAGGATATAATAATAATAATCGATTCGATTGGTTACATGAGGTTGACTATCAGAAAATCCAAAATATCCGAACTTTTCTTAATATGCTTCAAAAGATATGGAAACAATTATCTGAATCAGAAAAAATAGTTGGAATGACAAGTGTGTATGATCTGCTAAAGTCTATGAGTAGGTTCACACCGAGATTACATGACCTAACGAAAGTGCACAAAAACGATTTACCACTTCGACCAGTACTAAATGGGCTGAACTCGAAATACCTTGCGATAGTTAAACAGTTTGTGAAACTCTTCTGTCCTCTGCACAATGAATTGGTAGTAAGTAGTATAGTTTTGAATTTGTTTAAAGGAATAAGAAATTTTAATGTGAGCGATAAATTCAAAATAAGGTTTATCAGTTATTAGTTCTCTTGAGCGTAGGGCTTCAAAAGACCATCTATATTTCATTTGAAGTTGATTCCATGAGTGCTCATAATTTCTCAATTCACATTCACATGATGTTCTTAGGTACCCAACTCATCGTTTCTCATTAGAACTCCAGTAGAAACATGACCTGGCGCGCAATATCACTCAGCAGTCTCCTTAGCATGTACTAATCCATCTCAATTTCTTTCTGCTTATATGTTGATTGACAGATTCTTTGTTGGTTCATCGCCAAAGTTTCTTGTTGCTAACTTCAGTGTGAAACCAGAGAAGGCAGCTGTTGGTAAAAGTCTAAAGTCTCTCCAAACTTCTTTCGTAACGCGCCAAGTCTCCGGACTGATTCGAAGATCCGAATCATGTTCCTCAAACTGATCACAAAAGATTCCCAAACTCTTTCTACAATGGTGAAGATCTATCTCACACTATTGATCCGGTTCCGACATTCTGATCAAAGTTCTCGTCCACGGTTGAAACAATGCTTTCTAGATAAATGAATGAAGTAACCTCTCTCGAAATTTCTCACATCTACAGTGATTGACGTTTCTTTCTGCTGTGTTTATTTTTACCTTATGCTTACCTGAAGTCCTGTCTCTTCCAACTGCTTCTTCCACCAGTTTGTTGACTTTCGCCTGTAGGTTTCCGACTTTGTGCGACATTAGAAATAAATCGTCCGTGAAGACCCAGTGCTTCTATTGTCTGCTTATTGGTCTAGCATATTCTTGTCTTCTTGTTCCTCATCGTCTGCCACATGATACAGTGCATCACAGTCTGGAATATCATTAGTGAGAGTAAGCAGCCTTGTCTTTCCCCGGTCTCGATTTCAAAGTTGTCACCAAGCTTTCTTTTGTGAAACACCTGATGAATCGAACATTTAGGTGAGCATTTACGTCGGTAACTCTATTCTAATTGAAAGTTATGCCATTTCTGAAATTGAACCTACGCTTGCAAAATTTGCTCATACACTCAGAGTCTATGTTACACTTTTTGTCTTGCCTTTACTCTACTTGACATACCTTCTTACTTCAGTAATGATCTATCCAAAAACCTTTTTCCATAATCCCTATCGCCAATAGTGAATGTATTTTTTGGATTTGTTGAAGTTTCTCAAGGCATTCAGAAACAAAAGAGAGAAGACAACAGAAAACAGAAAGATCAGCAGTAAAAATTATTATTATTATTTAGATATAAGTATTCTTCAATTTACACTTTAGATGTAGTGTTCCACTTTTATGACAGCTTCAAAAGATGGAATAGTAATATACAAGTGCTTTTGATGAATAAGAACCTGAAATCCCATGGTTTTACTTCCAGTCACGAGATGCGCTCTCTGGTAAACACCCAGAGAAATCGAATTGTTTACGCAATCTACATGTATATACATATATATATTTACAAATGTAATAAAATTTTATTGATACCGAGTAAAGTAAATAGATTGTAGATATGATATATTCACAAGAGTTAAGATTATTTGCCTTTGATAAACATTTGTATACATTCATATCTGTTTGTACACATCACTCTCCTGGAAGAAAAATTTAGATGAAGAGATGAGGGATAATAGCCTGTCATTTTATAGTAATGGCTTGTAAATCTGATTGTGTAGTAAGATAAACATTAGTGAAATTCATCTGGCCTTCAGATAAATTCAAATCAAGAAAATTACCGGCTTAGTTTGTTTCATTACACTGCACTTTGCATAGTTTATTGATTTGTTGATTACTCTCCGAAAAATACAGGTTTATTATTATTCTGTTCACCTTGTTATTCACTTTTTTTCAATTAATCACTATTTGCTAATTCATATCGGTCATAGTATGACACAGGGCAGAAAGTGAGATGCGAGAAGACAAGAATAAGTTAGAGCAGTAAGAAGACTTGAAGTACAGGACATCGCGGATGATTTATGCCTAATGTCACACAAACTTTCAAAAGAAGCAGGCGACCTTCACCATTCAGAAAACAATTTGAAAATCTGTTGTGATCAGCTTGAGGAACATGATTCGGAATTTCAAAACTGATGTCAAGTCATTTAGTGCTTTTTTACGGTTCAAAGCATTTCCAACAGGTTACTTTAGACTCTCAATAACTGCCCACTCCCCTAGATGCTGAAAGCCAGATGAACAGTCAGAAGCACCAAGTACCTCTTTAGGGTCACAAAACAACCAACAACCTATTACTCAATAAATAACCCAAAGGAGATTGCCATGGATCGGACACATGCTTAAGAGACCTTTCAGTGGCATTGCGAGCTGAACAGGCCCTTGAGCGGAATGTGAGTAGGAAACGATGAATTGATAGTATGTCGGAAGGCGACAAGGAGAAGATCAGGATGCGAACTTATGGGCAATTTGGGGGCCAGCCAAAAAGAACTGCAGCGAAGAAGATGAAATGTAAATATGTTGTTGAAGCTCTATATTCCATTATGAACCTAAAGGAATAATATAGAGGCTTCGGTTTCTAATTTTTATCACTGATAAGTATGGTTTGCAGTCCCGTAATTTTTTTATTCGTAGCAGTCCTAGTTGAATTTAGGTCCTCAAACTTCTTTGAATTCTCAGAAGCCGTGTCGTTTTATTGAATGGGTAAGGTCCATATCCTCACACCCAACCCTTCATCTTTTCCTGGCTCACTATCGGCTAACTATCTGTGTGAGGTTTATGGGTGCATCAGCTAGGAATCAAACCAGTACCATATGCGTGATCAATGAGTATTCCACACTTGAATCACAGGTGTTCAACAGTTGAGGATATTATTATTATTACATTCCTTTACTTTTCTAGTGGAATTTAAAGCCAGAGCTTTGGAGTGTCGGTAGCTGTGATGTTTATTTTTATATGATGGTGTTCCTAACTTTCCATTTTTACTGGTCTTATTACTGGCTTAGTGAGGTGAAGCAGTGCGTTGGCCGGGAATCGAATTCTGAACCTCCTGGGTGGTCGGCAAGCATCCTACCGCTATGCCGCCGACGCATCAGTTGAGGATATTAAATAATTATATTGTTCAGATAATATTGCATGGCCTTATCCAGTCATAATATGTACCAAGAGCATCATTATTAATAATCATTATTGTGTCACTGCATGTTTAACCAAAACATTTATTCTCTTGTGGAATTACACTATGCCGCAGTACCTAAATTCCCTTCATATATCAATTAAATCGAAAGTAATTTCAAAAATGCACAAACTGAAAGGCTTTATTTCCCATCTGACCAAGTTGAGTTTACACGTTAGCTGTTCAATGATAAAATAATCGCCAGCCAAGCATATGGTGTGAATTTGATTTTCAGCCGATCAACTTCCAAACCTCTTCTAATTTACAAGCTAATAGTAAAACTGGGAAAACGAAGGCTGAGCGTGGCGCTAGGAATTCCACCAGGTAAAAATAAGACCACTGTCATTGCAACATGAAAGCTTGAAACCCTATGCTCCATTCAGAATGTGAATTAAACAAAAGGTTCCTGATAATAGACGTCCATTTTCATTTGTCGAAAAGCAAATTATTGAGATAGATCATAAAAGTTGATTTTTAACACTGAGATTGTTCGGATTACATACTTAAATTTGTTGAAATTCTGGTCATAAAAAAAGCCTTAAAACTATGTTTATATGTTGCAAAATTATTTGTTATTACAGTGAACTTGCAAATACAACCCAGTTTTAAAACTAGGTGCCACCCAGATAATAAAATCTTCCCTTTTTTTTACTTCAGTCTAACCCCTTATCTGTAATTTCGACTCGTAAAATAATAACGTGACCTGTATTATGGAATTTTGACCTCTTAATCAGTGTTAAACTTTAGATAAATAAGCAATTAAGTTAGATTATGAGCTAACATCAGTTAGGAAAAACTACTGAATATCAAAGAGTCCTGAACTACTGTTTCGTCCTAGTTATGAGCTTTTCAGTAGTACATGTCCATTAACCTACCAAGGATGGAATTTTGTGACCTCATTGCAATGAATACGACATTAAGAGTAAATAACCTATCATTACTAGAGGTGGAGCTATATATCGAAGCAAGAAGTCATGAGCTATCTAGTTACCTTACAATAACTGAGTTTTCAACCAATTAAACTTGTTTCCAGAGGACCATGGGGTCATGGATGTCTACTACCGACTATTCGTAATATAGTACAATACAACTATCCGGTACTTCTTGGTTCACAATGATTCTCTAACTGGTGTCAACGCGTGAATTAACTTTAAATCAGTCAAATGCCTACAGACCAACACTTGTCAGTAAGTATGTTAAATACAAGTTTATAAGAATACTTGCAGTGTTTCAGATGAATGACGCCTACTCATAGTTTTGACAGAATTTTTAACAGGAAAAAATTACTTTAAAAAGTCATTTCCCTAGTGTAATTATTGGGACAAACTTTGGTTCTAAAAAGATAGAGAAGTTTAAAACAGAGCAGCAAAGCAGAATTTAATGAATTTGTCTAATTTTAGTAAAACTCTTCGGTCGGATACCCCGCATACAGTGATACATATATATATATATATATATATATATATATATATATATCAGTGTATATATGTGCCATCAGAAATATATTGGGAGATAAGTTATTCATAAATACACTACAGTAAATAAATCATTCAAAACGACAGGTAAGAATGTTTTACAGGCTACATCGAGATGGATAGGGGAAAGAGGGTATGAGATGCTAAAAATCAAGATTACAATGGATTGCCATTCAGCCAAATCACTACAATAAACAGTTAGTTACCAAAGAAAGAACTTTAAGGCTTTAGGTACTACAAAATGAATAGTAGTTATTAAGGAATATGAACACTGAACGTCGGTTCATTAACACTGGTAACCACTGGCGGGCAACTCGAAGGCGCGAATGGTTCAATCGTGTACAAGTTGAAAGAAGACGAAAAAATACGAATAAAAGTACTATACATTATTTGTGAAACATTTGTTTACAGACTTTGTACAGATTTTTGATTTTAACTGCCGAAGAATACAATTTCTTATTGGTCCTTGTGTTTTGGAGTTAAAGTCAATAATTGTGCCTCGTATAGTTGTTGGTTCGGAGCGTCTTCGAAAGTGATAGGAACTTAGGGTTAAGTTACTTGACAGTAGTTATAATAATAATAACACGACAAAAGAAGGCTTTAATGAGACAAGAACAGTGATAAGAGATGAAATGAAATATTCCTAATAATGATAAATATAATACCATGGTGGATTCAAAGCGACCACCGCTTCCTTCTGTACATGAAGTCTACGTTTATAAGCTCTAATTCACAAACCTCTGCAACTCTAAGCATCCTTTCGTTTCATTTTTGTCTGTTGACAACAGTGAGTGCCTTAACAGCGTTATTATCAAGTCGGTAGCCTATACGATGCTTTGTTATAGAATTTTCTGATACCCTTACTACAGCTATTTTTAGTCACTTGTGAAAGTGTTGCATCAGTCTTCCATACAACCTGTATATTCGCTTCCAAAAACACACTTAAATTAATATGTGCGGTTAGCACTTGTGAAGATTAACGACCTGTCTTTTCCAGATATTCAATACACTTACTTGATGGTGCTAAAATATATAATCTCTATTAGGAAGATACAGAGGTATATCAATATAATTGCTTCAGGTAATGGCCCCTTCAAAATGAAATTCAACTCTGAACATATCAGGGTGGCTAGCATTAAGAATTTGCCAAGTGGACGAGCCCTTAATTGGTCGGAACCCACTTCCCGATCTCCACTGTTAGCTATTACTAAAAGAAGTACCTTCAAATTAGTAGCGTCAGTAAAACGTTTGTGCACGGGGGAATAAATCAAATTAATTATAATTATATTTCAATTTCAAAATAGAAAACTTATCATTGGGTGCAAACTATTAAAATATAATTATAATTCATTTCATTTATGTCCGAACCAAGTTCACTTCTAATCGTTTGAAAAAATTTGGGCATCATATTTGATATTCATTATAACGAAGGATTCCTTATGTTTCCCAATGAATGAAAAACAAAACGACATCGTTTTTATTGACGTTTCTCTATTTAATGATTATAGCTTTATCAAGGTATTATTAAATCAGAATTTACAAAATATATATAACTACTTCATCATTTTCGCGTGCTACTAGAATCAGATACAACTATATCACAAGGATATCCTATGAACACCAGTAAAATAATTAAGAGTATACAATGCTGTATAGAATGTAATTATTTTACATTTAAAGGGAATTTATATAGACAGACAAATGGTGCTGTTATGCGTTCACCAGTCTCACCAATAGCCGCTGACCTTTTCATGAATAGATTCGAAGATAACATCTTTTCAAGTTTACTCACTCCTCAAAAATATAATTTAGACATATAGATGATATTTTTGTAGTGCTTGAACGAGATCTACACAGTTCATTCCTGGAGAAACTGAATAATCAATCTCCCAGAATCCAGTTTACTTCGGAAGTTGAATTATACGTCAGTGAATTACTATTTCCAGACTGCCTGGTTAAGAGGAGAGAAAACGGACATTTTAGTATATCCATATTCAGGAAGAAAACCCACTCCAATAAATATTTAGACTTTAAATCATCACACCCTATCAGTGCAAAGATTTCAGTTGTTTCAAGTCTTCTTAGACGAGCACACTCTCTGATAACAGATGAGCAAGAAAAATAATAAGGAATATCAAACATTACTGAAACTCTCAAGCAAAACAACTACCCAAGGAACTTCATCAACAAAATCAACACTGACATTAAGTATGGTCTAAAACACATTACGAAAAGATGAACTTCAAAAGTTGTCATTCCATACACAACATAGACGTCAGACGACATCAGAAGAGTACTCAATCAGCTCGACATTAGAGTTTTCTTCAAAACATCGGACACACTTCAAAACAACCTTGTCCATATAAAAGACCAAATCCCGAAAGATTCTCTACCTAATGGTGTCGATAAAATGCTTTGAATGTGATGCGATATACATCAGACAAACATCGCCAGAGAGAAATCAAAATCAGAAGAAATGAACACCGTAGAGCATCGTTCGACCACCAAGAAATCCAGTTAGTGAACTAGAAAAGCTTGAAAAATCTTCAGCCATAGCTCGTCTACACGATATAGAATCAGGTCCCGAAATTGATTTTGACAATATTGAAATGATCCAGAAAAGTTTCAGAAATCATACAGAATGTCTAATATCAGAAGGACTTCATATCAAATGGAATCCGAATTGTGTGAATAGGAATGATGAACTTAAACAGAATTTGACCTGGTTACAACACCCTCTCCCCCATGAAGTGACAAAATTAACACGAGCAATACCATTATATAAACATTCGCTGTTATATAATTCTACACACTTCTCAAATCCAACAATCTACACCTCGTTTATGTTATCTGAAGCTTTTGGTCAACTTGACAACAAAAAATTGCCCCCCTGCTGAGGAACGATGATTAAGTAGTTATATTTAACAGATTAGTTATAGGGTGTCAAAATAAACAGTCGTATTTGTGTGACAAAAGTGCTAGGCTGAAATTTACTACAAAATATTATAAAATGGAAGACAATAGTGCTGATTAGTCACAATACATTTTTAAAGTATAGGGTTATATATGAGCCGAGATTTTGTAAATTCTAGTTTAATAATACTTCGATAAAGCCAATAGCATTAAATAACGAAACACCTCTAAAAATAATATCGTTTTTTTTCATTCATTGGGAAATACAAGAAAACCTTAATTATAATTCATTTCAAATTATTAATAATCCTAATTATATCGTAATATTTGTTGAACAAGCCAATACACTAAAATGACACTCACACATTCGGTGAAGATGCTTCAGAGTTGGAAATCATAAAAAATGAATTAATTATGGTGAACCTGTTTGTATTATGAAGCGGATATCATGTTGAAGTCATATTAGTAAAACCATGTTTCACCACAAAATATGATCATTATTATTCAATTCCTTTGTGTTCGGAGTGGAATATAGGGTTTCATGCTAGAGCTTTGAAGTTTCAGTAGCATTAGTGCCTCGAACAGAGTAAAATTGTGAGCCTCGCACCCAAACCTCCGCTTTTGTGTGACTTAAAGCCATCTAGGGAAGGAAAAAGTGTTAACCTGCTGGGAGTCGACCCCTGGACAACGTGCATGGTTCGTTCATGTTCTGTTGCTGAACCCGTGATTCACTGTACAAAACTATAGTCAGAGAAATTAAAAATAAAACATATGGTTCAGGTAGTGAGACTACACATTTGAAGTACTCCTGTGACGTAATTTAAATTATTGAATGGACATCTCTTATTTCATTTCACATATATACTTATGCAAAGTTCATTCATATACACATATATATATCTACAGTATTATAAAAATGGGAAATGCAATAGTTCTAAATTTGTGCCCATTTAGCTAAACGTCAGTCATAAAGTTTGAAATAATCTACAAACATACAGTTAAAGTTCTACCACTGACAGTTTATATAATTCACACTTCACTTCACTCTGTCCCTCTCCCTCCCTCTCTCTCTCTATCTATCGTTTTGATGGGGAAATGAAAACACACACAGAAATGTTTGAAAACCATATTCTAATGGAATAAAAATGACAGATTTTTCTGTCTGGGGAGGAACAAAAAAAAGGTACTGATAACAAAAACTTCATTAATGCCTATTGATAGGGAAAAAAGAAACAAACGTCTTTTAAAAACAACCCAGACTTTATCTAATAAAGATGCAGTGAACTTTGAATGACACAAGAATATATATGCATATATGTATATATACTGCGTATATTTGTAGACTTGGTTAGTATTCATTGTAGACATCCAAACACTATACAAGTTTCTGTTGAAAAAAAGTCTCCCATTAATATGTGTCTGTGCCTTCTGTGATTGCTCAGAAATTGATTTTTTTTGGGGAAAAATCTTCATGTGAATTTTTAAAAGTATTACGTAATAGAGTTGCTTCATGTTAAATAATCGACTTCCCAATAAGTTTTACATAAGTGATATTCAGATGATTTATGTAACAACAAAAACTCGAGTATTTCGGTCACAGGAAGACATGAATCAATCAATGCATTCTTCTGCCGAACTTTACACAAGTCACATATAGTCCGAAATTCGTCGGTGGCACAGTGGTTAGGACTCTCGCCGACCATGCACATGGTCCGGGGTTCGAGCCCGCACCGACGCACACCTGATATCTATGGTCGGCCTGCAAAATTTGGGCTACCGATATCCATGCTGAAAATTCCATACTTGTACCGAAAATACAGTGTGGAATCAAGCTGTAAATCAAAAATTAAAATTAAAAATCAAGTGTTTGAAATATTACAGGAGATTTATAGCTCAGGTGGATGATTTGCAATTAGTAGTGTTCTCTGAGCTGGTTGGTTATGTTGCGGAGCTTTCGTCATCCATTTGGACAACATCTTCAGCGAAATGTTCAGCATGAAGTGAACTGTTTTAAATTTTCCATGAGTGATGGAATTGCGTCTCCCGATAACTATCTTTACATCTGCGTTGATCACTTTTTATTGACTGGGATTTTGAACTTTTTCGTCACCTGATTTACTTATTATTAGTTGGTAATTTTGGTCTATATTAATATGTTCGTTAGTCGATGGCTCATTCTCTTCAGTGCCAGGCTTCTATGAATTCTTAGGCACTTTGGTGTTTCCTGTGTTAAAAATTTCGATGTGACTTCAATGAAAATGATGTTTATAATTATCTACATGCATTGATATAAAAGATTATATATCATGTGTTTTTACAGTTAATTTGTGTTCTTGGATTCTGATTTGAAGGAGACGCCCACTTTGACCGATGAAACGTCTGTTATATTTCATACAATTTATTTTGTAAATGGTATTAATTTTATCTTCTTTTTCTGTTGGATCTTTCGTTTTGCAGAATATCGAAATAAGTTGTTCGTTACAAGCTGACCTCCGTTAGAGAACCACAGGAAACCAGAGATTACTGGAAATTCGCTTTGTTCCTAGTTTGAAAGTCTGCAGAAGTATTCACTATGAACCTACCCCCAGAGATCTCTGCAAAAACAACACTTGATAATGAACTTTGCAAGGAAGTGCAGCAGCGTGACTAGTGATCTTTGGTCATTGGCCTTCAGCATCCAGAGGACCTCAACCGAAATTCCTGCGCCTCCCTAAGTTTCTCATACCAACAGTCAAACACTCGATGCTTTGATACCTGGTTTTTGCTTGACCACTCCGAACTCTAATCCAACCCAACCCTAGGTCGCCTAATATTAGTGGTTGGGGAGAGCGATGGCTGGATATGTGTAATACTTGTCCTAGCCATTTCGATCGACATAGCATCACAGTTGAATGAATTGACTTACAGTCTGAACCTAACTTCATTATGACCTACCATATTTTACCAGTTAACATGGGGGGTCGAACACAAACATCTGTGGTCAAGTACAGCTTACCCCTTTCCATCTACTCTTAATGACCATGTCTCACAGCCTCACAGGAGAACAAAGGAAACTTCCATGCGGTTTGGATTCCTCATAATTATGATTCTATGTCAACAAAAACAATAATGTTGTAAGTAACAAATATTCCTTAAATAGTCTAAATAATAAAACTGTAGAACCCAAAAAAATGATAAGAAGTTATCGAATGGAATATTCCTTTTCCAATGATAAATGCCTTGACATATTTGTGCTGCCGGATTTGAGCTTCTTTATAAGCTCTACTTTATCTCCAATAAGACTTATTCATTATCACTACTGTTATCTCTATTACATGCAAAATGGTTATTGTACCCATAAAATAAACCTGACACGGATTAAGAAGTCTCTTATTCTGCAAGACTGTAATGCAGATCTGAACAGTTTCAGCGGACCACCAAGGCGAATATATAAGCTAAATTAATTAACATGATCCACTATATGTTTCTCTCATCGGAATGCCGCAAAGTATAAAAAATAAAGACTTACACCACAGCTGGAAATTCATTAATAATAATAGTAGTATTCATTATTATTACTTCTACTGAGTTTTTATGCGACTTCAGCCTGATTTCCTTACAAGATTGAAAAGAAAAAAATAACACAATCAAATGCTTTGAGGTTACGCACCATATGGTGAAAATTAAATCCTAGCCAGTGGATCATCCGTAGGGGAATGGAAATACAAATGATAGCCCAATTGTTATATTACTATAAGGCAAGCAACTGACTGTTTGATCAACATAACATGAGACTAACACTACCCGACTTATGAATCACAAGAGCTGATAGTTTGCACGAATGATGATTGCTCCATGGAATTAATTTAAGAATAGAGTAGAGTTGTTCATGGAAATATATAATATAAATATTATGTACTTTCAGATTGTCGTTTCAAGTTAAATCATGAAATCAAGCCAGCTAGAAAAGCACTGAAGTCTAGAAAGCGTTGTACAACTATTTTACCTTCAGGACTGCAAACTCATCACCCACCTGGGATTGGATTTATAACCGCCCGCTGACCACTCACCTGCCGTGATGGAATTCAACTGTCTATGAGTTCTGCTTTCTGTCATTTCGTGATAAGTTGCACCAGCACTAGCCAGTACCATTGAAGAGTATTTTAACTGACGTCTGACTTAGTGGACAACACTGAACAGAACTTCTCATGGAAACATCAGGCACTAGATCCAGTAGTGAGTCAATACACAGAATTAGATTAGTCACTAATACATCGAAAATTTGACCTAGATAAGCTCAAATGTGGTTTAGCATCGCATAAAGATTTATAATATCGTCCTGTTATACTTCACAATATACAATCACTTTGTTTGATTTAACGACTATTCTAGACTATGATTTCACACTGTCGATTGCATTATGGCAAAAAGAAATCAGTTTTTTATGCTGTTATTTAATAGGAATTCAGTGACCTGAAAAAGTAGAAGAACTATATTGATTGTGTAGGGGTAAATGAAACTACTAAGTTTCCTAAGGGGAATCCAGGCTGCTTTTTCTCAAAGACGAATACTTAGATTAAGAAGTTGTATCTCCATAGCTAACAACATATTCATGGGACATTGCCTCAGAGATGGAATTATAGTTCAATCAGCTCATGATTCTTCACCTGACCAATGTCGCTATTTGATGGCTTCACTAAAACACTCAGTCTGTAGTAGCAACAAGCAGTATGTATAGAAAGGTAGGCACGTTATCAACACCAGCCCATGGCCCGCACTTACAAAGAATTCCTCGTTTACAGGGAAGAATAGCAAATCCCGATCACTTTCCCACACTCGCGCACATATTCCCGAAGGCATCACTGCACTGTCACTGCTCAATTTTGTACGACTTAAGTGTACCGTCTGCCCTGATAAGAAGTAAGTAATAACTCACACCTTACCCACTGGATAACCAACACACAATAGCATAAAGAAGCAATAGAACCTGTACCCTAAATGAATACAGAGGACCTATCTACTATTTAATAAGCTTAAGTTTCATTTGTTAGTGGCGGAGTTAACAAGACAAGTCGCTCCAGACTATGATAATCGCCAGACACTGCCATCCACCAAATCAAGAAAGACCTATCAATCTGTTAAATCCCCAGTATCCACGTCGGTTGAGTTCCCTGGTATTATTTATCACGATCAACTTAATTTCTGTCTTTTTTTATTATCACTAAAATCTGCAATTAAATTTAATCATAAAATCCTAACAAAATAAATTAAAATTATCACAAGTATTCATTTGACTGAATCACACTGCGTGTAACTTCACTTACAGATTATTACAGAAGCCAACTATATATATATATATATATATATATATATATATATATATATATATATAGGCACTCTTCCTTTCGAAGACACGGTTCCTATTTAAGTTAAAATATACACACTGTGGACAATTGTAAAAAAAATAGAAAACATAATGCAAAGTGACAAGGAGTTAACTATACACCTGTTTTGTGTAAAATTATACACGAAAATTATCAGCGTCGTTATAAATAAATACTATGGCATTATATTAGTAGAAGCAGTCCATTAAATAGTTCACTTATTCTTTACATGGATATAACGCTTTTTTGCAAATGTATATATATATATATATACTTGTAAGTAGTATATACACATACATTTCTGGCTTATGGAAGTGAATATTTGTTTTATCAGAACTAAAAATGGTTGATGTTAAAAAAATAATCGAAGCATGTTGTGAAGTGTAATGACACTGTAAATATCAGTAAAACCAGACGTAATAGTTATTATTATTATTCAGTGCTTGTGTTCTGAGAGGAAGAAAATTCCTTCAGTGGCACACTCCAGTTTTCTTCTATCACTGACAGACAACTCCACGAATATCTACTAGCATTTCATTTTCTCTTCACTTGACCTTCTCCATGTACCCTACTTTGTACCCAAGCCCAACTCATTGCTTCCCATTCGGGTTCCATTTGATGGTCTGCCTGGAACAAGATTTCAGTTGGATGTCTTCTAGGTGTTTATTCAGTCCATCTACACTTCCTTCTGCATATCGAACGCCATTTAACCACATTGTAACGACAGACAACAAGGGCCAGGTAACAGATAGTTTAATAAGAAAATCCAGACGTATTTACAGATTCTTATGTACATTATTGTTAGCGGAGAAGCAAATTCCTTTAATTGGTTGTTTTGTTGCTAAAGGTTATTCTATTATCTCTTTGTGGCCGTTTCTCAGAAAAACAAATAATATATCTGCGAATCATATTTCCGCATGTTAACTTCACTGTGATTGGCTGACGATTTTTTG
This sequence comes from Trichobilharzia regenti, assembly GCA_944472135.2. Lineage (NCBI taxonomy): Eukaryota > Metazoa > Platyhelminthes > Trematoda > Strigeidida > Schistosomatidae > Trichobilharzia > Trichobilharzia regenti. Next base: position 41,564,931 of record OX235262.1, on the reverse strand, counting down.
AAGGTTAAGCTTTGTTATTGTTTTTCTCATGACCTTGATTCGGGAAGTGAATATTGACGTAAATTTCTTATTTATTTTAGAGATCAAATGGTAGTATTCTGTGTACATGAAATTCATATAGATTTTAACTGTATTATGCTGTGTAGTGTTAACTAGAAAAGTAGAAAACTGTACCGTGAGTTTTATTCGAATCTATGATCAAATCATGGTGCCATTTACTTTAGTGGAAATTATTCTGATATAACAGCTCAAAAGACATGTACCTCCTGTGGAGGATTATGCAGTCGTCGTGTCCTTTGAACTGTTTAGTTTTTATGTGAATTTGTGTATCCCGTTGACTAAATATGCTAGACCGAAATGCTCCATCTTTGTTGACATGCCAGCCAGCAGTACAGACGCTTCGACGATGTCTAAGGGTTAACGTGAAGTTATTGAGGTTAACTGTGACTAATAGTGGGATCCAAGATGCACATTTCTTGGCCCAATGGATTGTGCTTTACATTTGAAACTATCGGTGTAGGGTTCACGTCTCTTCGGGAACACTGTCACTCACTGAGAATGCTGTTACACCTCACTGGTAAGTCTCGAATAAGACGTAATGAACATCCTGGATTCCACTGCTAATCACTATCACCCAAAACAGTAACCATTATAGTTAACATTTGTTGGTTGATCAGCAAAATTTAGGAATGTAAAATCTATCTCTCCATCATTCGGAGCTAACATAATAAGCTCTGATTTTGTTTATATTCCCTATAGAAGGGATGGTAGTGGTTTGTAGAAATATGGGAAAGGTTTTGAATTATTTCTACTACACATCTGCTAAGGGTATTCTGCAGAGAGAGTCTCAGTTTTTAAGTCTTCCTACATACTTGTAAATTTCAGCATTTGAGATTTTACCTCCTAGTTCCAGTTTTATTATGTGGTTATGTCTGACTCTGCAGAATATCAAAAGTAGAATTTCCTCTACATTTTCATCTGAATTCACAAAGCTAAAGTAGACAGCTTTCAGCCGCCTAGTCTGTGCTCGTCAGCAGAAATGCTTTAGGCCTAATCTGTGCGTGAAGAGAAGAGAGATATCTGATCTGCATCTCGGTATCACTTTTAAATTTGGATCCAGTCGAATCTCTAGATTCCAACATTTGAAAATAATTCTACAATAATTCCATGAAGTTATTACAGAAGATGAAGTTGCCTGACTTTTTACATCCAGAAGTTTAGGCACTCGGGGAATGACTCAACCTCTCCTACTCATACAGTTTGTCAACTCGTGCATCTAACCTATTCTTCTTTCTTCTTCGCTCTTATTGTTTCCTGGATTACTTAAAAAAAAGCTAAGCCATACTTTGTAGGACTGCGAAGACTGTCAATAAGGTGAGTGGGCCGTATCGTTGATATCTAGATTGACGGGCACTTGGTTTTATTGAACAAATTAGACAAAAGGGTTTTGTTAGACTGTGAGCATACACTTTGCCTGTAGCTTTCACCTTGTTTTACCTCCTCGTCGGGGAAAGCAAGAAGTCATTTCAAAAGACTTTATGCGCTTATGTCTAAGTAGAATAATTCCACAATACCATATTTTACACGTTTTTTATATGATAAAATATCGGAAGGAACCAACTAACTAACTAACTAATCTTATTTCCATTCGCAAGTAAACCATTTTCTCCATTCTTATCCCACCAAGCTTTATTGTTATTGTTATTCCCATATTTACAATCCTCTCAATATTTTTTGTTCCTTTTCATATAAGTGTAAACACCATTTAAGCTCTATAATAAGTGTAATTTTTTTTGTCTTTCCTCTCACTATGCTATATCAACAGAACATTAGTTTCATTACTCTATAAAAATAGACAAAACGGTGTTTGAAACAAACCCACTATTATTATCATTACTTCTATATTTATTATCCTCACTTTTTACTTCCAATATTTTTGACTTTAAACCGTAAATTCCTGTTTTTAATTTTATTTATATTTTGAGGAACACTGTGACACATGCTGAGATTTCTATGCTGTATTATAAGTACTGTTTTTGGAATAAAGCGAATTATTACTACTTAAAAAATATTGTTATTATAACTAATTCATTTTGATGTATTGAAATTTTCAATCAATTTCTTTTGCTTAAAATTGACGATGGCTGCATTAAGGAATATACTACCAGTCAGTCAAAATACAAATGAATGATTGTAGGTGTCATCTGTAATCAACGCCTTGTGTGTTCATTATCTGATAGTGATCTAAGTTACTAATGTATGAATATGGTTCACTTTTGCATGAATTCTGTTACGTAATTATTAACGTATGATTAACACACATCGGATAAGACAACTTGCCTTAAAGTCATACATCACTGATGCCAAAAGATTTGACGACTTACAAAACACTGAACAAATCTTACCTACACTATGAGCCAAATTTTTTTCTAATATGAGAAATTTTAATGTTGGAGAGAATGAGTAGCTAGGATCTCTGGCACAGAATCAAAACGTCAACCTACTGCTCAATTATTACGCAATACGAAGTAGAAATAAATCGGACGTAAGCTTAGGAGACTTTTAAGCGAAATTAAATGACATGTCGTTGACTAGAACCAAAATGGAGCAGAGTGGGGTGTAAGTGCGATTGTGACAGTGAGAAAACAATGTCAAGGGGAATTGAGAAGTTTTAAGCACAGGTTATACCCACTGAAAGTGATAGCACAGAAAAATTAGAATAGATATGTGTTGATGAGTCACCAGGTTCTGCTCAGAAATCAAGGAATCAACACCAGAAGTGAAGAGGTTTTCGAAAGAATCGGGGTGCTTTTTATATTAGCTCATTCTTCTGGTAGTAATTGTATGGTAGGACATAGATAAATACGGTATTCAAGTAAAGCGGAAATGAACAGTAGCACCTATTTTCAGAGAGTGACTTTTATCTGATAAAATTATCTGAAACAATCTATTCCAGTGAAGTAACTTACATCATCCATTGCCTTAGGAACCTAAATTTTTGTGCTCACAAGCAGAAACAAAGGTATAATGAAAAATTAAAACAGTTTGACAGTGGTGCACCTGGTCCAATCATGAAATACAAGGCCAGCGTTGAAAATTCCTGTTCCATCATACTGAATACTTCAGATGTAAAAGGCATTAACTGTTCGCTTAAAACTGGAACTCAAATCCTGCATCCATCTCCATCACCCATTAGAAATGTCGGCAAATCCAACTGAAGAGTCCTAAACCGGACGAAGTAGACAACCTGGATTCTACTACTAGTCACCATCAAACAAAATAACATCATTGTCAAAAAGTCCATACTAAGTGTCGAGCTGTCAACAATTAACGCCGACCATGCACATGGTCCGGGGTTCGAGCCCGCACCGACGCACATCTGATATCTATGGTCGGCCTGCAAAATTTGGGCTACCGATATCCATGCTGAAAATTCCATACTTGTACCAAAAATACGGTGTGGAATCAAGCTGTAAATCAAAAAAAAAAAAAAAAAAATTTCGCTCCAACATAATCAATCAACGGAAAATGCAAACTAAAAGAAAGAGAGATTTTTCAATGCATCTTTGACTGTTAACTTACACAATGGCACACATGGAAACAGCAAAACATTTCATTTTCCATCTTTTTTCATGTTAACATTCAATCATATCAATTTTTTAATCAGACTGAATCAAAGGAAATTTTGTCTATTTGGCAGGGTCAGGGATAACATCCTCCAATGAAAGCCTGAGAACACCATGAGTCTCTTCGTAGATGAAGTAAGAGATGCATTTCGCACCAACCAACGAGCGAAATGGAAGAAGGTAGGCTTTTTGATACCTTGGACGCTGTTACGGAGACGGCGTCCAGCTCCTCCTTCTCTGCATCGCTTACCACCTTCGACATGAACAGACATGATTCAAAATGACTTGTTGAAAACCATCCGCATAATCTGTCCTTTAATTGTGGAGTCTCCCCAGTCACACTAATGGATAGATTTATCTTACCACTGCTCTTAAGTTTCAATAGCGACGTGGTTGTTTTTTAAGGGGTAGAATTGTGAACCTCACGCCTAGTCTTCCACCTTTCTACGACTTCCGACCAGCTGAAAAATAAACTAGATGTTGTTGACAAATTCAGATAGTCTCACAAATCTATCTTTTATTTCAATAATATTATTACATTCAGAAACACCGTCAAACCAAATAATTTTATAGATGGGTATGAAAAAGTTCATGTTCTTTTTTAACTTTCTACGTTCAAATCTACCTGGGTATTTTTAATGTAAACAAAACTATATCTTATGACGTGTCAACTATTGAAGGGGTAATTTTGTTAAACTTATATGCCAAAAAAGAAAACACACAGCAGGATAATTTTACACAAAAAAAATTAACTGTCCATATCAAGAGTTTGTGATTTACTTCGAAGTTTATTCATCATTAAATAGATTAAATTAAATAAAGTTTCTAAGTGTTGGTTTCCAAGGATTTGATAGGCTACAATTTAGATCACAAACTGACATCAGTTAGAGAACCATTGAGAACCAGAGAGTACTGGACAGCTGTTTCATCCTAGTTTGGGAATCATCGGCAATATGCAAGTTACAATTCATAGGCCATTGAAACGCGTCCCAGTCAACCTAGCCTTGTAACCGGAAGGTCCTGGGTTAGAACCTCTGTGGGTACGTTGATTCAAAATCACTTCATTTTAACGTAGGCGAGAATGACTGTGAAACTCTTCCAGCTTATTGAACACAAAAATCTGTTCCATAGTCCTGTAGAAGAAGTTTAATAATATGTGGAGGGTTTTAAGCAAAACCTTAACTTTCTATAGTTTTGGTTTGTAAGGATTAGTTATGTTTTACGAGTTGATCACGGATTGATATCAGTTAGAGAACCATTGAAAACCAGGGAGTACTGGACAGCTGCTGTTTCATCCTAGTTTCGGAATCATCGGCAGTACACACCCACTGGGTTTCGAACCCAGGACCTTCCGGTTACAAGGCAAGCTCGTATACCATTCAGCCACTGGGACCCGATTCAATGGCTCGTGAATTCTAACTTCTACCAATTCGTGATTTAGCGCGACCCCAACCATTGTCGTTGGTGGGACATCCATCCACACACGTGACATCTAATTGGACCTCACTGGTCACGACTTCTCACTAGAACTCAGGAAACTCCAACCTGTAGCAAGTCACTAGCGAGCATCAGATTAACTTTCTATAGTTTTGGTTTGTAAGGATTAGTTAGGTTATGCCGATGATTCTCAAACTAGGATGAAACAGCAGCTGTCCAGTACTCCCTGGTTTTCAATGGTTCTCTAACTGATATCAATCCGTGATCAACTCGTAAAATACCTTAACTATCCCCATAATTTATTCAGAACCAAAAAGTTACAGCGAACATTTGTTTTCAATAGATTCTTCTTCAGGATCTACGATTATAAATCTATTAGTTTTAGAAGGCAGTAGCGCTAATAAAAGGAAATTAGAATTGTATCAAAAAATTGTATTGAATGTGGTGCAAGTACAAGAAGTAATAATAGTAAGTTAGTTTTTAAACAGCTGTCCAGTAATCCGTCGTGGTTTTCAATGTTTCCCTAACTGATATCATTCTGTGGTCTAACTTAAAACACATCGAATCCCTACAGACTAACTATTGACAATAAAAAGAGTCATGAAGTCGTAAAAGATCCGAAGTAGACGTTTGTCAATAAAACAAAGGATAAAAGAAAAATTGTGATAGGAATTCAAAGGCTTATTATAGGCTAACAGTGTCGTCAGGTATCTGTACAGACCAGAGAATTCACCAGTACAAAACAAGTACTGTAGGACAAAATTAGTTAACCATAAATTAGATATAAGCAGTACCTGAGAACCAAGCAGAATATTCCCTACAAAGGAAGATAAAAACTCAGTCAGCAAGAATCACTAACTGAACAAATCCTGCAGACAGCTGGGAATAAAAATCCTCACTGTCGACCTTGACTCCATTCAAACAAAATCACAATTGCCAAAAAACAATTTTTCAACAGCATAACACAACCTCAAAGAGAAGCGTTCGCTCAGTAGCACAGAACTGATTTATTTTATTCCTTTACGTTCCCAGTTGAACATAGGGCTTCAAGCTAAATAATTGAAATTTCGGTAGCAGTCGTGTTTATTTTTACGCGATGAAGTCACTAGCCTCATGCCCCACCCTACCTCTTTACTAGTCTTATTACTAGTTTAGCGAGGTAAAGGAGTGCGTCGGCCAGGGGTTGAACCCTGTACCGACCTAGTATTATTTAGCTTACTGCGTTTCTTTTGAGGTGAATCTTTCTTCAGATTTATTGGGTTCACCCTCATGAAAACACATAATACAGGTGTAACCTTTTCATTCAAAAAAACACTAAGGTCTACTCAATCTCATAAAATTGCAGGCTGAAATGCATTTAAATCTTCCTTTTTATGAATTCAGAGGATCCTGTAATTTCATAAGCATAAATTTCAAATACCTAATGCTTCAGATGAATAAGCATTATTGTTATTTCTCCTAAGTTTTAAGATGAAGTGATGTCATTTACATAACCACTGAAAATCAGGAAGTATTGGACAGCACCCACGACCACACCGGAGGTCAAACCATTTAGCCACTTATACCGAATTCCAGCAGCCTATGAATGCTAACTTCTATCAGTTGACTGACATCAGTCTGTGATCGAAATGGAAAAAATCGAATCCCTACAAGCCAACTCTTGAAAATTATTATTTCTGTTTGTCCTTTGCGTTCCTAGTGAATATAAGGTCTCTATGGCATATTTCTGCTGTAGTTATTTCTCTGACATTACTTTCACACAGTTCTATAACTGCCCAAAGGCTTTTATTTTTTCTTCTTCCAATGATATCTTCCGTGAAACCTTCAGACGTATGCCTGACGTTCAACTTCCTTTAAAGGTTTCATTCGGCAAACTGTAGTGTGATGTCACTTGAATGTCTCAGCATATAATGGATCCGTTTGCATTCAATTCTGTGTAGTTGCATGACAATAGACACTTGTCTGTCTCTCCGTCTGCTAATCGCTTCTTTACGGTCATCTGATTTTCAATATCGGGAGAGGGGAGCTCTTGATGAAAAAATAAAAAGAGGATTTGTAGGGTAAATTTCAAGTTAGACGAAATCAGGAACCTTATCGATTCATTGAACCGGAATGCTCAGCCTCAGTCTGGCATATCGGCTTCTTGTGTAGATGCTTCGACGATGTCTTGGCATGTAATTGGAATTTAATTGCTGTATGGTGACCAACACTTCTAATTACATTCCCGGACATCGTCGAAGCATCTGAACAAGAAGCCGATATGTCAACCTGACACCGAGCACTCTGGTCCAATCAATCGACGGGAAAATCTAAAATTCAATTAAACAATTAATATGACCCGTTGCACAAGAGGTGTCTCTCGTGGCTAAAGTGAATAACGCTTTGCGTTTGAAACTATGGGCACTGGGTTTGAGCCTCGGTGGGAACATCATCACTCACTGGGGAATGCAGGTACATCCAGTTGAAGAGTCCCAAACAGAACGAAATGCGCATCCTGGATTCCACTGCTAGTCACCATACACCAGTTAAATTTTAATGAAGTCCTGGAGGAAACAATAATATGACAATCTAATAGTGTTCACCGAATGGAATTTCTAGCATAAGGTATTGTTCATAATCATTTCAATGATTTGATTTAACCTCACGATGGGAAAATCAGTAACGGAACAAAGCGTAAATAACGATGGTCATCAAAGGATTCGACAAACTGAGGGTTATAAACGCTCCCAATAACTTTCTTCATAATACTCCCATCACTGAATCAAGTTTCGAGTTTGATTACGGATTAATATTGTTTGGAGAGCCAATGAAAAACAAGGAGTATTGAAAGCCTGTTTCGTCCTAATTTGGGACTCTTTATCAGTACGTACCCGTAGGTGTTCAAACCCAAGATATCACGGTCAAATGGTAAGTTGGTAGAACATTCAGGTACAAATAGAATCTCTACAAGCTAAATGTCGAAAATTAATCTGCTCTCTATAGACTGGCCACAAGACGTGGTTGACTGAAGTTCTAGTGAAAAGGTATAACTTTTGGGTTCCATCCAACTGGGTGTGACACTAGCTGGTGGTTGCGCTAAAATCACAAAATGGTAGAAGTTAGAATTCACTGGCCATCTGATTGGGTCTCAGTACTTGAATAGTTTATAAACTTACCTTGTGGCCAGAATGTCCTAGGTTCAAAACCCGGTTGGTGCATACTGATGGAGAGTTCTAGACCAGGGCGAAACAGTTGTCCAGTTCTCTGTGGCTTTCATTGGTTTTCTGGCTGATAGTGATTCGTGATCGAACCTGCTATAAGTGAAATCTCTACAAACTATCTGTTGAAAATAAATTATGTTTACTGATAAGAAAATCAACCTGTTTAGTCAGGTGAACATAAAAACGATTAATATACTAGGTCGTTATAGCCACACATGCGCACAAAAACATGTAACCATTGACTTGTTTCTTTAAATAATTACAGTTGACCAGAAAAGTACAATTCAATCAACTGTTCAGTCAATCCATCAATCAATCATTTGAACTATTACTATTATGCCAATATTTTTCAGTCTCTCAAAATTCAGCCTACATCAACTTTGCATGATGAATAAAATATTTAAAAAGTGGATTTCTAAGGGTTTTGGTTCATTCAGATTTGATTGATTTCAAGGAAGAGTCTGGTCATGGACCCAGAAGCGTCTATTGAATCATGTATTGAAATAAGAGTACAGATTTTTAATATTTGAAAAAATTGTTTCTTTGATTTTCTTGAAATGCATAACGTTAGGATGCTATATACTACTACGGGAAAAGTAAATTATACGCGAATCGAGTCGCAACGCTAAGTATCATCATCTAACAAAGCAAAGAATGGAAGCTGATTCTCTAAATCAATTCCATCGACTCTGAGAAAGCCTCCAATAGCGTTGACTACTAAGTGATCTGGAAACAACTTCAACACTACGAAGACTGTCACCCCCAAATCTTTATCAGTTTCGCTCAACAGATGTATGACAATTCGACGTGCCATGTGTGTCAAAATGAGGACCTAAGTAGAGCCTTTGAAGTGAATAGAGGAATAAAACAAGGCTGCCTACTATCGCTGACGATATTCCTGATTGTGGTGGACTGGTTCATACGGCAAACTGAACATGGGGAGTGAGAAGATGGGGAAACACTGGCCCAACAAAAAGATACTAGAAGACCTGAACATCGTGGGCTGCTTATGTTTAATGTCACACAAACTCGAAGACCTCCAAGAGCATACCATTAAGTTGTCAGAAAGGAGAGTGAAAACAGGACTTCAAACGAGTTTGCGGATAGAACAGAGACGATAACGATAAAAAACCAACAACAACAATCACCGATCACCAGCAGCGGAAGGAAATGGAATGAGTTGCTTCCTTCACTTAACTACAGCCGGTGACTTGGATGAAAATTTCAAATACAGAATCGGAAGGACAAGACAAAAATTCTAAAATCAATTTGGAAATCTGTTGCACCCACCATTTAGAACAACTTTTAAATTTCAATTTTTAATATAGTTTAGAGACTTGAATTGTCACAACAAGCATTTCTAATAGGCTTCAGACTATCATCGACACCTGCTTTCGTTTCCTACTAAAGATCGAATAGCAGGTCAGAAAGAATTAAAAACCAGGAACTCTAGTGGTGAACTAAACAAGAACTTATAGCCCAACAGATATGCCAGTAAACATGCAAATGGATAGGACACACTCTGGAGACCTTTCAGGCGAAGTGTCTAGAGTAGAACCCCAATGGGAGATGAGAAGTTGGAAGTGGGTTGAAGGTGACTTAGAGAAGATCGTGTAAGGAGTAGATGAAATCCTACTCACAATCATGGAGCCAGCTAGGTGTGACTGCAGAAAACCGGATGAAATGGAGATGTGCTGTTGAAGCATTATGTTTCACTCAGAATCCTGGTAAATGATGATATTAATAATAATAACAATAATAATGGGATATGACCATAAATAAATGGTCCTGCCATTAAATTAAGTATTAGACACGGTTATTTTTCTATTTCCTTTCAATAATTTATCTAAAATAATTATCTGAATAGTCTCTTTTTCTCCTTATTTTGTAAAAAAGCACATCTGTTTTTCAGATAACGTTTTTGGCACTGAATAACAACAATAATTCAGTAGGCTTATAGAGAATGAATGGCAAGACCTATGACGAAGCATATTTTCAAGATGAATTGCTTACCTGCAAAGCAGACAGTCCTAATTCCCTACTCTTTTTTCTCTATTCACGCATCAATTAACAAATGTTTATCTATTAAAAGAATATATATATGTATATGCATATTTATGTATATATATTACGACAGAAAGTGAGATAAAACCTGTTAAACAGTATGTGTTCATCCAATCATCTGTGCATCCTGTTTCTAGTATAATAAAACATTTATATACTATGTATTTCATGATCACAACACTACTTAGCATTTCTTATAAAAGATATGACTGCTTCTCATTTCAGCGGAAATAACATGAATGAATGTCTTAGGGTAGAAAGCAGTAAATTAAAGATTGATTGACTGAAGCATGTTCCAGTAGACAGTGATCATGGTTTTCCCCAGGGCATGAAACATACGATTTCGTTGATCACCAATATGCATCTTTTCTAAGCTCAGAGATTTCTGAGAATAAACTGTGAATAGTTAAGTTGCAGAGTGCTGTAGTGCACAGCAATTTTTTTTAATCTTTACCGTGGATAACAAGATGGCGAACACAACCGAACTATTTAATTCAAGTGTTGGTTTTCAGGAATTCGACTGATTTCAAAAGTACGTCAGTTATAGAACCATCGAAAACCTGAAAGTATTGGATAACTGATATATCACCTTGCTGAGAATTAAAACCACGACTTCCTAGTTATCAGGTGAACCGACTGATCATTCATCTAGTAGAAAAGAATCCAATGGTTTATGAATTTTAATATCCGGTAATCTAATATTCACTAGTGACTAGCTACGAGACACACTTCATGGAGCTTTATTAAGAAGTCATAAATACTGAGGTCTATCACTGATGTTGTCTGATTGTAGAGTTAAATATGGTTAACTGACAGAAGGTCGAACCCACAGGCGACTGAATTTCGTCTAACTCACTGGCTGAATGACTAACAGATTTGTATCGCAACCAACAAATCCTCAGTTCGGCTCTAGATTGGTTCATGGTTGCGCGCTGATGAAGAGTACTAAACCAAGACAAAAATAGTTTGTTTGTACTCTCTGGTTTCCAGTTCTTCTATAACTGATCCAAGTTTGTGATCTGTCTTGTGATTAAAGTAAAAATTCACAAATATGCAGCTTTCAGGTGACTATGTAGGCCTGCTTGTTAATATAATCTCAAAAGACTGACAGAAGTCATTTCGTTGAACACTGAGCACCCTCATTATTCACAAATTTTCATTCGGACTTCTCGGGTGGGTAGTGAAATAATCACTAAAAATATTACGCTAGCATGATTAAGTGTGAAAATGTGATGATACCTTATATAACACCTATTTATCGTGATGAAACTGTGTTAGGTGCGAAATTAATAGCTTATTTTGCTAGTATAAAGTTCTGTAAATATTTTCTCCTTTGTGTTTAGTGAGAAGAAAAAATTAGACTTTTTCTTGCTACATGAACTTACCTAGTTTACTAGTTTGCTAATTTACAAGCCAGTTATATTCCCGGAAAAGCAGACAAAGTCGGGTCCGGAGCTGTCAGTCCAACTGCCACAGTAGAACAACGCCTTCTGACTGTGGTGGAATGGATTGTGCATCGGACCATAAGAAGCGAAAAGATAGGTATACTCTGGACCGATACGAAGACTCAAAAAGATCTGGACTTCGTGAGAGATTTATGTTTAATGTCGCAAACTCTCGATGATCTACAGGAGAAAACTAACAAGTTGGCACAGGAGGCAGGCAGAGAAGACATTAATTCGATTGAACATAGAGAAGGCAGAGGTAACGAAGACAATCAACAACCGGCAACATCAAACACCAAACACTATCAATGGAAGAAATTTGAACGAGGTCACCACTTTCACTTACCTCACATGAGAAGCATCGTTTCGACTGCAGGAAGCATGGATAAGGAATATCATGGCCAGTCTCTATGGAAAAGCGATACACACATTCACTTATCTGAATTCAGTACTGAAACCTTCTGCAATGAGCAGAGAGAACAAAAGTCAGTTCTCCTATTTGGTTCAGATTTGGCGTATTATTCACTCAAATCATCATGTACAGACTTCAGACTTTCATCGCCAACCGCCGTACTCAGGATTAAATAGTCGGCCAGTCCACTACAATGATGAATATCATCAGTGATAGTGAGCAGCCTTGTCATACTCCTCTATTTACTTTCCAGGCTCTACTGAACTTCTCGTTTCGAAATACTTGACATGTGGAATTTTCATACATCTGTTGAGTGAGGTTGATAGAGATCTGTGACAGTGCACCCTACAGTGTTGAAGTCGTTCCCAAATTATTTCACGACCGACCTTTGTAATAATGGTATGGGCACATCTGCCGCAGTCTCTGGGGCCATTTTCAGTGCTTCGGGGTGGTGGAATTCCATCTGGTCCTGCTACCTAGCTGGCCAGACTTCAGTAGCTTGATCGCATTTAGGAAATCTGCTTTCGTTAGAGGATTGGTGTCCACTTGCAGGTAGTTCTGTGTATGCTGTTGGTGGTTTTCTAGGCGAGTTGCCGGCGGTGGTCTATTCAAGAGTCCTTTAAAGTGATCAGCCCATTGTTTGATTTGTTCCTCGTCCTTGGTGATCAGGTTACTTTGAGCACCTTTAACCGGGTTCATCATCTGGGTTGGTCCCTTCCCGGATAGAGACTTGGTTATCTGATGTAGTGTCTTGATGTCTCTTTTGTTTGTGGCCTGTTCTGTTTCAGTTGCCATTGTGTCACAGAACTGTATTTTGTCCTTCCTAGTACTCTTCTTCACTTCTTTTTATATTCATTGCAGTGTACACTGAGCTCAACTTATCCTTTTGTTGTCCATTTTTGCATTGGTTTACCTTCGATTTTACAGTTCTCTTCTTTTCTGTTAGCTTTCAGGTATCCGTTGAGATCAATTCCCAGTCTTGTCTCTTCTTTTTTCCTAGAACAGTTGTACACGTTTCCTTGATAGCCACCACCTTCAGAGAGTCACAATGTCCCTGCACGTAAGTTTCCTCATTGATGCCATATAGTGTCTCCGACGTCGCTCTGATATCTGTAGTGAAGCCATCCCTTGTAGTTTTGTCCTTCAGTTTCTGAACATTGAACTTGAATTTCGGCGTGTCTACAGCTGTTTTCAAGGATTTCAACTTCACTTTGAAGGTTGCCTGAACTAGGTGATGGTTTCAGTTCAAATCTGCTCCTCCTCCTGACTTTGTTTCCAGCAGACTGCGTCTTTACTTCTTTGAGCAGCATTGAAATAAAATCTATCTGGTTTTCTGTATATCCATCATGCGAAATTTATGTGGCTTTGTGTATATCCTTATGCTTGTACACACTATCTCCAATCAACAAGTCGTTGAAAGCACAGAAGTCTGTGAATAGTTCTCCGTTCTCACTAATTTCTCCGAACGAGAATCTCTCGACCCATGATGAACTCCCTACCGGTATTATCTGTTCCCAGCTGAGCTAACATTCACATCGCCCATAAGGATTTCGATGTCACCATTCGTGATGTTTTCCATTGGTGTTTGTATTTTGCTAAAAAATCTTCCCTCTTCTCTCGTTCAACGTAGCATTCAGAGTAGCATCGGATAACTGTAACCTTCCTTCCTTTTGGGTTGAATCTGCCTGTCTTAATCCTGGAAGAGATTGGCTCTTACAAAATAAGAGCTTTGGCTGCTGCTAGTGACATCATGACAACCACTCCCTTAGTGTGCTCTTGGTTGTCGTCTGGGTGATTCGAGAAGATTATTAAGTCTCCAGTGAACAATTTGGACAGTCCACATCCATTCTACCTACTGTCATAAATTCCTAGAACTTCTGTGTCATATTTTCTCATTCTTCCGGCAATCTGGGCAGCCTTCCTAGCTTTGTACATTGTGCGAACACTTCATGTCTTAATGCTTATTTCTGATTTCATTGAGAGATAGCACATCGGTGGAATGAGTGGCTTCTAGAAGAGTTTCATCAGAATGCATCGTTTCTTCTCTCCAATTCTAGATAATAATAAGTCTGTTTTTTATATTTTTCTTATGCTTTGGAGTTTCTGTAGTGATTGTAGTCATTTTCCGGGTTAGGGTCACTAAAACGACACCAAACTTTTATTTTTTCTAGAATTAAGCACTGGCTGGAAAACTAGCGAACTATTAAAATAGGCGAAGTTAATCGCAAACATACACAATAAATATGCTTAATCTTGTACATCTCGTTCCTGAAGGGGGTTTCTTGGTTCACATCGTTAAAGGGCTTCGAACCAATACAGAGGAGCTGTCAACTGCTTCTTGATTTCAAAACTTCTCTAAGTGATAACGATATCTGACAAAAAACTTATTATTATTTCCTTTAATTCCTAGAGAAACATAGGGCTTCAGTTGCGCGTCTTCAATGCGTTCAGTTCTCTGTTAGAGTTTTCACCTGACTCCAAGTCTGCCCACATGTTTTCATCTCCTCTTCACATGAAATCCTCCAAGTCACTCACACACTGACGACCAAATTGCCTCTTCCCTTTCGGGTTCCATTCGAGCAATGGCTTGTTTAGTGATGTCACTTGATGGTGTCCTCAGAGTGTGGCCCGCCAATCCATCTCCATTTCTTCCTGCATATTTGTTTCACAATCAGTTCCTGCTGTGTTGGTTCGCTGATTGCCAGAGATCCCTGTTGCTGATCTTTTCTGGCCGCCCATCTGATCTTGAGTATTGAGCGAAGACAAGTGTTAATGAAAGTCTGAAGTTTGTTTGAGATGCTCTTTATGACGCGCCAAGTCTCTAATCCGTATAGTTATTAGCACTGACTGACTTCACATTGAAGTTGAAAATCCTGGTCCAATTTTTCATTGAAGCAATTTGTTGCATTTTTCCCAGGTAGCATTCAGTAATAAAAATATTTCTAAATTTCTTTTAGTAATTTAATTTCTTATCTGACGAAAAAATAGAGAATACACTATGATTCATTTTTATTTAACCCTTAAATTTCTATCATTATATTACAGCATATAACATTTTGCGAGTAGTCTGTAAATTATACTTTATGCCGTGTTGTTAATAAGTGGTATTAAGTGATATCCGTCAGTTACATCGTTCTGAAGCTACATGTCTCAATATGGCTGGTGGCCTGCTTAAAACTTGGCCTACCAAAAACTTCCATCTCTCTATTGCATAAATTTTCTCTTGTCCAGTCTGTTTTAGTCGATTAAGGCATGAAAGGGTATTCTATACTCTTGTATGTATGTTTACAATCTTCTGATTCACAAGTTCCTTTTAAACTTGAGGAAAGGCCCGATTGTGGGTGGCAAGGTGGTTCCAGTACGTCAGATAACCGTTCTTCAGTTATGTTCTTTGGTCTCAAAATGTACTTCTGAATATCTTACAATTGACTTTCAACTAGATCGATATCGTGGATTTATTGAAGAAAACGAAGCAGATACATCAGGATGGAATGGTTTGTGCTTCAGCTCAGGGACCATTGTGTCACAGGATATACTATGAATTAATGTTTTACTTGAAGACGTTGTACGAAGGGGAAATATCATGCAATAATCTCCTCTAAAAACTCTGTAGATTTTATAAATACGTTCCAGAAAAAAGGTATTATTATTAAACGACTACCCAATTGATGAAACTTTTTTAATCTGTCAACTGCATGTAGGATATGAATGTCTCTTGACATTGAATCACCCTTTTAACTAACGTTCTATCTATAAAAACCGTCTGTCTTATATGCAGAAATATAGGTGAAAACTAGTTGAACATTGGAATTCCTACAGCGTATCTGAAATGCATTCTACTATCTACAATCTACATTCTGTGGCACAAAAGTATGGGATCACAGTAGGAACTCCCTTTGTAGGTAACTGTTTTATTGTAAGCCTCAAAAATGATCCATTGAAGTTTGCTGTTGAAAACTGCTAACTGTATACAAGAAACGTGTGTAGTATTTTTATTATTTGTGATGATAAATGTTACGTGGACCAGTTGTTATAAGTATTCAATAACAGCCACATAGAGACAAAATTCACTCCTGAAATGGAAGACGAATATAAAATTCCCTGTCCTGGTGTTCATGTTAGAAGAACCTTAGGTAAGAAGAAATAAACTTACTTGAAACGCTCAACCAACAAATTCCTATATCTGGGTACCAATTAAATGAAAATGAAATTCAGTTAGACCCCAACTACCTGAATCTAATGTATCTGCAGCATTGACTTTCTGAGAGGAGATTTACATATTATCAAAATATTCTCCAAAATGGATATCCACTGAGAATTATTGACAATAACATGAAGCTTGAAATTCATCAAAATGAGTCAAAATTCATGTTAAGGAAGAAACTTTACATGCAGTCTGATTTCAAGGGTGGCTCAAAATGTGATGTTCTTGAAAGAAGAATTTCAATCACTTAGTATATATCACTGTTTGTAACAACGCATAGAGCAATGTCTTCCAGTCTCCCACTTATCTGGATAAACCTGAAATAAAAGATCCCTTTACTTCTATGTGCATAAATTAGTTCACCTGCCAAGTGTATTGGTTATTTGACGCTTACCTTGTGTAAAAGCGTTGAACAACACTATTCTGCATGGTCACAGGAAGGTAACAGAGGCTTCATAAACAGTACACTAATGAAATACCATGTCAACAATGCTCAGTTTATCTCCAAAGTATCGCCCTTCAAAATAGTCTACAAAGTGAATAGCATCCTGCAGTTAACACCACGCTTTCGCCTCTTCTACACCCGCTGAAGCTCTGGCTACCTAACCAGAGAAACAGGAGCTTCTTACGTTGGTGGCACAGCATCTAGGACTCTCACCGACCACGCATATGGTCCGAGGTTCGACCCCACGCCAACAAACACCTAATATCTATGGTCAGCCTGCAAAATTTAGGCTACTGATATCAAATGCTGAAAATTCCATACTTGTACCAAAAATACAGTGCGGAATCAAGCTATAATAAAAAAAAGTCACGAGAAACAGCTTCTTCTCTGAATTACATGCTTTATTCTCCAGTGAGAACATACTGACTTTCTTCATGAATACAAGTTTTTAAATAAAGCAGAAATCAATATTTGTAGAAAATAAGATGAGGAAAACATTCATTTCGTTGGTTCCGCCTCAGATGAGCACAACCTAAAAGTTAATTATATGACTGTACTGAAAAAGTTTAACATAACTGCACCCACCACCAGGGGTTGAACCCAGGACATTCTGGTTACAAGGCAAGCTCGAATGTCGGTAGGTCCTTGGTTCAAACCTCAGGGGGCTCGTACTACCTATGATTCCCAAACTAGAATGAAACAGCTATCCAGTACTCTCTGGTTTTCAATGGTTCTCAAACTGATATCAATCCGTGATCAACTGGTAAAAAACTGGAAATCGAGTTGCACAATCAAAACAAGAGATGAGAATTTGATGATAAATAGTTAATCCTTTCGATAACAGTATGGTAAGTCTGACTCAAGTCATGCAAACAAAAAAAAACAAAAAACAGCAAACTAGATTACGTTAAAGCGAAATTGAAGGAAGAGTTTATACAGTGGATTTCGTAATCAAATGAGTTGTAGAAATTAGACGCCGAGTTACCAAATCAAGAAAAGACTGATAAGTTAATCTTTCTGAACGCATAACTCAGGTTTTAAACGTATGATACCAACTGCTTCAGCGAATCTCAGGGAAGTTGTGTAATACTGTCTATTAACAATCCTGAAGTATTTCAAGTTATCTACCCTTATAAACCGTATCAACAGTAGGCTTTTTTAGTAAATTTTCAAAAAATCTCTAAGATATGAACATTAACTCAACTCTCTTCAAATTCATCGAACCAATTACTATCAAATGTTTGAAACTTGATTTATGTATTTATTAATTTTGTATCTATGTTAGCCAAAAATTATGTAACTCTTGCAGGTATGTTTATATTTCTCTGAAGAGAAAAGTGGTGGAACAAATGATGACTTCTGTTTAAAACATTTGTTTACGCTTTATTTAAATCTATGAAGGGGAATACGTGTTGGAAGTTTTTTTTGAATAAGTTTCCCTTTGCATTAGATTCTCTTATCACCACATCAACAGATTACCTCTAAAATCAATCTGAAGAAATATAACGATGCTGTTAGACATAAACTAACTCCAAATGATAAGAATATTGGCATGCCAATTAGTAAAGTATATTCCTGTCTAACTATGGATATTTTAAAGTTCTTATTATAACTATCGTTAAATATTAATCTTTTATATATACCTGTTCGTTTAAAGAAGGACTGTCACATGCAAAAGAAACTATTCTTCTGAAAGGAGGAGAACAGAAAAAAAATGTAATAATTATAGATAAATACTGATGAAAATGTGTACACAGATATAATGTGGATAAATTTGTGTAGGTGTCAGTGTGCGTGTGTGTGTGTGTGTGTAGGCAAATGAAAGTGACCGTGTGTATGCATCCGTATGGGTTGGCACGTGTTTCTTCTTCTACTTCTTATTTCTTCTATCAAAAATTAAGCCATCTTGAAAAATCACCTGAAGGTCTGTCCCATAATAAACATTTAAGAATATAAAACTTTATAATAGTAATAATAATAATAATGAGGATAATAATAGTAATAACATAAGAACCCTATAAAATACACTTTTGGTCATCCATAAGTCTGTTAATGTATACTAATCTGTGTGTGTGCGTGTGTTCATAGCCGTGTTTGTGCATTTGTGTGTGTGCACATCGATGTGCGAATGAGGAAGCAAATGCACACTTGATAAACGAGTGTACTGCTATTACACACACTGGCACACATTAGCACACAAATAGATGTGCTTGCGTTATATGTGCCTGTGTGTGTTTAATTCCAAGTTAGGATAGTCAGTTGAGATTGCTGCCTATCAGCAGAATGTTTAGTCTACGAAATATATATACACTTTTCTAATCTGTTTAATGAAATGGTCTCCTGGGTATAGAAACCCAAAGAAGAAGTGCATAGTGGCTTGTAGGCGTATCTCTAGGCTTACCGACACACACATGTCTCAGTATAGAGATTAAGTATATAAATAGGGATACAGTGTTTGTGAATGAATGAGAGAGAGGGCGAAATAGAGAGAACTTGATGTGGGAGAAGATTAAAATTAATATATACACATAATAAAAACTACCGTAACCGGAACTAGATAAATTTTAGACAAATAATAATTATTATTATAGTGCAGTAATAATTTGAAAAAAATATCAACTCTTCACTCACAATTATGCTTTACACCTGAACTTCTTCTGTCACCCTGGCTTTTATTCATTACACCTTTTCTGTATTGTATGTGAGAAAGCAAGCAAAAAGTGGCATAAAATTCGGATTATATATATATTTACAAGCTTTAATTATTCAGCTTTTTGTGCAAAATACTCTGTGATAAGAAGAAAGAAGTATTCAGGAAGTTGAGAAATTTCAAAAATAGCATACGTGATTTGTGTGGAAATTATTATTATTATTATTATTACCACTCACATTAAAAGATATTTCTTTAAATGGATATAATTAAATGCTTTGATCCTCTGTGAATTTATTCCTCTCTTAAATGATGATGGCAATATTCGTACATACAAAATTAGGATCCTATAATACTTGATAATTAAGTATTACAATGGAAAATAATACTACAAATCATATTACAGATACTTCTAGTGTAAATTTGAAGTAAGTCTTTACCTGACTATTCATTTTATTATTTTTTATGGCATCTAATTAATGACGTATTTTGTGTCTCTCTTTGTGTGTATATGTATGTTTGTGTGAGAAACTTGCTTTTTACGCTACGTGAATTGTTAATGCGTCGGTGGTATAGGAGTAGGATGCTAGCCGACCACGCATGTGGTCCGGGGTTCGATATTCGGCCGCCAATTCACTCCTTTACATCGTTAAGCCAATAATAAGATTGGTAAAGAGTGAAGGTTGGACATGAGGCTAGCAGCCACCCCATCCCGTAAAAAAATAAACACCATTGCTACCGAAACTTCAAGCCTGTATCCTGAAGCCCAATGTTCCACTGGGAACGTAAAGGAATTTTTTTATAAAGTGAATAGTTAGCTCCATACTCAATCTCCCCTTTCTTCTGCACTAGGAATGGTCTAGTAAATTATGCAAGACAGCTTGATGTACACTTTATTTCATAAGCCGCCTTATTTATGATTTTATGAAAGTCAGTCATTCCTGAGGTGGGAAGTTTATTGTTTTAAAAATCAAGTTATAAAGTTTTCCGTTCCAATACTAGACGACGGTTGAGTCGGTGGCACAGTGGTTAAGACGCTCGCCGACCATGCATATGGTCCGGGATTCAAATCCCGACCGACGCACTCTTTTACCTCGCTAAGCCACAAATAAAGCTGGTTAAAGGAAAGGTTGGGCATGAGGCTAGCAAACCTATCCTGTAAAAATTAAACACTGCTACAAAAACTTCAAGCCACTAGCTTGAAGCGCTATGTTCTACTGGGAACGTGGAGTAATATAAAAATAAATTAGACGACTGTGATGGTGATGATAATGATAATGATGGAAATCTAGCTGGACGATAACTTTAGGGAACATTTGGTTAGAAACAACATCTTGAATGAAGCTGTGCATATTTTATTTAGAAAAGATTGATCTTGTGGTTGAAAATGGCAACCCTTTTGAAAGAATCAAACAGAAGTATAAAACAAGGAGAATTAGCTATGATATTAGATTGTAAAATAAAACGAATGGAAGAGGGTAGACTGCACAATAGCGTTTATAAAAAGCCAACTCATTCTAATAGATATTTAGACTTTAATTCATCTCATCCGTTGTCTGTAAAGGCTGCCTTAGTTAAATGTCTAACAAACCGAGCAATAGCACTCACTAGTACAATAAAAGACCTAAATGATGAAATGAAACAGATAGAAGGGGCGTTGATGTTAAATAACTATCCTGTAAAATTCTTTGGAAGATTAGAAAAGGTTAAAAGCAAAATAAAAATGATGGGAAAACTAATAATGATAACATAAATAAGAGAGAATATAATGCATATGCAGTTCTACCATATAAGGAGGAGATATTTGAGACCCTACGTAGGATTCTTAATAAAGCAGAAATTAGGGTGGCATTCGAACATACAAACTCACTCACAGACAAGCTCTTGATGCTTAAAGACTCGGTGAACCCAATTAAACAAAACAATAAAATTTACAAAATACTCTGCAATGACTGTGATGTCAACTGCATAGGTTAATTTTCAAGGACTTAATATGATTATGAGCAATAATTTGTCCTCAAAACGTCATCAGTTAATATTACTGTATAATACTGTGTGATTTATCAAAATAAAGATCTTATCCATAATGGAATTAGACAGCAGATTAGAATGTGAACATTCCAGTGCATCTGCTTTTCCTGTGACCTCGTATACACAGTAGTTAGGTAAACAGAATATGAAATTCATAGAGTTTGAAAATACCTAAACAGACGGCTACTAATTGCGTCATTTTTATTCATTTTGTTTCATAGCTTTCACTACAATGCTCTAAAACAGTGTTGTATTACTCAAGGCAAAGTTCACTGATAAGCTGAGTAAGCAAATTCCCATCACCACACTATTAAATAATTTGGCTCTGCATCAACATACACACAAATTGAAATCCATTTTTATTAGAATGTCTATAAAACCACAAAAAAAAATGTTTTTGCACACAAACTACTTTCTCAGCGTCTAAATTTCTTCACCCTCCCGTATAAGAAGAATATGAATATTATTTGAAGCAGGTGTGAGTAATAGTTGTATAGTTGGAAGGACAACTACATGAAGGAACACCAATCTTACCAGCTAAATACTGAACCCTGTTTCACAGTTTAATTATCAACATACATGAACATAAAAACACGGTTTTTAAAATGTTTGTCACATTACTCTAATCGAAATCATTTAGTTTACATATGTCAGAAATGAAATTAGTTACTATTTTAGAGTATAGCTCCATACTGGATAAGTTTTGTTTTATATAGCCAATTGAGAAACGTTGATTTGAACATCCGAAGGTCAGAGGAGGAAGTGTATTAGGCGAAGACGAAATTCAAGCCAATGATAAGTCGTATGGCTAGTTAAAAGTGATGGCAGAAAACTAAATGGAACAGAAAGATGCCTCTGAAGCCCAATGTTGTATCTCACATGGAATCCAAGGAACAGATACCTATGGTCACCGTTATTATTATTTTTTGTATAGTACACTATGATATAACAGATATGAAATTATTCTGAGTTACTGAAGTTTACAGTATATACCACCAGAAGATTTCTGGCTGAGGTGGATGATTTTGGTATTTAGTTGCGAAATTTTCATTATAATTACTAGACAAACTGAAGTACACACTGAGAATGTTGTGTAGTATGACAATGGAAGCTTTGCTACTAAACCATCGAGCTCAGAGAACACAACTACATCAAAATACATAATATTTTTGAGAAAATTTTATTGTTAGTGAACGGCGAAAGATAATTACACAACTTTCTGGTTAGATTTATCGCTATCAACTGAGTAGAAAAACTGATTCATTATAATAGAGGTTTTTGTATTTCCCAATGAATGAAAAAACAAAACGATATTGTTTTTACTGACGTTTCGCTATTTAATGCTGCTAATAGCTTTCCCAAAGTATTATTAAACCGGAATTTACAAAATCTCAGCATATATATAACAAAGAGTTAAGGGGTGAGAAAATAGACTTAGGTCAAGTTAATGGGACATATTGAAAGTCAAAATAACAATGAAGATCGTTTAAACCAAATATCAAAGGTAATAGTATATCTGTTATTATATCAAAATAAAGTTTACTAACTTGATCATCGTTCGTTAGTCTGGGGTCATTTTCAGTTGTCAGGTTGGAGAATAGGTAAAGGTAACCAAACCAAGTGTAGGTTGTGAAATACTTGATCATCGTTTGTCAGTCTGGGTCGTTTTTTGTTGTCAAGTTGGCGAATTGGTAAAGATAACAAAATCAAGTGTAGATTGATGGATTTGATCAGTGTGTAAAATTATAAAAGTACTGTGTGTTTACATAGTGAACTTGCTTATCACATTCGTGTTGATTTTGCTACTTCATGAGGAGGGTGTTGTATCCAGGTCAGATTCTGTTTTAGTCCATCATTCTTATTCAGGCAATTTGGATTCCACTTGATATGAAGTGTTTCTGATATTAGATGTTCTTTGTGGTTTCTGAAGTTTTTCTGGATTATTTCAATATTGTCAAAATCAATTTTGTGGCCTGATTCTATAGCATGTAGACCTATGGCTGATGATTTTTGATGTTTTTCTAGTTCAATTGGATTTCTCGGTGGTCGAAGAATGCTCTACGGTGTTCATTTCTTCTGATTTTGATTTCTCTCTGGTGATGTTTGTCCGATGTAGATCGCATCATATTTCGAACATTTTATTTTATAGACACAATTAGATGGAGAATCTTTAGGGATTTGATCTTTCATATGGACAAGGTTGTTTTGAAGTGTGTCCGATGTTTTGAAGAAAACTCTAATGTCGAGCTGATTGAGTACTCTTCTGATATCGTCTGACATCTCTGCTCTATAGAAAATGACGACTGTTGAAGTCCATGTTTTCGGAATGCGTTTTCGGCCATAATTAATGTCTGTGTTTATTTTGTTGATGAAGTTCGTTGGGTAGTTGTTTTGCTTGAGAGTTTCAGTAATGTTTGATATTTCTTATTCTTTTTCTTGCTCATTCGTTATCAGAGAGTGTGCTCGTCTAAGAAGACTTGAAACAACTGATATCTTTGCACTGATGGGTGTGATGATTTGAAGTCTAATTTTTTCAAACCGTTAAAAGTGAACTTGGTTTGGACATATATAAGAAAAACTAATTCTCTAATTTTCGTCTAACTAGTGAACGCCTTACTTGTACTTTAGATATTAAAAATCAATATTTCTGTAATTAAGTAAAAATAGATAACTGAGATCTTGATATGATTATGAGCAATAAACTACGTCGGAAACTTAAACCATTTAATAATAGTGTATCAGTCCATGTTTCATCAAATATACCTGTCATAAACTCCCCTAACTAAGACGTGGTACATGCCTATAGGAGTTTGAAACTGACGTCTTTTGAAACTAGCTCCAGAGTAACTCCTCTTGAACTACGACTATCGACTTCTGTAGTAGATTCTTTCTTCATTTTTCACCCAGGGGGAATTTAGTCCCCACTTAGTAAAATTAATGAATTTCCATTTAGCTTTATTAACCTTAATAATTATATTTACAACTACTTAGTGTATTTAAGGGAGTAGTTCTAACTAGTGACTGACTACAAAATATAGTTGCCTTGATTTCTAGTGCGAAATGGTGATCAGCGGGGTACACCAGATCAGATGTTAGGACAAATACTCGCTGATTATAACGCTTAGAAATGGCTCTATTTGAAGAGAATTGACCAAAGAATTTGCAGCATAACCTGAACGTACTGCGTTTGATTCCTGGTGAGATTATGGGTAGGCACTTTTGAAGAGCTCCAGAAGTAAGACAAATCAGCCATCCAGTAATCCCGGTGTCTAATCGTCTTCTAATTGATGCTAAATTTTCATTCATCTTGAAAATGAAAAATGTTTCCACTTCCTAGTGTAAGCATTTCTTAATACCTGAAGATAGATTTAGGGACAAACTTACATCAGCATTAAAATTAAGTGGGAAAGAAACCGTCTTAGGTTTGAAATATTCAGAACTGAGTAAACAGGACTTTTTCAGACGTATAGAGCAGAAACCACAAGTCACTACTGGAACATTTTTCCTGCTCACAGTATAATACCGTCAAATCTAGAAATAACACTGTGTACCTGTCTTTATGCTCAACCTGGTGCACCTCATTAGTCATCCCCTTTGATTACATGCCTGTCAAATCTATTTCGATCCCAGTATTTAAGAATAATATATCCATTAGCGTACTGAATGTTTTAACTTTTTTGCCGTTTCGTCTGCGGCTTTGAACCCCTGCACTCGACTGTACATGTCTTTTCACTCAATTTAGTGGTTTCATCAGTAATCATGGAAGATATTTAAATATTATACCAATTTAAAACACAACTGTAAACTCCAAGTACAATAAGAAGAAATCAGATTTCAACGATTGATTTTTTTAAGTACATTTACACTTAAATCATCGCTGCCTATTTAGGAGGATTTTTAACTCCTTTTTCAGGACATCATTTAATCAAGCTAAAATACATGAATCGAAATTTTTGAATACATATTGTAGATTACTATGATATGTCTACTGTTTGATAACTTATCTGAGCAGGATAACGATAATATTATCCAACACAATAAGCATCATAATTAATTTGTTATAAATTATCCACTTCAACCAAAACGTTTTAAATATTCCCTAACATACTTAAATAAAACTTTAAACGAGTATTTTTCGGTTCCTATTCTTTTGAAAACTACACTTCGAGAAATGTAAAGCTGCTTTTATGGTAAATATTAGATGATAACTTCAGTTAAATCAAATGATTGTTTTCATTTTTATTGTAAGCTTCCATTTCAAATAAATAATGTTGTCTTGAATATGCCATATAAATTTATTAGTATTATTCAATCTCCAGGTGAAACATAGAGTTATAGAAACGTACCGTCCTCACACACCGTTCTTTGCAATCATTTCCACCTGGCTCCACGGCTAGCCGCAGTCTTCAATCTCCTCTTCACATCGTCTTCTCCATATGACTCCCGAGTCCATCTTTGATTCATCGATTCTGATTAGGGTTTTACCAGATGGCCTGGAGTGTTGTATCACTTGATTGTTTCCTTGGTATATGTCCAATCCGTCACCATTTCCCTCTGGATATTTGTTGAACAATGAATTCTTGGCTATTTCTCTGCTTCTGTACCTAGTCACTTATGCCATCTGGCTATCTGATCTTCAGTATTGACTGAAGACATGTGTTTATGAAAGTCTTTGGTAATACAACTAACTCAAAGTGATGCCTTCTAAGCGATATTGCTAAGAACAACTTCATAATACTGAAACCTCAAGGCAAAGGTCCTAGGAAACTTTAGATTATTCATTTCTGAAATATTCCAAAAGTAGGAATAAAATACCATAAAGATGATGGTGGTTTGCCTTGTGACAAAGGTCTGGTCTTAAAAATTTACAGATTTCCGTCATATCTCATATGCTTTTCACAACGTCTCAAGAAACCACTGGCTGAATTGAGAAGCATTATTCATCTCAGAGAACATAACACTTCTGGCATCAACCAACGGGTTATAAATTCTTCCTACAATAATTACTGAAATCCGTAATGAAAATGGACCAGCTTTCTTGGCAACCAAAGAAAATTAAGACTCATTATCAGCGCTCATTTAGGTTCAGTCTTTAGTTCGATAATGAGTTCATGGAGGAATAAATGTACAATGATTCCTAGATTTCAACTGTTTAATAACTTATACCAACTGTTGAAGAAATATATCTTTTTGACATAAGTCTTTTGACAATTGTTGAATAATCATAAACCATACTTGAGGTTGCATCTACAAGCACTATAATGAATAGAATAATTTTGGACGTTCTCCATTCTGAGTGACAAGACAAGGAGCACCACTTGAAAAAATGACTTGTCAAGAACTATTTCCCAATTAAGTCATTAGAAAATATACTACTCAATGAATTTCAGGAGATGGATTCTCTTCTAAAAACATACACGTTACCATGAAGTCAGTATTTATGAACTGACAAATAATACTTTTCCGAAATAATTTATTTCCATGTGAATAATTAGGACCAAAAGTCTCTTTTACGCAAGTAATCAAATAATCAACCATCTTAAATCTACCATAAGCTTATCAATATAGTAACCACAGTGATTTTATAGTTGTTTTTATTCCATAGGGCTTCAAGCTTTGAAGTTCCAGTAGAGTTGGTTGGGTTTTACAAGGCTTATATCTAAGCCCCCTCTTTATTCGGGGTAGAATTTAGGAATGCGTCGGCGAGGAAGCGTACGTAGGGTTTCTAGCGTCGCTGCAGAGCATTCTCAGGAAGGACTCAAGATGAACTGCTTACGTGCAATCTAACATTGTTACTATCAACAAAAAGGGGTTATTGGCACCTCTCACTGCCAGTGAACAC
The DNA here is from genome assembly GCA_944472135.2 of Trichobilharzia regenti. Classification (NCBI taxonomy): domain Eukaryota; kingdom Metazoa; phylum Platyhelminthes; class Trematoda; order Strigeidida; family Schistosomatidae; genus Trichobilharzia; species Trichobilharzia regenti. Next base: position 41,537,575 of record OX235262.1, on the reverse strand, counting down.
TATCTAAATATAAGGTGTCCGTTGAATTTAATATTTTATCACAGTTTTATATGGTGATTCATGGGGATAACCTATTCCTTAAAATACCCGATTCCAAGACTGACAAAACAGCCTACACGCTTTTTTATTAGGCTTAAAATATTGTTTCTAATTTTTCTAATCCAGATGTTGAATTATCCAGATAAACATAAAATTTCGACTTTCACGTAAACATATTCCTCAACAATTATTAGTAAAATGATCACCGTGTGGGACTCATCGCCAGCGCTTTTCTCACACAGTCTGTTTACCATTTGTAATGTGTAATAATAATATTATTATACACTGTTTTTCCCTTTTGAAGTTAGTCGGCACGATATATTTATTATACAACCATTTGCTTGTTTATCAAATTATACTGGATTATATTCAGTATAAATATGTACGTCATAAACGAATGTATAAAACTGAGACTTTGTCTACAATTTGATAATTACAGTTTATTTTATTCGGCTAGTTAATCGTTATTACAGGGTGTAGTTGGATGTATCGGCAATCCTATGTATTATATCAAAAAAAAATGTCACCGTTATATGAAAAAGTATTAAGTAAACTTTAGAATCTAATTACTTGTAGTACAAGCGGTTTATTTTATGTCACAAAATTCTTTTCACTAGTTAACTTGAGTAAAGCAAGAACGACAAATGCATCAAGATAATATGGGTTAACTCCATCTGATTGTTTTGTAACAATCTCAGCAATACAGAAATACAAATTACAATTACTTTCTACATGACAACAAAGAAGGGTTAATAGGAACTATAAACAACACAGATCTGAAAAGATGTACATCTTTAATAATAATAATATTAATAATGATTTACTTTATTCCAAAAACAGTACTTGTGATACAGAATGGAATTTTCAGCATTAATCACAATATTGCATCTAATTTCCTCAAATTATAAATAAAAATTAATCACAGAAAATTTTCCACATTTACAATAGAGGTAGTGTCAAAAACATGCAGCATATAAAATGGAAATAGCAATAATAATGATAACAGCTAGGGTAATAATAATAAGAATACAAGTGAAAATTGCGTCTGGCTTGTGTCACACAGTATTGGCAATGTGGTATAGAAATCCTGACATGTTTAAAAATATCGAATATAATGTTCTTTTTACATGATATGGTGAAGGGAAAAACAAAGAGCTAGAAAGAATTGACTATTTATGAGAGAATTAGATGAATATTCTTAAAAATAGAAAGAGAGAGTTCAGGAATTTTTCGGTTGGAAACAGAGTATGACTAGAAATAGTATATCAGTGTAGCAGATTACGTAACCATAAAGAATATGTCTGTATAAAAGTAGCAAACCAGACAGTAAAGCAAGTGAAACCTTCAGATGAAACAATAAAACTTTTCCAGACAGAAGAGGAGATACAAGAAAATTTATGACGTAATCGAAGGTGTATAACTTCGTTTTGTAAATTTAATCACTGAGGCAGAGTAAGCAAGGTTCTGTCTTCGCATACATTTGATTCTAACATTTTGGTTTGAACACAACTATCTCTCTTCGAAGCCAGTTCTATGCCAGCTAACAATACTCGATAAGGAGGGCGTTAGCTCGGCATGCATAACACTCGTTCAAGCAATCTCCATCAATATAGCTTCATAACCTCATAGACTGACTTACCCTCCATACCTAACACTCCACAGCTAGTATCAATATTATTCACCATATTATATCATTTAACAAAGGAAATAGAAGACATACACCTGTGGTCAAGATCAGCTTGTATTTTCATATTTTTCAGTTGATTGTAATCACCTCAGCCAAACGCGTCAGACTGGGTTTCTTTCGCTTGTGGATTACTTTGAACAACTTCAGATTGCCCATAATATGACCAATGTTCAATACGTAGAACACAACTGCACTATTTAATGCTTTTAAGGCATTTAGTCTCAGATTCTTGAGTATATGTTAAGAAATGTAGACACGTGCGTATAAAATGGTAGATGCAGCCGGCGGTAACATGACATGTTCACTTTTAACTGTTTTAAATAACTAATTGAATGCGTCAAGCAAATTTGGAATCGACTAGAACTGGATACATACTACATGTCATTTTTGATATATTTTTCAAAGCTGCATTAGTCATGAGAAAAAGTAATATTTCGTGTTTATAATGGATTCTATCGATTTTGTGGATTTTCCCTTGAAACTAAATCCACCAACTGGGTAACCGTTTCTTCGTAGTTTGAGACTTTGCAGCAGTACGCACCCACCAAACTACTAGGTACTGAACTCTGGAACTTAAAGTTACAAGGAGAACCCATTGCTGAAGATCTCCATAAATAGTATGACTGTCTCTCATGAGGACACTGACAGTTTAGGTAAGAAAAGTAAATCCAAAGAGTTTGTAATTTATGTATCACATAAATCATTGAGATAGGTTGACCTTGTTAGTATTCTGGAGATTGAAAAAAATAGCTGATATGGATAAGAACACAATTTTAAAGATACTTCATAGAGTGTACCTATTTAGTTGTATCGCATAAGGAAATCTTTTGTCATTCACTCAAATGAAACAGAAATTCTGTTTGAAGCATCTCTACTGTCACCAGCAGGCCAGATGAGATAGGTTTGTATCAATAATAATCTTAGTTGAGATCAAAAGTTTCATCATTACAATGTTCATCATTACAGACGTGTGCACATGATTACAGTTCCACAGAGTGGTTGATTAGCAAGATGTTCTTCGACCACCTAAGTAGTTCAGGTAAGATACTAGATCGATGGCCTCTTCAATCTTGATTTGTTTAGTAACCGGTAGTTGAGCTTGGGTGGTAGACTTGCAATCCAACCATATGAAAAAAAGCCAACGCTAGTAAAAATCACTAATTGACGGATCTTAAAAATTTTGCGCTTGGCACTAAATAGGATCCCAGTGGCTGAATGGTCTACTAACTTGCCTCGTAACTGCAAGGTCCTGGTTTCGAACCCCAGCGATGCATGCCACCAATAAGTCGCTGGGTAGGACAAAGCAGCTGTCCAGTACTCTTCATTGGCTTCCAGTGGTTCCCTGTTTGATATTAATCAGTGGTCAAACTTGAAAAACCCCAAGAGCTTGAATCTCTGTGTTCCGCTCGAAACACAAAAGAGTGAAGCAAGACCATTTGTCTTATTTAAAGTTTTCATCTTCTTAAGAAAAAAGCACCATAGAAATACACCATTAGAACAAAACAAATACGTAACTGAACTGAAAGAACATGCATACTTTTATACTTTATAGACATTTTAGTGAATAGTGATGGCTTTTTTTCACTAGACACAAAGAATAAAGTATAAAGTATCTAATTTAATTTATAAATCAGCGCTACAAAATGAAAGGTAACCACCATCTTAACTAGACATTCACTATCAACAGTCATGGAGGTAATACTCAGAGTAAAATTCAAAAAAAGCAACCTCTGTCAGTAATTCAGGTCAGTTAACCAGGTGTTTTATAATGAATGAATAAATGAACCTAGAAAAGAAGGCAGGAAGAGATGAGACATACATTTGAGGATTAAATTAAATAGAATTGCTTGAAATACTTGACTGTCACGTGGGAAGGAGACAGTTGTTCGCGCTATAATGTTTACCCAATATTATTGGCGAGTATTCAGATAGTCTGTCTGGTTTTAGACTACAAAATGAAATAGTTATCTGGTAAGATTTACCACTGAAAAGCTGATTATCAATAAAACCATTTGTGGGGCATAAGATAGTTGAGGATTGCGGTAGCCATTGATAACTGTCAACCGCGTATGAAAATTTATTCTGTAATATCTGTATATTCTACTGACCGAAGTTATATACTGCTGAGGATCGCAAATTCGTTCAGTTGAGTTAGGCGTCAATAGCGTAAGGTAACTGGGCCCTTGGGGATAACCAACATTAATCAATCGCCATATAATCAGGATTTTGTAAGCAAGTAATTCATGTGATTTTCCCCTTTCCTTACTAGATAATTTTAAAATCTCAGGATTTTACATGAGTATTGCTTGTGAGTAAAAAGAGTGGGCTTCTTCTTGAACAACAGTAATCCTCTTTTTTCATATATATATAAATATTTACGCCATTCACCTCCATGTTTGTTTATATATGAGGTTCACTACAAACTGTTGGTAACTATATAATAGAAATATTGATTCCACTATTCGTCTTTTGAGTTTAATTGAATCAGTCTTAACTGTCGTCAGCTACCATGTTAACCTAAGAATACTGAAGACAGTGGTTATTTAGACTATTTGTCTTTCACTTCTTGACCATCTATTTTTTACATAACTGACTGTCGTCAAATCTATAAATGCAGAATTCAGTCTCTCTGGCAAACTACAACTGCATCGCAGAATAATTTTATTTAATAAAAACGCAAAGTAATACAGTACCATTTATTGATAAAGTTTTAAGCACATTTTATTTCCTAAACTCATGTCAAAGTTGTTATGCAACTTAAAATCTCTTTCCGGAAGTTACTAACCAACAAACTCACTCAGGGACGAACTCTGTCAGCTAAGAGACCCTACTGACTCAATTTCATAAAATAATTTAATCTACACAATACATCTCAATCACTGTGATGTTAACTAAAGTCATGTTATCGGAACATAGCAATTTAGATTAGTGTAGAATATCCGACTCCAGAAAAGTGATATGCTTTGAGAAAAATTCAGCAATCGCAATATAAGCGATAAAGCATAGAGATCACTAAACCTACTCTTAGATGCTTCCTGGACAAGTATGGTAAAAAATGCATATTTTCTGGATTTTTCATGATCATTGACAAGAAACTTAACCCTAAGTTCCTATTATTTGCGAAGACGCTCCAAACCAATAATTACTATGTACGTTTCTCGACTTAAACTACAAAACACCAGTACTTGTTAGAAAGCTATATTGTTTGGCAATTAAAGTCTAAATTGTTACAAGTCTACAAACAGTAGGCATGAATAATTATAAGAAACTGTATGATTTTAACTCACTACTGTATTATAACGAATAAACCCAGTTCAAAGGTTGTCCATTTCCAGTATTGTTGTGTTTAATCGACAAACCTTCATTATCCAACTAGGCGACATTTTAGATGTGTATAGTTAGCACTGAAGGTTTCGCCCAAGGTTGAACAATAAATCTCAGATTAATTCCTTACTTCATTAAATAAAACCATACGAATAATGTAAACCTGTGCTAAAAATCTTCTCTACTATTTCCAGAACTGTCTGTACCTGATAACATCCCTTTTTATATCAGCAATATTTTTTATAGAAGTTTACAAGGCTGAATATTTTTCTCCTTATTTGCATTCTAAACGGAACATGGGAATTTAGGCTGCAAGTTTTTAATTTTCATTAAGAGTGGTATTGTTTTTGCAGAGTGGATCTATCAGTCTCATGCATAGTCCCCCTCCTATTTTCCTGTATTACTACTGGCTAGTAAAGTAGGGGAGGTCTTGGACAGTGTCGACCGGTCATGTGATTAGGACCACACACTAGGTCAGCTAGCATCTTGCCGTTGAACCACTGAAACACTCATTGCTTATATAGGTCGCTTCGATAGGCAAAAAAGATACTTTTGTTGACATTATTCACCTGACTTACATTATTTATCATAGATCACTGTCCTTAAAGTATAATTAAAAACGCTAAAAGTAGAGTTCATCTTAAAAAAGAGGTAAGCTTATTACGTTCTCACACAAGAGTATATCTACACATATGAAGTTGTATACATGACTTCTGGGTGATGTGAAAAATTCATGAGATTAGATCAGTTACATTCATTCACATATTACGTGGACAGCAGTTTAGAAATATATTTAGTTTCTTCTCTGTTAATAGTCATATATTCCAGTGATTGACCTGTACTGTCATCCATTTATAATTCCTGACTGGAGAGAGGAATTATCCGTCCACGTCACCCTCACTTTCTACCTATTCTGTTATCAGGATTTTTCTAGTAAGATCGTGAATTGATGTCAGTTAGAGAACCATTGGGAGCAACGCAGTACTGGATAATTGTTCCAACTTTGTTTCACCACTAAGCACAGACTATTCCACTGGAAATCGAACCCTACAACTTTCATGACTCCCTTTTACCATCCATCATCGAGAGCTTGCCGATGAGTTTTGATTTCTGCCAATTTGCTAAATATATCGTCACAATCAACCAATATCACAGACGAGTACTTGGCAGACCGTACCAGTCATGACTTCTCGAGAGAATTCTGAACTACACCATCCAGTAGTCAGTTATTAATGAAAATCAAATAAATTTTCAATCGTTGGTCTGTTATGGTTTACTTTCGTAACTGCCCATGAAATATCACTCCAGAGTAGATGGAATAAGCTCTATACGAGCACCATTTATAAGTTATCTCTGTCCATCACCAAATAAGCGTTGATTTATAAAAACGTTTTGGTCAGTTGGTCGTTCAAGGGTGACCTGGAGGAGGTTATGTGAAGAGGAAATGAAAGCATGTGGGCAGACTTGGAGCGGGTGAGAAAGTTGGCAGAAACCCGAAGGCAATGGAGACGCGTGACTGAAGTTCTATGCTCCTCTAGGAATTAAAGGATATAATAATAATAATAATAATATAAAAACGTTTTAGCGTTAAGACAAAATCCAACTCACCTACTGCAATTATTTTAAATTCGAAAACTCCGATATCATGAATTTTTAACAGAAACGTCTGTCTGTCTGTCTGGATTCAACATAGAACTTGGCACCGAAGTGCAGCAGTTCGAGTTGCCACGTTCCAAATAGCACACAGAGGTAGACAAGAAGATGAGTGAAGAGAATTAATAGAGTTTGACAAATATAAGAGTGAAACAGAATGGGTAATGGTAGAAAGGAATATGAAAGATTACAGAGATTGAATACATCTGCGCCATTGACAACGATTTTGAGCCATGTCACCTATTGTCTCCAGCCATTGATTCCTAGAGTCCCGAGGGCCCCAACCCGGGAGTCTGCATCTCCCTACCTGACCGACTCAGTTTAACTGTCAAGGATTTCATGGATTGATGAGGCCATGTTTTTGTTTGGCCACCACTGGCTCTTTTCCAACCTGAACCTATATCACCTAGTAATGCCCGTCGGCGGGGGGAGGCGATGGTTAGGCATGCGCAGCACGTGACCTAGCCATCTTAGTCTATGTAACTTTATAACCTCGTCGATTGATTTTCCCTCTTTGCCCAACACTCTACGCCTAACGTCAACATTACTTACCTTATTAAACCACCTAACGTGAGACAGAGATCGCAGACATCTATGATCGAAAGCAGTCAACCTTTTCATGTCTTCAACTCGTATTGGCCATGTTTCAGAGCCATAGAGAAGGACGGAGCGAACTGATGAGCAGTACACACGTCCCTTGGTTGATAACCGGATGTCACGCCTACGCCAGAGATGGTGTAAGTCAGCGAAAGCAGCTCGAGCTTTTCGGATCCGTGCTGAGATTTCATCGCCAATCAGTCCGTTGGTGCTGATACAACTTCCCAAGTAGGTGAAGTGGTCAACATGTTCTATCACTTCACTCCCTATCACTAAGTTAGGGGTTGACGTCGTCCAGTCCTGTGATGGTCATCAATCGATGACCAAAGTCTACTTTTGTAAAAATGTATCTTATTTGATATTGATTTTGTGAGAAGAAAACTCAAGTTACTGGTAGCAGTGCACTCCTTCCTACTCGAGTTTCTTCTCTACCACACCAGATATATGGTAATGAAACCTTTAAGGTATGAAAATACAAATGAAGAAATGAAGAAAAAACCATCCTGAATTGCCATATTCGAAGTTACTTCAGTCAATACGGTATTACTTATTATTAGGTAGTTGAAAGTAATCAGAATTATTTTATTTTCCACTTCATGTCTCCATGTCACACTGAATAGGCAAAACAAGTAATTAGACAGAAACAGGAATAGAAGTTTGGTATTCTGGTGGACTATACTTCCACTAGAGAGTAAATTTAATCGATAAAACCAGACAGTGATAGTGTTACTTACTGATTATCTTTCGGTGACAGTCTGTTACTCTTAACCACATCAAGCAATCACGTAACTTTCGCGCTTCGCGTATTTAATTCCGTTATTTCTTATCTTTTTATTAGTGATAACATTCTTCATATCTCTGGTATTGTTGATACGTCATTCTTGTTCCACATAATAGGTGTAGATTCAAGGAACAAAGATTCAGTAGTAATTCCCTCCTCCAACCAGCTGTATTATTATTTTAGAATCATACCTTTGTCCTACAGTATTGTGTGACTTTAAATTGACGCATGCATTTCAGTCTCTGACTTTTTTCTGAACTGCTCATTTTCATGGGGTCAGTCATTCTACATTTAACTAAATCTTTATGTCTAACTACCCTAGATCTTCAGTCCTGATGTAGGTAGTTGACCTCACAGTTATCGCAAGGTACTTTGTGGATTACATTATTTTGTCAAATTGGATCAATAGGGTCACCTAACCTACGGAACTTATCCCTGAGTGAGTTTGTAGATTTAAATACCACCCTAATTCCCGCTTTATTAAGAATCTTACGTAGGGGTTCAGATGTCCCTTGACCATATGGTAAAAATGTAGATGACTGAAATTCTTCCTTATTTATGTTACAATCAATAGTTCCACTACTCCTAAACGTTTCTGATAAATGTTCATCCACAAGATTTGCTATTGTATTCGATTTGTCATCGTAGGTCTAGATTTAAGTGCAGCAACTGACTCATCCACTCTCTGTCCGTGCTTAGCATAGAATTTTTAAAAAAATAACTTTTTCTAGTCCAGATAGGCTATTATTTTCGTCATATTTGTGAATAATTCAGAAGGATTACTTTGAAAAAAAGAAGATTTACTGAAATGCTTTCACAGTTGACCACTGGCTTTAGTTGTTTTTTTTTTCATAGTTTGAACAGTTTGTTTTCATGTCAATTTTCACTTGTTCCAGTTGTGAAGATCTTAGATGGTGATTAGAACAAGTTGGTTAGCTGATTGACAAATAAGTTTAGCCCTTCTTCTACAGTTAATTAAAAAAAAATGAAATTACTGACTTATTACTATTGGTTTTGAAAGAATATACAATTCGTTTTATTATAAGCTTAGATCAACTGGTGCCTTTGTCTTGCTTACAATTTTGTATGTAAAGTTTCCTTAAATCTTTTAGATATATTGATTTCAAGTCAACCATTCATTTGTTTTTCGCATAGAATAGACATTCTTCGAATGGAGTTTTCACCTTAATATGCTTCATGCGAATTAGCTTCCGCCTATGTTTCAAAACTATTTGGTAAATGGATTGAAGTCATGTACTGTTTAATGATTGAGGTGACTAGTTGTATGCCATTTTCACCAACTTATAGTGCTTGTTAGCCAATTCATTGAAGTGATCTAAACACCACACAGCCATCTCAGCCGTTTGCGGCGGAAGTTATCAGCATGGTACTCGCTGAAACCAAAATTTTTCAGATCATAATATGTCTTGGTGTGCTTGATATAATAAATAGTAATCAAGGGAAAAAAAGATGAATATATGTTGATATATACTACTGACTAATTGGTTTATATGAATAGTTGAATGTCACTCACTGGGCAGGTTGGAAATTGATTAACACAAATTGGAAATTTGATTTAACTGAGCTGACTTCTAATGTGTCAATATATTTAAATTCTGGTCAGAGATTCTTTTCGTCATAAGTTGTCGACTTTGAATGGTTGCAGTGAAATATGTTTGTTTTTAAGTATACACATTTTGAGCTTTAAAGATAATGCATCGAAATACTCAAACTCTGTAAGTGTGTATGCTCATGATGCAGACGCCTCGACATTGACTTAGATTTAACATGAAGTTAGCTGCATCTCACCGCAAATGTGAAAAACAACAGGAAAAGGACAATCAAACCCTTATCTCAACTTCATCAACTCTGAAAAGGTCTTTGACAGCCCTGGTCTTGAAGTTATTTGGAAACTATTTCAACACCACAATGTCATCCAGATTTATACCAACCTCATTCAAGGATTTCAAAGTGGTGAGCTCAGTGAGGCCTTAAAAGCGAAGACAGGAGTTAGACAACTCTGCTCACTGCTATCACAAAAGATATTCCTAATTTCTGTGGACTGGATTTTGCGGCACACTGTACATGGGGAGCGAGAAGACAGGAATATTCTGGGCAGATAAGAAGACTCTAGAAGATCAGTACTTCGTAGATGGTCTGTGTCTAATATCAAATAAATTTGAAAATCTGAAGGCGAAAACCAAAAAGTTGCCAGAAGAGACAGGTTGTCAAGACAGGGCTTCATGTGAACATAGAGAAGACAGAGTTGATGAAGATAACCACCAACTAACAGAATAAACTTGAGTGAAATTCAGGCGATAGCATGGATGGGGATGTAAAAACCGGAATCGGAAATTCAAAGCAAACCTTCATCACTATGAAATTAATTAGGAAATCTGTTGCGATATCCATAAAGAAAGAAATTCGGATTTTCAATACCAATGGTAAGCTAGTCAGTTCCTCTGTGTGACACAGAAACTCGGCGCGTTACGAAAATCATTTTGAACAGGTTTCAGAATTTTATCAACAAATAGCGCCTCTGACTAGACAGAAAGAATTAGCAACAAAACTCTCTGGTGACAAACCAACCAAGATCCTATTGCTCAACAGATATGGAGATGAAAATAAAGGTAGGTCGAACAGGCCTTGCAGTGACCATTGGGTGACATCGTACACCAGACCATAGCTCAAGTGGAACCCGAACGGGAAATATCAAGTTGAGCGTTGATGCAAAGGTGTCATGGATGACACTGTATGAGGAGTAGATGGAAGCTTATGGGCTATTGTGGAGCCAGGTGAAGAGGACTGCAGAAAACAAGACAAAGTAGAGATGGGCTATTGCAGCCCTATATCGCACTCGGAACCCAAGGGAATAATAATAATCACGTTGCACATGAGTTGGGTTTCGCGTCTCAGTGACCTAGTGGATAATGTTTTGGCTTTTGAAACGATGAATAATGGGTCTAATTTTCAGTGAAATAACCATTGCTAACTGGAGGGTAGGTGTACCAATCTGACGAATCTAGAATACGACGAAACGCACACCTTACATTCCAGTGCGCTAACCACCGTCAACTAAAATGAATCTTACAACTAAGTTAGGATACGAAAGGCAATGTCATCAAACCTTTACTTTTCTTTCTAGTTCAAACCCTTAGTCAGTACCCACTAAAAACTACCTTAAACAGATACAAATAAATTATTTCATGTTCACCTACAATTCTCTGAGTATCATGGGATCTTTCTTTTGTAAATTATCATTAGTCGTTAAAATTACACGATAAAATATTAGTCATAGATATTTGAAGTAATGTGGATCAATAGAATCGAACAGGATCAATGAGAGTATGAGTAGAATAATAACTATAATAAATTTTGAAAATAAGGTTAAGATATGCACCTATATAACAGGATGATATTGATAATGCAGTCAATAGCCCAAATCAAATAATATTAGCAGTTATCCGGTGTAACTGGGAGTGACAACTTTTCTACGTTGGGGTTGAAGGTCACAGGAAGAGGTGGGATTGGACACAGCTTTTCTGAACACAGAGACTGGGCTGAAAAATGATTGTGACAACTGCTTCAGCTAAGCTTCACAATCGAAGGCACACAAACTTTGCAAATTGAAATAAGATCTTGTATGGAATTGTTAAAGAGGCATTTTTATAAATCTTTTGATCCGTATCCACAAGGTGTGCCAGTATGGAGCTCCTGATTGACTTAATCGCTCCTTTACCTGAACACACTGAAAATTGCCAAAGAATGTGGTGGCGAGTTTTCCGAGTCGTTCTACTTATATAACTGTCTCCAAAAGAATGAAGTGGCCATTTCGTTATTTTAACTTTCAACTCCTTTGGAATTACACAACAAGTACTGTGTCTTAAACTTAATGTTGCTCTAAAGAATGTTTCAACCATTATATCTCGGAGTTTCGATGCCAGCGACCCAATGGATGCGTCTCCTTTGAATGTTAAGGTCATACATTTATATGGATGCTTCTTCTGCACAGTTTTCAGGCGTTTCTCTCTGTCTGTCCTTATCATAGAGACTTTAAAATATTTTTCTCAATATCCGTACTCATATAATAGGTTTTCTATTTTTTCATATTTCATCGTCAAGAGTGTCAATTGTGTAGATTTTTTTCTCGCATGAAACATCAAGCTAGTGATGAGATTTTTTCTATGCAAGAGGATTAAACGACCTAAAATGAGTGTATCGGCCAACCCATGACCTCTTTTGGAAAATATCTCATTTAATACTGCCCTCTTATCTTCTTGTTAACAGGATATCGAGAAATGACATAGAATTGTCTTTCTCCTACTCATATGTGAACTCGGTTTGGGTGGGGCCACAATGAACATTTTGAGAAGGACTTCAGTATCAATTTTATCCTTATGCGAGAATCTGCTGATTACAATTTTCACTGGACGATTTTCTAATCCCACCATAAATATATCGGCTAAGAGAGGACACGGGGAAGGGTTAGTCCATTGCTGAGCCGTACACTTAACAATAGATTTCGTTATTAGACTGAAACTGGACCTTCATCCTATGATTTAGTAGCAATTTTTGTCTGTATACCGACTTCCATATCATCTTCTATCAGAGGTCCACAGATGAAGTCATCTGAAAAACGAATTCACTTCGCTGACTTCACTTGACAAGATTCACGTTGTCTTTTTACTAGTTATGTACACCAACCACATAAGATTCACTTAAACTTTTCAAAACTTCATTTGCCTCCAAAACTATTTTGTTTATTGAAGAGAAATTTATTTCTGGGTGCCGAGAATTATACATATAATGTATAATACTTTGGATAACAGTATTCAATGAGTGTTTATTAAAGGTCATTAGAGGGATCGATATAAACATATATATCTTTATATATATATATATATCCATTATTTATTTTATTATTTTTTCCCTAAAAAAATTCTCCTTTTGTTTTAATATCAAGAAAAGTAAGATGGCTGACTGGCTGGCTGGCTGGTTACCTGACAGCCTGATTGTCTGGTTGGTTGTCTGACCAAACAAAGATGCGTGGCAGCAGGCAAACAATGAAACCGGGATGATAATATTATTATTGATAATACTGATAAGTAATCCGTTGACGCTTAGATCAGTCCACATTCACGCAAATGCGCACAACATATACACAGCATATACCATAACACGTTCGCACAGATAGTTTCTGAATATGAAGATATATATATATATATGCGTGTATATATATATATACATCAATGTACACCTGGAAAGTATCGAAGTCAGATTTTTCAGAAATTATTATCTAATTTCAGTCAAAAAATAATTGTTTATTCAGATTAATTTATATATGTGTATATATATATGGCACTATTTATAAATGGTTAGAAACATATCTGCCCATTCAATATTCGTCTTGAAAGTAGTAATTGTGTGGAAAACATACATATACATTCTGAGTTTTACGTAACATTCAAGAGATCCTATATTACGTAATACAAAAATATTAATCAGGTAGAGACTAAAGTAATATTGATTAAGCAAAACTAAGTGATGTAATATCGTCGAAATCACTGAGTTGACTTCAGCTAAAATTTGAAAGGATAATCAAGTCAGGACAAAAAAGTATTCAAGACAGTTCACATTCATTGAAAGTTCAGTAAATGAACATATTTTATTTGTATACCAAATTCAGGATTTATTATACAGATTGGCATAGCTTCTGTGGTTTGAAGAAGTCTGACTTGTACGCTTTTGGGAAGGTTTCCTGTACACTGGAAATTAGATTGGTAGATTTAATTTGTATATGTAAACAAATACATGCGTTTCTTTGGCAGTATATGGAGCATAGGCCGTCGGTGGCATATCCACAAACTTACATCTCTTCTTTATATGGTCACTGCCATCTCCCACTCAGACCTATGTTTACTTGACAATAAGTTCCTTTACTGTTTTCTACCAGAGCTCCTTGTTACTCATTCTTGCCAGCGATCTAACCTTCAGTAACCAGAGAAGACAACGACTGATATAGACACTTCTGGTGACATGCTAGATGACATCCTAAACACAAATTACTGTTCATAAGCACTTTTATGAGCTGACCAAAATTGGTTCGATTAAGCTGACACTCTTGGCTACAACTTAACGTGAATGTTTTCTATCAATCAGAAGTAATATACCATCGTGCAGTAACACTTAATTTCTACTTCACTATTTATGATATCAAGCCAGTTACATATTATGATCTGCATATTTTGACTTTTAAATGAGACAGTGGTGAACTTTCAGTTTGAAATGTGAATTTGAATTCACGTATTAACTATTCACTCAGTACCTAGTTGAATTATGAATAGTTTCAACGGAGTTGACTGCCTATGTTAAGTCAGTCATGGTACATGGCTGATACGTTCAATCTCTAAAAGAGTGAAATAGCTATCCAATATGTAGATTACCATCAGCTGCTTAATAATACTACTGCTTAACTGTAAGTAGTATACAACAGATTTTATTAATCTACCAAGAGTTTATCTGCCGTCTTTCCTTTTCCAGATATCCGACTGTAGTAGCTATTATACTGTCAATGAAATATTATTAATTATTTTCAAATATTGGTTTTGTAGAAATTTTATTGGATTGGTTGGAGGATTTTATCATGAGCTGACATCGGGTTTGAACCTTGGTAAGTGCGTACTGATGAAAGGTCTGAAACTAGGACGAAACATCTGTCCAGTACTCCCTGCAAGTTTTCCAATAGTTCTCTAACTGATGTCATCTCATCATAAAATTCTCCAACTGATCATATTGGTAATTATATTGTTTCGATGAAAACTCGCCACAGACTCTTTCTGATTTGGTTCCTTCACATATATCCATTTGATACCCAGAGATCTCTATATTTTATATGTGTTTAAATACCATCTACATTTATTTTACCAGCTATTAATGGACTCTAGTAGCCAGGTTTTATCCTATTCAGAACTTTTTGTTTGGAAGTATCTGCTTTTTGCTAGGTTTTGAAATTTTTATTTCACGAAATTAATTATGTGTAAGTAAAACATCCACGACTACGTATTGTTGTATTGCTTAATTGTGTCAACCTGTAAACACTCTGCATGGACAGACAACAACAAAGCTCTTTTTTTAAAGTTCCAAGTTCCATTATTAGACTACGATTACAGCGCAGACCTATTAATCACAAAACTGACGCTTTAAACTAGAATCAGTACCTACTTTCGTTTAATGAATGTGTTATACTTTTATTTTACAGCATAGGTGAGGTGTTCTTTCATAGAAATATCATACACTTTATTTGATAATGCTCCACGAATGCTAGACATCGTTCAATTTCTTAATATAAGGGTAGAATATGGACAGTGTGGTAGAATATAATCTGACATTAGATAAGTTTATTCGATATAATCCACAGTGATACAATATATTACTTACTAAGCTCATTTTATCGATTATAGTATCGATTATTGTTAGCATGAAACTTTCTAATTTGTCTGATATAACACTTCCTTATCCTGTCTTTTGATGAAACCTTAAGTGCTTCCGAGATAAGTGTCAAGCTGCATGTATATGGCACCGACTAATTTAACCAGAAAGCATTAGAAAAATGAAAAATTAAAGTAAATAATATAAATATTAAGGAATTTAGAGCCTTGATAGTACTGCCAAATAAAGAAGCAACTGGGAAGCCTAACGCAGGATTTTAAATAAATCTGGAGTTAGGGTGGTAGCTAAGCCAAGCGGAACGGAATAATTCTTTGAAAACTCAATCTTAAAAGATCTAATTACAATTTTTGTGCTTATTTCATTGTCTTGACTAACTTGGTAATCACTATTTCTTTCCAACCAGACTCTATATGAATCTCCGAAAATTCGCATATCATATGCTCACTCTACCCGCATCATTCGTCTTTGTTCCTGTTTTCATCTCCAGTTAGATTGCTTTTTTCTGTGATTGTGCAGTGAACTGATGATGTGTTGCTTTACTATATGCTTTCGTTTGAGTGAATCAAGGTTATTCCAACCATCGATTGTCTGCAAGAATTCTTAATGTATGATTCTTGTGGACAGAGTTTTCATCCCACCTCGATGGGAATATTCCACTCGGTTCTCGCCCACTTCTTAGGGATGAATTTGTATTAACTGATGTTTTGTTCTACAATACCTGTTTCGCAGTTGGATGTTCTCTCGCCTGTATAGCTCGCTAAAGATCGTGTTGAGGAATCTTGTAGTTTTCCACGTAAATATTGTTCAGTAGAATCACATGGATTTGTCGACGAATAATAGTCTTTTTGTTGTGGTTGGAGCACCTTGTGACTGTGTGTATCAAGGAAGTATTGTCAGCCATAGAATGAAACTCATAGATCGGTTTCCTGTGTTCAGAGCACAACAAGTCGGTTTCAGTAGTAACACCAACCAACTTAGAGACAAAATTTATCAAAAATGAGGGTCCTGTTCATCCAGTTAGATAACATAATACAATTTACCAAACACTTAATGATGAATTTGAGATCAAACTAGTAGATTGGGGTAAGTTATGCTGCCAAAACATAGATATTTATCTAGATGTGCAGTGCTAAGCCCTGTTAGGTTAATTAACCAAGAAAGCTGCTCCGCCATTACATAGCATCCACTTGAATGAAGTAACAAAAGAGGCTGGATTACATAAATGGATGGATAGAGGGAATAATCACTGAACCTTGATTCATTGAATCAACACCGAACACATACAAACGAAATGATGCAACATCCATACCTGATATATGGAAAATTGTAGCAACAGGCAGGAGAGAATACAGCAATATAAAGCAAGTTCGAAGGTTGTGTGAATACATCAAAAATAAGATCCGGATTTTCAACTCCAATGTGAAGTCAGTGCTACTATACGGATCAGAGACTTGGCGAGTCATAAAGAGCATCTCAAACAAACTTCAAACCTTCATTAACAACTGTCTCCGCTCAATACTCAAGATCAGATGGCCAGAAAAGATCAGCAACAGGGATCTCTGGGAGCGAACCAATCAGGAACCGATTGTGAAAGAAATAGGCAGAAAGAAATGGAGATGGATTGGCCATACGCTGAGGAAACCATCAAGTGACATCACTAGACAAGCCATCGCTCGAGTGGAACCCGAAAGGGAGGCGGCGAGTTGGTCGTCCAAGGGTGACTTGGAGGAGGTCATGTGAAGAGGAGATGAAAGCATGTGGGCAGACCTGGAGCAGGGTGAAAAAGTTGTCAGAAAACCGAAGTCAATGGAGGTGCGCAGCTGAAGCCCTATGTTCCTCTAGGAACTAAAGGATACAATATATATATATATATATATATATATATATATATATATATATGAGCAGTAAAAGGTGCCTATAGTGTCATCCAGTTATTAACGCAGTCTATCACTGTGTTTCATAAGAAACACTTATTTCATAGTTTTTTTAAAGAGACTACACAGTCAAATCATGAAAATGGAAACCAGGTATGAAGGTCAGATTCACAACGCAGTTACCAGCACTTTAACACAAGTCTGCATTGAAAATATTTTTATTTATTGTTGTGCATCATAATTATAGTGACCATCCTGGCAGGCAACCATGTAATCATTAAGTGAAAGCTATAACTGAAGTTTGCCTTCACCACATCCTTAGAATAGTGGAGTTCATGAAGGAATGAAATGAGAGCTGATCCACCTGCCTCATTTTGAGTTATCAGTTAACTGAGATTCGATCGGCTTTAAGGAGCATATTATTAGCATTGTTCCTCATTGGTTGAATTACGAGTGGAACACAAATATTCACAGGCGCATCTACACTTGTCTCGGGTCTCTGATGTCATTTTCAACTGGCTCAACGACTGCCCACAAGATTTCTTTTCCTCTTTACTTGATATTCTTCGTCGAAACTATTTTGGATTTCCTCTTAGACCCAAATACTGGGTATCTGTCGACATTTCAGCCCCAAGTACAGACATCTGGTTTGAGTCTCAATGCAAATATTATCACTTGCTGGTGATCAGCATACATCCAGCTGACAGCTTCAAAGTGGGAATAAACCTTATGTCTTAGATTCAACCACTAAGTATCATCAATGAAGTAACAGTTCTTTTGCAGTTCGCTTTATATATTGACATAAGCTGTGTTCAAAGTTAAGTGAAGCGATCGAAATACCCTCCTTCATTACCTGCTTTTCGTCTAAAATGACAGTACCAAAACATACACTCATTTCATCCATATTCAGTTACCCTCTATCTTCCCAATGCTACGTTTATTCATTTTAGTGCCGAAAGCTTTCTATTTACCTGACTCCTGGTGATCAGCAGCGGAATTTAGACCCCAAGCTGCCTCTGTTTAGGTCTCATTAGATAGACTTTTAATTTATGTAAAGTGGACCGATACGCTTCTGTTTAAGGTACTAAATGAATATTTCTATTATTTTCTAAACACTATATGGAAAAATCGGAAAACTTTGTGCGCATAAATTACTAACACTGTAGTCTTTTTATCACTTATGTAGTACTAACAGATTAGCGCTATAAAGCACTCACTTCAGAATTTATGATGCATACATATGCAGCATAAATCTGTGTAGCGATAAGCAGGTGATGAATCAGTTATTCTGCCTTAATTTTAAGCGTAGAACAGATTTGCCAGATTGATTTGAACGAAATGAACACAGAAAGTGAAGTAAAGGCTTGATTATTACTATCATTAATATTAATTGTAGTAGTAGTAGTAGTAGTAGTAGTATAATTATAACCTAGTTTTCTTGACACACTAATCGTAATACGCTGTAGCTGTTAGACTGAATGAATAACTACGTTATTGGTAGCTTTTTTTTAAAGGCGGGAATTCTTCACATATTGTTGTGTATAAATGGCTTGAAAACAAAAAGATGAAGAGAAGAGTAACATACTTTGAAGACGCAAAAATGAAATACGCAATAATTCACTCATTAGATTTGTGTTTATTGTTAACTAATAAGTACTAAAATACATTGAAGTTTGGCTTTTTGATGTGCTTTTTTCTCGGATAGAAACTTATTTCAGTCATCCAATGCTTAGTGGAAGTTTCATATTGATAGTGAGGCATATTTACGTCTCGAGTGAAACATAGGGCTTCAGCCTTAAGTTTTAGAGTTTCAGTAGCAGTGTTCTCTTTAATAGGGTGGGATTGCTAACCTCTCGCCCAGTCTTACCAGTTAACCAGGCCTACTGAAGGCTAAGGGAGGTTTTGTAGCGCACCAACCGGGGATCTAACCGCGGACTACGTGCGTGGTCGGAATGTGTTCTACCACTGAGCTATCGATACACTGAGACTTGTGAAGAAAAATATTCGGTGAATGGTCGGTCACAGTAGGTATTCTATTTTTGACCTTTGTTATATGCCCAGAGATTTACATCTTTCTGTTTTTCATAGTCTTTTGTCTCTCATATTTGTTTAGACAAAAAGTTAGTTGACACCTGACTTATGCATGTCAGCATATATTAGAATGACATAAAAATAGAGTTTATATTCTCAGTATGGCAGGCATGATAATGATATTTACGTTCGTTCCACTGATTGTATAATGAAGATTTCACGAAGAATGACAGCACACTGCTAACGACTAATGCAAAAATGTCGAGGAATCATGCGTGAAATACTGAAGGTAACATGATATCCTGCCACATGGCACGGATGTCTGACATATTCCTTCCTTCGAAACAAATCTGTTAAAGTAGTGGACGTCAATACACCATTTAAAATGTTTATATGCGTAAACTTCGATTTCACAGCACTGTTCGGCTCTATACGATAATGGAAAACTCCTGATCTGCAGTCCAATAGGCTTTTCCTCGTCAAAAATGTGGAACACATCACTGGGTTATTCTCCTCATTATTACTCCACCTTAAGTATATGTACCGCATAGTATATGTACTACAACAGGAGAATGCTTGCTAACTACGAAAGTGGTTTGCGTTCCAAAGCCCCGCTATTAAGCTTGGAAAAGAAGAATGGTTGGCTATGGGGCTAGTAATGTCATTTACCAAAGCCAATGAATCACAAAAATCTTGAAGCCCTGTGTTCTGATTGGAACAGAAAGAATGAAAAAACACACGACTACAGAATTCTTTAAGTGCTTTTTCATCATCTGAAACGTCTACCACGTTTGGTAAGACGTAATTTTTCACTGTCTTCCTCCTTAAAGATCACTATTATAAAAAGGACGTGTAGTTGAAGTTAGAAGCAGCAACATGAGTATTTTAGTTTGAAATAGTATTGAATTTAAAAAATAGACAGTAGTGGCTAATATCGATGCTATTATGTGTTTGGAGAACTTAACAATGACATTTGCAACTGCCTAATTCAGACTTTCTCCGCATACTACTAAAGATCAGAAGGCCGGCCAGAAAAAAAGATGGCAAGCAACTAATAACCTCGGCAGCAAACAGCCAACAACGCAATGCCAAGCAAATGTGCAGAAGGGAGTAGAGGTGTGTTAAATATGTACTCTAAGGAGACTTTTGAGTGAATTCACATACACAATCAAGCCGCTGGGTGGAACCCAAATCAGAAACGACAAGTTGGGTGTGGGTCTAAGTGTGATATGGACAAGAGTGTTTGAGGAGAAAATGAAAAGCTGTAGTTAATCGTTGTGCCAATTGTAATTCATCACAAAGGACCTAAGGCGGAGGGATGTCCGGCAGAAGCCTTATTTTCCACATGAACGTTATGGGGTAATAATAGTTAAATAAAAATACAAAACCCATCTAGGTAAACTCTAACTTTTAGTCTAAGATGTGTGGTGCTACAGGTCGCTTGGTTGAAGTCTCCTAGATCCGAAAGATGAATGGTTGGAGACTATTTGAAGTGATTTACAGTGATACACGTATATTTCTTATTTGTTAATTTTGAAATGATAAGCATCAGAAATTTCCTAACACATTATCGCCGTCACAATACTCATGTTTGTTAATTGAATTCTCTTCAGTCATCTGGTTTATGACAAGTCGACTGACATCAGGTTCAATCTCTTAAGGAACAGATATTAGTTAGACAATCATCAGAAAATAGGGTGTATAAATCACAAGTCTAGTGCTCCCTGGGTATCAAGAATTCTCTTTGTTGGCTCCAAGATAATTATGTTCCTCTTTCATTCCTTATGTACTATTTAAAGGTTGGTAAAACTGAAAAAGGTAGCTTGTAAGTCGGCTGTATGCATACATGCATGCTTATATATCCAGGCATGGGGACTAAAGTATGGTAGAATAAGCTTTATTTTCTTTTAATCTTTAGTGTGATAAATAGTTCATCAGATAATGTATCTTTTCAATCTTTTGGCTTTCTTCCATATAACTGAAACTAACAAACTTGTTGTCAGTCCATTTATTCGGTAATTTCAAAATGTGGTGACAACTTAAAATATCAATGTGATGTTACTTTTTTGTGTTGCAAAATCAATCAAAAGGGAATAAGGCAAGTTTGACCAATTCATTTTGACGTTGGTATAAATCAATAAGATATGTATACAAACGTGAATGTAAACACACTCCTCCAATAAAGAGACTCTAAGCCATCACCAAACTACTTATTTCTTGACTGCCCCTACGCCATGATTGAAGGTCACATATGACCAGTTGAAATTATACGGCTACTCTGCATAACGCACGATAATCAATTCATTTGCATCATTTAACCGACATATGTAAATGTAGAACCTGAGCACTATGGTACATCACTGCGTGATACATGAAATAAACTTATCAAATATGGAGTAACGGAGATAAGGATTAGATGTGCTTTCAAAATCAAACTTGCTAAGCAGGAGTGAATTGTGAGAAGCAGAAAGAACCTTAATTTCTGCAAGATTTTAGCCAGATACGCCTTTCTGACAAATTCTAACCAAGAGAAACGTAGCGGCATATGCAGCTTCCCAACTTTTTATTTTCTCAATGCTTCATGACAACATCTTGTATTCAAATAATACAAACTTGAGTTACAATTTATCATTATTATTAATATTATTATTCCCTAAGGTTCTCAATTGTTCTTTAGAGTCTTCTTTAGCTGGCTACTCGACTACCCATAGGCTTTCATCTCCTCCTCACATGGTCGCTTTTATATCACCCTAGAATACATAACGCATTGGTTATCATTCAGGTTCTACTGGAAGGCCTGGAGTATGACGTTACTCAGTGATCTCCT
This sequence comes from Trichobilharzia regenti, assembly GCA_944472135.2. NCBI lineage: Eukaryota > Metazoa > Platyhelminthes > Trematoda > Strigeidida > Schistosomatidae > Trichobilharzia > Trichobilharzia regenti. Next base: position 41,515,313 of record OX235262.1, on the reverse strand, counting down.
CATCGTACGTCCAACCAATCTCCATTTCCTTCTTCATATTTACTGGGTGGCATGTTTTTGGCTTATTCATGGACTACCAGAGCTCCCTGTTGCTTGTTGTTTCTGGTCAGCTCTCTGATCTTGAGTATGGAGATAGGGTACCAGCCCATTTGTAAAAGTCCTCAGCAGGCTTCCAGGAATGCATTTTGTGATGCACGCTTTTCGTCTCTGAACCATTTAGAAGCACCAGTCGCCTGACATTAGTACTGAAAATGCAAATTTTTTTTCTTGTGTTAATAGCAGTAAAAACTCACACTGGCTTCAGTGTAATGATGATCATCGGTGCGACAATAACTGTAGACATTTTTAAGTGTATACACAGAAATTGCAATTTCCATATATTTTCGATATCTGAAAGACTAATGATGTGCTCAAATGTAAAAGGCTGATGTGATGTAATGATCGAAACCAACTCGTTGGGCTCTGAACACAGGAAACCGATCTATGAGTTCCATTCTATGGCTGACAATACTTCCTTGATACACACAGTCACAAGGTGCTCCAACCACAACAAAAAGACTATTATTCGTCGACAAATCCATGTGGTTCTACTGAACAATATTTACATGAAAAACTACAAGATGCCTCAACACGATCTTTAGCGAGCTATACAGGCAAGAGAACATCCAACTGCGAAACAGGTACTGTAGAACAAAACATCAGTTAATGCAAATTCATCCCTAAGAAGTGGGCGAGAACCGAGTGGAATATTCCCATCGAGGTGGGATGAAAACTCTGTCCACAAGAATCATACATTAAGAATTCTTGCAGACAATCGATGGTTGGAATAACCTTGATTCACTCAAACGAAAGCATATAGTAAAGCAACATATCTTCTGAGCTGGTTGGTTTAAGTGCAGAGCTGTTATCATCCTTTTGGATGACATCTTCAGCGAAAGTTTTGGCATACAATGAAATGATTTAAATTCTCCACGAGTGATAAAGTTGCATCTTCTGGCAACCATCTTAGTGACTGACTGGTAGTTGATTTATATCTGTACTAATCAGTTTTTATAGACTGGTATTTTTAACTTTCTCGTCACATGATGTACTTCTTATTAGTTGGTAAATTTGGTCTATAATAATGTTTGTTAGTCTATGAGTCATTCGCTGGAGTACTAGGCTTCTAAAAATTCTCTAGCACTTTTGGTATTTCTTCTGGTGAAAATTTCGACATTATTCTAATTCAAATGATGTCTTTAGTTCGCTACATCCATTGATATGAAAGAATGTATATCATGTCTTTTCACAGCTGATTTGTGCTCCTGGATTCTTGTTTGAAGGGGACGCCCACCTTCACTGATGTAATGTCTGTTACAGATCATACATGCAATTTATTTTGTAAATGGTATTAATTTTATTTTATTTTTGTTTGTTGGATCTTTCGGTTTGCAAAATATCGAATGAAGTGTTTGTGCTGACTGGCTTGTGTGCTATATCTACTTCGAACGGATATAATATTCTAGCTGTTATTTCAGAGATATTTTTGCTTATATATGATAGGATGAATTTTCTTAAAGTCTTTCATGATGGTTTCTCGTTGGTGCTGTGACTTGATTTTAATACGTTTTAATGAAATTGTGAGGATATCCATCCTTTTTGAAGACTCCTAGTAGGTATTTTTCTTCCATTCTCTTCAAAACTGGAGTAGTGCTACAGTATGTCTGAACTCTTGTAAACAGTTTCTGTACATTGTTTCTTTTGTGGTTCATTCTGATGCAAGATTAGGCAAAGATAAAGAAGAATAGTAAGGATCAAGCGAACATATGATATGTAGATGTCGAGGGAATGATATAGAGTCTGGCGGAAAATGGATAATGATTAGCAAATTAGTTGAAACATGGAAATAAGCACAAATATTGTGATTAGATCTTTTACGATAGCGTTTTTCAAACAATGATTCCGTTACATGTGAATTTTATCTCCATTCTTTTATATACGAAATAACCATAAACTTTGTGTTGTGTATATGTATGTATATTTATATAAACAGTCATGACCTTACGTGTGTGGTGCATTAAGCGCTTATTAATCGACATCTCTCTCTCTCTCTTCCACTTGGCAACCTGATTCTTTTATTTCTAGACAGTATCAAAAATCATTGAAATACACGTATAGCTTTGCTTTTTTTTATGTGCTTATCCAGAATAACCTGGTTGTATCTATGACATGAAACACTGTAAGCACACTGCACATAAATTATTATTATTATTTACCTTTACAGGTAAATAGTTGACTTCCATCACAAGTTAAGGTCATGTTTAGATAAACGCTTAAAGTTATCACTTCTCTCATCGAAACAATAAAAATAAAGAGAAGAGAAATATACTGAAATAGAGATTTGTGAGATGCAAATTAATTTATGAGTTTCCAGTCAGATGAGCGATAAAACAAAATGATATAAATCTCTAACTACCTATCTATCTGTCTGACTGTATTTTTGTTGTGTTAAATAAGACGGGAGGGGGGCGGGGTTGAATAAATGGCTTACTTCAACTAAAAAGACGAACGAAAGGAGGTTATTCAATGATTGAAAATTGAAAAAAGAGGAGTGTACAAAAAGAAGCAAATAAAGTAAACATTTAGTTGATGGTGACTACCATTTGAAGTTAAGGCGAGTACCTCCTTCAAACAGGCAGTTGTTAGCTGTTATCAATAATTGTTATCTTATACGTTATGCAGGTGCGTCGGTGGCACAGCGGTTAGCATGCTCACTGACCGACGCACTCCTTTACCTCACTTATGCAGTAATACGACTGATAAAGAGGGGAGGTTGGACATGAGGCTAGCAACCCCATCTTGTAAAAATAAACACAACTGCTACCGAAACTTCAAGCCTTCAGCTTGAAGCCCTATGTTCCAATGGGAACGTGAAGGAAATAGAAAAACATACTTTATGCAGATTGAGAGCCTAATTTTATCTTGAAAATTTTCTTTAGAGAAATGTTTTAAGGAGTAAACATACATTTCAATGTTTTAAAATAAGCATTCACTTCATTATATTATGGCGGACCAAGATGGCGCACAAGACGGTGGCCTGCTTAAATCACTTGGCTATCAGAATCTCTATCGATTAGGAAGCTTAAATTATTTTGCATTTTGTATTGTTTTAATCGTATAATTATATCAAATGACTCGCTCGCGCACATATCGAATTGTCTTTCAACCAAAAGGCTATGAAAGAAATTCTTGTATGAAATGAAGAAAAAAGAAACTTTTTTTTAAATTATTTTCGGAGAAATGACTTAAAGGCTTCTAAAATACGTATTTTCTCTTAAATTAGGTCACGTCGGTCTTAAAATTCAAGGAATGACTGATACCCAATGATAACTATTTAATGTTTTTTATATTTTATTGAGTAAACACTTCGACTGATCTGTACACCGTGATCATTCGTAAATACTCTTCCACGCCTTATTTTCACTGAAGTGCTGTATGTTAAAATTGCAATGGGACTGTCAATATCATTTTCCAGATGGTAAGCATTTGACAAGATACGGATGAAATTAAGTGAATCCGTTTCATCCTGTTCCATGTTTGTTTACTGCTTTGATTGAATTCATTTGGGCTAATTTGCGTCTGGCATTTAGTTTGCGAATATCTGTCAGCATAGAAGTCTCAAGCAAAGACTTTTTTTATCGGGAAAGACGGGATAAATGAGTCGTTAAAGTTAACAACAGAAGTGATTCGAGTCTCTAATAACTGAGTATTCAGCAGAGGTGTAAAATCAATGACACTGGTAATAAAACTAACGCTTTCAAACCTGAGTAGTAATCGATTTCACGAGATGAATGACATTCAGATGCAAATACACCTAGATGGCATCAAATCTGTCATTTAAAATTTACTGGATGTGAGGTGAGAAAAAAGTATGCAAAGACCAGTATATTATCTCTTTGATACCTTAAATAGCATTCATGAATCCAAGTGAAACGGAGCGTATGAGAAGCACTCATTTCAAACAATAGTGCTTACTAACCTAATCAAAGCGATCTAATCACCGGTGAAATAGTTGTTTTTCATATCTGTTAATCATAGTATCAAGCAGATCACATATTTTGATCTAACTAATTTTTATTCCCAAGTGAAAATGCAGTGAGATTCCATTGTGAACTGTGGAAGTTGCAAATTGCGAATTTGATTCTGTGTATTACCAGTTCGCCCACGTAAACAGACAGAAATTAGGTGGCTTCGGTTGATTCAGCTATCTAATCTCAATCCAACTGAGTATACTGCCGATGATTTTGGCCTCAAACGAGCCGTCCAGTGTTTAAATCACTTCGAACTGGCCAGCATATAATTATGATTCATATGCATGGTATCAAACTACTCATATAAATCAGTGAGTAGTATATAGTATTATGCGCTTATTCTTGCTTTTCTCATTACGTTTCATGATATTAAGCAGCACATATGTTTTGATCTGAAGACTTTTGGTTTCCAAAAGAAACTCAGGTGAATTCTCATCACGAACTATGTAATTTTTGAATAGTGGACTCATTTACCAGTCAGCTTAGGCAGATAATAATATCTCGAGAGCTTTCACCTCACTAAGCAATATGAGCTCAGTCAAACCGTATACAACACGAGCGAAATTACCATTAGCAGTTTAGATCATTTGGATTTAACCGGCAAACACCATTACTGTTAGACATGCTTACGACTAGATGACCAGTTCAAAATATGATGAAAAGATTGCCTAAAAATTATATCATGAACCACCAACACAAAGTGTTCCTTCTGATGAAAAAAGTGAAAAACATGGGTCAGATTGAATCAATCCCTAAGTAGCTACAATAGAAACGTCAATGCAAAAACTGGCGCGGAATTATGCTCCTGTCCGTCCCAAGCAAAATACTGAGCCGCATCATCCTGGAGAGAATCAAACACGCCAACCTGGATGAAAAATTTCGACCGGAACAGGCTGGATTCAGGAGAAACAAGTCATGCATTGATCAAATCGCCACATTACGGATCATCATTGAACAATGCTTGGAATGGCATTCACCTCTCTATCTCAACTTCATCGACTTTGAAAAGGCCTTCGATAGTGCAGGGTTGATTGAGAGGTCATTTGGCAACTACTTCGCTACTACTGTGGGGTCCCATCGACAATTATACATCTCATCCAACAGTTATACGACAATGCTGCATGTCAAGTAATCCACAACGGGAAACTTACGGAAGCCTTCGAAGTGAGGACGGGAGTGAGACAAGGATATCTACTATCCCCAATGATCTGCCTGATTGCAGTAGATTGGATAATGCAACAGACAGCGGGCAATGAGGAAACAGGCATAAAATGGACCTACACAAAGAACTTAAAGGATCTGGATTTGGCCGATATGTTAAATGTTTAATTTCCCACAGACTGGAAGATATGCAAGTGAAAAGCAACAAGTTGAAAGAAGAAGCATCAAAGATAGGACTTCTTTCAATTGAACATAGAGAAAACAGAGGTGACGAGGATTCCTGGCCAACAGCAAGAGAAACAACAAAAGAGAATAATCAGCATAAATGGGAGAAACCTGCAAGAAACAACCACATTTACCTACCTACCTACCTACCTACCTACCTACCTACCTACCTACCTACCTACCTACCTACCTACCTACCTACCTACCTACCTACCTACCTACCTACCTACCTACCTACCTACCTACCTACCTACCTACCTACCTACCTACCTACCTACCTACCTACCTACCTACCTACCTACCTACCTACCTACCTACCTACCTACCTACCTACCTACCTACCTACCTACCTACCTACCTACCTACCTACCTACCTACCTACCTACCTACCTACCTACCTACCTACCTACCTACCTACCTACCTACCTACCTACCTACCTACCTACCTACCTACCTACCTACCTACCTACCTACCTACCTACCTACCTACCTACCTACCTACCTACCTACCTGGCAAGCATCATTTCAACTACAGGCGTAACTGCCGGTGATATCAATGCAAGGATTAGGAAAGCAATACAAGCTTTCATTACTCTTAATTTTGTGTGGAAGTCAACAGCACTCATTATCAAAAATAACATGCGGATTTTCAACTCCAATGTGAAGTCAGTGCTACTCACTCTATGGATCATAGACTTGGCGCGTCATGAAGAGCACCTCAAATAAACTACAGACCTTCATCAACAGTTGTCTTCGCTCAATAATCAAGATCAGATGGCCGCCCAGAATAGATCAGCAACAGGGATCTCTGGCAATCAGCGAACCAACACAGCAGGAACCGATTGTGAAACAAATAGGCAGGAAGAAATGGAGATGGATTGGTTCGCCATACTCTGAGGACACCATCAAGTGACATCACTAGACAAGCCATCGCTCGAGTGGAACCCGAAAGGAAAGCGGCGAGTTGGTCGTCAGTGCAAGAGTAACTTGGATGAGGTCATGTGAAGAGGAGATGAAAGCGTGTGGGCAGACTTGGAGCGGGGTGAAAACGTTGGCAGAAAGCCGAACGCAATGGAGACGCGCAACTGAATCCCTATGTTTCTCTAGGAATTAAAGGAAATAATAATACAATAGAAACAGTCATACATTTAGTAAAACACGTTTTCTGATAGAAACAGTATAATTTCTTGTAATAGAGGACAACTGTTAGCCAAAAATAATTATAACAAGCCTAATTTGTTTCGTAATTTAGTTGACTCATCTACACAGAGTAGAAGTTAATGAATCATATATGCACATGTATGTATATTAGATAGTTAGAGGCAATCGGCCAGAGGAAGTCTTGGTTTAACCTAGGTTTCGTTCCAGTTGCCACTCACTAGTCATCAAGGTGAATCTGAAACCTCGAAGGAACTCATGTACCTTCTGAGATTTGAATCTGCGTCACCCAGTGCTGCAGTCACAGACGTTACCACTGAGCTATTCAGTCTGCATCAAACAAAGAACTAGATGCACTTCACTAGTTACTAACTAGTGTTGAATCAATATATATGTGTATTCCTTAATGAGAGAAACTGTCTGATGCATTTTAACAGAAGGATTTTAAAAAAACTAAAAATTAATTATTTTCTAATTTGAAGGTCATTTTATTTATAGATTTCCCAGAATACATCATAGCACAGACAGCTGAACTAATTCTATGTATGTGCATGTACACATACATAATAAACTTGTCTAATTAGAGATAACATTTGTCAATCATAAGTTAGGATAGACAAAAAATTTGTAAAAGAAAGAAAAAACGATAGAAACTAAGTGTGTTTGTGTGCTACGGATACAAACAAACACATACATTGAACTTTGGTCAGTTTGTTGAATGTTAAATGAAATTGTTTAAAAATGAAATAAACGATGATTCATGTTTCTTTTTCAAACGACAATTATTTACTAATTACTAATTTTTAGGATTTTTCATAATTTCTTTAATGAAGAAATGCACGTTTTTGGCATTTTTTTTAGCAGTTTAATGCATCCGACGAGACATATGTACACCAGCATCACTGAAAATAACATGAAGTATAATAAGACACTGTGCGTCCGTGGTTAAGAACTCGAATGTTCGCCCAACACGTACATAGTCTGTGGTCCCATCACCGGCTGATGCACCACTAACAGTCACTTGATGGTAGTAATACCGGCAAAGAGGGATGGCTGGGTGTGAACCTAGCAACCCCACCCCCATAATAATGGTAACAACGCTACCACTGAAACTTCAAATCTCAAAGCCTGAAAACGCATGAGAATAAAATAATAAGACAGGTAGACTACTTCCGTTTTTTCAAACAGAAACGCGTATAGTTATACTTAAGAAGAAACATAGGGCTGGAATGAAGAAACCAATATTAACTACAGAACTACTGAAACCCTAAAATTATTGAAGATATTTGTTCCGCCTTGTTTTTAACTCTTCGAAGTACTCACTTATGACAACACTTTTGATGTAATCCAGGACTTCAAGGGTTGGAAGCGAGCTGTTTGACTATTGGACCACCGAGATGGACAAAATACATTTGTGTGAATTTTTCCACTTAAAAATAGTTCAAACAACCACTGTCTTCTGCAGAGCCAGTTAAAACCCAACAAAACTTTCACATGATTACCATCCTTAATAAACATTCCTAATCCCTTTTTTGTCAAGTATTCGTTGCTTCTTCCTTAATCTTACTGGATCTCCATTAATTCTCTTACTATCTGATTATACGTAGTTTTACCACTTGCTTTTAAGCTCTTATTTACTATATAAGGCTAGTGATTAGGTGGTTTGGACTGACCTGGCTCACTGAATTGACTCAAACCCGGTATACCGCTGATGAGTTAGCCTCCAGATGAGTGAAACGGCCACCGGTGTGTGGATCACTTTAATGTGGCCAGCAAGAGTTATTGGCTCATGTGAGTCGTTTGCAACTACTCATCTCAATCAATCAGTAGTATGTAGTTTTCTGCAATTACACTTAGTTTCTTAATGACCATTTGAGGTATCAAGTGGATCATATATTGTGGTCTGAATAATTTTTATTTTCAAAAGAAACCACCGTGAGGTTATCACCTCAAACTGTGTAAAACGTGAATATTTTGTGTACACAGACTTACCATCCTATTACCAAATCACCATTATTGAATTATATGTTATACAAGTTGAACAGAGTAACAGGTAACCTGATATTGACTATGCGTAGATTGCTTACTATTCATGTTATCAATTATCAGTAGCTAAGAATATCTAGTGCGTCTGTGGAGAGGGACACTGACGAACTTATCACAGTGTTTCTTTTTATCGCCATATTGTTGTTATTTATACTATAGCCAACTGCGTCAACAAGTTTTCAAGTGTTGCATAAGAATCTGATGCTCACTAGCAATGACCCTATTCAGTTATGGAGTCGCCTGAGGTTCTAGTGGCAAATCGTGATCAGTAGGATATAGTAGGTAGGGTATGAGGGCAAATACTCGCCGATAACATTATCTAGTGGTCGCGCTATATCATGAATTGTCAGAAGATGAAATTTATGAACCGTTGGTCCCAGTGTCTTAATGGTCGACTCGCCACCAGAAGGTCCTGGGATCGAACTTCTGTGGGAGTGCACTAACGAAAACTTCCAAACCGGGACAAAACAGTTGACCAGTACTCCCAGGCTTTCTAGTGGTTCTGTAATTGATGTGAGTTATTGATGAAATACATCAACCAGTTTTATTTATGTTGTTGTTAATTTTAAAACTTGCAATATTTGTCTGTGATTCAGAAATCCCCACCAGTGGTTGAAATCAAACATTCATCTACTGGCTGATAACAATAGAATACTACCTTAGATAGATTTAATTGAAACCAAAATTGTTCGCTGAAGTTTGCCCATATTATTACCTTTGAATTAATGAAAAAACTGTAACGGACTCAAATTATTACAGTTGATGGTGACTAGTGCTGAAATTCAGAATGTAAATTTCATCCAATTTGCTACAAGTTTGCTAGATATATTTCCTCCTCAGTGGGTGATGATCTCCTATCTGTAACTCTGATCCAGCGTCCATCATTTACAACGCCAGACGCATCTTCACTGCCACTATTAGTTACCATCAAGCAAATGATGTTATGTTCTGTTATTCTTCGGACATCAAATAGTCAGTACCAAAAATCCTACATGTTAACAGAGACCAACCTTTTCAGTCCAAAAAACAACTCACCAACAATGCGAATTAACTTATAAAATAACTCTGAGTTTCACAAACAGAATTCAAAGATAAAAGAACTTGTATCTTCAAAATATTTGCCTTTTCAGAGAACTGGACTGAATATTCCTCTATGCATTTATGTTACAGCGGTTTAGTGATAGAATCTCACACCCCTAGATGACGCATTCACGCATTTCCTCTAGTTTATCAGTCGACAGAACACTCAGAAAAGAGGGAAAGTTAGGCGTAGCAACCGAGACCATGACTACTGGAACGTCAGGCTTAAAGTCCCACGCTTCACTTGGGACAAAAAATTCCACAATGTAAAATCAATCATTATCACAAAGGAGGTAGCTGATCGTCTAATGTAAAGTCTTTAAGTTTGTTTCGTTTCAGCATAGCATTGAAGAAGTCCTTCGGAATTCTAACTCATCTTTATCGATGCATCAGAAACCATCGGTTAGCCATTTAGCCTTCAGTATCTTGCATGAACTAGTCGGTAGAGACTGTTAATTTTCCAATTTTAACAATTACTATTATAAGAAAATAACACACAGATGGATGATAGAAATTACCCATTCTATTTTTCTTAGCTTTAATAAAATCTAATCACTATTCAGTGTGAATTACTTCCATATGTTAACAATTCTTTTCATCTTATAATCTCTATACATCTAAAGAAATCAATAAAGACATTGTAGAGTGGAAAACAAAAAACAAAACAAAAACGAGGAGATATTATCTCAATTATTGTCTGTTCAACACAGTAAAGGTGTAATTTTTTAGGTTGTATGAGGTCGGCAATTTTCAGTTAGCTATTCAAGTTTTATCAGTTTTAAATCGAATTGCTTCAGTTGTATCGTAAAAATTGTAGACAAAGTAGATATAACTTTCAAGTGATTGATTCCACGTTAGACAGTGAAGTGATATCAGTTAGAGGACTATTGAAACCTGTGGAGTACTGGACAGTTGCTCCGTTCACCTTCAGGATTATTCAGTGGTGTGAGCTCATCACCCTGAACTGGCAACTGAACTCACAGCTCTCAGGTTATAGGGGAAAATCTGTTGGCTGTTCATATGCTGGAACAATTCACAGTATGTAACTCAACCACCGGGCATTGTTACCGGTCAATAATAGTTCTCACAATCAAATTTTTGGCTTCCGATAACCATAACTTCTTACTAGAGCCTCACACGATTCCAATCCAAATTCAGTGAGCATTTGGTTAATCCTGAAGTGTTGTCTTGCATGGCTTTAAATGACTTCAAGTCATACAGTGAACTGCTTGTCTAACCGATATCCGCTCATGATCTAAACTAAAAGTCAAAATAATTTTATAGATCTCTAAATATTTCATTTCATTGATCGCTGCACCAGTGTCACAGCGGTAAAATGTTCGCTAACCAGGCTGATGGTTCGGGGTTTGATCCCCGGCCATAGACGCACTGCTTTTCCTCGCTAAGCCAGTAGTTAGATTAGTAAAGAGGGAAGGTTGAGCATGAGGTCAACAATCCCATCCCGTGAAAAAAAAACACCACTGCTACCGAAACTTCAAAGCCCTACCTTGAAGCCCCATGTGTCTACTGGGCATGTAAAGGAATAAAATAACTGGACTAGCTGAACCTATTATCTACAGCTTGGAATAACAGTTGTTAACACTGAAGTTGATATATTTACAGCTAACACTCAAACAAATTTTTCTCAGATCACTGTAATTAAAATGATTTTTTATTGGTCACCTCAGTAGTTAGTTTTCAGGTTCTGAAAAAAATGGTGTTTCAAAGGGTACATTTACATTAATAGACTTAGTGTCATCAATGTCCTCATTAAATGATGGGTTGGTGGAATATGTCTTTTAGTCAATAACTTTAAATACAGTTTTATAATATGTGTGTTACTTCAATATTTAGTGGGAAATAGGATATACCACGCCTTCATTTCAATCTGATCAGTAGTCAGACTTCGTGTACAATAGTTAGACTCTATACAGTATCCATAAATCTGGCAGAAGTTAGAATTCAAGGACCATTGGATCGGGTCCCAGTGGCTCAATGGTCTACGAGCTCGCCTTGTAACCAGAAGGTCCTGGGTTCGAATCCCGGTGGGTGCGTACTGCTGAGGAGTCCCAAACTAGGACGAAACAGCTGTCCAGTACTCCCAGGTTTTCCAGTGGTTCTCTAACTGATGTCAGCTCATGATTAAATCCTCCATGCAATCAAACAAAATCCCTACAAAAACCAATACTTGAAAATATTAAATTGTATTCAATAAAATAGTTAATCTATCCATATAAAAATATATTTACTGCACAAATTCATTAGGAAACCATTTCAAACTTCCTTCTGGAAAGCTAATATCTAGCGTTCATAAATGTCCATTATTTCGTAGCTTTCTGTGATCACCTATTCGATATCAATCTGCTGTGAAGAGTACACTTCAAAACAAAACATTTTTTCATATCTTCATGAAATTCGTCTCAAAGTACCGACTAAATAGTCTGTTGGGTGAACATAAAGTTCGGCAAGCAAGTTATTCAGGTTCCTTCATGGCTGCACATATGCCTTGCCGACGAGTGGCAGCTGGCATGAAATCTGAGATCAGATTCTTCCTGTTGATTAATTATTAAACTTCCTTCTTAGCTAGCCTTACTACTTTTAACTGACTTTAATTCAAGCTTTACTAACTTGCTTATCCTTAACATTGTTTAAAATGAATGGAACAAGAGGATGGCAGAGAATATTACAAAATGGAGATGTGTTGTTGAAGCTCTGTGTTCCACTCGATACTCAAGGGAAAAATAGTATATTAATGTCAGATTATTCTGGTACATTTGTCGCTCTTGCTTTATTCACGTTTATTAATGAGAAGTGGATGACTTTTCTCTACACAATTCACCCATCTTTTTTCAGTGAAAAGGTATCCAAATTCTGTAGACTGAAGGAATTTCGACTTTAAAATCTCTTGAAATACACCATTTCGAAGGAATTTATGCCTTATGAGCTAAATTTGTCTAAACTATTTCCCTTTCTTTAAGATCCTAAAGATGGAAAATAAGTAACCATGACTACTGTGTTGTCCATTTGACAAAAACAAAAGGTCAACCTCTCTCTATGTTTATTTTAGATAAATTAAAACAGTTGTGTAACAAAGGTCAGTCATCAAGAAAATGTCAAGGATTACATGTTTTATTAATTTGACATATAGAATGATTTGAGGATATTGATTTTAAGTCAATCTTTATGTATTTCACAGACTTTCAATTCTGTCAGAATGATGATATAATGTCATCGAAAGACAAATGAATTAAATCCATGACTAAATGATTGAAAATTTAAAATCGCGCCACGGTAAAGAATAGCGACCCTAGGGGATGAACGCATCTATGACCTTGCAACGCGCAAACGGAGAAGGTTAGTAGAACTATGAAAAAAATAATGAATGAAAGTTGCAAATGACAAACGAAATATCTGTTTAAATTAAGGTTAGGTTCGAAATAGATTAGAATATAGATGAGAGTTAGGTTAAGGTGGGATTAAGGCATGATTATAGTTACTTAGTGAAGATTATGGTCAAGTCAGAGAAAGATTAAGGTCATGGTTTAGTTGGGTACCCGAATTCACTTTTGTAAAACAACTGGCTGTCTCACAGTTACTAACGGGTGTGTTCCATTGAGTCGGTATTCCTTAACTTTTCCCAAACAAGGATTTTCGAGCTGAAGCGTGGGAGGATTTTGACGCAATTCTATTGATACTAGCTTCTGCTACTTCATTCATACACATCTTATGAACTTATGATGTACATGAGCAATGCATTCTGGACAGTTTTAAAGTATCAATCAACTTATCAAGTTTTATTCAATAGCCATGAAGTTCAATATAACTGAAGAAGAAATTTCTGGAGAATGGAATAAATTCTATGTATTTAGGATCAACAGCTTTTCAGTAATTACCAGCAGACTAAGTCTTCGCTTATTATTATTGGTCCTCTGGGTTTCCAATGGAACATAAGGCTATAACAGCACATCTCCACTTTGTTCTATTTCCTTTTATCCTATTTAGCTGACCTCACAATTCCCCACAGTCTCTCATCTCCTCACATAATCTCTTCCATGTCACCCCTGGACACATGCCGAACTCATCGGGTACCATTCTTACGATGACCTGACACGTAATTTCATTTAACTGTCTCCTCAACGTATGCCCAATTCACCTCCATTTACTCCTGCATATTTGCTGAGTAATCGGTTCTTGATTGGTTTGTTCCCATTCAGAGTTTTTTGTTGCTAATTCCTTCTGTTCATTCGACCACTAATATGGAGTGAAGGTAGCCGTTGATAAAAGTCTCAAACACATTGGAAAGGCCTTTTGTAACACGCTGGCCAAGTTTCTGACCCATATAGAAGCAGAGACTGCCTTCACGTTTGCTCTTTATGCTTTCTGAGTGCAGAAGATTTCTGAACTAGTTTCAGATTGGTGAATCTTTATCTTTCCCTTCCGACTATGGCTAGCTTTGACACCACCCATGCCCCCTGTAGTTGAAACCATGCTTCCTAGATAAGTGATGAAGGCAACCTATGACAGATCTCTCCAGTTAGTGCTGGTTGTTGTTGTTGTTGTTGATTGGTTGGTTGGTTGGTTATCTTCACCACCTTCGTCTTCTCTATGATCACCTGCAGCCCTGTCTTCGCTTCCTGCTTTTTCTGTTAGTTTGTTGGTTATCACCTGGAAGTCTTCGAGTTTGTGTGACACTAGATATATATATCATGCGTGAAATCCAGAACTTCTAGAGTCTTGTCATCAGTCCAATGTATCCATGTCATCTCACCCCCATACACAGTCTGATGCATAATCCATTCACCACAATAAGGAATTCCATTTGTGATAATAGGCAGCCAGACTTGTCTTACTCCTGTATTCACTTCGAATGCCTCGCTGAATTTTCCGTTGTGTATCACCTGACACGAGGCATACTCATATGAGCTCATTTTTTATTATTTCGAGGGTTCTTCTCAAACTGCTACAACCTGAACAATACAAAACTATAAATTGTATGACAGGACTGAATATACTTTTTTACGTGGTAATTAGAAGTAATAGATTTGAACTAGAACTAACATAAGTATAAAATGATGTAAGATTTTAAATTATTAAGAGTTAAAAAGATTGAGCTTCTTTAGGGTAGTCAGACCAACACACTTTGGAAAGAAATAAAGTTCAACTAGAAAGATCATCGGTTACTTATCTACAGAAAATATATCCACATAAAATAATAAAACGGTGGATAGGATAAGTCGTGTTCAAATGGAAAAAAATAAAATTTTTCTAAACAGGACAGAAGATGACGTAATCAAAGTGAATCCTTTATCATCATGACGGCAGTGCTAAGCTCATCACTATCTCTTTCTTTCCCTTGAAGTAGAATAGACAGATCGAGGAACTCGATAAACGACTAAAACCGACCATCCTCTTTCTGTCTGATTTTACAGTCCAACACAGAAAAGTCACTCTGTTCACTTTCTAACTGAAACGTGAATTAGATTCCGCCTATTACTGAGTATCTTCACACATATATAAACTCATTCGTAGATGAAATCTATTTCACATGCCAGTTCGAAAGTGAACGGGATAAGTCAGTCTTGCTAGATTGTAAAATTAGACGAAAAGCAGGAGAGTGAAGGCCTCTAGAAAAGTGACACATTCTAATAGACACTTTTTTTTTTTGATTACAGCTTGATTCCACACTGTATTTTTGGTACAAGTGTGGAACTTTCAGCGTGGATATCGGTAGCCCAAAATTCGCAGGCCGACCGTAGATATCAGGTGTGCGTCGGCGCGGGCTCGAACCCCGGGACATGTGCATGGTCGGCGAGAGTCCTAACCACTGTGCCACCGATGCACTTAGGTTTTGATTCAACCTACCCAAAATCGTCTAAACCAGGTTTAGTTAACTGTTGATACAATCAAGCCAGAAGCCTAACTAGTAAATCTGAAGATTTACTTTTTCTCTGATGTGTATAGGTACACTGTGATGAGCGAATCCATTTTAACCAGTTCTAGTGAGGTTCTTCAACTACAGATAATTATTTCAGGATTTCATCATGAGCTGACATTAGTTAGAGAACCATTGGAAAACCTGGGAGTACTGGACAGCTGTTTCGTCCCAGTTTGGGACTCTTCAGCAGTACGCGCCCACCGGGATTCGAACCCAGGACCT
The DNA here is from genome assembly GCA_944472135.2 of Trichobilharzia regenti. Taxonomy (NCBI): domain Eukaryota; kingdom Metazoa; phylum Platyhelminthes; class Trematoda; order Strigeidida; family Schistosomatidae; genus Trichobilharzia; species Trichobilharzia regenti. The sequence goes on along the minus strand of OX235262.1, from coordinate 41,499,416 downwards.
TCCGGTTACAAGGCGAGCTCGTATACCATTAAGCCACTGGGACCCGATCCAATGGTCCTTGAATTCTAACTTCTGCCAATTCACGACATAGCGCGACCGCTAGCCAATGTCTTCGGCGAGTATTTGTCCTCACACCCGACCAGCTGCACCCTACTGGTCACGACTTCCCACTGGAACCCAGGTAACTACCTACCTGAATAGGGCCAGTCGCCAGTGAGCATCTTATTGGTATTCAAGTGTTGGTTTGTAGGGATTTGATTGTCGGGAATTGGCAAAAGTTAGAATTCAAGGACCATTGGATCGGGTCCCAGTGGCTTAATGGTATACGAGCTCGCCTTGTAACCGGAAGGTCCTGGGTTCGAATCCCGGTGGGCGCGTACTGCTGAAGAGTCCCAAACTGGGACGAAACAGCTGTCCAGTACTCCCAGGTTTTCCAATGGTTCTCTAACTAATGTCAGCTCATGATGAAATCCTGAAATCAATCAAATCCCTACAAACCAACACTTGAATACAGATAATTATATTTATCTTTTTCAAGTACTGGTTTTGTAGGGACTTTGTTTGATTAGTTGGGGAATTTCACCATGACCTGACACCAGCTAGAGAACCATTTGAAAACCAATTAGGAGTACTGCAGAGCTGTTTCGTCTTCAGCAGTACGCACCCACTGCCAATGTTCGAACCCAGGACCTTCTGGTTATAAGGCGAACTAGCTCGTAGACCTATGAATTCTGACTTCTGCCGATTCATGACATAAAGCGAACACTTTGCAATGTCTTCTTCAGTGAGTTACTGCCTCACCTTCAACCTTCTCTACCCCGATGGCCACAGCTTCTCACTCGGAACCCAGGTAACTGCCTGAATAGGGGCAGTCGCTAGTGAGCATCAGATTAATTTTCCAGTATTGGTTTTCTTTTTCTTCATTAATGTTGTATGTCGGCTTAGTTTTCCACCACAGCTAATACCACTAAAGTTTGTTCGCTAAATTTATATTTATATCATAATTACAGTAAAACCTATAAATGTTCATTTCTTAAAGAATTTCTTCTATAGGCATCATGACACAGGCTCATACACTGACAAACAGGATTACTTGATCCTAATTAAAACAGAATCCCTACTGTTCTGTAATACATTTCAGGCATTGCCTATCATCAATTAATTTTGATGTAAAATCTTTGGAAATGTATTCTTCTCATCACTGTGTGTTTAACTATTATCATTATCATTAGGCTACTGTAATTATCACTTCACTAGTATTATAACAAGTCTGTTTATTAGTAGTACTGTTATTATGACAGTAGTATTAGTAGTGGTAGTAGTAACAATAATATCACCACCGTTGGTGTTTATTACTTTTGTCGGTGTTATATACTTTCATACTGTTTATGAATACTATCAGACTAGAGGTAACATCTAGCTTAACTTTAGTTACATCCAACAATGCGCTGCTACCCAATTCACTACATGTTTACAATAAAGGGAAGCGGATGTAAGAGGGGTAAGACAAGTTTATTTCTATACAATGTGCCTTAGAAAACTGTTAAATGCTGTAAAGTAAATTATCCATTATAACTGAAACGTTATATATACACACACACACTGGTTGAACACAAATTAAAACAAAAAGAGAAAGAATTAATGAATCTTGAAAGTAGGACAACAAAAGGAAATAAAAAGTTTGGAATGTTAGAATAAAACGAGGGGGATAAAGGAAGAATCATCTATTTTTTCCCTATTATCTGTAATTATTCATTCAACTGAATAACTAACTTGGAATAAACGAGATAAAATAGAGTCAAAAAGGTGCTAAATCCTCGCTTTCTTTGCAGTTCTATTGTTACCTTTGAGTGGTGCTTTTAACAAGGCATCCTTTGGGGACGAAGTGCGATCTGCGAGTACGTATACCACCGTTCTGTCATCTCTTACTTCCACCTATACTGATTTTTCACATTCACGCATCATTACATCATTCCATCACTTCATCGCGCCTCTATAAGTTCTGTACCATCGAAAACTAAAGCAATTTTTTAAAATCTTCAATAGGTATTATAATTCTCTTGAGTTCGGAGTAGAACATTGGGCTTACAAAGCAAACCTTTATTGCCCATAAACTCTCTTACCTCCTACTCTCATTATCTCTCCTATTTCATTCCCAGACACACGCCTACTCGTAGTCTACTATTAAAATTTCACTAGAGGTCCGGCCTGCTATGTGGTATCAACCGACAGTTTCCTCTCCATCTCCATCTTTTTCACCAAATTTATTGGGTGATTAGTTCTTGGTTGGTTCATGGTCATACTTCTTTGTTGTTTATCCCTTCTCACTGGTGATTTGACCTTCAGTAGTGAACAAAGTCAACTGTTGACAAAAGTCCGATGCTTGTCCAAAATGCTTGTGGTGATGTGACAATTCTCTGAAACATATAGAAGAACTAACTGACTTCACTTGATTAATGAAAGTCCGAATCGTATTCTTTATACTCAGACAGTAGATTTCCATACTGGTTTCAGAATAATAAAGATCTCTCTTACCTTTTCGATCGTCGTCAGCCTTGATATCGTCATTCGTGCCTCCTATATTTGAAAGGATACCGCCTAGCTGAGGTTGGTGAAGGTGGTGACCTCCTTTGGATTTCTGTTGTTGACTGTGATTGTTGGTTGTTATCTTCATCACCTCATCTACCCATAAATTAATAAACAACATATTTGAAGACATCAAATTCACAAGAGAAGAAGAGTTAGATAACAAAATCCCATTTTTAGATGTCTTAATCAGGAGAACCAACACAGGAAATTTAGAAACACAAGTATACAGAAAGTCAACGCACACAGATCAAATACTCAACTATACTAGCAACAATCCAATTACTCACAAAAGAAACTGTGTGCAGACATTGTTTAGAAGAATTCAAACACATTGTAGCACACCAGAGTTGAAAAGAATGGAAGAAAGATACTTACAAACGGTGTTCAAGAAGAATGGTTATCCAAAAAATTTCATCAAAAAGTGTTTAAAATCGAATGAAAGCACCAACAAAGAACCATCACCAAAGACCAAAATTCAATTCATCCTACCATATATCAGAAACATCTCTGAAATAACGGCTAGAATAATGAAACCGTTTGATATAGATGTAGCACACAAACCAGCTGAATCGCTTAATTCCATCTTATGCAAACCAAAAGATCCGATAGAAAAGGGAGATAAAATTAACACCATTTACAAAATAAATTGTGTGAACTGTAACAAACATTACATCAGTCAAAGTGGGCGTCCCCTTCGAATAAGAATCCAGGAACACAAATCAGCCGTGAAAAGACATGATATAAATTCTTTAGTATCAATACATTCAGACGATCATGGACATCAATTTGATTGGGATAATGTCAAAATCTTAAACAGAGGAAACACCAAATGTGCCAGAGAATTCCTAGAAGCCTGGTACTCAAATGAAAACGCAATTAATAAACACGTTAATATAGATGAAATATACCAACTAATAAGAAGTAAATCAGGTGATCAGAAAGTTTAAAATCCCAATCAATAGAAAACGGTCAATAAATATCTAAAGATGGTTACCGGGAGACTCATGAAGAAATTTAAATCATTTCACTTTATCCTAAATACTGCGCTGAAGATGTCGTCCAGAAAGACGATGAAAGCTCCGCAATTAAACCAAGGAGCTCAGAGAACACTATCAATTGCAAAAGTATTATCATAATATAGCTGTTGAATAAAGTTGATTAAAGTTTGGGGTACTGCACTCCGTCCTGTCTCTAGGCATAGATTGACTTCATTCACTAGACGGGTAAGGCCCACTTTATAGATTGTTGAACTGGTTATTTATTTATCACACACCAGAGTAGTCCTAAATACACATATATACAGTTGAGTTCAAATATTTTTCTATTGGATACTAGTCAGTAACTAGTATAATGTATCTAGTCCTAGCTTTGGTGCAGACTGAATTCTATCAATCAAGCTAAGTGGCTCATCATCACTGTGCACCGTGAATTGTTGGTATTAGGTGGTTGGAGGCAATCGGCCACGGGAAGCCTTGGACATAGCTTTGGTGATAGCTGGTACTCATCAGCAAGGCTTGTCTGCAACCCTGAAGGAGCCCATTCCCCTTCTGAGATTCAAACCCGCATCACCCGGCAGAAATCTCTTAAAGGCCAGTTGACTGTCTAGTAAGTGAAGTATGCTACTAATTCAACTGCTTCAAAGTCTTCAACAGTAATTTTTGTACAAAATGCAGCTGGTTATATGGCTTTTATGTAGAAAAGGATTTCAGCTGCACATATCATGCGATAAGACGAAATGAATTCTCTGAAATTCTTATGGAAAGCAACATAGTAAAGTATTCCATCGTACTACATTAGACAAGTTTTAACACTATGAGAACGTTAATAATTAACTAATTAATGATTAATTAGGTGGCTAAGTTAAATTCAATATCGACTTTGTCATCGATGATTTCCATTTTTACTTGTACATAAAATTATATTATATACCGAAAGTTTACGCCCTTGATCATCGACTTATTGTCAGTAAAATGCAACATGATCTATTACGCATCGTAATTGGCTTAAAATCGTATTTGTGGATCAATACTGACTGAAACTGTAAGCATTAAAAATTCAAACCATAATGCGGATAAGTGAATTATAATCATCCTGTTCTAATAACCGCGGGCTTAACCTTCGACAATAAATAACATGACTGATTTTCAGGTGTTGTTTAGTGGGGATTCAGTTGTTTTTTTCAGGGTAAATTTGGTCAAGAAGTGACATCATTTCAAGAACTATTAAAAATCAGAAAGTAACAGACAAGTGAATGATAGGTTGAATGATAACCACCTTGTTTCCCAACTTGAAAACCCTGTATTAGATTCCAAATGGGGTACAAGGAAGGGTTCATTGCTGAAGAGTCCAAACTGGAATGAAACAGCTGTTCAGCGGGCCCTGGTTGTGGGTAGTTCTCAAACTGATATTGTTTCGTAATAAAATCCAAATAAAAATAAAAAATAAAATGGTTTATTCATTAAACTGTCTCGGATACAGAATTGAATTAGGTACCGCTAGGTAAAATACTAAGCAAGTTATTATTTATTCAATGGGTCAAACAAAATTTGATTGTGCATGAATTTTGTGCCTTTTCCCAGTTGTGACTTAGTTACTCCCCACCCCACTTCAATGTCTTCGAAGACGATATTTCCATATTGATATCATGCAATTGAGATATTTACAATCCTACCTATGTACACTTTTTCAGAAATTGTAAAACACTAAGATACTAGAAAAATAAGACATGATATGACCCACTGCAGTCCTACAGGAGGTCAGTCGCGAGCCCGCATAGCTAGCTCAGTGGTAACGTTTCTGACTGCATCACTGCACTGGGTGAGGCAGGTTCAAATCGCAGAAAGGACATGAGTTCTTCCGAGCTGGTTGCAGATACGCCTTGCTGATGAGTGGCAACTAGCACGAAACCTAGGTCGAAGACTTTCCGCCGATTGCCTCCAACTGTCTAATATCACCAAATCAATGTGCATCGTGATGGCGGGATACCTAGGATGGTGGCCTCATTGCAAACCTGACTGATAGAATTCAGTCTGCACCAAAGAAAGGACACATACTAGTTATTAGTGTCCAATGAAAATGCAATAAAGTGTCACTTACAGTTTGAAAGAAACACTTTCGCATGTACGAATTAAACTACTGTATAAAGTTGAATAAAGATATCTGTTTACCTATTTGTTATCCTATAATTTTCAAGTGAGAAATAGAACTTCGATGTTTGAAAATTCAGTAGTGGTGGTGGATTTGTATGAGATAGTCTTTCCATCTTTTTGAGACTTACTATCAACTCAGAGGATTGTAGGAGTATATTGGTCGGGAGTCGAAGCCGGAACATGTTAATTATAAATCCCTGAAGCACAAAAGTTATATGTTTAGTGGTGAGTGACTATGGAATCTGAAAAGTTCTTTTCATTCTCTATTCTAGAAGTCCCTTGAAGGCAGATGCATCCCTGTGAGTGATTGTGTTTTCGCTGAAATTTGAACCTAGTACCCGTCCTCTCAGGCAGGAAAGTATTATAGGACAGGCCACTGGAAAGCCTGCTGACTTACAGATTACTGTAAATATCTGATATATCTTTCAATAATATTTTGAAAATATATGAACTTATATTCATATTCTCAGAATTAATTAGTTTATATATTTGATGGTTTTAATTAAATCCACAAAATGAATTCACTAATTTTATTGTCACCATATAAACTTATATATCTGATGATATTAGATGGTTGGAGGCGATGAGCAGGAAGCCTTGGACCTAGGTTTCGTGCTAGTTGCCACTCGTCAGTAAGGCGTATATGCAACCTTGAATGAGCCTATGTCTCTTCTGAGATTCGAGCCTGCGTCACTCAATGCTGCAGTCGGAGCTATTCGGGCTCGTGACTGACCTCCTGTAGGACTGTAGTGGATATTTTGATTTGACACTGGTAACTGCAGCACTGAGTGACGCAGGTTCGAATGTCAGAAGAGACATAAGTTCATTCAAGGTTGCATATACGCCCTACTGACGAGTGGCAACAATCACGAAACCTAGGTCTAAGGCTTCATGCCGATTGCCTCCGAAAATCTAATATCATCAAATCAATGTGCACCGCGATGACGAGCTACCTAGAATGGTGGCCACAATGAAACTTGACTGATAGAATTCGCTCTGCACCAAACGGCAAGGACTAGACACATCACACTAGTTACTACTGTCAAATCAAAACTTATATATTATATATCTGCATGTTTTGTTCCCGAAAAATGACTAAACACTTAGACGATGACTTTATTCTGCAAATTTAAAATTGTCAGTGAAACGAAAACAAATAAATGCTGCATTTTTTAAAACTTCATTTTGATTACAGCTTGATTCCACACCGTAGTTTTCATACAAGTACGGAATTTTCAGCATGTGATATAGGTAGCCTAAATTTTGCAGGCCGACCATAGATATTAGGTGTGTGTCGACAGAGGATCGAACCTCGGAGCATGTGCATGGTCGGCGAGAGTCCTAACCACTGTGCCACCGACGCACATGAAGCATTCATCTTAGCTATGAGAGTTCAACAGTAGTAGTAGAAGAAATAATCACTTTGAAGGCAATGAGTAGCAGTCAAATTCAGAACTCACGTTTCACCCTACTTTAGAATCATCAGCTGGCTATATATTCATCTAAGTGACATATTATTTCGGTCCAGGTAAAAGATGCATTTGGAAGTTCATAAATTTCTTTTCGAAATACCAATATATTAATCGCACACCTTGGCTGAAACACATTCCTTCATTACTTTCAACACACTTAACCGATAATGTACATGCCTAATTAATTGTAGTTAGTAAAGATCCATTTGAAGAAAAGGACAGAGACTGATTAGATATACGTGTGAAGGCAGTTGAGTGACATCACATGTAAGCAAAGCACTTAAGTAGAATTCGGACTGGAAGGGTTGAGCTGGGTATGGGTCTGATGGTGACCCTGAGAATGTCATAAAAAAAGACAATGAAAACTTTTAGGGAAGTCGTGCAGCCGCTTGAAAACGATATCGGGAAGCCGCGGGCATTGAAGATTTCGCAAAGAACCCCTCCATTTCGTCAGGAACTGATAGAATAAATAAATAGATACTAAGCATAGCAACACTGGCTCCTCTGACTGTGTACGAATGCTCCTGCGAGAAGTGTTGAAATTACATTAGTTACCTGAATTAAGATTATCATATTTCAGAGTTCCCTTTCCACGTGTAGCACGAATAGCCTGACAAATCGGTTACGTGGTCGGTAAGTGTCTACAACTTTGCGTTACCTGCTTACTTATTAGCTGTTTCATTCACTCGGGGCAGATTTCATCGAAGGCATACCGGGTTTGAATCAACTCATATAGCAGTCTGGAGCTTAAGTCACTTTGTTCTGGCTGATAAATGGCTGTTTCTAGATAAATAAAAATTAAAGACAAAATAAAATATCAATGAGATGCTCAATAGCGACTTGCCCTAATCAGGTAGTAGTTGCCTGGGGTTCTAGTGAGAAGTCGTGACCTGTAAGGTGAAGCAGGTCGGGTCTGAGGATAAATACTCGCTGAAGACATTGTCTAAGGGTCGCGCTGTGTCGTGAATTGGTAGAAGTTAAGATTCATAGGCCATTGGATCGGGTCTCAGTATCTTAATGGTATACGAGCTCGCCTTCTAACCAGAAGGTCCTGGGTTCGAATTTCAGTGGGTGCGTACTGCTGAAGAGTCCTAAACTAGGACGAAACAGCTTTCCAATACTCCAAGATTTTCCAATGGTTCTCTAAATAATGTCAGCTCATGATGAAATCCTATAACCGAATAGGATAAATATCTAATTTCCGAAAGATTCTAAAATATTCTCATCATGGTTTCATATCATCGATTAAAAGTCGACCTGAATAACGAAGAATATTAATTTTAACAGAATTCTCCACTTCAAGTTCTTAAAGTTATAAAGTAAAATATTTTTGTTATCATTACAGAAATTGCCGCTTAGGTGCTGCATACATTTTTACGTAGTATAACAGATTAGCTATGGGTTGGCGAAATAAATAGTATCTGTGTGACAAACGTGGTGTATTATGGGTATTAATAAGAAATAGTGTGAAATGGGTAGTACGGGTAAATCATGATAGGTCGAAATAGTGTCGCGAAGGGAAACTGATAAGGTAGTTGAAGGTTTCTAAAGATTGTAGATAGGTGTCTAGTATATAAGATTTCAGTGAATAATTCATCATGAAATAGTTAATTTTAGAAATAAGTGAAGCAGAGTCATATAATGACGGAAAAAATAACGGTAATAAGAAACTAGGAAAAATTGTAAGTGTCTATTATTTTTATTATTATTCCCTTAGGCTTCAGAAGCATATCCCTATTTCATCGCGTTCTCTGCAGTCCATGATTGAACATAAACTGCCATCACCTCCTCACACGGTTTTCTTCACATCACCTTCGGATGCCCAGCTCATTGTGAATGTCTATACAAATAGAAAACTGGATTACATTTCAAAAAATGCTGCAGTGAAGGGATTAAACTGTAAAACTTTGTGACTTAAACTATCCGGACAAAGAGGAGAGTGATAAGGAAAAATATGAGAGAGGGAAACCCTTCAATAGGAACAGAACTTTTAATCCAAAGTTCACCGCAGTGGAAACACCACCTGAGATTTTTTTCCTCCACGTTTCCCCGTGGAACATAGGGCTTCAAACTAGAGGCTTGAGGTTTCTGTAGCAGTTTTTATTTTTACAGGATGGGGTTGCTAGCCTCATGTCCAACCTTTCCTCTTTACCATTATTAGTTCCGGCTCAGTGAGGTAAATGAGTGCCTTGTCGGCCGAGGATTGAACCTCGGACCATGTGCATGGTTGGCGAGCGTCCTAACCGCTGTGCCACCTCAGATTATTCAGCGTAAGATATAAAGATCTGACCTAGTCAATCTTATCTCAATAGCCTAAGCTATGTGCGATGGATGTAAGCAAACTGTTTGCGCGATAATGACTTTGGAATGTGGTAGATAACCTTAAAGTCTATGTTAGCCCTAAATTACTACGTCCTGTAACTGCCAACTGTTATAGTTGAGGTTTGCATCTGGCTGAAATCTTCGCAATCGCTTCATGAACAAACAAAAAAAGATTCCGCTTGATATCTCTAGGTAAATTTATTGTAAAAGAGGGTAATCTTCATTTCAGACTAACGTTTAAATGAAATTTCTGAAACAAAACAAAACAAAAAAAGGAAGTTGGTAATCGTTAAATGATTTAAACTGTGAACTGAATAACCTTCAATTATTTATTATTATTATTATTTAGTTCAGGAATAAATAATTAAGGATAAACATTAGACTAGTTTTGATTGATTATGCCTTAGCAATAAGAATACGAATACTCGGATAAACACGCATTTCCCAACATCAGGTGAACCATTAGGGGAAATTGTAAGGTGAAAAGGTCAAAGCTGACAAAGAATACCCAAATAAAGACTGAGAGAGATATCCTATTTGTTTATTTTTCTTTCTCTACCTTGTCTGTTTATTCACACTAGTCAAATAATAATAATAATTATCAGTTTTCAGTTTTTATCAAGTGTATCTATTTGCATGATATGAAAAAACAAACAAATAAATTGGGAATAGAGGTAAAATAATAATAGTAATAATGAATAAAAACATAAAGCGCATTTACCTATATATACACGCCATTAACGTTTAAATCACTTGGGTAAAATATCACTCAGTCTTCATTAATTATTTGGTTGATTCAAGGAAGTTTAGAATCTAAGGCCATCAATAAAAAGTGCCTAAATCTAAAAGAGGTAAGTGACCTTCATTTATCTAGGTGGCATCGTTTCAACTACAGGCGACAGCAAGGAAGGGGATATCAAAACCGGAATTGGAAAGGCAAAGAAGACCTTCACTACAAAATGAAATCAGTTTGAAAATATTCTCCAGCCTCCATATAGAACAATTTTCGGAACTTTAACACCAATGTTAAGCCAATCATTTCTTCTGCATGGAGCAGAAATGTGGTACGTTATGAAAATCATTCTGAATAAGCTTCATATTTTTATCAACAGTTCCCTTCGCTGGAAAATCATACTGAAAATCAGATGGCCAGACAGAAAGAATTGGGCGTAAGTAACTTATCGCTCATCAGGTAATCCGAAGAAAGTGGAAATGCATCAGACACATGCAGGGGAGACCATCGAATGATATCGCACGTTGAGCCATCGCTGAGGTGGAACCTGAATGTAAAACGACAAGCTGAGCGTGTGTCTGAGGGTGACACGGAGGAGATAGTGTGTGGAAGAAATGAGAGATTATGGGCAATTGTGAGCACAGCTTTAGAGGACCGCAGAGAATAGTACAAAATGGAGATGTGCAGTTGAATCCCTATGCTCCTTTTGGAATTCAAGGGGACAGTAATAATAATAAGTATACACTTTAGCAACTTACCTAGTGCTGAAACCATTGATGAATTGAATATTCAGTGGAATTTTATTTGAAATGATGTTAAATTTCCGATTCCTGATACCACTGTGGCTGTAACTGATATGTCTTCGTATCTTTCAATCATACAGGAGCTCTCGGTTCGATTAACTACCGACTCACAACCAAACCTCCTCGTAAAGCCGGAGATAAGCTCAAAAAAGAGGAAAGGTTGAACGTGAAAATAACACCATAACTGTTGAAACTTCAGGACTCAAAGTTTATAAGGCAAATAAACGATAAAAGCCATATATCTGAATTGTTGTCAATAAATAATTGGAGGCAGTTGAGAAGAAACCTTGAACCTGGGTTTTTTAACTGCTAGCCCTCGTCAACAGAGCTTATATATATTTAATCTTAAGGGAGCTCATATCTCTTCTGAGAATCCAACCAGTGCTGCAAACCTGACTGACAGAATTCAGTGTGAAACAGAAAAAGGACTAGTAGCATAACACTGGTGTTACAACTTAGTTTCCTGTCAAAGTAAACAACATATCTCTCAGTTTAATTTCATGACCATATCGACAAATTTCAGATTCCAGTAAAATTTACGGTACTTTAAAATCCATCGGGGTACATTCTGTACTCGATCAAAGCTGAATGGAAGTTTCACAGTCAGGAAAAGTGGACTCTTGCGTTCCTAGGGATGAAAAATGAAGCCATTAGTATTTTTATGCTATAGTTAAAACTGACTTTCAAACTTCAATACCTTTGTAAGTGTACAGAATTATCGGCGCAAACATTGACACAGAAATATGAATAATGATTACTTTTGTAAGTTAAAAGGTGTTTAGCTTTAATTATAACACCATACTTAGAAATTAGGATACTGGAAGTCGATAAAATGCTCCCAGTTTACTAACAAAACATGCATTCATAAGTAAAAGTGGTTGTGACTCTATTTGCTGAATATTCAATTCATAGTCAGCAACTACAAGCGATGAGGGGTTTAAGCAGTTAAGTATGAATATGATTAGATTTATACACAGAAATGTGTCCGCCTTTACCGACACATCCTAGATTCTACTACTAGCTGCCAACTTAACAAAAAAACTGCAGGGTTTCAATTGATTTCAAGTGAGATCACAAACTAACGTCACTAACAAGACCATTAAAATCAAGGAGAACTGATCAGGTAGGTATTTCACTCTGAATCAGAACTCTTCATCCACCAACCCACTGGGAACAGAACTCCATACCTACAGGTCACCTTGACCATTTGGAAAGTGGGATAAGGTCCAATGGGCCATGAAATCTAAATTCATTATAAATATTAGGACAGAACTTCGGCACTGTGGTAGAGTTCAGCTCCATCGTAGAGTAAATTTAATTGATAAAATCACACAGTCATATAGTATTATTTTTTTTACTGATGACGCTTAGAGCTCAGTCTGTCGCTCTAGATCATCAAATCAAGGCATCCATAAAACTTTCCAGGTTCGTTTATTTAATTCTGATTTTACTGGCAATAATATTTTCTGTATCTCTGGTATTGGTGTTGGAGCGTCCATAATGCACGTGTTTGGTGTAGATTCGATAAACTAGGAGACAGTAATCAATCTGTCTCTCCAAATAGCTAAATTACTTTTCTGAAATGTAACTCTGTATGATTGTATGATTATGTCCCAGTGCGTACACTGCGATTCCTGAGTTTTTCTCCAATTTATTCATCTTCGTGCAGTCAATCATTCTACACTTAGTTAAGTTCTTATGCTCCGATAGTCTGGCTACCCTTGATCGGCTGGTCTGACCAATTTATTTGACCTTGATCATTACAAGGTATTTTGAAAATTAGATTAATCTATCTAACTGGATCAACAGAATCTATTTCCCTACCAAGCTCGTCTCTGAGGGAATTTGTCAGTTGAAATGCCACCCTTATTCCTGCTATACTAAGAATCCTGCATAGGATTTACATGTCCATTCTTTATTTGGAAACACTGCAAATGTCTTAAATTTTTTTTATTTGTGTTACGGTCAAGAGTTCCATTACTCCTTTTATTTTTTTTGTCAGGTTTTGTGATCTTAATCGATTTTATGGAATGATTATTGAGCATCAACGCTTCTTCTTTCTGTTTTATTCCATCATTTAGTTCTTTCCTTGTACTACTTACTGCTTCTGCTGGGTTTGCTAAACACTTAGCGAAGCCTGACTTCATAAATATCAGGCGAAATGAATTAAAGTCTAAATATATTCTAGAATGCGTTGGTTTTTTATAAGCGCTAGTGTTCAGTTTACCTTCTTCTATTCGTTTTATTTTACAATCTAACATCAGGGCTAATTCTCCTTTTTCATTTTCCTATTCCAATGTGAATTTTATTCCATTTACTAGTGAGATCAATTGCATCACGAAGCTAGAGATATTCTCTATTTTGAATACTGTGAAGGTTTCACTCACATATCCCCAACATATCTTTCGAGTAGGATCAAAATTTACTAAGAGCTGTAATTTGCCAACTGTTCAGAAAGATTGTTGATATTGGTAATCCCAGTGCTAGCCCTTCTGTTTGTCTATATACTTACACCTGAAATTTGAAAATAGTAAACGTTAGACATAATTGAATTCCTAGAATAATTTCTACAGTGGGTAGATTTGCCCAATCAATGATTTCAGGATCAGTAATCAATTCTTTTCTAACTGCTTCTAAGGTCACAATGATTGTATTATTGGAATAAAGTCTAGTTATATCGAAACTAACCATTGTTTTTTCCACATTCAAATGTCATTTAACTTCATTATAATAAAGGTTTTTTTATTTCCCAATGAACGAAAAACAAAACGATATTGTTTTTACTGACGTTTCGCGATTTAATGCTAATAGCTTTATCAAAGTATGATTAAACCACAATTTACAAAATCTCAGCTCATATATAACAAAGAGTTAAGGGGTGAGAAAATAGACTTAAGTCAAGTTAATGGGACATATTGAAAGTCAAAATAGGAATGAAGAACACTAAACCAAATAACGAAGGTAATAGTACATCTGTTATGATATCAGAATAAAGTTTACTAACTTGACCATCGTTTGTCAGTCTGGGTCGTTTTTTGTTGTCAAGTCGGCGAATTGGTAAAGATAACAAAATCAAGTGTAGATTGTTGGATTTGATCAGTGTGTAAAATTATAAAAGTACTGTGAGTTTACATAGTGAACTTGCTTATCACATTCGTATTGATTTTGCTACTTCATGGGGGAGGGTTTTGTAGCCAGGTGAGATACTGTTTTAGTCCATCATTCTTATTCAGGCAATTTGGATTCCACTTGATATGAAGTGTTTCTGATATTAGATGTTCTTTGTGGTTTCTGAAGTTTTTCTGGATTATTTCAATATTGTCAAAATCAATTTTGTGGCCTGATTCTATAGCATGTAGACCTATGGCTGATGATTTTTGATGTTTTTCTAGTTCAATTGGATTTCTTGGTGGTCGAAGAGATGCTCTACGGTGTTCATTTCTTCTGATTTTGATTTCTCTCTGGTGATGTTTGTCCGATGTAGATCGCATCACATTCCAAGCATTTTATTTTATAGACACAATTAGACAGAGAATCTTTAGGGATTTGGTCTTTTTCATTTCACATGAACTTAGAGTTTGAATGATTTTTGAAGGGACATAATATGAATACTAAGTGTTTAGATGATTCATTAGTAGCGGTATTTCTAAAATCAACTATTGTTCTTATCGGGTAACTTGGTTTATGTGTTTTAGTATTAGGCTATATTCTACTTGAAATATTATTTTAGGGCATTAATTAACAATACAGATTTATTTTAGACAATATGTGAATACATATTACAGAAATCTTCAGCGTGTTTACTTTCAAAATATTTTGTCTTCTCATACGATTTACATGTAAAGCATTAATCTGAAGTATATCATATAACGAAGTGTTGTTCCATATACACAGACAACCAGTTCTGTATGTTTTTTCTTGACTTCGTTCAATGATTGCCCAGCATCTTGTTAAAATCAAATCAAATATATGCGCAAGTTAATGAAGTGTTCATATGATATAAACAAGAGCTTAAGCAT
The DNA here is from genome assembly GCA_944472135.2 of Trichobilharzia regenti. Lineage (NCBI taxonomy): Eukaryota > Metazoa > Platyhelminthes > Trematoda > Strigeidida > Schistosomatidae > Trichobilharzia > Trichobilharzia regenti. The sequence continues at coordinate 41,484,329 of OX235262.1, read as the reverse complement.
TCTAATGGGCAGAAATTCTTGTAGCTTAGTAATTTAAGCTGGCCGGCATTCAGACTCACTGACCGATAGATTCATTTTGCCTACTAAATCTAATGTGGACTTCTTAATGTTATTTACTACTCTATGTTCAGGCTTCTCTATTTCCTCATTTGAACAGGTAATGTGTTCACTGACTTTCTTGATATAGTCGAGTTTATCTATGACTACTGTTGAGCTGTGCCCTATCAGTCTTTTGCGATGATTATGTTTTTATCGTATTCGACATTCATTACACCTAGTCTTTCTCACTTTTCTCAAGTTTGGCTGGCGCTATTCATAGTGCCACTACCAGCCAATATCAGCAATGAGTTTTTTGTTCTCAAACCTGACTCAGTGGGCCATACTAGTCATAAATTTTCAAGTAGAACTTCAGAAACTTCACGCTCCAATCTGTCACTAGTGACCATTAGATTAGTTTCCAGTTGTTGGCTTGCAAGAATTTTTACAGATTTCAAATTATATCATGAATTTGGATAAACGTTTTATTTAATATAGACACCTGAGAATTCAGACTTCATAAGTCCGTTAAGCTAGTCATCGTAGTTATTCATATTTATATGGACGCACAGTTTAGGCTTTTTCAACCAAGTCTCTGTCGCTTCTGAAATTTTACAGAGTTCAAAGTTAGCAGGTTTGTAGGAACACTGTCAGTTATTACGAATAGCTAAATTGTGTTAGCTTAGTTATCCTTTAGTTCGTTAGTATGCAGCAGTTTACAGTGTTCATCATATCTTTATCCACAACAAACCTATAACACTTTTATCCTAAAGCAATGATGAATTTTGTAATACACAGTTAATAAATACAAACGTAAAACGTAAATCTGTATTACGCTACATATTAATCATTGGTATGAGGATTTGAAAGCCACCTGAATTAATCAGTAGGGTTTTTTAATCTTACCAAGAGACGTCCATTGTGCTCATCTGTGACAGAATTTATTATCTTTCTTCCCTAATTTCCTTAGCTGAAACAGCTAAATCAGTTCAAACTACAAAAATTGTAGCCAGCTAGTAAAGTGAACTGATATCACGTATAATCAAATGGATCATTTTAAAATTACACAGCTAGAGGTGATAATTAATAATACTAACGTTCGGAAATGTGTGTCGACGGCACAGCGGTTAGGACGCTCGCCTACCATGCACATGGTATGGGTTCGATCCCCGGCCGGCGCACTCACTTACCTCACTCAGCCAGAATTAAAGCTGGTGAAGAGGAAAGGTTGGGCATGAGGCTAGCAACCCCATCCTGTAAAAATAAACACTGCTACAGAAACCTCAAGCCACTAGCTTGAAGCCCTATGTTCCACTGGGGAACGTGAAGGAAGAAAAAGTTCGAAAATGGAGTACTTTTACGTCACAATGTGTAATCTGATTGATACTATGGATGGCTACGAGTAAGTAGTCTACGTCATCTTCTAGTTATGCTTGTTTCCATTGACCTACAGCCTTTCGTGGAGCGAATTTGTTGAAATAAGGTGAAATTTAATCCTAGAGAAGATTTTACCAAGGGTTGGGATCACTTATAAAACCACTGAGGATTTATTTTGTATTAGTTTGTAACTCGTCGTGGTTGGTTCAGTGGTAAAATGCTCACCAGTCACTCGGGAGAGCTGGGTTTGATTCCCGATAGACTCCCTCACAAACCTCACCTAGTCGGTAGTAAGCCCATGAAAATGGTAACGTTGGGTGTAAGGTTAGCAACCTTACCTTGGTCGCTGGTTGGCGTGTGATATGAAGAAGACGCTATGAAGAGGAAGTGAATGATTATGGGCATTTGTGAAGCAACGATTTGAAAGAATCGAATGGAACATAAGTGTACCGCTGTAGCCATAAGCCCCAGGTTGATTAGTTTTTCATATCGACACTCGCAGTTATAACCAGTTTTTATTGATATCAGATATTATTGTCATAGGAAGAGAGGAACAGCAGACAGTGGGGCAGAATAACATAGATCCACTTTACTTTGTGTTTTCGTCTCAGCCGCGTGTAACCTGCAACACTTAATGAAATCGACTTATAACAATTCCAAAATACCTCTGTTTATCAGTAGGAATCAATCCTCCAGTAAGTAACATTGTGGTGACATAATTCTGAAATAGAACTTCAGAACGATAAGTCACCTTAAAGTACTAATTCAGTAACAGTTGCTCAATCAAACACATTAAAATACAGAGTGCAGAACTCAGGAGATCGAAAAAAACAACCACAAAAAATCGTGTATAAGAAGTCTTATGAAAAGATGATGACACAATCTGTCATGAAATATAGTGGGTAAAACTAGGAGGATCTCAAATTCATTGTAACTGTAACAGTTTATATATACTGAATGCTCATAGCGGGTCTACTTGGTGTCCTATGACCGAGAAAATTAAATCATTCAACCAATTGCATTGAATGCCGTTTTGCACATGTTTAAAGAATGTGATTTAAGCTGTTCTTTCTGTTCTTTTCTAAAGTAACCACTCTCTCACATATGTGTGAATTGATTTACACGACTGGAGGTAACAATATAAGCCGTTTTTTGTGGAATTCTAATAGTGCTTACTAGCAGGATGACTATTGTTATTGTTATTATTATTATTTGATACTTGGGTTGTTTGTAGATTATTTTCTATCATCTAACAGATTACCTTTTCAATAAAAATGAATGCCAAACTAGTTGAAATAGTTAGAAATACTACTCTTGAAATCTTATTCCATGGAATAAGTTCCCTCAGAATATTAGTAGTGTACCATATTCACATTACTGACACGAATATATCTACGAGGCAGTTTTATTTTTGTTAGGGGTGCCTACTGACACCGACGATCTCCCTGGTTGTGGCAAAATGGATATCATAGGACAGATAATAAGGAGCGAAAAGATGGGAATACTGTTGAGTAACTAAAAGAGCATTTAATATCTTGACATCACGGATGATTTCTGTCCATTGTCTAATAGAGTCGAACATTTGCAAGCAGAATCCAACAAGAGGGCAGAAAAGGCAGTGAGTAAAGCATTTTCGATGCACACAAGGAAGATAAAGGTAATAAATGTGCCTAACTGACAAAGTCGAGCTCTAATCACCATCATTATCATCCATAGGCGAAAAAACTGAATAATACCATCTCTTTCACCCACCTGTACAAGCACCAATAACGATTTCAAAGCCAACCAAAAATGGGAAAGTAAGAGAGGTAATCATTACTCTAAAAAAAAAGCGTAAAGATCCATATTACAGTACTTAGCACAAGGGGGAAATTTGAGCTGAATATCGGATAGCCTACCAGAATAGATAATCAAAAAATAAGAAACCCTGATAAAAATCAGACAAAGAACCTATTACCCAAGAAGTATGCAAAATCAGACTGTAGAAGAGGACGTGAATGGATGGCAACAACTTATGAAATACAGGATATCATGTATAGTGGAAATGTGAGCTTATGGGCAATCATAGAAGAAAACACCATAGGGGACAGAGTGAAGCAGAGCTGTCCTGCTGAAACTCTATATTCCAGTGGAAATCGAAGAGATAAATAGTAATGCATAATCATTTCATGCAAAACCAAGTGTTATGATGACGCTACGAAGTGAACAAACAGCAAATAAGTCCAGTCAATTCCATATATCTGCAGTATGAAAAAACTGAAAATTTTGAGATATATTTTAAAAATAAATTATATTATCTAATCAGTTTTCTCTTAAATAAAAACAACAATGAAATAAACTTGTCTACAGAAAAAACAAAGATTATAAATCTCCCACTGGATGTCTTCTTTTTATCAATGTACTTATGTCCTTATAATAATCTGGAATTCAGTGATTTTCTTCGCCTTGTTGACTTGCTTATCATAAGTACACACGTCGATAACCGCTATCATGTCATTCAATTTTGATGGACAGTTTCATTCTGTTGATAGCCTTCCTTATCACCATAAAGGTGATATTCCAGTGTATGACATTAAAAACTGCCGCTTTTGATAATAATAATAATAATACTGAAGAAAAAAATTAAACAAAGTATACCTTAACATGAAGCCAGAAAAGTTGACAGGAAAAGAAGATTTATAAAAGATTATGAATTCTTAATAAAAGTGCAACTATGACGTAAAAATCATAATCAGTCAACAAATTCACTTACCCTTCAAGTGATAAGGAGGTGGGCAACTGAACACTGAAACATGGCAGTTAAGATGAAAATAGGGCCTTTGTAGTTGGGTGTATAATTTGGTTTCTATGGTAGAGCCACATTATGTCAAAGTTAATGTGTTCATTTTAATGTAACACACTCATTCATACAGTGTGATTTCATGAGTAGCCTTTTAATCGTTAATACAGTTAAGATTTGATATTTACAAATATAAACAAACAAGGATGGAATCAAGGTAATTACTGTCTCTTAACAAAGAAACCCTAAAGAAGTTATAACATAAAAGCTGTCAACTAGCTACATTTTAAATAGTTTGGAATTTTGATCGAGATTTAACTGAACGATTATAGTTAGTTAGTTAGTTAGGTAGGTAGTTAGTTAGTTAGGTAGTTAGTTAGGTAGTTAGGTAGGTAGTTAGTTAGGTAGTTAGTTAGTTAGGTAGGTAGGTAGTTAGGTAGTTAGTTAGTTAGTTAGTTAGGTAGTTAGTTAGTTAGGTAGGTAGTAAGTTAGTTAGTTTTTCCTTTCAACTTATATCATGTCCATTTCCTTCCCCATATTTGTTGAACAGTAGGCTACTTGACTGGTTAGCTGTACCTGCAAACTTCCTTGTTGCTTGCTCACTGTTTCTGTACGGAAATTATTCCTCTTTTATCTGGCTAGGGAAGCAGATATTGATGAAAATATGCCACAGGCTGTCGCGAATATTTTGGTGAGGCACGCTCGACAAGTCTCTGAGCTACACAATAGCACTGACTGACTTAACATGAGACGGATCAGACTATTACTCGAAAAGCAAACAGAAAGGATTAGAGATCAATGTGATATTAAACGAAGAGACAATCACACTGCATCACACATCATACAGGCCGTCAAATGGAGTGAAAATGAGAAGCGGTGATTTCGTCGTGGGTCTGAGTGTGAAGCGGCAAAGGTGCTATTTGAAGAAAATGAATGTGTTGTGGACAGTTGTACAGTTGTGATAGGACAGAATCCAGTGGAATGTATATGTGACACTGTAGCCCTATGTTCCACTCGGAACTCAATGATAACTTCACTCCGGTTTTTAAAGAATTTTTCGTCACAATTCTGTAAAGTGCTTTTTGTACATTTAGTGACAATTTTGTTTTTGTACTCATCTGATCACTTGAAGATTACAACAGGTTGACATTAAACTGTTAAAATAACCTCACAGTTAGGTTTCTCACCTGTAGGCATTCAGAAATTGATAGGAATTTGATTTTCTACACAAGACTACAAAATGTAGAACTGATGGATGCACAAAATCAGTAGCTTCTATTGGCAATAAAACCATCTCACAAATTGACAGATATTAGGACTGATAAGTCTAGTGGCTAGATGGAGACATGCTAAACTAAAAACTTAGAGATACTAGGTTCGAACCTTTGTGGGACAATAGGTAAATACTGATGCAGAATCACAGATTAAGAGGATATAGATGTCTAGAATTCCTTGACTTTTTCAGTGGTTTTCTAACTGGGAAAATCTACTATTTGTTTACAAATTGTTATAAAAGGCAAACTATAGTATTCATTACTTCCTAATGCAAGACTATCTTTCTCCCTATTTATTTTTGTTAAATTACAGAACTACCAATGAAAAAATTCAACGAAATTATGCTGAATTCAACCAATCATGGGGTAGATTCAATGACATAATTAAACAAGTAAGGCTAATTTATTATTGCATTATTCACTCCAATAGTAATCTAATATTAATTCACTTAATCTAAATAGCTTTAAGGTATGTTTTCATAATATAACTTAGAAGTACTTGAATTAAACAGTTGGTACTAACTAATATCACACGTCTACTGATTCATTTGATGCAGACTGAATTCGGTCGGTCACGTCCCCAATGTCACTACTACGCTAGGTAGCCCGCCATTACAGTACATTCTAAATGGTTGCTATTAGATGGTTGAAATCTATCCACAAGCAGGCTTTAACCGAGGTTTCGTGCTTGTAAGCACTTGTCAGTAAGGTGTGACTGCATTCCTGAAAGAGGAAGTGAAAGAAATGAAATCCTGTAACATCCCTACAAACCAATACTTGAATATTACTGAGATGGTCCCTAGTGACTGGCTCTATTCAGGTGATTAGTTACCTCGGGTTTTAGTGGGAAACGTGGCCAGCAGGGTGCAGTAGGTTGGGTGTGAGGACAAATACTCGCCAAAGACATTGGTTAGCGGTTGCGCTATGCGTAAGTTAGCAGAAGTTGGGATTCATGATCCCGATTGGATCGGGTCCCAGTGGCTTAGAGGTCTACGAACTCGCTTTGTAACCATAAGGCCATGGGTTCAAACCCTGGCGGGTGCATACTTAGAAGAGCCTCAAACTAGGACGAAACAATTGTCCAGTACTCTCAGGTTTTCCAATGATTCTCTAACGAATGTCAGCTCATGATGAAATCCCATAACGAATCAATCAACTCCCTACAAACCAGTACTTGAGAGAAATTTCATCTGTGTTTTCCTATTTTAAAACAAAACTTCCGTTTATTGTATTTTTCTTCATGAATTTTATTTGTCACAATGATAGCTGTAAGCTATAAAGTTAACTGAAGTGAATTTATTGACAGCATTGGTTTACAGTGACTTGACTGATTGCAAGTAAGATCACGAAGTGACTTCATTTAGAAAACCTTAAGAAACTACAGAGTATTAGGCAGCTCTTGTATTCCAATTCGGGAGTCCTTGTCAGTACGTACCTTACACACCACCAATCAAGTGGAAATAGGTCTAATGCTCACTAGTGATTGACTAAAGCATGAAATTCTAGTGAGAAGTCATGACCAATGGGTTTCATCAAGTCCATTGCAACGACTAATACTCATAGATGATATTGTCTGCTGGTGATGCCATGCATCGTAAAAACTGGCAGAAGTTAGATTCCATAATCTGTCAAATTCATTCCAAGAGGATTAATGATCAAAGAGCTAACCTCATAACTTGAAAGGCCTGAGTATGATCCCCAGAATGGTCGTGAAAACCTACTGACGAAGAGTCTCAGATTAAAATAAAGTAGCTGTCCAATATTCTCTGGTTTGCTAGCTGATGTCACCTGTTATTATTTTGGAAGTGGTCTGATCACTTAGGTATAGTAATGACTAAAACTAAATTATTCATTTCTTAGACGCGACTTAGTGTGTCAAGTGTGTTCAGTTAACAGGAATTATAGGTTCCCTGAGGGAATCGATAATCAAGTGAATACTCTATACGTCTGAAAAGAAGATATTACACCAACTGAATCGGACTGTATGACTGGATCCGAATCTTCTCTGTCGATTGACTTTTACTGTAACGAAATATTCACTCTCCGTTGACATATTGCCTCCCAGTACGGAAACTTTGACAATGTGTGACGGTTAACGTGATGTCACTTAGCTAATAGTGGCTGGAAAAGAGATCTAGAAATACACCTTTAATCATTCAATTCAGAACTTACCATCGGGATGTGATTTCATACTAGGCGAGTGACGATGGTCCCACTGAGACTGGAGACCTATATCTGTCATTTCAACGCTGAAGCTTGGGGAACTCATCATGGGTAGAGAAGCTCTCGGAGAAATGAATGAAAATGGAGAACTCTTCGCCGACTTCTGCGCCTTCAATGAACTAGTGATTGGTGGCAGCGTATACAAACACAAAGATATCCACAAGGCTACATGGGTGTCACCAGATGGGAGAACCGAAAAAACCAAATCGGCTTCATCTCAATCTCAAGGAAGTGGAGGCGCAGCCTACTGGACACAAAAGCAAGAAGAGGAGCAGACGTTGGCTCAGACCACTATCTCGTACAAGGGACAATCCAAATCAAATTAACAGCTTTCACAGAAACAGGAGCTGCAGACAGGTCACAAGCCAAGTTCAACACTCAAAAACTGAAGGATCAGGCCAAAAAGGACATCTTCACTGCAAGCATAAAGGACAAAGCTGAGACACAAATCAACACCAGCGAAAAGGTCAGCGTCGAAAAGCACTGGGACAACTTGAAAGCGGTGTGGAGTCAAACCTGCATGTAAGTTCTAGGCAGAAAGAAGAGGCAGGACAAACAGTGGCTCACTATGGACACTTGGAAACTAATAGAAGAGAGAAGGACAGTGAAACAAATGATTATCCAGTGCACCGACGAGCAACAAAAACAGGAGCTGAATGCAAGATACAATACACTGAACAAAAGATTGAAGAAGAGTGCCAGGGAAGACAAAGGAAAATATTATGAAGCCATGGAAAGTGAAGCAGAACAAGCTGCAGTGCAGGCAAAGGAGACCTCGCCACACTCTACCAAACAACTAGGCACCTATCGGGCAAAAGTTCGACACAGATTAAGCCAGTAAAGGAATTAAAGGATATAATAATAATAATGCTGAAGCTTAATTTACTAGGATACTGGGTCACTGACATCAAATTTTGTGACTAAATTAAAAGATCTTAGATGCTAGAGACAAAAAACTCATTCATGAAGGGATTGAAACCTTCAGAATCAAATTCCAAAGTTTGCAGAATATCAGACAATTTCTATCTTTGTCGTGAACTACAGTAAGCTGGAAGATTCATAAGGGGAGACCAGTAATACGGCGAAAGATGCAACCAAGACAGGACTTCACATGAATATAGAGAAGATGCAGGTGATGAAGACGCCCTAAAAATAGCATCAAACACCAACCACCATAAATAAGGGAAGTCTAAAGGAGGTGTTCTCTTTCACCTACCTGACCTGAGAACCATTCCTTTAAATACAAGCAACATGGATGACAATCTCAGAGCCAGACAAGATCGGGAAAGTAAGATGGTTTGTCATTACTCTGAGATCAGTGTGTAGACGGACAGCAATCAAAAGGAGGAATAAGATCTGGGTTTTCAAAAATAAAGTCAGTTGTGTGGTCCTATGTGATTTGTACATTTGACTCATGCGTCACGGTGAGAGTTTCCAACAGTCTACTGTAAAATTTCAAACGATACTGGTGATCAGTTGGTTGTCCAATAAGGAGAAGCAACAAGGAACCAAATCAATAGTCAAGTTCTCATAATTCTTCATCTACTTATTCCTTCTCCTGTGCATCTCTCTTCATTGTATTTCTTCCGCTGTCTTCATTTGCTTTATCGAATGGTTTTACGGATTAAAAGCAACTCGAAGTGTTGCACCTTTGTGCAGAGTTCTGAGGTAAAAATTCAGCCAGTCAGTCAACTACTTAGTATGAGCATCAGCATCTCGAAGGCTACCTACAATTAAATTAATATCTATGCACAGAGTATAATTATCTTATAGATGTAAGTATTGTCCAATTACTTACCGTTCACTACTGCCGAAAAGGAACACGGCTTAACGAGTAGAAACATCAGGGTAATAGAAATTCTTCTGTTAAAATTGATATTACTACTAATTATGTTGTGTTACCGGTTTTTGGTAGGGTGAATAAAACTGTCGAAAATTATCCCTAAAAAATCATCAGTACATGTTTAATAGGAAATATCTCCGTTGTAATTAAAGTTACACTACACATAGTGTCAAGATTCATAGGAAATAGCGGGTGTATTGTACTCGTCGAAGATGCCTATTCTGTGTTACAGATAGGAAAAATCACAGGAAACTTTATTTTTTGAGAAGTGCCTTTAAAACTATAAGTCTGCGTGATTTGCATTTTAGTATCTTGTATTAATATGACTATGTTGACACTAAGGAAACGATATTCACTGTCATTGATAAATATTGAGGGTTTTTTCAATTGGATATTCTCAAGAAGGAATGACAAAAGGGAGTTGAAACGGGACACTGAATAAAGGCGTAAATTTTTCACAGTTAAACTTTGATTTTTTCATGTCGTTGCATCACAACTGGAGCATAGGGCTTAGATATTTAAAGTGGAAATGGGCATGTTTCTACTACGCCGACGTCAAGCCTCAAACCAAACGTTCCTTAGATGTATCCTGGCTAGTAAACTATTTAAGGCTTAAACGTTTTTCAGCCAATAATCACTGACGAACCTTGCATGTTGTTGGCAAGGAAGATTACCATTAAATCACATTGATGTGGATGGAGAGACAGGGGATTGAACTTGGGACTTCCAGCATGCAAAGCAATCGCTCTACCACTGAGCTACATCCCCACACAAAACTTAATATAGCCTATATAAAGCTATATTGTATCTCTTTACATGTTGAAGCAATCTAAGTTTAGCTCAAAGAGGACTTTGATTTCATGTATCTGCTTCATCTCCATGATATTATCTATGTCTGAATACCTTGATAGCAGGCAATTCCCCCTGGAGAGTTTTAAACATCATAGACATTTAACTGCGAGTAGCTTCTGATATATTTATACGTATGTCCTTACACTTTTCGTTGTATACTTCAGGTAAAGCAAGAGTGTTTGGAAAGAGTGACAAACTTGGAACACGAAAATTCAGTTCTTCAGCAACGTTATAAAGAACTTGAAGAACGAGTAAGTTGTTAGTGTTTTATTTTGTTTTTAATTCTGCTGATCAATCAATTTGTTTCGTTCTTGTATGTTTACAGAAATTGGCACTCTTCATTTTCATGAATGGTATTAGGACTCTTGAGTGTAACACTACCGACTCAAGCTGTATTGTTGGACAAGAATTAGCGGAAATTAGAATTCATGCGTCAGTTAATTCTGTTCAACTGACTGAATGGACAAAGGGTTTTCCTTTTAACATGAAGACCCAGAATTCGATCTCAAGTGGGGTCATATATGCATGTTTCTGAAGCCTCCGAAACCACAGCTGTCCACTATTTCTTATTTTCTAGTGGTTATCTAAATTCTGTCAGCTAGCAACTTAACTTGAAATGAGAGAACAACTTTCAGAGTTTCACAGTTTCCTGCCTGCTGAATCCTCACTAAAATGACGTAACAAGGAGTTGTATCTGCAGACTTAAACTTCGATCACATATGCTTCAGTGTACGACTTCAGCGGAAGGGGGATAAAATTATTCTTGCTTAGGCCAAAAACAACAACTCCAACAAAATAAATTATACTTGCGAAGTCTAAACTGCAATTTATTCATGCATTTATGAAAGTACTAGGTTTAAAAACAACGCTTCTAACCATCGTATGTAGTGGACCAAAACGTATTAGGTTATAATAAACAAATTAATAGAGGTATAACTACTATCAAATGAATATAATGTTTTGAGTAGACTATCAAGTGATGTCTCACGCAGGGCCATCGAACAGAAACCTAATGAGAAGCGATCAGTCGGATGTATGTCTGGGTGTGACATGGATGACAACATCTGAAGAGCAAATTTAAGCTTGGAAAGCGATAGCAGAAAACTGAGTGCGATGAAGTAAGCCACTGATGCTCTACGTTCTACTCGCAACACAAGGACTAAATAGTGATCCAAAAGTCTAATAAATTCAAGTAATCAACTTCGGAATGAAGAGATATCAGGCTAAAAAGCAAGTTACATAAACAGAGGAACAATAAACAGTGCGATCAGTATTTCACAGACAATAGTAAACTTTAATTTTCAAGAGTTTGTGTTTAGGGGTTTGATTTGTTTCAAGTTTGATAACGAATTGATATCAGTTAGAGAACCATTGAAAACTACAAGGCAGTACTAGACGGCCGTTTCATCCTACTTCGGGACTCATCATTAGTACGCACCTACCGGGTTTCGATGCTAACTAGTTACTGATCATAGGACTATGTTCCCTGGAGTTCTAGTGATAAGTCGTGACCAGTGGGGTCCACCAAGTCGGGAGTGAGGTTAAAAAACTCAACGATGTCAACAGCTGGTGGTTGCGCTAAAATTTACGAATACGTAGAAGTTATAATTCAAAGGCTGTCGACTGAGTCAACTTCCAGTGTCTGAATGGTCTTCGAGCTTGCCTTGTAAGCATTAGGTCCCAGGATCGACTTCCAATGAGTCCCAAACTAGGATGAAACAGTTGTCTATTACTCCATACTGACTTTCAATGCTTCTCTAACTGATATCAATCCATGATCAAACTTGAAATGAACCTAAAGTATTCAGGTGAAATTCACCTCTTCTAAGAGGATTTCACTCTGAAGATGTTATAAGGGAGGTTAATGAAAGTTTCCCAATTACAACATGTTTCACCGAAAAAACACTTGATTGACTAAACCATTCACTTGAACTACAAACACATAATAGGTTACTGAAATGAATGGAAGGCATAAAGTCATAGTAATTATATCTCACTGTGTTATTTGGTCGACGGTGTTTAGCAATATAATCTTTGATACACGTTTCATTCTATTACAGACTTATCTGGTATATGCATCTGCTTTAGTGTCAGAAACAATGGCTTCTAGGTTTCATTCACAGTGGAGACAACATCACTAAATATGGAAGAATATACATCAAGCGACAAGTACAAAATAGGACGAAACATGTGTCGTGGATTCCATTGCCATTCATCAAAAAATGAATAACATCATCTTAAACTTCATTCACTCCATACATGGGGCTGACTGAGGGTTTTGGTCCAATATGCTTAATCTACCTACGAGAAAGAAAAATTAACTTAAATTACCAGTTCATTGTAATTTCTATATCTTACATGAAGCATTAACTTAGGACAAGAAGTGTATTGACAGAAGTGATATAATGGTCCGTAAATTTACGAATTTCAGAAAACTCCTTTTCTCTCATCATAATCACTACATGTAATAAGTTTTTTATGACTTAATTAAAATGTTTTACAACATAGATTGGTCATGTGGAATAGTTAAGTGTATGTCTAGATGAAAGAAGACTGTGGCATGTTCACATGTACACACACACACATGCGCACAAATAAGGTGAACTGAAAAAGAAATGCAGAAAAAATGAGATTGTTAGGATTTATTTCATTAATCATAATGACATGTAAAATATGCACCTAAGAGTAAGATCCCTTTCTTTTCACGAAAAAGACGATAGCATATAAAAATGCGAAAGTGGATGACTTGTCTGATACAAATATATTTACATTTGTATACATGCCTGTTTCACTAACCTGAATCGTCACATTTTATTATAAATATCAGTGTCAAACCTTCTCTCTGTTATTTTCCTCCAATATATGTATAGTGTATGTACATTTGTCCACGATTTCACTTACTGTTTCGATCTTCATAGTCTGAGAAATAATCGCAATAATATTTCACGTTGTATATTATTCTAAAAATAGTGAGAAAAAATAGACACAGAATGGAATTTCCAAACACATTATTTGATATCATTTTCCAGGTTAATGATTGCTATTTTTGATTATGATTTAAACTGTTTGATACTTGAAATCGTAGATTAGTTTAATGTAAGGTGAACTAGTAGTGATAATGTATATTTGATCGATAGACGTCTCATAATGAATAGCCTTAGAAATATCTACCTTGGGAGGTTGGCTAACAATGGGGCTCAGGACCCACATTTCATAGTATTTTTGGATCAGTAACTTGAGGAATGACTCTTCAGAGTTAAAAAGGTTTTGTATTAGGCTTCAGTTTCAGGGGAACCGACTTTAGGCAGCTATGTACGAACATCTAGCTAACTTGTCTCAAGCAGGATTATAAACAATTAATCTTAATCGAAAAATCATCCAGTTATTAATGCTGTCTCATCATTGAGTGTTGTGTCAAAAAAAACTTATCAAGTGTTAGCCTGCAGAAATTTGATTGGTTAAAAATTCGGTCACGAGCTGACATCAGTTAGAGAACCACTGGAAAACCAGCAAGGAATACCAGACATATGTTTCGTTCTAGTTTAGGACAATTTACAGCACGCACTCACCAGAATTTGAACCCAGAACATACCAGTTACAATGCAGGCTCGTACAATATTCAGCCACTGGAACCTGATCGCAAAATAAATTTATATTATATATATATATATAAAAATTTTATATACTTATATTTATTTTTTCATGGGACCCAAATCCTACTCAAACATCAATCTATTGTCAGCCATTACCTGGTTAAGGTGAAGTTATTTTATTGATATTAGGTCGGCAATGGAATCTAGAGGATGCACTTCGCTCTGTCTGGAACCAGTCGGCTAGCAGTACGTGAATCCATAGTGCATGGTGTTGTTTTCACTGAGACCCGTAACCAACTTTCAACGTTCGAAACAACGAGAACGCCATCTTTAACTCAAAATGAAGTTATATCTAGTTGAAGAGTTCTAAAGGAGACAAAACTCCTATTCTGGACTTCAGTGGCAGCCACCAAGAACCAGACAACTCCATGTTAAACTATAGAAGTAGTAGGAGCTGGTCGACGTGTAAAGAGAGACGGGGCATTTGACACTATTGAAAAATAAATCAGTAAGAAACAGGAAATGATTTCAACGCATTAATCAACCATTGTAAAGCCATAAAAATGTATTTTAATAGTTCTCCTTCCTATATTCTTTGTTGATTTGTTTTTGTAAAACAAAATCAAGGTGTTACCTCTTACAACATCGTTAAATGAACAAGAATACCTCAAGGAATTCTTGAAATTTTTATGCGCTTCTCAAATCAATACCAATATGAACTTAACAGAAACACAAAATGGTGATTCCAAGAACTCAGATGCAATTGAACAACTTACCAGCCTTTTACTTTACACAAATATTACCCAGAAAGTAAGTCACTTAAGTACTGCCTTATCAGTTGATTAGATGCTATTCGAAGTTGTGTTTTCTTTTTAACTACGTTTCAGTTCGATTGTAATGTAACTATTAGACTGTCCCCTAAAAGGATGACGTTTAGATGAGAACAACGTTTTTTTTATTACAGCTTGATTCCACACTGTATTTTTGGTACAAGTATGGAATTTTCAGCATGGATATTGGTAGCCTAAATTTTGCAGGCCGACCATGGATATCAGGTGTGCGTCGGCAGGGGACCGAACCTCGGACTATGTGCATGGTCGGCGAGAGTCCTAACCACTGTGCCACCGACGCACAGTCCAACAGTCGCATTCTAGAACTCCAAAATTTGGGCTACAAAATGTGGTTCCATTTTAACCAATGCAACATTGTCTTAAATGCCATGCAAATCAGACTCCTTGCAAATTTTCAACCTAATTCAATTATGGTTTTTAATTTTGGGTATGATCAAAATGAATTAGAGGAGATGAGTCACTAACTTCTTGAAATATCTCGTGTTTTATTGGATGAGGTTGCCAATTATTAATATAGAATATATATGTATTTAACTTCAGCAGTGCGCATCCATGACCCCACGGGGGATAGCACCCATGACCTTTAGGTTACGAGACATGCCCCCAACCTCTCAGTCATCAGTGAATTTTAGCCTCTGCCTGTACTCTATGTAGTGTTACTTCAAACCAGTTCCATCGGTGGCTTCCGCTTTACTCTAACATGGACTCCACCATCCTAAGTTATAATGGCACTGATGTTCAGTGCCCCTTGGATTTGAGCAATCCACTTCGCTTGTAGATGAGTCTATATTGTAATTTCAATAAATTGGTCAACCAGATATCAACGTGTGTGACCATATGACTTTTCTTGTGTCTTCAGTGTGTGGCTACTGAAAGTGAAGGATCCGAGGAACGCCTTTCTTCTTTGAGGTTTTAAGCATTAAAATACTTGACATTTAGGTGATGAATCTATGCTGATTGAACTGTGTCAGTCAAGTTTACAACGTGTTTTAGTAGCCTTGGTAGCTTGCCATTGTCGTTAGAGTTAGGCGATCGTAGGTAGTCAACAAAGAGCCCAAGTTTTGTGCTTTCTGACATTCGTCAACAAGCTATGTCCCGCATCGCCTAGAGTTGCATCCACAGATATAAATACTAATGTGATTTAAAGCAGTTTGACGCAAAAACTAAAAGTCCCTTCAAAGTTTTGCATGAACAAAATGACGATAAAAGGTAGAAAAACTGCTAATAAAAAGTGGTGTTCCCACATAATCATCATATAAATCAACTGTCATGGTTCAAACATATATTTATGGTGAGATTTTCTAGGCTACGCTTAGATTAACAAACTTCTACTAATATTTGATGGATGCTTGGTATAATAAAAACTTGGGTCACGCATGTCATGATTCGAGATGGCAGTTTTCGGTTACTTGACTGGTGTTCTAACAGCTGGTTTGCTTACTCTGTGTATTTAATAAGATGTGTATAAGAAGACCACGTTATTAGTTCATAGAATCAGAGAGATTCAGAAGCAAACGTCAGACCCAATAATGTTTTATATTCTTTAATAGTATTGTAATAGATCTTAGCTAGTCTCTTTACTTCTGAAGTCCACATTGTTTATGACACTTCTATACCTAGCCGACACAAAGATGAATTTTCTTCTTGGCTTTATTCTGAAAACTATATTAATACATATTACAGAATTTTCAGCACATTTAAATTTGAAAAATATCTACTCTTTGTAAAGCATTTTTAAGCCAAATAGTTTTTGGCAGTACATAGTATGACAGTGTGTCATTCCATATCAAGTTACGTGCAATCCACTAAGATATTTTTCATGCATTCCACTTGAAAAGTCCTCTGCATGTGTACGAGTTCATTTGGCTATCGAATAGCACTAATTAGATGTTTAAAACATTAATAAATGGTATCAGATTTTAAATAGTATACTCGATGGAAATTTAAGTAGCCCAATGATTTAATTAAGCCGCCTGTAAAGTTTCAGTTGGTTTTCTATTTTAAGTCAGTTTAAATCCCAACCAACTGATGCCACAGTCCTCCTAGTAGTGAAATGGTTTCTTTTTTCGTTTAAATAATGATGTTATTTAAATTTATATTGCTCATTCTTTACAAATCTACTCACTTGTGTATCTTATCTTTAGGATATTCTTATGAATTGTCATCAACTACATCAGAGAGTAGCTCAATTAGAACAAATCAATTCTATTTTATGCTCAATTATTTGTGATGGTGGATTTATTTCATCAATGGATAAAATTCGTACAACAGATTATGGTAATTCCTCTTCGAATCAAACTCAGACGACAGGTGAAGAACACTCAACACCAGGGGACATAAAAACACGTTTAAAATTATCAGATATATTCTGTAAAATAAATGATTCATTGAAATCTTTTGGAATATCAAGTAATCCTGCATCACATTCCTATTTTCATGATTCTATAAAAGAAAATCATGAGTTTAAAGAAGCCTTTCTACCTGTACATACTCCTGATAATACTGAAATGAATTCAATAAATGACTCTAGTAACAATAATGCTAATAATTTATTTCATTCCACGCTAAATTCATCGAATAATTCCCCTACAAGACAATCTACTAGTAATAATAACACTATTGATGTACAGAATCTTTCACATGATCTTCACGGATACACTTATCCAACCAACTGTACAATTCAAAGTACTGGTCTGTATTTAAATAAAGATTTAATTGGATCATGTTCGAGTACATTCACCGGTGGTCTTCAGTTGAACAAGGTAATTACATTTGCATTTTAATATGTATTCCTCATGACTGCTAAATACATTTAAGAGAGAGAAGAAGATAAGGAGACAGAGAGTCTGTGTGTGTGGGGGGGGGGACTTCCGACTAACCTACTCGTAAACTTCAACTTAGTCTATCATCCAGCTGTAAGCCTGAGAGAAAAGAAAGGCTGAAAGACTTGGCGCGTCATAAAGATCATCTCAAAACAAACTTCAGACCTTCATTAACAGTTGTCTTCGCTCAATACTCAAGATCAGATGACCGGCCAGAAAAGATCACCAACAGATTGAGATCTCTGGCAATGAGCGAACCAATCCAGTAGAAACCGATTGTGAAACAAATAGGCAGGAAGAAATGGAGATGGATTAGCCATACGCTGAGGGAACCACCAAGTGACATCACTAGACAAGCCATTGCTAGAGTGGAACCTGAAAGGGAGGGGGCGAGTTGGTCGTCAGTGCAAGGGTGACTTGGAGGGAGGCATGTGAAGAGGAGATGAAAACATGTGGACAGACTTGGAGCCGGGTGAAAAAGTTAGCAGAAAACCGAATGCAATGGAGACGCGCAGCTGAATCCCTGTGGTCCTCTAGGAATTAAAGGAAATAATAATAATAGCTGCACCCAACTTACGTTCTTGCTTCTGTTAGCACTGTAAACATATCTGAACCTTGAAAACATAAAAATCTCAGTGTTTTCCTAGTCTTAGCTCTTTGGATAAATATGTAAACTTACAGTAATGTTGAAAATATTTCAAGACTGTTCTTGAAGTCATGTGCGATACTTGAAGGAATAAAGGTTAAAAGTAGTCATTGAAATAATCAAAAGGAGTAATGAGAATATAAGAATTATTAAATTTTATTTATTATAAAAAAAAATAATAATGACATTCATTACAGTTAAACAGAGGAATTTCAAAGTATAGCAAAACATTGACTATAATCCCATACTGCAAGCACTTAATGCTGGAGTGTGAATCATGTTAATTACTGTGAGCATCTAAATGTGCATCTCTGGTTTAATGGTGGCATGTTAGCTGGACAAGTGAGAAGTCAAGGTTCTACTAACGGCAGACATACTCTGACAGCTCGCCTAGTTTCCCAGCCTGTAATAAATCTAGAAAAGAGAAGTTTAAGTGCGAACTCATCACATGAAAATAACACCGTCGCTACTGGAATTTTAGAACATATGGCTTAAATATGAGATGCGATATGATTTATTTTTAACCTTTTGGTGTTTTTCAGAATTATTTGACACAATGTACCGGGTTGTATAATCCATGAGACATATTCCTTTCTACTCCGGTTTTTCCAACAGTATACATTTGTATTCCAATGGCCAACGAAAATCAATAGATATTTGTTGAAAGTCTTTTATTCTTGTGTGTTGCACAACAGATGATTCATACAGCTCAACAGCTCGGCACATAAAACCTAGGTGTTAAAATTTGGGTGAGCTTCTTTCGCATGTCAAAGGCAACCTTACTATTCATTGAGATGAAGAAACATCCTTGTGGTGACTAAAAACTAGGAGAGATCACTCATCTTGACTTTCAGCCCTAGTCATCATATGTCAAATAAAGTTGATTTAAAGTCAAAGGTCCCATTCAGATGTTCATCTTAATAGTCTATATCTCAAATAAAAATTGATCGTTTTAGTTTGGTAAAAACAAACAAGGAAAGATTAAAACGTTGGGTTGGGTTTTAGTTGATTTCATGTTAGATTTTATGACAAACTCAAACCAGTTATATGACCACTGAAAACCGATATATTTTAGGCACATATTTCGTTATGATTTGAGGCTAACAGCTTTCTCATGCTCCATAATCTTCAATTGTTTTATAACTAATGTCAGCTTAAGAAGAAATTTAGCCTAAAAAAATAACATCTGTTGAAATAGTTATTGTAAATTTCTCTTTGGTTAATTTTACAGTATCAGGATGCTAGGTTGCTAGTATAGGTGTTTCGACGATACCTTGCAGTTAACATGACTCCGCTTGCTTTCTAGTGGGTGACAGTGGAATCCAGAATGTACTTTCGTCCTATTTCTTATTTAGATGGATGCAACTCGTTGAATATCCGCTAGACATTTAAACCGAGAAGTTTTGGGGATGCAGATACATTCAAGTGATGAGCTCCGAATTGAAGGAAATTCACTTTCTGGAATTCATTGTTAGCCATCATCAACAAAACAAAATAAACAGATGGTTATTTTTCTTGTACAACCAGAGTTTCAGCTGCTTATTTTTTGAGGGTTATTTGTAAAGGTAACAATAGGTGGAAGTTTCATACACTTATTTCCCTTTATGAATCTAGATCAAGCAAGAATGGTGGTTTATGTAGAATAAGATGCTATCATCGTTTATTTTGTCAGCTTCTCATCTGCCGCGTACAGCCTAGAAAACTATTAACTTCATGTTCAGGAAAATTTTAACCTACTTGCAAATGTTAAATGATATCAGCTGTCCTAAAGCTCCAGATCAGATAAACAGTGTTCAGAAATTACGCTAATATGGCTGATACACAGAAGATTCTCACTCAGGTCTTTACTTCAAACTCCTCAGTTTTGAAATAATTCGTAAACGGGTATCATCATGCAGGCTACGCTAGCTAGATGTCTATTACTACTTAATAAAAGACTCATACAGTATCTGAAACTCTGTTTGTGCTTCTCAAACTTACCATGATGCTCGGGTGACCTTTTTATGAACACCTCTATTGTAGCATTGATTTACTACTACTAGCTGTGTGGTCTATTTTACGCTTTCTGATGTCCCTTCATCAATCCCACTTGATATTTTGGAATAATAACAAGATTTGAGACTGATAAAATGCGGAAATGCTTACTGCAAAATAAAGAAATTTTGGGATTGATGAACTCAGATGTTTGTTTCACAAGTTAAATGGGGACTTAAATGACTTAGAATGAAAATCTCTAAAAGCAAGTAAGATACACACTTGAGACTAATCTGAATTGTTTTTGTTACTATCAATAATGTTTGGCACTGGTTATGAAAGTATTTCTGTTACTCAAGCTTACTAGTAGATTGTGAGATGTAGAGTGACTGCCTTTTCTTATTATTTCATTCCTTCGCCTTCCTAGTGGAACATCAGACTTCAGGCATTTGACGTTTCAATAGCGATGATGTTATTATTGCCCAGTGGAGTTGTTAAACTCAAGCCCAACCTTCCACTTTTCTCCGGTCAGCTACCAGCCGGCAAGTTAAACGAGATTTAGGTGTATGTTGGTGAGGAATCCAGCTTGGGTTATGTGTTTAGTCGGTAACTAGCTGCTTACTCCCTGGACTCTTTGATAAATGTTTATACTAAGAAAGATTCCTATTTATGTAACGTTTCAGAGTAACCGTGCCTATTTTCTAATTGGGCGAGTATAACTATAAAATTATAGCCTCAATAAATGCTTTAAAGTTGTAATTTCAGCTAAAAAAAAATATAATTATATATTGCTGAATGTCAATTTCAGCTAGGGGCATGGGCACATACCACTGAAGACTCCTAAACTAGGACGAAACAGAGCTGTTTAATATCTCTCCATTTCCAGTGATTCTCTAATAGTTGTTGTTGTTCGGTGACAAAATCCAACTTGAAGTTATTATATCTCCTACTGAAAGGAAAAACAACATTATTCACTAAAACGTTTGTACAAATATAAATCAAATTATTTATCGATTAGAAGTAGTGATCATATGACTAATTTTCACATCAGCAGAAAATTTCCCACTGTTCAGTTTTGTTTATTGTATTTGACAAAAATACAGTAACATAATTTTTTATTAATTGGTTAAATAAGTAATTGTACTTGTAGGAAATTTCGCTTGCATCACTTTTTCCCAAACCACTAGTGACTTCTTATCCTCATGATCACCTGATTACCTTATAAATTCTGCACGTTTCAATTGATTTTTACTTTATAGAATCCACGATCACATAATATACAAGAGAAAAATTCAATTACAGGCGAATGGATACGATCCAAATCTTTGCCTGTACTAGCAGCGAATTCTCAACAAACAAATAATGAGAATGAATCTTGTTTACGGACAAACTCGCTTACACAACTTATCCATTTACCCGCCTTATTTCCAATCTCCTCTTATCCAATTAAACGTGTCACTGAACAAATGATGCTATTATCAGAGAATTTATTAAAGTCTGAAACAGAATTTGATATTCTCAAGTCATCGCATGATTCAAATCTACCATGTAGAGGACATTTAACCAGTGATCTAATTCCTAATAATAATACACAGCAGAATACAACAGTATGGCTTGATAAACCCTTACCAAAAGGTTGGATACAATTACAAAATCTACCGTATATTGGACTACAACGTGAAACTATCGGTACACATAGTCATATGATACTTGGAGCAAGAAGTTTACCATTGTTGTTTAACAAACCAATTGAAAGCTGGAAAAAAGCCTCAACGACTAATATTTCATCATCCCCATTATCATTAGCATCAGGTGAAAATTATCGTATGAATTCACATGAAAGTGTACATTCATTTCGTAATCTACACTCAAATGGATTTCATCATTTGAAGACGATTGTAGAAGTAGATTCTGGACCACCGAGTTTTCATGAATTACTTTCACAGAGTGTTCATTCTAATCATAATGATAATCATAATAATAAACATGAAAGTCATAATCACAGTAATAATAGTAATAATAATAATAATAATTCATTACAGAATTGTGATCATGAAAATGTTGTCTCTACTGGATCACCGAATGTTTATATCTCACCGCATCATAGTATTGAATTTCTTCCAAATTCAAGACAAATATTATGTCGGTGAGTTTAAGTGTCTTTTTTCTTTTTAAATTTACTAAAAGATGTCGTTCAGTTAATGTCAAGATGCTCATTGATGTTCAAATCTTTGAATGCTGGATGGAAGCTGGTTTATTCGACTGAAAAGTGCAGAATAGAACGAAACACGTGTCCTGGATTCCATTACTAGCCACTATTACACTAAAGATATCATGTAAGCCATCAAATATCTTTGAAGTATCTGCATTTAGAGGCGATATGTCAACAGACGGTGAATATTCCAATCTACTATCAATCAGCCAAAGAGAAATTCACCGGGTTCGAACCCCGGCGGATGCGTATTACTGACGAGTCCCACAGCGGGGCGACATTTTATTACATTAAGATTAAACGACGCATTAATAGACAATGAATGTTTTTTTCAATAAATTCGCTATCAGTTTCCACATTTAAATGACCATAATACTTAAGGAATATTGTTAATAATAACATTAATGGTTTGAATTTAACGTTATCAGTAGTGTCGACAGACTATATTTCAAAATCATCTGTAAGAGAGAGATAATATGCATTAGTATAACACTTAAATGAGTATCACATAAATCAAAGAAAGCAAAACAGGATTTATGAATTTATAGGTTCCACAGCAGACCACGGAGGAAGAATTTCTTTCATATGTGGCGCTCCAATTGATTTGCAGTTTTGAATGTCCGATATCCGACAGATGATAGAAGGACTCTTCAGTACTATCTTTATGAGCTGTTTAGATGAGGTGATCTAATATAGAAATGTTGATGGTTTTAACGACACTTTCATTTAGCCATTCAGTCAGGTAATCCAGAAAGTGAAAAATACATTCCTACAGCAACAGCCAAAAAAACTGTCTTCACAGGAGCATTTGATTTGATAGATACAATTAGTGATAGCTAGCTTAGGTACTTCATCTTTCTTCTGAGAAGTGACAACCAGCTGTGCGAAAAATATAGGCTTCAGCTTACAGGCATTGAACGTTCTTTGAGATCGACTTTCTTGACTTGGTTATTATTTCTCTTTGAATTGCATTCGCGTATACTAAGGCTGCTTGTTGACAGATGCAGAAGAATTCGTTTCTACTGTCTTGACCATGTGTCTGCTTATGAATTTTCAGGGTAGTTATTTTCAATTATTGTGTCATATACAACTTTAGATCCATCTTTAATCTCATCTTCTGAACACACTGCTCTGACTTCATAACTGAGGGTTTTTACCAAAGTTCTTTTATACAGGAAAGGAAGAACAAACCTGTGAAAATGTGTATATTGAGCGGTTGCCACTATCTGACTGTCGTGTTAGTAGGACGTCTAAAAATGCAATTTTACTTGGGAATTCTTCTTCACAAGTGAATTATTGTGACTACATAAATGTACAAACTTATGGCAAATTTATCGAAAAGAATGTCCTATGTTTAATAGTCAGCTTTCAAAAGAAAAGAAGGCGTTCAGCGAAGAGACTCTTTTCGGCGAATTCATTCACTGAGCTGTACAATCGCATATATATACAAATTTGTTTGTGTGTGTGTGTACATTAGATTTATAAAGTTTAGGTAATTATGTAATGTAAGTATTATTTGGCTTGGAGACAAACGTTAAGATAGAAAATAAAATAGAATTGATTAAGTGAATTGGATGACGTAATACAGTTGAGTAGGATTCAGAGTAGGTCAGGTTGGCAACAGTGTTAATGAGTGGTGGTTAAAATTAAATAAGGGTGGGGTTAGAAAATAATACAGTTGAAAATAAGTAAGTTAATCGGATGACGTAAAATAGTTGACCAGAAATTGGACGTGGGTCAAGTTAGCAACATTGTTAATGAGAGTAGAAATTACAAAAGGGTGGGGTAGAGAATAATATAAATAAAGATGTGAAATAATAAAATGATAAAATAAAATGAAAAAGACAAAATAATACAATTAGTAAGACTGAAATTAAGAAAGATTACGTTCATTGTAGATTTAATGAATGAACGAATTTCTTTTGTGTGCAGAGTTCAGGATTTAGCAGATGAATTGCCATTGCTTCTGCGATGTGGAGGAGTTTGATCCGTACACTTTTAGCAAGATTGACTTGTATTCTGTATATAACTTTGAAGTTTTTTTCTGGTTTGACTTGGTGTCCAGAGTCGATCAAATGTTCAATTCTTGCTAAAAGTGTACGGATCAAACTCCTCCAGATCGCAGAAGCAATGGCAATTCATCTGCTAAATCCTGAACTCTGCACACAAAAGAAATTCGTTCATTCATTAAATCTACAATGAACGTAATCTTTCTTAATTTCAGTCTTACTAATTGTATTATTTTGTCTTTTTCATTTTATTTTATCATTTTATTATTTCACATCTTTATTTATATTATTCTCTACCCCACCCTTTTGTAATTTCTACTCTCATTAACAATGTTGCTAACTTGACCCACGTCCAATTTCTGGTCAACTATTTTACGTCATCCGATTAACTTACTTATTTTCAACTGTATTATTTTCTAACCCCACCCTTATTTAATTTTAACCACCACTCATTAACACTGTTGCCAACCTGACCTACTCTGAATCCTACTCAACTGTATTACGTCATCCAATTCACTTAATCAATTCTATTTTATTTTCTATCTTAACGTTTGTCTCCAAGCCAAATAATACTTACATTACATAATTACCTAAACTTTATAAATCTAATGTACACACACACACAAACAAATTTGTATATATATGCGATTGTACAGCTCAGTGAATGAATTCGCCGAAAAGAGTCTCTTCGCTGAACGCCTTCTTTTCTTTTATATCACTGAATGGGGATTTTCAGTCTTTTAAGTTTTCAGCAGGCATCTTTAATCAATTAAATATGAAGAGTAAGCTGGTTAAATATTCCCATTTCAGAAACTAGTGAGTATTTCGTTAACGGGATAGTTTGATGATTTGTTTAGTTTTCACATAACCTCAATCATTGTGTACACTATCAAACAAATTAACTAGTTCAGAAAGATGAAAAAATAAACAATATTCCCAACAATGAACATTAACTGACTTCATTTATAGGACCACTGAAAATCAAGGAGTACTTGATAGATGTTTCGTCCCGGTCTAGGACTCTTCAGTATTACAGACTCATGAATTCATCAGGGATCTAACTAACGAACTTCAGATTACACACCAAGGTCATAGACCATTCAGTCACTGGGATTGATTCCTAAATTCATTTGACTCGGGATTTTCAGCTACTCCCAAACAATTTCATCAGTGTGCATTCGTTCTCACACCCAACTTTGCAGACCCAAATGGTCACAACTTCCGACTAGAACTTGAAGCAATTTCATCCTGTAGTCAGTCATTACTGAAAGGTCTTCGAGCTTGCTCTGTAAATTGAAGGTTCCAGGTTTGATCCCTGTTGACGTCGTGGGCACATACGATTTGCAAGTTTAAAACAAGTAAGGAATTAGGAAGAAACAGGTATCTCTAACGATGTCCAGCTGATGTTTGTCTGTGATGAAATCTACATTGAAATTAATCCAAATCCCTATAAAAGCTAGTAATCTACAACGAGTAATATCGAATATAAAATGGCGTGCCTCGGTGGCACAGCGGTAAAATTCTCGCCAACCACACAGGTGATCCAGGGTTCAATCCCCGGCGAACTTACTCCTTCACCTCGCTAAGCCAGCGATAAGACTGGTAAAGAAGGAAATCTGGGTATGAAACCAGCAAACGCATCCAGTAAAAGTAAATACCACTGCTACCGAAACTTCAAAACTCTAGCTTGGGGCCCCTATGTCCCAATGGGAACGTGAAGGTATAAAATAATAATATAAAATAATTCACAGAATGTATAGGTCATGGGAAGACATGTAAAATTAATACGGTTAGTAGGATTAGTGTGTGTAGGTAAATACAAATTACGCAAAATGGAGAGAAGTTTGTAAGATAGAACTTAAAATTACAAAATAATAAATGGGATGAGGGAAATAATACTGTTTAAAGCGAAGACAAAAATAATAATAACAACCGTAGCAGATAAGGGAAAGTGCATAGATTAAATAAACAAAACAATAAACAAATTTCTATCCCACTATGACCAAGGTAGAAAAATGGACAGTACATACTTATTTTGCACATAAACCTCTAGATTAAATTCATGAATGATAAAGACCTTTGCTGTCTTTAGCAGTTTAGAACGTAGAAAACGCAGCAAGTTAGCATGAATTCGATAGATGATTATTTTAAAATCATGGTCACAGTTGATAGAGTGGCAGTAGTCGATCTAGTTATTCTAGAATAGAGATTCGCACACCCATACTTTCTCCCTTGTAAAATCATGCTAGGATATGTTGTCGTATCAAGATGAAAGTATTCTCTGACTATGGCTGATTTACATTGCTCAAAAGACCAGGCGAAGTGATAGATGCACATGGAGATGGCCAGACAAGAGAGCTTACCTTCAAAAGAGACAAAGAACAGCTTACGGCTGATGAAGGTCAGTCGGAGTTTTGCAGTAAAGAACGTTTTACTGACTGATTTAGAGGAATGATTTTTGCTTATATATAAAGGCTGATCACCTTTAAATTCTGAACTCATGAAGATGGTTTACTTTGGAACTGAATCACTTACCACTTTGGAGTGTTTCTCTTTCGTGATTTCGTCAATAAATCGTTCCATGTAACCTTATTCTGTCAACATGGCATTTAGTAAGGAGAGTTCTTAGACAACACCATGATAACTACGCGTATTCTTTATCCTTTAAGCAGAGCAAGTGTATGAATTTCCTCTTCCTAGAGATAGGTGTTCAACTATAACAATTCGTTATTTGCCCATTCTATATACGCTTGCAGTGAATCATAATGTTTAAATGATTTACTAATTATCGTCCAAATATTTAGGACCTCAGTGACAATTTCATCAAATAATAAATAGTCTGAAAACCATCCGTCCGATACTGTTATTTCGTCACACTATATAGACTTATAATGTCACTCTCACAATGAAGTCCGTTTAAGTATACAGTCTGATTTGTAATTAAAAAAATAAATAAATCTTCCGCGTTTCTATCGGTTATTAGGCAATTAGATGATTAGTATTAGAGGAAAGTAAACAAGCAGTAAAGAGGAATAACTCATTTGAAAAGAAAGTCAATGAATAATGAACATCATCCACACAACACAAAATGCTTCACTTCATAACAAAGTTTTACAAAGTGCATAGGCAGTTGGCAGCAGTCATTTACTTGTTTCACAGGAATTAACTAATGTACATAAAATTGAATGAACTTTATATCAGTATATTATTAATAAAAAGATGATTTATTCAACAAATTAATTAATTAAACAATAATAAAAGTAATATTAATAATAAATAATGAGGATAATTACATGTAATTATACATAAACAGTGCTTCAGAGTGGTCATTCATATGGGATTAACTTGACTGGAAGTACCAAGGTAGAATAAAATGGAAATAAGATGAATTTCTTATGTTTGTATATATGAATACAGAAAGTTTGTAATTGCAAGATAATTTATTTTATTTACTTATTTGATTATTATCAATGTGATTTAATGACCTATCGCTGTGAACAAAAATACCCAAGCGTATGTGATGCAATATTAAGAATACTTAAGTCAGCAGAAAGATCTCTTCTCATAACTTCAATTTTGAAGTTGTACAGTTATCTAGGCTTTTATATATACAATGTTAGATGACAGTCTGTGACGTTAGTTAAAGAAAAAGGTTTAACAAAACGTTTTTGAACACATAATTTATGTTTTTGTCCAATGCAAAAGCTTTGGCTATGCATAAGTGCAGAAAACGCAGGCTTTTGTAGTGATTGGATTTGGTCCTGTAAATAACTTTGAAGAATAAATCACGTGTGGTGGGCTGAATGACCTGACTGCAGAAGGTGTTCACAAATTGAAGAATTTGTCGTTCTATATGCTCAACTTTCAATAGCCAAACCGGGTAGTGTTCTCTGTTAACGCACAGTTGAGCACTACTTGCTTTGGTCAATGAAAGTTGAGCATAGAACGACGAATTCCTCAATTTGTGAACACCTTCTACAGTCAGGTCATTCAACCCACCACACGTGATTTATCCTTCAAAGTTATTCACAGGATCAAATGCAATCACTCCAAAAGCCTACGTTTTCTCCACTTTGACCTTAGTTGTCAATTAACATTGTATATATAAACGCTGAAATAGATGTACAGCTTTGAATCGGGTTTAAGGACAGAGAGATCTGTTTGATGACTTTTGTGTTCTTGATTCCATCATATGAGTATTGTCTGTAGCTTGATATCATGTAATTATTATTCCCTTGCGTTTCCAGTGGGATATACGGCTTCAGCAGTACACCTTTATTTCATCCTCTTCCCTGTAGTCTTCTTTAGCTAGCCCCATGACTAACTGAGGAGAGGATTACTCCTCTTCACATGATCTTTTCTATTTCACTCTCCACCTAAAAGCCCACTTCGTCGTCTTACATTCGGATTCCAGCCACGTGATGTCACTTAGCGGTCTACTTGATGTGTATCCGATCCAACTCTACTTTCTTCTGCATATTTATTGGGAAAAAGGTTCTTGATTGATTCACTACCCTTCAAGAGTTTCTCAATGCTAATTCTTTGAGGTTATCAGATCTTCAGTATGGAGCGAAGGCAACGGTTGATGAAGGTTTGAAACTTGTTCACTAACACTAAATATCTACCCAATGATGTTTAAATTTCCGTCGAAGCTTTTTGACTCTGTGAGGAAACACGCATTGAAAGTATCTAAAAAGCATCAGAAACGTTTGAAAGGATAATTGAGTAACTCTTATCCTTTGAGTACTAAAAGTTGATGAAACATTTCATTTTAATCCATTACACTAATCCATCTTACTTTTATTTTTGATTATTACTATCTTTTTCTAATAGAGACCAAAAACTACGCTATCACTATCCACTTCGATCTGCTGTGATTGGTTCTAATCCAGAGGCATCAAATCACTTCCATATACCTAAAAGCTACGATCTTGAAACTCAAACAAACTATCATGATGCCTTTCGAAAACTACGAAATGCACGTAAAAATTTAAGATTTGGTGTTTTCAGTGATACAGAACTACTGACAGGGAAATTTACAATCACATCAACGGATGATTCAGCTATCGATAGTGGTGATGACGATTTTCATAGTTCAGTTGATTCATTGTATGTGAAAAGTTTTTTAACAAAATCCGAGGTGAAAACAACAACAGATTCGTATTTGACAACTAATACAGCACAAAATAACTCTCAGAATAATCGTATCATTCCAGCTGTTTATGCCAGTGGTAGTTATAGTAATTTAAACTGTAGGCAAGATATACCACCAACAAATGGTGATATAAATGAAGTCAAGGGAGAAGAAGACAGTCAGTATGCTCATACGGAACATGAGTTAAACACTTCACATGTACAAAATCAAACAGAGTGTAACAACTCGTTGAAAAATATTCCCAATGGAAAACATGACATCGAAGATGACAGGAAACAGGTGAGCCAATAACTGCATTTTGTCCTTTGGGTTATGACTAATAGATTATGTAATATTTGATCAGTCAAAGTTACGATGTTATGCTCACTACTGTTTACAGTCACGTTAATCAAATATGAAGACGGCTGCTCAATGTCTGCATTTTCTGTTGACCGATTGGATCGAAATGTTCCGTCTCTGCTGATATGTCGGCTTCTGAGTAAGGATGCTTCGGCGATGTCTCAGGACTACTAGGTTGTTATTTGATGGGTGGTGACTGGCGATGGAATCACGGATACACGTTTCGTCCTGTCTGAATGCATCTGCATTTTCAGTTAGTGACGTTGTTCCCACTGAGACTTGAAACCAGCACTTGTTGTTTCAAACTCCAAAGTTACATTCACTAGGGTCACTTCTTTCAGACAGTTGGATAATGCTTTGGCGCTTGAAATAATAAGCGCTGAGTTCTAGTCTCAGTGGAAATAATATCACTTACTGAAAATGCAGGTACATCCAGTGATGAGTCACAGATGGGACGAAACTTAGCATCCTTGATTCTGCTGCCAATCACTATCCACCAAATAAAAACGTTTATTGGTTTGACTTGATAAAATTTCCCATTGTTGGGTATTTGTAAGTGTACCTCTTCACTATGTTGAAATCTATCTCACATTTGTGCCCGCATGATTCAGTCCAGAAAATTACTGTGTGCTCGACCTAAAATAAAAATCCCTGGTTAAGCAGTGAGAAGAATTCAAACACAATACGATAAGGAATTCAACTCCAGAATCCTTCTTGACAAGGAGAATCGACTGATGAAATTTCTGTCAAAAGGAAGTGAGCTCCTGGTTGACAAGAAACTTACACTAGGGACATATCAATAGGATATAAAAACATTATTTGATGATGATTTCATTTTAGTTTGTTTATTAGATGTATCACACAGTAAAACAGTATTATATACTGGATGACGTTTCGAACAAAATTTATTGTTCATAGTCTTATCAGTTATTATCAAAAGACTTCGAAACTTGAGTTTTATAGTATTCTTTGTTCTCTCCTATTTGTCGACCATAAAAGCATAGCAAAATCTAGATTAATTTTCAAGTGTTGGTTTTGTAGGGATTTGGTTTGATTGTATGGAGGATTTAATCATGAGCTGACATCAGTTAAAGAACCACTGGAAAACCTGGGAGTACTGGACAGCTGTTTCGTCCTAGTTTGGGACTCCTCAGCAGTACGCACCCACCGGGATTCGAACCCAGGACCTTCTGGTTACAAGGCGAGCTCGTAGACCATTGAGCCACTAGGACCCGATCCAATCGTTCTTGAACTCTAACTTCTGCCAATTCACGACATAGCGCGACCACTTCGCAATGTCTTCTTCGATGAGTTACTGCCTCATCTTCGACCTGCTGTACCCTACTGGTCACGGCTTCCCACTAGAAGCCCAGGTTAACTGCCTGAATAGGGCCAGTCGCTAGTGAGCATCAGATTAATTTTCAAGTGTTGGTTTTGTAGGGATTTGGTTTGATTGTATGGAGGATTTAATCATGAGCTGACATCAGTTAGAGAACCACTGGAAAACCTGGGAGTACTGGACAGCTGTTTCGTCCTAGTTTGGGACTCCTCAGCAGTATGCACCCACCGGGGTTAGTTAGTTGATTATTTAGTTAGTTAGTTAGATTAGTTGACCCGAATAAGAGAAGAAATCTAGAAAATAGTTCAGCCATGGCACTACATGCAATCGCACACAACCATACAATAGGATGGGATAGGATGACAGTTTTAAAATCTAATGTCACAGGGTAAAGGGAGAGATTGATAACACAGGCTTTGTTTATCGAATCAACTGCAAACACGTGTAATAGGAATGATTCAACACATATCTCAGATATCTGGAAAATTCTACTACCCCAAAGACGACAAATAGAGGAGAACAAAGAAAACTATAAAACTCAAGTTTCGAAGTCGTGTGATTACAACTGATATGATTATGAACAATAAATTTTGTTCGAAGCGTCATCCAGTAAATAATACTGTTTCACTGTATGATACATCTAATAAACAAACTAATATGGAATTACTTACTACCACAGTGCCCAAGTTGTATACGTACACTAATTCTTTGATGATAGTTTATAAACCAGCCACTGGAGACTAAGGTCAAACTAAACATCAAATTACCGGCCAAAGCCATCCTTGAAATCAACAAGAAAATTCACCCCACCATATATGAAGAATATTTCTGAAATAACAGAGAATAATGAAACTATTCAGAATAGATATCGCACACAAGCCAACATAATCAATTCACTCAATACTATGCGGACGAAAAGAGCTTACACCCAAAGAAGATTAGACTAACATCATCGATAAAATGAATTCCATCAACTGTGAGAACCACTGTGTTGACCACAGTGAACATCTCTTTTGACTTCGAAACGAAGAACATGAATTATCCGTCAAAAAGTACAATAGGTATTCCTTATCATTAGTACATACAGGCAACTATGAATACCAGTTTGACCTGTAAAATGTGTAAATGTTTAACAGCGGAATTATCAAACATACCGCAGAAACATGTAATAAGCCTGGTACTTAAAGCATTCTTCGCACAGCAGAGACAATAAAACAGCCCATATTAACCAACTAATAAAGAATAATTTAACACGGCATAAAGATTAATGAAATGGACGATAGTGTGAAAAATTATTGCAAGGAATTAGGAAACCTAAGGTGGTCAGGAGAGAAGGTTATGCCATTCATGGAGGACTCCAGAATATTACTTTACACTGAAATAAACTGTAAAAATGTTGTCTGGAAAAGCTATGAATTCTTCTCAATCAAATCACTCAGCTCAACGAACACAATCAAATCAAATGCATTCATCTGAACTACAAATCTTCTCTATTATTTCAAAATGAAAAGTTTCCCTATGGTTGAATAATTCATTTCTTGGGACAAAATCGTACTGTGCTACCAAGAAACTATCAGCAAAAGTAAAGTATTTTATGGAATATTGTAATCTCTTTGTTATTTAATCCACGATTTTGAAGAAAATAGAAGGAAACCTAAATCTGTGACAATAAAAGGATGTCACACATGTTTGCCTTTTCAGATGCTACCAGAAGGATCGACTCAAGAGAATGCTAAAATCAAATATAACTGATCAAATACTCAAGTGTAATCTCACCACTACTGACATTGACACTTAATAATTAAGATACTGATCTCTGTAAAAAAACATCGAAATTACAACTTTACAAGCTACAAAAGTGTAGAAGGAATAAAACGCAGAATTCTAGCTTAGCCTTTGTCGGACTGATTCCTAGACAGGTCGCTCCTCTGACCACTGGACAGAGCTGTATCCAACAGCAGAACTGCTTATTAAACAAAACGGTGTAGAAGAATGACTGACTAACTGACCAGCAGTGTAGAACCTTGTGTTGAAGTGCATCATTTCAAGTTTTCAAAGTTAGACTAAAGACCTTCAAAAGAACCATTATAGACAGAAATGTGACGGTGAAGGAATATTAACATGGAAAGACATTACACTTTATTGGATCTGATAGACCACAGACAGTGAATGTATCTGCACCACTGAAAACGATTTTCAATCATGTCGGCAATAGTCTCAAACCGTCAGTTACTGAAATCGTGAGGACCTCAACTAACCAGTCTTTACCTCCCTACGTAGCTCAAACTATGAAATATCTCATGCACTGATAAAATGTTTTGATCTGACCACCCTAACTCTTTTCCCACATAATCTTATGTCGGCTAATATTACCGGCAGAGGATGGCTATAGCTTGTTACATTCAAGATGTCGCCTAGCCATCTCAATCTATGTAGCTTCACAACGTGATCGATTCACTCACTGCCACACAGTGTACGTGTTCTTTCGTCGATAGCCGGATATCACGTCTGCACCGGAGATGACTCAGGTTAGTTACCGCCACACAAGCGTTTCGTATGTATGCTGTGATTTAGTCAGCAATCAGCCCATAAGAACTGATGCAGCCAACCCCTCCCAGTTAAGTGAACTGAGCGACACGCTCTATCACTTTACCCCCTATCTGTAAGCTTGGAGTGATTTATAGGGGTAGCGAAGTATAAAGACCTTACATTGAAAATCTAATTTTCAGAATGTATTGGTATTCCGCATCTTTTGTCTTCATTTCATGCTTCCAATATTGTTTTGCAGTTATCTTCATTTTTGCTCTTTGTGACATAATCTGTTGCTGCACTGCTCAAAACTTTTTTCAAAAGAAGTCACCATTTTTCTACTTACACATTCTTGTCAGTGGCATACACCACAATGTGATCTTATGATGAAGCATTTGGTTTTTGTTAATTTCAGTCCCAGTTGACTTGATCTGAAGTGGATCAAAATGCTTGGTGTTTGTAGCGTTGAGGACTGGGTTCAAGTCTTAGTAGGAATGCTATTTTAGATTCCACTTCTGACTACCATCAACACAACTACATTGTGACGAAACACTTAGCAACTCTAACATATGAATATTCCCAATTGTTTGTTGTTGTGTAAATGTCGCCTAAAATGTCTTAGACTTAAACGAAAATCCCTAGAATCGTTTTCAATCGAAAAGAATAAAGAAGTGTATATTTACGGGATAAAATATTCTCATACTTTACTTGTTAGAGCTTCGCTTCTTCTTTACCTGATAACAGTCAGAAAATCATACAAACCAGCATAAATGAACATGAACACTCAACACATTTAGAGATTAATCCAACTGAAGAGGCACCTAATAACTCTAAAAATAGTTTTGAAACAATAGGTACGAATTGCCACATAGTTATCAAACGAACAATCAGTCTTTATTTATACACAGCATAGTGAAAAGTTTGACATTCAAGATGAAAAGTAGGCCGTAAAAAGATTATTATTATTATTATATCTCTTTAATTCCTAGAGGAACATAGGGATTCAGCTGAGCGTCTACATTGCCTTCGGTTTTCTGCCAACTTTTTCACTCCACTCTAAGTCTGCCCACATGCTTTCATCTCCTCTTCACATGCCTCCCTCCATGTCACCCTCGCACTGACGACCAACTCGCCGCTTCTCTTTTGGGTTCCACTTGAGGAAAGTAAAAATAAAATTATCAAATAAACAAACTATAGAACAAACTGAAAGACTTATAATGAGTTTAGCTCAGCCATTGGGAATCAAAACTAGGTGAGGATTGTGAAGCAATGAAAAACACGAAAGGAGGTATAGTTGCTATGGTTATGCTATGTCTATTTGCTGTATCACAATCACCAACTGACTTCGGTTTACGTCCACTGAAATGAACTCACAGGTAAACTTTTCACATATTAGTTTGCAGGCATCTGACTGGTTTCAAGTTCGATCACGAAGTGACTTTAGCTGAAGAACCACTGAAAACCATTAGGGAGTACTGGATATCTGTTTCGTCCATTTTAGGACTTTTCAGCGATATGCATCCACCATCTCACCAGGGATCTAGTGAAAAGTCATGACCACTGGGGTGTACCAAAGTCCTGATTTTTATCTCCAGTGCAGTAGTTAGTATATACTACTGAGGAGTCACAAACCAGGACGAAATTTCTGTCCAGTGCTCTGTCGTTTCCAAATGTTCTCTAACTTAAGTCACTTTGTCATCAATCTTGAAGTCATTAATCAGCTCCAAATTCAGCAAATGTTTCGCTTGCGTAGTAAATTTGCTTTCGGTTCTTTCTCCATTCCTTTGAATTTCAAAATTTCCATTATATTAGGTGTAAAGACTGGTTTAATTGAATTTTTGATTTTCCCGTCGATTGGTTGGACCGAAGTGCTTGGTCTCAGGTTGACATATCGCATCCTGGATTCCACTGCTAGTCACCATCCACCATATTAAATATTAAATAAAGACTGGTTGTTGAATTATTAACTTTCTTGTATTCATTCCCATCCTGCAGTCTTCAGGCCTATTCAGCTAACTCCACAATTGTCCATAAGCTGTCATCTCCTCCTAACACGATTTCTTCTTTACCACTCTCAAACCAATATCCAACTCATCGCATTCCTTCTAGGTCCTACTCAATGACCTAGCTTGCATATGATGTCACTCAATAATCTCTTCAGTTTATTCCCGAACACTCTCCATTCTCTTCGACATTCGTGTTGGATTATCGGTTCTTGTTTGATTTGTTGCCTTCCACAGTTCTTTGCTGACAATCCTTTCTGGCTGGCCATCTGACCTTCAGTATTAAACCAGCAAAATCGGCTGTTGATAAAGAAACAAAGCCGGTTGGAAATGCTTTCGGAGATACGCCTGCCATCCCACTAAAACATATAGATACACTGACTTCCTACCAGTATTGGTAATCTGAATCTTGTTCCTTATGCTGAATGCGGTAGATATTCACACTGATTCCAGGATAGTGAAGATCTGTCTAGCTTTTCTGACAGTACCTTTGACGCCCCCACAAATATATATATATAACATATATATGTATATGTTCCTGCTTTGGTTAAACCAGTCAAAAGAATTAAATGTATCAAAAGTTCACTTTTCTTGAAATTTCTACTATTGTTTTCATTTGGCATACTGCTGGCGAGGATATTATTTGTTGATATTGTAAATGGCGTGTGTTTTTAAACATTCAGCCTCTTTATTTTCCTCCCAGTCTACCTTTAGAAGAAGTAGAATAACTAATCTGAACATGAGAAAAATAATAGAAGTACACTAAATTCATCCTACTGAATTAGCCTTAATTCTGACAGATGATAACTTGAAAACAGCCAAAAGAGGGAAATGCTTTTAGCAAGCCGGTAGATAGTGGAATTGTTGCCTTTCTCATCTATTTGCGTACATTAATCTGCACTGCAGTAGGAGTAGAAGTATAACACACAGGTTATCGGTTATATAAGATTAATATTGTTTTTTTTTAATGAATATTTGAATGGGGAATAAGTTATGTGCTTTATTCAGTATAACTTATACATGGGTCAAA
Source organism: Trichobilharzia regenti (assembly GCA_944472135.2). Taxonomy (NCBI): domain Eukaryota; kingdom Metazoa; phylum Platyhelminthes; class Trematoda; order Strigeidida; family Schistosomatidae; genus Trichobilharzia; species Trichobilharzia regenti. The sequence goes on along the minus strand of OX235262.1, from coordinate 41,447,443 downwards.
TTATTTTGACGTGATGCAAATTGGATGTTTATGGCCTTAATTGTTTTGTTTTGTTCCCTTTTCAATTCAAAACATTCATTCAAACCTTCGGATATATATATATATATATATATATATATATTCTCTAAGAGAATACACTCCTTTTTACCTCAAATGAGCCTTTTAGGTTTCTACTCTTGGATTGGTTACATCTAATAAGTTTCAACTAGATGTTGTACAGTTTAAACCTGGTTAACAGAGACAAGTGACTCCCAGTTGTTTATTTAGACTGTTTATTACAACAAAGAGAAGGATTCGTTGATAATTTAATATTATTATAATACTCACTAGCTTTTCCGGAAATCTAGGTCCACTTACTTACACTATCATTGCTATACCTAACCTAGTTTACTTGCTGGTAAGGCGGTGGAAAAAGAGGTGAGGTTGTGCATGAGGCCAGTGGCTTACCCCGTTAAAACAACATCATCACTGTGCGTCGGTGGCACAGTGGTTAGGACTCTCGCCGACCATGCACATGGTCCGAGGTTCGATCCCCTGCCGACTCACACCTGATATCCATGGTCGGCCTGCAAAATTTGGGTTACCGATATCCATGCTGAAAACTCCACACTTGTACCAAAAATGCAGTGTGCAATCAAGCTGTAATCAAAAATATAAATATATTGAAATGTGAAAGACTCGAGTCCCATTTTTCTTCGGAATGTAAAGAAACAGGTGTTCAGTACTGTTCGCCTTTATGCTTTAAAACAAAATTCTTCTGAAAGAAAAAACCATCGGAGCTCTTGGCAGGTGTTTCGTCCTAGTGGGAAGCTTCCAATGAAGTTCAAATCCAGAAACCTCGTAGACCATTCAGCAATAAACATCAGCTAATATCAACTCGTGATCAAACTAGTATAATCAATCAAACCTGTGCAAACTAATACTTGATAATGAAAAATTATATTGCAGATTGATTCAGACTGTTAGTTGATTAAAAATGTGACGAATTTAAAGATATAAAAATTATTCTTTTTATCAGCTGACATGAGATTTAGTTGACCACTGGGGAGCTACACAACAATGATTGATTTGTTTGATTCTAGCTGTCAAGTCTCCAGAACTACTCACTCCCTACTTGACTGTAGAACAAAACCGATAAAGTTTTATCAGCATTTTATAAAGAAACTTGACAATCGAACACCATAGCTTTAAGATTTATAAATACCATCCACCACCTATTATCATCTTGATCAACATGTATCTGTTTGTATCTCTTAACACCCCTCATGCGGTTTCGTTGATAATATTAAAATACGTGTACTTAAGACCAATTCCTTTGAGGATGCGAAAGTTACAAATTTCTCATGTGTTTCTTAAGGAGGTTTCAATGGTAATTCAAAGGATAAATAATATGGTAGAATATATGCGTCTTAGTAACGACGGTTTCAAACACTTTTATTGAAGTGCTTTTTTTGGATAGTCCAAATTACACCAAAAAGTGTCCTTCCAGTGTCTCCCCTCTACCTAGAAAGTAGCATGATTTATCTTCAGCCTTTTAGGATAGTGCATATGATGATTTACACTTTGACATATCTTTAGACCTTAGTATTATGGCATATCTGGGAAAAAATATGAAATCGAAGCCATTTCAACTAAATGGCTGAGAGGATAACTCCTGGAGTCGTTGCCAAACTCCTTCTGTCAGTCTCTTACGGTCTATTCTATGAATTACTAAACACATTTTAACGAACACTGGTGACATTAGAGAGGAACAGAGCTTGCAAACTGACATTTGCATTCCATTACGATAATGTCTGCCTGCGAAAAATATCTGACATGATATATCACAGTCTAGCAATAAAAGTGGTGCTCTTTAGCGATCCAAGTCGAAAACACAGTTGCTGATGTCATTCACTTTATAAGGCTGCTAAAATTAGAATTTCATTATAACTGTCTTCAAGCATTCGGATAGCTTGTTGGAGATCACACTATGTCAAAAACATCGTTTCTAGTTCAATCCTCAAAGTTAAACAACGCTGGGAACCGTTTAGCACTTGCATGGGTTACTGAAGAGAAATTTGGAGTACTGTCGGCCTTTCTGAATCATTCACAGAATGGTAGAATGGTTGCCATCCACGCTGGACGTCCTAAATTTCGTCTACATAACTAGTTGGTAGTGAGACCAGAAAAAAAAGGAAGGTTAGACATTAGGCTAATAACTCTGCCCCATGAAACAACACCACTGCACTGTGTTCCCCTCACAACTCAAGTAGTGAAAAGGTGAACATTGTTAACACCTTATTAATGAGAGAAATACCCTCAGTTATCGGAGAGATACCTATAAGGCCCGTTTACCTTTTAAGGTAGTTTTTTGGCATCAAATCGAAAGTATACAAAACAGTTCTTCAATAATTGAATAATTTCAATTGTAACGTCAAGAAAGCAGCATTCAGCTAAGAGACATTTTTAACAACGAATGCATTATGAAGCTGTCAAATTGTGTATAAATGGGCTTTTCTAAGAAATTATATCCCGTGAGAAAATTCGAAACAAAGGTGTGAATGCATAAAATAATAATCGTAGTAGTATTAAATGTAATTAAAGTGTTTGTGATTATAATCATTGTTGAAAATATCAATTTCCAAGTGGTAAAATAAATAATTTCATATACAGAATAGTTCATAGGATGTATAGATGTTAGAAGGAGGTGTAAAATTAAAGGATTAGTAGGCGAATATAAAACGTTACATAGCATGATGCGAAGTATGATGACAGAATTTAACATTGTAGAAAAATGTTTGATCTTCAGTGACAAGTGGGACAAGTGAAATAATAATGCTGGAAACAGTTTGAAGTAAGAAAAACAGTGGTAACAATAATAATAATCTTAGTAAAAGGGGAAAGGCACACAGATTAACTAAATAAACAAAATGAAAATAAATGAATATTCACCCCTCTACGATCAAGGGACTGTACATTCTTCTTTTGAATACAAACCTTTGGCTTAAATTCATGAATGACCAAGACCTCTACTGTCTTTAGAAGTTTAAAACGTAGAAAACGCAGAAAGTTTGCATGTATTCGATATATGATTATCTTAAAATCATGCTCTAGGTTGGTAAAGAGACAAGAGTCTATCAAATGTTCTAGAATAGAGCTTTACATGCCCATGCTTTCTCCCTTTTAGAAAGTATTCTGTCACTACGGCCGATGTATATCCCTTCGAAAGTGTTGGAAAACTGGTAGATGCACTTGGAGACAGCTAGACTGGACAGCTTATCGTCAACAGACAGGGAGAACAACTTACGCCTGGTGATCGTTACTTGTTGTTTTGACACAGAGAATGTCTGATTTAGTGAGATGTCTTCTGAGTATGTCTGAAGTCTGATCACCTTTAAATTCTAAATTCATAAAGATGGCTTACTTTAAAGCTAAATTAGTCGCCACTTTGGACTGTTTGTCTTTCGTGATCTCGTTAATAAATCAGCTTGACTAACCGTATTCCGCCAACGTAGTTTTTAGGAAGGAGAGGTCTGAGACAACGCAGTGAGAACTACACGTATTCCTTATCCCATAGCAGAGAGAATGAATGAAGTTTCTCTTCCTGGAGAAAGGCTTCCAACAATAAAAATTAGTTAGCTGTTCATTCCACGTACGTTTCAAGTGGATGGATCTTTTACGAGATCCGTCATTACGTCTACTGAGGCATACATACATCGAGAAAAGAAATGCTTAGTTCGGATTCCTTTTCTACTACAAAATTACAATTATTTATTCATCATGTGTATTATATAGACGGATTTTATCTAATCTGATTACAGTAAAACATTATTTTAAAAAATGTTGAACATAAAAAGTGTTGAATTTTGTTTTAATAAAAATAAAAATTAGATTAGTCCACACCTGGATTAAGTTAATTAGACGTATGAAGATGCGTGTAGAAGGATACAAATAGACAAAAAAAATGGACGTTTGATTTATATATAAACATCAGTTAAATGTATCAATTGTCTATCTGTAAGATTTAATTAAACATCAACCTTGCTAATTAACTATTGTCAAGGACGGATTTGGTTTCCAGTAGACAAATTGTAACATTGAAGAAAAACTTTTTTTTATGGGGATACTGTTATAATTGAACCATTTTGTCGAAATTCAGATAAAGTTTTAATGGATATAATTACTGATAAGAACTATAGCTAATTTGAACAAGGAAGTAAAACTCTTCTCAATAATGTCTTCTTATACTAAACATAACAGAATGAGGGTTCAGTTACACATTCCTGTTATTACACACCCATGATTTTTGCTCCGGATGAAGTTTGTCGAAGTCAGCCAATATCGAAAACGTAAGGCAGGCATTCATTATTCTGAAGTCGTTATAAAGATCTACAACACTCACCACAACGAAGAGGATTCTAATTTTTAACCTTAATTTTGAGTCAGTACTCATCGTGATTCACAGACTTAGTGCACACTTGATCAGAAGTATTTCCAATAGCTAACTGAGGACTTTCATCAGTATTTGCTCACTGTCCATACTGAAAGTCAGATGGCCAGTCTAATAGGCTAAGCAAGCGATAAGGAAATCCGGCTGAGAAACAACCAAACAGTCTGCTACATAATAAAAATGCAGAAGGAAGTGGAGATGAATTTAACATACTCTTTGGATACTGTTGAGTGACATCATACTTCAAATCGTTAAGTGAAAACCGAATGGGAACTGATAGGATGAGAGCTGATCCGAGTGTGACATGAAAGAGATTACAAGAAGATGAAATGTAATGTTGTGGCAGTTTGGAAGCTGTCTGAAAGTGATAGGAAAAACCTAGTGTAATTAAGAATGTGCTTCAAAGAGTCACTGTTCCAGTCAGAACTCAGGGAATTAATACCGATAATATACACCCATAATTACATCTGAGATTGACCACAGGAGTACATTTGGACGGGTTCTTCTCCCTATGGATAAATTTAAAGGAGAAGTTGAAGGGTTGCATCATGAGTTGGCATCAGTTAGAGAACCTCTAGAAAATCAACCGGGATTAGTGGAAAGCTGTTTCGTCCTAGTTTAGGATCCTTCACAGAATGCACTCACCCCCAAGGTTCGAATCCAAGACCTTCTGGTTACAAAGCGAGCTGGCTCATCCAATGGCCAACCCATGAATTCTAACTTCTGCCAATTCATAACATAGCGCGGCCACTTCACAATGTCTTCTTCGATGAGTTACTGCCTCACCTTCAACCTGCTATACCCTACTGGTCACGGCTTCCCACTAGAACTTCAGTTTAACTGCCTGAATATGTTCAGTCGCTAGTGAGCATCAGATTAATCTTCAATTATTGGTTTTGTAGGGATTTTGTTTGACTGTTTGGAAGGTTTCGTCATGAGGCAGCATCAGTCAGAGAACCACAGCGCCAAGTGGTAGCGCTATGTCATGAATTGGCAGAAGTTCGAATTCATGGTCTGGTGAGTGAATCGGTTTCCAGTGGCGCAATGGTCTACGAGCTGGATCACCTTTTAACCAGGAGGTCGCGGGTTCAAACCTCCGAGGGTGCGCACTGCTGAAGATAAAACAGTTCTCCAGCACTCCCAGTTGGTTTTCCAATGGTTCTGTAACCGACGTCAGCTCATGATGAAATCCTCCCACCAGTCAAATACAAACCTTATAAAACGAATACTTGAAACTTTAAAGGGGAAGGTTGTAGAAATAAGGTGACCAGTATTGACCAGATGTTCAATTACTTTGCTTCTCGCAACCCCACTTCCACTACTTCGTAACCACTCAGCATGCTGTTCTTGTACCCTCCTGGACAAAACTAATGTTTCTGTTACAAATGTCAGTTTATGATGAAATCCTCCAACCAAAACCAGAGTTGAACGACAAGAACACGTGAAGTGACAGACACATACAGAGTTGGTCAGTAGTGGGATCTTGTCTTTCAGGTTATTGAACCGTAATCGTAGACTCATTCGTATTACTGCAGCTTTGACCATCGATAGATCTTTGTATGGAGAAAAAGTTTGCTCAGCCACTCCTTCAACTCTCATGGTCTTAATCCGTTAATGTTAAAGTGTTATAATCCCCATTCATACTTCGGTTCTATTTAATTTTCGTTTTAGTTATTCAATTTTATATATCCCTCCGTTATTATATCGATTAGTATTATAATTATTTTCCGTTTGAACAATTTCCTGTATTATATCACTTGTCACCTTTACTGAATTCAACATTTTTTTATTTGTTTAAGTTAATCTGATTTTTCCACTGACTTGCTATACTGAACCAAAATGTTCGATCCCTGTTGATGTTCAGACGAGTAGTTTGGATTCACCAACAGTGTCTGGTGATTGACATCATATTATTTAATTGATGATAGCTATCATTAGTATCTTGAATGTGCGTTTCTCCCGATATTGAACTTGTCGGATGGATGTACCCACTACACCTTTAGTGAGTGACGGTGTGGTGAGAGCAGACTGCTAGCCAATTGGTAGACATTAATTTACGTCTATGTCTATGTCGCTAATATTGGCCGTGAGAAAATATGAACAAGACTGATTCAAAAACCAATCACAGCAGACTTAACGTGGGCAAATACGATTCGCAGATATATGGCTTAACTTTCTGAGAAACCAGACACAAGCAGTACAGAATAACCTAGAGCAAGAAACAACCAGCCAGAATACTGTGTTTGTCTGCTTGAATTAGCTATGATAATGTACATGAAATATATATAAATACGTGCTGATTTCCCTAATAAACGATCTGTTGCCTGGCCCTTGTCTTCTGTTGTTACAACAGAATTTCCACTGTGTCTCACAGAGTACACCCAGTCAATGAATCCCTAATAGGATGAAATGTGCGTATTGGATTTCAATGCTATCTAATATCAACCAGATAAGGCGAATTTCTGTTAGAACAGTTTTCAATGCATCAGATCCCCTATATCTCTCATGAAGTAATCTTTAATCTTTCTTAAGTGAATATATTTCATCCTTTATATTACACTTTAGGAACACTTCTCAGTTTAAAGAGGTTATATTTCATAACCAGGAAAGCAGGTCAAATATTTACACCACTATATGTCATAAATGAAATCTTTAAAGCTGACAGTTCATTTAGACTATTATTTTCAAAGGAATATTGTGTAGTTTTTTTCTTATCAGTGTACTTTTCTCCACAAATTTCTCTGTAGATTGTCAATATCAAGGAGCCATGTAACATTCCAAAATGTCAAAAAGAATCTTCACATTCAAAAACTTCTGAAGACTGTCCACCAAGCACACAGTCTAACACTAGAGCTACTGTCCCACCGCCTGTAGTAATATATCGAAGAAGATTTCAAAAGCTTGCATCAAAAAGAATATCAAAGTTTTCAGGTCAACGAGTAAGTTAAAAATGTTTGTATAAAAACTAGAAAATATCTCCCAATAAGTTTAACTAATTTTTATTATTCATCTTTATTAATTCCTTGATACAAAAAAATGCAAGAATTTGAATAAAAGCTATTCGAGTTTTGAACGTTTTGAGTAGAAGAGTTCACCAGATGTGTTGCGAAATTGCTCTCTATTACCCGGTTATGTTTTACTTTGAGATACATTTAATAAAAGAACTTAAGTGCAATGATTCAGTGCTATTCAGCAAACGTTTTCCTGGAATCTAGTAACACCGATGAAAACTAGGTAGGTATTCAAACCTATTTCGAAATTCATTAATACTCTATTACAACAACTATTAGAGGAACTGTGAACATGTAAAGTTAGAAATTAGGGATTACTGGATCTAAAATCATAACCGAATGTTAGCAGAATCACATTGTTATATGAAGAACATTGGTTTTATACCTCTCAACGAAAGTTATGAGTATCAATGTTGTTACTGAATCTAAGCTATTTTGCCTAGAGTTTCCAATCACAGCCTACAACTATTAATAAGACACCAGCTAGATAACCCACATGTTTTATAGATTAGTAATAAAATAAACTGCACACTTGCAAGTATATACCACACTAATACTAAATTATGTTGATGAAATCCCTATTTCAAGTTCGATCAGGAACTGGCTTCAGTCAGATAGCCATTGAATACAAGGGATAGCCGTTTCGTCGTTTCACACAGAACTCTTCAGAAGTAGGATCATGAGAACAAATAGCCACTAAAGACACTGGATGCCGATGATACTATATTATCGAAAATCAGTGAAAGTTAGAACTAATTAACCATTAGTTCCCGTGACTGAAAGTGAGACGGGATCACCTCCTAACCTAAAACTCTTAATTTTGATCCAAGGTGAGGTGGTGGGTGCCAAACTTATTATTATTTATTTTTTTATTTAAACGCATAAAAACTTGGTACAATATGGCACCAAGAAGGATGCGCCACACAATAATAATAAAACAACATAGATCAAAAGAAAAAAAGAAAGAAGAGAAAAAATATATAAGTAGAGAACGGATAAAGAACTTCATCTGGAAGGAAAACAGTCATGCTTAAGAAGTTCAAACAGTATTCGTTAACTATCATCGGGAAGGGAAGAAAGAAGGAAATTGCAACACGTGCAATAGCATACGATAAGTTTCATTGATTGTTTGTTGCTTTATTCACTTCATTATGTGAGGGCTGAGATACTGCCCGGGCGCCCAGACCGAAGCAGGTGGTTTTATTAAGGGACCACCCTCTGAGCCTTTGACTTGGAGTCTAATCCGCAAGGCAGCGAAGCAGCGTCAGGAGCTGCATTCCCATAGTTTCCGGTGACCCATACGGGTTCATACGCCATTTGATCCGATTGGATACTGGAGCCCATGTACCCCATGGTAACTGCTTTTATTTTAACCGCTATTCAAACAACCTTCCTGATATGGTAGGACCTGCAGGCACAGAGTCCCAGTCAGTTTAGCATGTTGGGTAATTACGGTATTCAAGTCCGACCACCACGACAAGGTAGCAGTTATCGGCCGGAGGAGAAAGTGGCTGTCCCTCTAGATTTTAATGGTTCTTTAACTGATGTCAATTTGTCAGCTAAGCTGAAACCATTCAAATCCCTGTAGATGAACAATTGGAATTTCTCATTTTTGGAGTTCAGAAGAGACTATGTAATCTGAATAGCAACATTATAAGATACAAATATCCTACTGCATATTCTTGAAATTTAACACCGGTTAGAATTGAGAAAATCAACCGGAAACTCTGTAAAAAGACATATTTGAAAGATGTCAAACACAGAGGAGGCTAATCAACTAGCGATTTTAGTAGAATTAAATAGACAATTCTCAAATTATACAGAGCTCAACATGAAATTTCCCTTAGAAACAGAAATTATTCCAATCACAAAATGTGATCTGCTTGATAGAATAAATAAAAAACAGGAAAGTATAAATACATGACGGTAAATGCTTCTGATTGCTTTATATAAATGAGTAGCTAGATACTACTCATATCAGCTTGTAATACTTGTTCATCAACTACTCATTTATACCAGTCAGTAGTATGTACCATCATGGAGTAATTTCACTTTATTTGTAGCGCCCATGAGGTCGAGTGTAAGGACAAGTATTCACCGATGACATTAGCTAGTGGTTGTTCTATACATAGCAAATTCGTAGGAGCTAGAATCCATAAGCTGTCGGATTCATTCCCAGTGGCTTAGTCGTCAAAGTTTTAAATGCACTTAACCATATACTACTGATTAATCGAGATGAGTAGGTATATACCAATCTCACCGACCATCTTAATAACCAAGTCTAAGTGACCTAAACACCTGACGGCCTTTTCGCTTGTTTGAGGCCAAGATCACTATCACTCTGTACCTAATCTGACTCATCTCAGGGAGTGAATTTCATTTAAGGTGTTACCAGTTCACCCCATGAGCCAACCAGAAATCAGATGATTTGAGCTGAGTTAAACTGGACAAACTACTGGGAACCTCAGTACCAAAATAGCGAAACAGACTTCCAGTACTAGGATCAATTCGTTCTGGCTAGCTGGTATGCACCGCTGGTTGATATGAGTGGTATACACCTACTTATCTCAGTCATTCAGTGGCATAGAGTTTTAGGCATTTATGCAGGCTCTCTTGATTGTCACTTATGGCATCAAGCAGATAACATACTGGGGTCTGAATAATTTTGGGAAATTTCATCCCCTAGAACTGCGTAAACCGCTAATTAATTTGATAACTGCTAACCTGATTTAAGATTAAATATCAAATTAACCTTCTTGTGTTTCATCCCCAGTGGAGCTATGACAGCGTACCGCCGAAACGTCTTAAATTAAGATAAAGTAGATGTTCCGTACTGGTTAATTTTCAGTGGTTCTGTAGTAGATACCATTTGAAGAGGTAAGACAACTCATATTCCCAGTAATCGAGGCAAAAATGTTCATTTCCCGGACATAATTCAACTTAATCATCTGTCAAGTATGAATAATGTTGTGTATCTTTCTGCTGACTTGACATACGTACTCCATATATTTGAAGAGAAGATATCACACTAATTGAATCGAATCGTTTGACTAGACTGGAATTTTATTTGTTTTAACCCCTTAATATTTCTCACTGATAACAATGCTTGATGTTGGAGCTAAAAATAGCGATCTGAAAGACATTAGACTTCATGAGCCATTATAGTCCTACCAAGTGACTGTGCAACGGTAGACGACAAGACACTTGCTAACGAAATGTTTATTAGAAATTTGATAAACACACAGGGAAATTATCTTCCATCTTGTTCTACTTCTGCCCTTCGTATTGTTTTTTTGTCTTCTTCTTGTATCTCCCATGTTTTGCCACAATACTGGTTCATTTCCTCTCATTGACATCAAATCCATCTCTCCGCAATTTGTCATTTTCGTACAGATGAACGTGTCTTCATATTATTATTATTATTGTATCCTTTAATTCCTAGAGGAACATAGGGCTTCAGCTGCGCATCTCCATTGCCTTCTGTTTTCTGACAACTTTTTCACCCCGCTTCAAGTCTGCCCACACGCTTTCATCTCCTCTTCACATGACCTCCTCCAAGTCACTCACACACTGACGACCAACTCGCCGCTTCCCTTCCGGATTCCATGCGAGAGCTTGTCTAGTGATGTCACTTGATGGTTTCCTCAGAGTATGGCCAATCCATCTCCATTTCTTCCTGCCTATTTGTTTCACAATCGGTTCCCGCTGGGTTGGTTCGCTCATTGCCAGAGATCCCTCTTGCTGACCTTTTCTGGCCGGCCATCTGATCTTGAGTGGTATTGAGCGAAGACAGCTGTTAATGAAGGTCTGAAGTTTGTTTGAGATGCTCTTTATGACGTGCAGTGCAAGTCTCCGATCCGTATAGCAAGTAGCACTGACTTCACATTGGAGTTGAAAATCCGGATCTTATTTTTGATGCTGAGTGCTGTTGACTTCCACACAGACTTAAGAGTAATGAAAGCTTATCTTGCTTTTCCGATTCTGGCTTCGATATCCTCGTCAGTTCTGTTCGCCTGTAGTTGAAACGATGCTTCCCATGTAGGTAAAGGAGGTTGTTTCTTTCAGGTTCCTCCCATTTATGATGGCTGATTGTTGTCTGTTGTTGTCTCTGTGGCTGTTGATGTTGGCTAGGAATCTCCATCACCTCTGTTTTATCTATGTTCACCTGAAGTCCTATCTTCTCTGGATGCTTGTTCTGCCAACTTGTTGCTTTTCACTTGCATATCTTCCAGTTTGTGGGAAATCAGACATATATCATCGGCGAAATCCAGATCCTCCAAGTCTTTTGTGTGAGTCCATTTTATGCCTGTTTCTTCATTGCCCGTTGTCTGTCGCATTATCCAATCTACTGCAATCAGGAAGATCATTGGCGATAGTAGACAGCCTTACCTCACTCTCGTTCTCACTTTGAAGGCTTCCGTAAGTTTCCCGTTGTGGATTACTTGGCATGCAGCATTGTCGTATAACTGTTGGATGAGATGTATAATTGTTGATGGTACCCCACAGTAGTAGCGAAGTAGTTGCCAAATTACCTCCCGATCGACGCTGTCCACTAAAAGCCTTTTCAAAGTCGATGAAGTTGAGATAGAGAGGTGACTGCCATTCCAAGCTTTGTTCAATGATGATCCGTAGTGTGGCGATTTGATCAATACATGACTTGTTTCTCCTGAATCCAGCTTGTTCCGGTCGAAGTTTTTCATCCAGGTTGGCGTGTTTGATTCTCTCCAGGATGATTATTATTATTGCTCCCTTGGGTTCCTAGTGGAACATAGGGCTTCAACTGCACGTCTCCATTTTCTTCTGTCTTCTGCTATACTTTTCGCCTGCATCCATGTTAATCCATATTCTTTCAACTCCTCTTCACACGATCTCCTCCATGTCACCCTTGGACGTCCCACACGCCGCTTCCCTTTCGGGTTCCACTCGAGGGCTTGGCGCGCGATGTCACCCAGCGGTCTCCTCAGCGAGTGTCCGATCCATCTCCACTTTCTCCTGCATATTTGTTGGGCGATTGGTTCTTGCTTTGTTTGTTCCCATAATTCCTTGTTGGTGATTCTTTCCGGCCATCTGATCTTCAGTATAGAGCGAAGACAGTTGTTAATAAAGGTCTGCAGCCTTTTGGAAATATTCTTTGTGACCCGCCAAGTTTCTGATCCGTATAGAAGAACTGACTTTACGTTTGTATTGAAAATCCGAATTTTGTTGGTGATGCTGAGTGACGAAGATTTCCAGATTGATTTCAGGCTGATGAATGTGTTTCTCGCCTTCCCGATTCTCGCTCGATTTGACATCCTCGTCCGCTCCTCCTGTAGTTGAGACAATGCTCCCTAGATAAGTGAATGAAGTAACCTCTTTCAAATCCCTCCCGTTGATGGTGATTGACGTTGGATGTTGTTGCTGTTGTTGGTTGGTTATTTTCATAACCTCCGTCTTGTCTATGTTTACCTGGAGTCCTGTCTTTGCTGGCTGCTTCTTCGACCAGTTTGTCGGTTTTCGCTTGTAAGTCTTCGATTTTGTGTGACATCAAACATAAATCATCCACTCGCGAAATCCAGGTCTTCTAGGTTCTTTACTTTGGTCCAGGATATTCCTGTCTTCTCGTTTCCCACTGTCTGACGCATAATCCAGTCCACCACAATTAGGAATATCATTGGTGATAGTAAGCACCCTTGTCTGACTCCTGTGTTTACTCCAAACGCCTCGCTGAGTTTTCCGTTGTGGATCACTTGACATGTGCCGTTGTCGTACAGCTGTTGAATAAGGTTGATGAATATTTGGGGTACGCCATAGTACTCGAGTAATTTCCAAATTACTTCACGGTCAACGCTGTCGAAGGCCTTCTCAAAGTCTATAAAGTTGAGGTAGAGGTTTGATTGCCATTCCATGCTTTGTTCTGTGATGATGATGCGTAGAGTTGCAATTTGGTCAGTACATGATTTGCCTTTCCTGAATCCAGCTTGTTCTGGTCGGAGTTCTGTCTCCAGTGCGTCCTTTAATCTCTCCAGGATGATGCGACTCAGGATTTTACTTGGCGTCGATAGGAGCATGATTCCTCGCCAGTTCTTGCAGAGTCCTAAGTCGCCCTTCTTTGGTAGTTTCACGAGGTAACCTTTCCTCCAGTCAGTAGGCACCTTTCCCTCCTTCCAGACCTTTTGCAATAATGGAGTCAGCATGTCTGCTGTAGTCTCTGGGTCTGCTTTCAGTGCTTCAGGGGGTATTCCATCTGGTCCGGCTGCTTTTCCAGCTTTCAGAAGTTTGATTGCGTTCAAGACTTCAGCTCTCGTTGGAGGATTGGTGTCAACTTGCAGTTGTGTGCGCGCTGTTGTTGGTATTTCTGGACGGGTTGCAGGTGATGGTCGGTTCAAGAGTCCTTTGAAGTGATCCGCCCATTGTTTAATCTGTTTTTCTTCCTTGGTAATGGGTTCCCTTGGCTGTCTTTTATAGGTTTCGCTTGTGTTGGTCTCTTCCCGGATAGAGATTTGGTTATCTGATATAGTGTCCTCAGGTCCCTTTTGCCTGCTGCCTTCTCAGCTTCAGTAGCTAGATTGTCGTAGAATCGTCTTTTGTCCTTCCTAGCACTTTTCTTCACTTCTTTGTCCAATGCTTTGTAAGTTGAGCTCATCGTCTCCTTCTCCTGTCCGTCCTTGCATTGAATCATTTTCTCTTTCACCATTCTCCTCTCTTCTATTAATTTCCAAGTGTCCGTTGAGAGCCATTCCTTGTCTTGTCTCTTCTTTCTTCCTAGAACCGTTGAACACGTTTCGTTGAGAATCGCCTTCAGAGACTTCCAATGTTCTTCCACGCATGATTCTTCAGTGATGTCGCGTAGTGTTTCCTGCTTTGCTCTGACAGTTGCAGTGAAAGTGTCTTTTGTGGTTGTGTCCTTCAGTAATTGAGTGTTGAACTTGCATTGTGGCCTATCCCCAGCTATCCTCGAGGCTTTTAGTTTCACCTTGAAAGTCCCTTCTACTAGATAGTGGTCTGAACCCACATCTGCTCCTCTCCTTGACCTTGTGTCCAGTAGGCTCCGTCTCCACTTTCTTGAAATTGAGATGAAGTCTATTTGGTTCTTGGTGTTTCCATCTGGTGAAATCCATGTCGTCTTGTGTATATCCTTGTGTTTGAACACACTACCGCCAATCACCAAATCATTGAAGGCGCAGAAGTCTGAGAAGAGTTCACCATTGTCGTTCATTTCGCCGAGGGCCTCACGACCCATGGTGAGTTCTCTTCCTGTGTTGTCTCCTCCCAGCTTCGCATTCATGTCGCCCATCAGGATTTTGATATCGCCATTTGGGACGTTGTCCATTATTGCTTGTAGTTGTCTGTAGAACGCCTCCTTCTTCTCTTGTTCTGAGACGTTTGTAGGCGCATAACATTGAATGACTGTAACTTTCCTTCCTTTTGAGTTGAACCTGGCTGTCATTATCCTGGAGGAGATTGGTTCCCACTGCATGAGAGCTTTGGTTGCTGTTGGTGACATCATGATGGCCACTCCCTCGGTGTGCTCATGGTTGTCCTCTAGGTGGCCGGAATAGATTACTGTCTCTCCAGTAGGTAGTTGGCACCTTCCAGTTCCGTTCCATCTGCTCTCGCAGATTCCCAACACTTCTATTCTGTACCTTCTCATTTCAGCGGCTATCTGGGCAGCCTTTCCAGTTTCGTACATTGTGCGAACATTCCAGGTACCCATCCTTACTTTTGCTTTCATCGAAAGAAGGCACATCGGCTGACTGGCTTCCCGAAGGCTTTCACCAGCCTGCGTCATTTCACTTCCCCGATTCCAGCGAAAAGTAAGGCTATTGCTTATGTTTTTAGAATTTTTAATATATTTATTCGTTGAAGTTTCTGTAGCGATTTGGTTGTTTTACAGGGGTGGAGTTGCTAGCACCACGCCCCAACCCTCCCTCTTTACCCGGGCTTGGGACCGGCGAGAAAACTAGTAAGCTAGTAACCTAGCAAGCTAGTATCTGGCGAGGTTGCGGCTTAGTGTTTTGCTTGGGATGGACAAGAGCATAATTCTGCGCCAGTTCTTGCATTGACTTAAGTCTCCTTTCTTTGGTAGTTTGAATAAGTATCCTTTCTTCCAATCCTCAGGTACTTTGCCCTCTTTCCACACCTTCTCCAGCAGTGGCGTCATCAAGTCCATTCTCAATGCCTCTGCTGGGATTCCATCTGGTCCTGGTGCTTTTCCGGTTTTCAGAATCTTGATTGCATTCAGGACTTCTGATTTCGTCGAGGGGTCAATGTTCACTGGTAGTTCTGCTTCCGTTGTTGGTATTGTTGGGCGCGTTGTAGGTGGCGGACGATTTAGAAGTCTTTTGAAGTGTTCAGCTCAATGTTTTCTCTGCTCCACCTCTTTGGTGATTGACTTTCCATTGTCATCCTTTACTGGCTTAACCTGTGACGAACTTTTCCCCAATAGGTGCCTAGTTGTTTGGTAGAGTGTGGCGAGGTCTCTTTTGCCTGCACTGCAGCTTGTTCTGCTTCACTTACCATGGTTTCATAATATTTTCTTTTGTCTTCTCTGGCAATCTTCTTCACTCTTTTGTTCAGTGTATTGTAGCTTGCATTCAGCTCCTGTTTTTGTTGCTCGTCGGTGCACTGGATAATCATTTGTTTCACTGTCCTTCTCTCTTCTATTAGTTTCCAAGTGTCCGTAGTGAGCCACAGTTTGTCCTGTCTCTTCTTTCTGCCTAGAACTTACATGCAGGTTTTACTCCACACCGCTTTCAAGTTGTCCCAGTGCTTTTCGACGCTGACCTTTTCGCTGGTGTTGATTTGTGTCTCGGCTTTGTCCTTTATGCTTGCAGTGAAGATGTCCTTTTTGGCCTGATCCTTCAGTTTTTGAGTGTTGAACTTGGCTTGTGATCTGTCTGCAGCTCCTGTTTCTCTGAAAGCTTTTAATTTGATTTGGATTGTCCCTTGTACGAGATAGTGGTCTGAGCCAACGTCTGCTCCTCTTCTTGCTTTTGTGTCCAGTAGGCTGCGCCTCCACTTCCTTGAGTTTGAGATGAAGTCGATTTGGTTTTTTTGGTTCTCCCATCTGGTGACACCCATGTAGCCTTGTGGATATCTGTCTCTTCATATACTACTGATAAATCTTGTCAGTAGCACATGCCACGACTGAATGGTTCTCGATTGGATCCCCTTTGGGTAATACTATCAAAGAGTCCTAAACTAGAACGAAATGGCTATCCAGTCTCCCTTGGTTTTCAACAGTTCTTCAAATGATACCAATGCTTATTCAAATTTTAAACATAAATTTTGAATTCAGCATCGTTAAACATCGCTAATTCTTCTCTAGAATCATGTATCGTTTCATTGAATACTGAATCCAGATGATGATGATGATAACAATAATTATAACTTGTTTATCGTAAATAGAAATTATGAAATTATTTTAAATTGTTTTAATTCCCTCCAATGGAACATTTAATTGCTACATAGATAGACCGTCTTTTCATAGAGATTAGCTTTTATATATATATATATATATATATATATATATATATATATATATATATATATATATATATATATATACAGATGGAACATATGTTTTAGAATTACATGTTCAATCACTGAATACAGGATTAATGTTCTCTTGTTAACCTAATAAATCTGTAATTAATGATTAGAGGTTGAGAGATTACATCCTTGATCAGTTCGCTTCTCGCACCCGCCCCCTTCACAGCACCCCCCAAACCCTGAAATTAACTCTGCCGACAAATAATTTCATCTAATCTATTGATAAGGACCATGTGGAATTGCCGTCATGTTTTTTTCCACTGTGTGTGTACATGTATTTTTTTGGCCTACATGGTAGTTGGCAAAACAGATAAAAAGCAAGTGGTCTGCTAGCATAAAACATGAATTGTTGTTTTAATTACATCATAGATTATGTTGTTATTGTTGCTGTTATGATTACTGCTCTTATAATATCTATCTATCACTGTTGTGCCACTTTTACACTGTACAAGGATTAACTGAATGCCCCCCCTTGCCTTTATATTTAAACTATCCAAATATCTACAATTGATTGGCTTATAGGAGAAGAGGAGTCATAGAAAATTGACTGTTAAAAGGTTTTTTATGTTTTTTTAAATGTTTTTGTTCTGAATTTACAGTTATAATTTATCCCTCTTCTATATTGGCGGTAAAAAGTAATTTCGGTTCTTTCACTCCCTTCTTCTTATTCGCTTTTTTCTTTTAAATGAAATTATTAAAACAAAATTTATTTGTAAGAAACAATTGTATAATTGAAAAAGCATGTTTACTGACTGGACTCCCAGTTTTGGATGACAATTAGTAACGGAAGAGTATTTTGTAACTCAGGTGGATAGATGATTTTTATGCTATTGGATACTGTTTAAGTCATGCTGTAGGCTGACAGTGATACCGGTGTATTGCACTGTGATTTTACCTCTTAGGTATTTTATTATTCATACCTTGAATTCTGAGTTGAACAAAAAGCTTCAGCTGCATATCCATTTCCATTTCACACTGTTCCATATCGTTTAGTTAAGCTGGCTGCTGACTGCCCTCCTCACATTATCTTCTCTATGTCACACTTGGACGTCTAACTTGTTACTTCTAACTGCGATTTCATTTGAGAGCTTGGAGTGTGATGTTGCTCTATGGTCCTCTCAGCTTAGGTTCAATTTGTTTCCATTTCTTTGTGTATACGTTTTGGGTAAGAATAGATTTTCCGTTAGTTTTTTGTCAGAGTTACTCTCTGGCTAACTAATCTTCAAGATCCAGTAAACACGTCTGTGTAGGGGAAGTCTTTAATGGACTTTCAGAAATGTTTTTTCCTGAAAGTACCCGCCACTTCTGAATCATATAGAAGCAGTGACTAACTGGACATTAGTATCCGATATTCGGGTTCAGTTACTTATGGCTAAGTGCTGTATATCTCCACACAATTCAGAGTAATGAATGCCTAGCATGTAGATATGCTTAAAAACAGATAATTTGTGGAGGTGTGCTGACCACTTATATATATATATATATATATATATATATATATATATATATATATATATACTAAATCCAAAAAGATGTAACAAGCTCATGACGAAGTCACGCAACGTCATACACACACTCGTCATTTCGAATAAATAGATTAGCGAGATTCACTTGCTAAATGTTTACACCAACTGATAACTAATACAAAGAAGGAGAGTTTAATCGTGAACAGGTTATCACTAGAGAAGTGTTAGTTCTTGATTCACTTTACTCATTCAGTAAGACGTCTTGACCTGTAGGATTCACATAGCTGGTTTACAGAACAGTCATTTATCTGTGGCAATAGTTGCCAACAACGCTATAAAACAGAGTGATGGAATTTGGAAGTCATAGGTTTTTGGAATTTGGAAGTCATAGGTTTTGGAATTTGACTCACACTGACGTGACTACTTCGCGAATTCACTGTCTCGTTCACAGGTATGCGTTAATCAAGAGTCTCGAGGTAGGAAGAAATTTCTCATCAGTACCTCTTATTTTTCCAAGTCATATAATGAATTGATATGAGTTAGAGAACCATTGAAAGACAAACGATAATAGATAGCTGTTTCGTCCTAGTTTGAGATACCTCTACAATACACACGCATGACCCCACTGGGAATCGAACTCCAAACCTTTAAATTTTGTGATAATCCAACTACCTAATCCAGTAGCTTTCTATTCTTATTTTCCACCTAGTTGACCTTCATGCTTTATCAATCAACCATTTCTAGAGACAGGAACTTGAAAGGAATCCACTTTCCACTTACAAGTAATGACACATCATTGTTTAATTGATCATATTCACAAGTACTTTAGTAGTAATCTTGCTTCTCATTCACCCTGAGTTTGTTGGCAAGCTTTATGATAATAACCTAGCCAAGACTTCTGTCTTAAGGTACAACAAGTTGGTGTTACTCATTATTTGTCAAAACAAAAACTTCGCATATCATGGAACTAACAAATGGGCCACACTAAATCTCATAGTTTGTGATACGGCTGGAATACTGCTTAGATGCCAAAAGCGAAGCAAGGGGTTGTCGCAAGAAAGCATTCCCAGTCCCCAAGCCTTTGACTTGACATCTGACCTAGAAGGCATGGGATTAGCTTCAGATGCCCTATTTTCATAGTTACCAGTGTCCAAACAGGTTCATGGAAAATTCCGTCCATTGGGATTCTGGAGGCTGTATACACCATAGGTGTTTTCCATACCCCTTGAGAAGACCTATATATCCACCAATCTGGTTACAAGTTCCAGACTTCCGCATTCGCCGTTCCACTTTTATGAGGATCCCCCCTATTGCATGAACGCGGTGAATAGGATTAATTGCTTGACAGAGGCTGTGAACTCGTGGCTACATAATAGCATTTTGGCAGCAAGGTAGAAGTCTTCCCACTCTCGGTAACAGAAGATAGTTTATGATGGCAAAGATTAATGAAAAATAATTTAAGCCATACACGTTTACTGTCGCTTCCATCTTTTCTCCGGAGGTAAGTAATATGGATGCTTTTTATGAGAACTATGTATACTACAAGCTCAAATGTATTTTATTAACTTCTTTTTTTTAGAAGTCTGAAAATTCTGCTACTGGTAAAAGTTTAGAAGAAATCAAATCATTGGGCAGTACAGCAGAGAGTGCAATACTGACTTCTACCACGGCTAGCAATAGTAATACTATCAGTAATAGTGTCAATAACACCACTACAACTATTAACAATCATCCAATTCTAACAGTGAAACAAACCCAGATGACTTCATTAGGTGATAACAATCCAAGCAAACAAATACAGAGTACAAAGCAAAATTTTCAAATACAAGTATCTCCCAATTACTTGAAAGAATCAGAACAAATTGAACAGTCCGGCATCAAAAGTGTACATCATAATGATACGGTAGACAAACTGAACAAAATAACAAATAATAGTTCAATTAAAACGCTTAATAAGCCACAACAAATTCCAAGCAGTAAAACTCTGTCATCATCTTCGTGTTCCTCGTCCTCTTGCTCATCATCTTCTACAACATCTTCATTACAACAAAGTACTAAAATCAAACTGCCTCAAGTTGATATTCATCAAAATAGCACAGGTATAAAATTGTCATCAACAAAATCTTCTACTTCAATTGATACTAAAGGGAACACAGGAAATAAGAGTTCAACGAATGAACAATCAAATATTAAATCCCCTAATCATACATATTCCCCTTTACCAACAAAGCCAATAAACGTCAATAAGTCTACACCATCTAGTACACTAACATCTCCAGAGATTCGACGATTAAAAAATACACCCAACAGTTCTATAAAATCTCCGATTAGTACAACACCAAACAGTTTGAAAAATTCTAGACTAAGTGTTACTCGTTCACTTCACTCGCATTCCTCTCCAGCATCACCGATTTCAATTAACAGTAACTTTAACACCTCAAGAGTTGCAAACAACAACAAAAATAACAATAATAGTAATAGTGCTTCATTGTCATCGACTTTGCCAACATTCGACAGTAAGCTTGGCCTATCTGAAAAAATGACTAAAAGTTCTATTCCCTTATCCTCGTCTACTTCTCCAACTGTGATAGATTCATCTTTAAAACGATTGAATAAAATTATTAATAAACCAAAAGTAAGTTCTGAAAAATTACATCGTCGAATATCCTCTGTCAATGAAATCACAGAATGTGATAAACTCATGCCTAACACTAATAATAATGCACCGCCTCCGATTCCACCACGTACCACATCTAGATCACACACATATCAAGGCAAAATGGTTATCTTAAAACCAAAATGTCTCAGTGTTACTAACAGCCCATACACATCAAATTCAGAAGAAACATGGTTTCCAAATAGTTTAACTATGAGTTCAGCTAATAGTAGTATGAATAGTACAAAAAATTCTATAAATTTCAACACACTGAAAATGCATACAAATACCGCTATATCCCCGAGTGAATTTTGCTCTGCGAATGGAATTAAATATAGTCAGAATAATCTACAGAATGAAACTCTTAATGATGTTTCATCTATTTCTCCACAATGGAAACAGACAAGTCCATCGAAAATAGCAACATATGTTACTGCTCCGTATAAACGTTCATCCGATGTAGAAATTCCAAGGTCCGTTGTAACCTCACCAACGCTATTACCGCCATCATTATCATCGTCATCCCTAATTCCACATGATTCCATTACATATTCACCGAAGAATATTGTAAGCAAGTCGAATGAATCTAATAGAAATTCGTGTACACTAAATTCATTTGATAATCTAAATGATATAAATCAAGGCAGAGATGAACAAAGCCTAAAAAATTATTCTACAAATTACTATAACAGCAGAACAGTAGATAACAACGAATTACGCAATCACTTGAATTCTACTACAACTATTACAACAGCAGTAACACCAATAAAATCCAATGGATTGAATGAATTAGTCGTATCACATCATCCTCATTCTCATCCACATCAACATCAGTATATTCCACATTTACAGAGACAACCTTTCCACCCTAATGAATATCCTCATCAGCATATTTATCAGCCGTCTTATTCACATCCATCTCCGATCCAGTATCACCACCACCATCATCATCCGCATCCCCATCTTCATCCTCAAAACCATCATTCTCAACAATATCCACATCATTTTGAACATAATTTACGCGATTACACTGGTAAGACTAACACCAGTAGTAGCAGTCATAATACTAATACTAATAATAATAATAGTAATAACTTATTATCAGTATTAAGTACAACACACGAGAATCTTGTCTATCCTAAACAGCATACATCACCAGTTTATGCAACAAATAAATTGCCAACAAATATACTGCAATATGACCAAGATACATAAGGAAATCAGAGTTCATTTAGTAATAATAATTTAGCTAAAGCCTGTACTATGTACTATACTTTGAGAAGACGTTTGCAACTGTATTATTTCATATCAAACCTATATGGATAAGTGTATATACAGGTGTATACAGCAATATATATATATATATATATATATATATATATATATATATATATATAAACCTACCTGTCGTTTTTCCTCTATTCTAATGATTCTTATTTGCATAAACCATGTAGGTAAATTCCCAACTTTTACCTCTTTTTACTATACTATCTTCATTGTGTAATCATCGTCACTCACAACACACATACACACACATACATACACACATACATACACACGTACACCTAGAGATGAAGAAATCAGTTGGAATGAAATGCCTCCTAAATATAACTCTTATCAATCATGATAGACTGTAATAATGTCGTTTTTAACAACGACGACGAAAAACAACCACGACGAAGACGACTGTGCTTCATTTATTTTTCATTTTATTTTCTGAAATCGGTAATATTTGCAGATTTGTACTTATTTTTGGTGGTTGGTTGGTTTGGCTGGTTAACTACTTCGTTGTTTTGCGCATGTTTGTGTAAGTGTCTGTGTGTGTGCGTGTGTACGTGAGTGCGTGCCTGCTGGTGTGTCAATGTGATTATAATCCCAATCAGTGCAAAGTCTGTTTTGAAAAAATAAATCCTTCTCTTGTTTATTTATATTCACTCTTTCTTTCTCTCTTTTTCTCCTTCTAAAATATTGTTTTGTTTTTCTTCACAAAAAATTAATTTGATGTACAGTTAACTGATAAGATAAACAAATAAATGAATAAATAAATAAATATATAAACAATGAATGCAAGATATTGAAGAGTTTGATAATCTTAGAAATCAATATATATATATATATATATATATGAAGGATGGCACCACTGTGCATCGGTGGCACAGAGGTAGAATGTTCGCCAACTACGCCTCATGCGGTTCGGAATCCGATACCTGACCGATGCACTCCTCCACCTCGATAAGCCAGTAATAAGACTGGTAGAGAAGGAAGGTTGGGCATAAGGCTGATAACCTGATTCTGCTACCGAAACGTCAAGCTTCTAGCTTGAAGCCCTTTTTTCACTGGGAACGTAAAGGAATGAAAAAAAAGAGAAATTGATGATATTCGTTCCTTGAGTTCCTTCCGAGTGAAATATAAGCCTGCAGAAGTAGATCTCTATTCCACTTGGCTGTCTACCATCACTTCAAAATGCCTTCATGATAGTCCATAAGCTTTCATTTCCTCTCCACACTTACTCTTCTGTGTCACCTTCGGATGTCTCACTCGTCAATCCCCATTGGGTTTCTGTTAGGTGACCTAGCTTGCGATGTCTCTCTAAACCAGTGTTATTCCTTTGTGCATATTTCTTAAACAACAAGATTTTGGCTACTTCGCTGGGAGAGTTCCTTATGTTCTACGCCTTTCCTTCGTCTGATATTCATTATTGTGCAGAAGTAGGTGTTGGTAGGAATTCTGACATAGGCTGTTTGAAATACTAGTTTGTTGACGTACGTCAATTCTCCGAAACAATATAATAGAAGTGACTTGACATGTTCCATGTGCTATGGACTGAAATGCACTGACTGCAAGCTAGGGACGAGAAATGAAGTGAAGTGAGTGTGTGTGTTGAGCATTCCACTTATTTTAAGAGACTGCGTCATACCTAATGGATTGGTTGTAGGCATACAAAAGGTTCGTGTGACATTTGTCAATTTACGTCGTCTGTGGTGTAGATGTGATATCTGGTAATCAACCTAAGAACATGTGTACCACACAGCAGTTCACTCTACCCTCATTTATGGCTGTCAGACGTAGCCTTTGAAAGGGGAAGTGAAAAGGTTACTAGTCCTTGATCACAGATATTTGTGTTCTGCCTCTCGCGTTAAGTAGAACATTATGGCGAATAATATTGATGTCAGGCGTAGAGTATTAGGTAAAAAGTGTAATTCGATCGATGATGTTGTGAACCTCCATAGGCTGATATGGTTAGAAGGTATGTTTCACATCCCGAGCTCAGATATATAAAAGACGATAAAAATGTTAGGTTAATAATAATGTTTGCGCTTTATTCACTTGAAAAGTGACAAAGTATGGTTATGAGAGGCAAGTAAAAAAGGGTAGTGGAGAGAAAATTAAGAGATACAAGGACGTCATTTAAATCGCTGATAATTAAGCGTCAGCTGGGCTTATAGCTTTGTCTGAATATATAAAACTAGGTTACAATTAATGACCGCTATAACTTTAAGTTTCTGTTACGAGGTAATTATGTGATATGAAGCAGATTACTTGATATCTGATGCTTTATGAAGAAACTTTTATCCATTTCAATGTACTATCCATTGTCTTCATAGTGTTGTAATAAACGTTACCATTCGCTTATTTTGATAGGTTCATTTCCCAGTGAAAACTCGTACATTCTCATGAGTGTATAAATAATATAAATCTCAGTTTCCGGCAAACTTTAGATGTACATTAGGTCAGATGTATTTTTTTACTTTAGCTAACTAAACTATTAACGGTACTGGATGATTCTAGTGTAAATTTGAATGGGTACGTTCAAAAGAAAAATTGCTAGAGAGAGATCTCTACAAACTAGATTACCATTTTATGACGCAATTCATAAGCTTTAAATTTTCTCAGAGTTCTTCGGCAGAAAATTGAACCAGTATATACTAATTAATTCCAGATTAAATAATACAGGATTCATTTTGTAGGAACCAAATGAACAAATCAAACCCTGGATTTAAAAATTAAGACAGGCGTTTTTCACACTGAAATCAATGTGCAGATGCAAATTGCAACAAAGAAAATCTAATTTTTTAACAGTAATATCAAGTCTACGCTTATATAAACATTGTAGACTCGTGGCATCCGTTACCAAACGCATTTCCTACAGGCCAATACAGACTGTTATTAGCATCTATCCACTTCGCTCTATATTGAAAATCAGATGGCCGGCTGGAAAGGATAAACAGGCAACAAAGAACTCAGATGGCAAACTAACTAAACAGCATGCTGACCAACAAAGATGACAAAGGCAATAAAGATGGAATGTGAATACGCTGAGAAGACGTTCAAACGACAGCTCACGCCATACAGGCCGTCAAGTGTAAACCAATTTTTAGTCGGCAAGTTTAAATTGTCTCCAGGCATGATATGGAGGATATCATGTGAGGAGGAAATAAAAGCTTATAGGCAATCCTCAATTCAGGTAAAAGAAAGTCAGCAGAGAACAGAATTCAACGATGTAACATTAAAACCCTAAGTTCCACTCATAACCCAAGGGATGAATAAAAACAAAATAACATCGTATTGACCTATACCAGTTATAATTACTGAAGTTATCAACCTAGAACTCTCAGTTACATCGATGTTTAATTACGACATTCTTCTAGATAACTTCTTCAAATTCTACAGCTATATACCCATAATATTTAATGGTGAAACGGTGAAATGTACGTCTTTTGTCAAATAATTCATAAATATGTATAATGAAACAGGAATTAGGAATTTCTCTAAGTAAGATACTAAGGGGGGATACAGTGTCAAAGAAACAGCTGAACAGAAAACAATACATTCTTGTGAAGTGTTAACAGTAATGAACAATGTAATAATAAAGAAACCCGCAGAATAATTTACCAAAATACAAATATCACTACTTTTTAGTAATAAGTAGCATAAGTGTAAAAGTGAAATAATGGTGCATTTATTTGGATCAATTTGGATTTTCTCGTTGAATGATTGGACCGAAGTGCTCAGTCTCAGGATGACATGTCGACTCCTTGTGCAGATGCTTCGCCGATATATGGTCATGTAATCTGAAGTCATTTGGTGGATGGTGACTAGCAGTGCATTCTTAATGCCTTCCAAATTTATTGCATAGTTTCATTCTTCCTTATTTTTCTTCGAATAAAGCAACAATAAAACGGATCCCTCTGTTCTTTTGTAGGTATCTTGTCAGTTCCATACAAGCTAATAATAGTTCTATTATAGCAAGGTTAGCACCAAGATTTTGTGGTACATAAATTGTAAGAATACGTGAGTCACCCGTAAATGTTCAATACATAAATGAGATTTGAGAAATATTGTGAGTAAAGCTCATTTCTTTATTAGCCAGACAGATAAATTATGACACTTGATAAGCGATGACGTAATGTGGATCTTCGGAAGGTCATAAAGCTGGGGAGTATGTGACCCAAATGCTTTAAGTTGTCTATAAAGTTTTTCATTTAATGAACCTACCGTTCAAGGGCGACCAGATTATGCAGTTGACAGCTCAAAGACTGCGGTCAGCCATCAAACGCACACTCTGCGCCGCCACATCTCTTTTTCTCATTTACCAAACATTTTCTATCCTTGTACCTACGATTAAAGGACGAAATTCTGTGGACTCTACTTCAAACTGTATCTACAAGTTCACCTGCAGCTCCGGTGACACCTATATGGGTAGAACTAACAGAATGTTCCAATGTCGTCGAAAAGAACATGTTCCAAAATGGCTAGTAAATCATATCGAAAATCCCAACGCGATTAATCTTAATAGAAATCCAGCATCATACATTGCAGAACACTTATTAATGTCAGGTCACAAAATCATTATTAATGACTCTTTCACAAAACTTTTTCACATGACTTTAATTCAAGGTTTTCGAAGGTGATGGAAGCGCTTTGGATTAATCACATACAGCCTAAACTGTGTGAACAAAAAACAATAGACTTCAATCTTCGCCTACTATGGACTACATGACCTATTTAAATATAAC
Source organism: Trichobilharzia regenti (assembly GCA_944472135.2). Classification (NCBI taxonomy): domain Eukaryota; kingdom Metazoa; phylum Platyhelminthes; class Trematoda; order Strigeidida; family Schistosomatidae; genus Trichobilharzia; species Trichobilharzia regenti. The sequence continues at coordinate 41,420,333 of OX235262.1, read as the reverse complement.
TGGTCATTAGTATATACTTTTGTTTTTTATTTAACTGAAAAATTGTCATGAAGTTTATTTTATCAATATTGTTACCCATGTTAGTTGTAAAGTGGTTGTAAAGAAACTACGAAATGATATTATCTCACGAAATTTGTCTTCTTAATGCCTTATTCAAATTAATCAAAGGGACTAATCGTATTAAGAAGCTTGATAGTTTCCTTATTATATTGAAAGAATTCAGGATATTTCGTTGATGTCCTCTGTCAATCAAATGTCTCACGACTGCGCTGTTCAATGGTTCACTTCCTCTTAATTGAAGAATATTCGGTATGTGCTCAGGAAAATCTAAGATAGTCCATTTTATCTATTTATCTTCTATTCATTCGATAAATTTCGATCATATGAAGAAGAGAAGACGTGCAGTGAAGAGACTCTTTTCAACGGCGAATTCATTCACATAGCTGTACAATTGCATTTATATATAATTATTTGTGTGTGTGTGTGTACATGAGGTTTGTCAAGTTTAGATAATTGATCAGGTAATACAAGAATGATATAATATAGAAACAAAGTTGATTAGACAGCAACTAAAGTAAGATTGAGTTAGTAAGTTAGATGACGTAATATAATTGACTAAGATGTTTCAAATTAGGTCAGGGTAGCAACAGAGGTAATTACAGATAAAGACTAAGTAGAAGTGGGGTAGATAATAATGCCATTTAAATTAGAACTGAAATTGAGCAAATAAGTTGGATGATGTAACATGAATGACTAGAAATTGAGCGTTGGTCAGGTCAATAACAGTGGTAGTGAGGTGTAGAAATTAAATCGGGTGGGGGTAGAGAACAAGAGAGTTGAAAATGCAAAATATTACAATTAAGAAGACAAAATAACACTAATGGAGAGACAGGAAAAAAGATTAGGTAGAATTTACTTGTCGGGTAATAAGATAGACTAAGTCCATTGTAAGTGTAGTGATTGAACGAACTTCTTCTGTATGCAGAGTCCAGGGCTCAGCAAGTGAATTTCGATGACACTATACATATAAGTACAGCAATATTTTATATTTCAGTCAATTACCATTTCGATTCGTCTGTGCGAACCATGATCATAGTTCTTAATTCTTATTATTACCCCATTATATCTCCAATGAACTAAAGTATGTTAAAACTGTAATAGTAGTGTGGTGAGAGCTGTCCGCTAGCTAAAACTGGTGGACAGCAATTTACGTCAATGTTCATGTCCCAAATCTTGGTCATGAGAAAAGAATAAGAACAAGAACAAAGACTAACCCAACAACCAATCCCAGCAGACTTTGCGTGGGCGGGTACGATTCGCAGATATATGGTTTGACCTTCAAAGAAACGGCCACAAAGAGATGAGAGAATAACTTTCAACGAAAAAATAACCAGTCAGAAGACGCTGTTTCTCTGCTAATAATAACGTTTAATAATGTACTTAAAAATATAAATAAATATCTCTTGATTTCCTTAATAAACGACCTGTTGCCTGGCCGTTGCCTTCTGTTGCTACAGCAGTATTAAATTTCATTATTTAGGTCTTGAGCAACTGAAAAGATATCTAAGAAACAACCGAGAGATCCATTTAATCCTACACTCAGTGCTATTATTGCTCTTTCCAAATCCACCAAGAGGAATCCGTATATGAAGCTATTTCTCTATGTAAGAACTTAGCCAGTTGCAATGGATGTACCGTCAGAGTAATTCGTGTAAGGGTTTTGTGGAGATCTGACTGATATCAAGATACACCACAAACTGATATCAGTCATTTTTGGTTCTTACATTGTAAACAGTATATGTTGCTATACATACTTCTATACTGATCTTTAGTGGGAGTTGGAATAAAGATCAAGCTGATATGACAAGTAGAGAGAGGATTTGAATTTGTGAAGTTGTGTGATATACTATTTTGTTTAGATCAGTTTTTTCCTATTTTTCCTGTCAACTGGTCCCTCCCTGCACAATAAGAAGAACTGTATATAGAAAGGCTACATCAACGGGTCAGTATACTCATTTTTTCAGCTTCGTCCCATTAAAATACAAACGCAATCTAATAAAGTGCTTGGCTCATAGAGCGAGAGAAATCTGCTCGGATACATGACTTGATGAGGAACCAAGTAATAATATACGGTTACTGAGTGAAAATGGTTATCCAGAAATGTTTATTGGTGAGAATATGAATCTAAAATCAAAGCAGCTCAAGATACCAACAGTTCCTGAAAAGGCCTTATTCTTACAAGTGCAATTCCTTGGGGACTGTATCAGCGAGATATTAACACAACCCCTTAGAAATGCGGTAAAAAGAACATTCTCTGCTGCCGAATTACGCTGTGTCTTCAAAACCACTCCTCTTTTGCGTTCGGGTGTAAAAGATAAACTGCCTAATTTCGGCTCTTCCGTGTGCATCTACTAATTTAACTGCTCCTGTGGAGCCACTTACATAGGCCGTACAATTAGGCATGCTTCTTGTCGGATTTCCAAAAATCACCCTGTGTCGTTTTTTTTTATTTTTTATTTACAGCTTGGATATCGATAGCCCAAATTTCGCAGGCCGACCATAGATATCAGGTGTGCGTCGGCGGGTGCTCGAACCCCGGACCATATGCGTGGTCGGCGAGAGTCCTAACCACTGTGCCACCGACGCACGTTAAGTATATGACAAACAAAATCCATTCATAGCACTATTCTATTTCATCTTGTGGATACAGAACACAAGATTGATATTAACGAGACGGCTTCCAAAGTCATTTACCGCATACCAACAAATCTCAACTTCGCCTTAAGAGTTCGACTACTAAATATTGCTGAGTCTATTTGGGTACATATTAAGAAGCCTAATTTGTGCGTCCAAAAGAAGTAAGTTCAAACACTATACTTGCCTTGGCCATCTGGATTTGAATGATCCTGAATTTTTGTGGAATTTTCTTAATTTTATTAGATATTCTATCTGCCATTATATTTATATGCTTATTATAACTTAAGCATCTTTAATGAACTGTAATTCCATTGACCTTACTTCATATATATACATATATATATATATATATATAGAGAGAGAGAGAGAGAGAGAGCCAGAGGAGGAATTTATCGAAAAGGATATTCTTTGCTCAAATATTTTGTTTTATAGATGTCTGAATGAATATTTTCGCTATATTAAGGGAAGTGTATAAATTTGGATAGTCTTTTTAAAAGACAGAGTCTATCTTAAATATATTCTAATGTTTTTACGAGTTGATCACGAATTGATATCAGTAAGAGAACCATTGAAAACCAGAGAGTACTGGACAGCTGCTGTTTCATCCTAGTTTCGGAATCATCGGCAGTACACACCCACCACCACGGTTAGAACCCAGGAACACCAGGTTACAAGGCAGACTCGTATACCATTCAGCCACTGGGACCCAATTCAATGTCCAGCTCATGAATTCTAACTTCTACCAATTCGTGATTTAGCGCGACCTCAACTAGTGTCGTTGGTGGGACATTCATCCACACACGTGACATCTAATTGGACCTCACTGGTCACGACCTCTCACTAGAACTCAGGAAACTCCAACCTGTAGTAAGTTACTAGCGAGCATCAGATTAATTTTCTATAGTTTGGTTTGTAAGGGTTTGTTATGTCCCACCAACGACAATGGTTGGGGTCGCGCTAAATCACGAATTGGTAGAAGTTAGAATTCATGAGCTGGACATTGAATTGGGTCCCAGTGGCTGAATGGTATACGAGTCTGCCTTGTAACCTGGTGTTCCTGGGTTCTAACCGTGGTGGTGGGTGTGTACTGCCGATGATTCCGAAACTAGGATGAAACAGCAGCTGTCCAGTACTCCCTGGTTTTCAATGGTTCTCTTACTGATATCGATTCGTGATCAACTCGTAAAAACATAACAAACCCTTACAACTCAAACTATAGAAAATGTTCTAATGTATCTGTAGAATACATATCGAACAATCTGATCACACACTTACCTATCAAGTCGATTTCTATGAAGAACAAAATGCCAATTAAAATAAACAAAATGCTGATAAAGGATACACTGATAACATTATTGTGATGTTTAATAATCATGAAGAGGCCCCTCGTCTACTGGATAAGATTAACTCTGTACAAACCACATAAGTCTTAGATGTGAGGACGACCTTTGCAACTTGCATTCCTAGGCATACTCTTGCCTAGGTTATTGTATAGAAAGCCTACTTGGACAGAAGAATATTTAAATATTCACAGTTTCTGTCTATAACAATATAAGAAAGGCTTGGTTAAGTACATATTCAACAGAATTCAGAGTATTTTTACAACCGATGCTGCATATTGACAAAAATAATATATCGAAAACAGATATCTTTTGAAACTTTAAACCAATATAGAAGTCAGTTAGTTTCAAAACCTACAGTCTATTCCGTTCCTAAGATAAATGTCTTCATCAAAACTGCCATACAATAGTGTGCAGCTTGGCTTATAATTGTTGAAAAAGCCAAAAACACGCTCTATTACAAGCTTAAAAAGTGCTCAAGTTTTCATGTATGTTTTGTCTCACATACAAAGGGAAGAGTGTAATCGCTCTTTGCAAGTGACGGTGGGAGACAACATATACGCGAATAGTTAGAAAAACAAATGAACTGTAAAAAAAATTAGTACGCAAGTCGAAGACTACCAACATCGTCTGTAGCTTAACAAGATTCATATCAAAACCGTTTTTAAGATTATTTAGCATAACAGTCAGGGGCGCATAGTGAAACACGCACATGCGGTAGCTATTCGTGAACGTAAGCCAACCCCCCGCCACCACCACCATTACTGACTGACTGGCTTCAGCATAGAAGTTTGCACAGATATGCAGCAGTTCGAGCTGCCACACTGCTACTTTGTAGCAAACAAAGCAAGAGAAGAGAGCAGAAAGATTCAAAAGAGAGAGAAAGATAATAAACAGAAGTGTAAGTGAGGGGAAAATAATAGAAATATGGAAGTACTAATAGAGTCTTATTGGATAATTATAAATCATAAAGAGTGAATGAGTCTGCGACATCGAGAACGAGTTTGAGTCATATCACTGATTGTCTTAAGCCATTGGTTTTCACTATTCCGAGGACCCCAACCAGCCAAGCAGTCTACACCTCCTCATATGACTGGCTTAAACTAACTGGCATGGATTTCATATAACGATGAAGCCATTTTTTCGGTTCAACCGTCACTGGCTCTTCTCCAACCCTATCCTATGTCAGCTAACACTGCCCCTCGAAGAAGGCGATTGACAGGCCTTACCTAGCACTCGACCGAAGCCTAAACTCAATATTAATCACCTTATTTTATCACTTAACACAGGAGATAAAATGCAGACACCTATGATCAAAGACAGCTGACCAGCCTTTTCATTTCTTCCACTTTCAATGACCATTTCTCAAAGCCCTAAAAAAGGACAAAGCGAACACACATGTGTGTGTGTGTGTGCGAAAATAATTTACTATAACTCTTCATCTACCTTGGTAATCTTTATCTGATTAGATAACCAAGCATAGTGTTAATTATTCCTATTATTCTTAAATCCTTTTATCACGTTGTTTGTTCTAATGGGCCTTTATTTCTCATATAAATTAGATTAACAATTAAATGTGTGGTCAGAAATGTCTTCTTCAAATAGATTAGAACATACTTCAGATAAACCCCATCTTCTAATAACACTATCAGAAATTATTAAAGGGACTAATCATTTTATATTTCTGATTGAGAGTATTATAAACTAAGGGCAAAGCTAAACTTTAAGCACCAGTGAATACCAACGGACAAATGACCTTGAACGCACCAACCATATGATAAAGACAATTTTTGCCTATAAAATACATACATTCATGTAAATAATGAAGAATTACAAGACATGAAACTGTTATAATACAGGGTACCTTTCTCTGACGTATGACAAAAATACCTCACATTTGGTATCAGAGTATCAACAAAGTAATTTAACCACATTCTGTGCATGTAATTGTCTGGGTCTTCTAACCCTAATCTTTCCTTAATCTAACCATAAAGTGAAAATATCTCCCTAAACTAACTTGAAGCCACACTAATTTCGCGCTTATACCCGAACAACCAAAAACTAGCCAAATATCCTATTTGATTACACAACACTTCATTAGGCATATTTTATTCATGATTACAGTATTTACTAACTTGCTCAGTGAGTGTTTCAAGGTTATAAGTGCGGTCGCACTCCATTCACATTTACTACTGCTCAAAGTTTAACTTGGCCAAACAACGTTCTAATTAAGAATCAATAAGACTGAGGGAGGGTTAATAAAAAATGACAAGAAATGGATTATATATGTACAAGTGATACTGATACTACAATAAGTTGATCAAGGGAGGAATAATATCTGTACGAACTTCTTCTGATTGCGTAGCTTAGGCCTTATAATTCCAATGTCAATCACCTCAGTTATATACAGTAGACGAAAACGAACACCGTAGGAAAGATACAATGGGCTGTGATGAATCACCTTAAATGACTTCGTTTTTCCTACTGAGTGATTGCTATCAACTAAATGCGACAAAGCGGAGCTTAGGATAGTTTTTATCTGTCCCTTACCAAACCACGATAGAGCTATTATCTAGCAGTACGCTTAACACAATTGTCTCCGAAAGAGTAGAACAAAGAGGAAATATTGGGTAGATTATTTACGAAAGGAATTTGGATATAATCATGAGTCCTTGCTGTGGATGAGATATCTGAGTGGATTCAATAAAAAAAACATGTAAATGAATAACATGGAGAACTAGAGACGAAGGCAGCACATAAGAAAGAGTTATTTATTAAATTACAATTTCAAGATTTCATCATGAACTGACATCGGTCAGAAAACCATTGGAAAACCAGCTGATAATACTGGACAGCTATTTCATCCTAGTTTGGGACTCTTCGCAGTATGTACTCACCGCCTGGGGTTCAAGTCCAGGACCCTTCGGCTGCAAGACGAGCTCGTAGACAACTAAGCCACTGGGACCCGGTCAATGGCCAGTCTGTGAATTCCAAATTCTTCCAATTCACGACATAAAGTGACCCCTATTCAATGTCATCGCCGAGTATTAGTCCTCACACCCGACCTGCTATACCCTACTGGTCATTACTGAAGGGTCCCAAACTAGGACGAAACAGCTGTCCAGTACTCCCAGGTTTTCTAATTTTTTTTCTAACCAATATCAGCTCATGATGAAATCCCTGAAAACCAACACTTGTAATTACTTACTTTACTTTACTTTACTTCGGCTATCTCCTACGGGAGGATGAGCCGGCTTCATGAACGTCTCGAATCATCGCTGCCCAGGCGCGGCAATTTGTAAGAGAGTTCATGAAGTTTAATGGAGAGTTATCGAGTGTTATTTTGTTCCAGAGACTATCCAAATCTAATAATAATGAGTCCCGAACCAGTACTCCCTGACGGTTATCAATGGTTCTCCAACTGGATATCAATCTGTAATAAAACTTGAGATATATCAAATCCCTAGAAATTAACTCTTGAAAAATAAAAATTTCTAATAAATTAAATTAAACTATTCCCCCATTTTTTGGCGCATCACGAAAACCATTTTCAACAGGCTCTTGCAGACTTTAACTGACAGCTGCCTTCACTCCATAGTGAGGATTATACGATCCTAAAGAATAAACAAACAGAAACTCTAGGAACAAACCAACCAAGAACCTACTGGCAACAAAAAGATGCTGAAGAAAATGAAGATGGACCGGACACACGCTGAGGCGACCATTGAATGATATCGCGCGTCAGGCCACCGCGGCTAAGTGGAACCTGAATGAGAAACGACGAGTTGGGGGGGGAGGGTTGGTTCAAGGGTGACATGGAGGAGACCGTATGAGGAGGAGGAGGAGGAGGAGATGAGAGACTATAGACAGTTGTGCAGCCAGCTAGAGAGGACAGCAGAGAATAGTACAGAGTGGAGATGTGCTGTTGAAGCCGAATGTCCCTCACTTGGAACCCAAGGTAGCAATAATAATGATTAATAGTAATAAACTCTCCCATTTCATTGAAATAATAACATACGTTTATTATTTATATGTATATATATATATAGATTTATTAACATCACAAATAATAAGTAGGTTTTTGTTTAAATCATCATCGTCGTGGTTGTTGTTGCTGTTGCTGTTATTGTTATTTTATTCGTGTACTGTACGAGTCCCCTTTTAGGATTTAAGATAAACATTCTTATTTGTAAAAAATAAAACAAAAAAAAAGAAAAGACAACGGAGAAAACTAGAGCAGAAGATGCGGAAAACCTTAGAACAGTGGAAAGATGTTTTAGGAAAAAAACTGTTGAATATACAAAACATTTCTCTGTTGACAATTCACACAATGGATAATTGAAACCTGATGTATATAAAGAATTGTTCAAATGATTAAAATAAAGAGAAAGGGAGAGAGAGAGAGAGAGGTAAACAGACAGACGTCAGTATATTATCATCACAGAAAATATCATCAGTACAGTGTTAGAAGAAGAAGACATGGGGTGATTCAATGAACACGGATCAGGTGAAATAACTAAGACCACTCGGGAGTGATAAAAAAAGAAGTGGAAAGAGAGAGAGAGGGGGAGGACAGAGAAGAACAGAAAGAGTTTCTTTAATATTCATAATCATAATAATAATAACAATAATAGTAATAGTAATAACTTCAGTGGTAGTAATCATAATGTGATAGCAAAATGATAATAGCGACAGTAACAATAATAACGATAACAAAACAACAACAACAACGAAAACAGGTCGCAAAAACAAAAAGAAAGAAACAACAAATACAAGTTGATAAAATATACTTTACAGAGGTTTCTTTTGTTTGGTTGTTTGTTTGTTTTTTTCTCCACAAAATTTTATACTACTTATTCTTTACAAGAAAGAGGAAGAAGAAAGCAGCAGCAGCAGTTAATCCGTTCGTTAACTTTGGTAATAAAAATTATTTGAATGTATCAATCACATACTTATGCAATTTGGACAGCCACACGTATGTGTATGCGTGTGTGTATGTGTGTGTGTGTGTGAGTATGCACACACGGTAAACATATGCACTTACCCCTCCTGATCAGGGTAAGAGGAAGTGATCTGGAGACAAAGGGAGAAGGTGAAATCGATGTTGGGTCACTTGTTCTATATCCAAATGTCTGTATTGCTTTCATATTTTACCATGGGGTTAACATGAGATCTGAAGGGGAAAAACATACATTAAATACACACAATTAGAATAATTTATGTAGAGGCTTTTTAATTCTTTAAATATTCCCATTATTAATATTAGAATAAGACAATATAAGCGAACAACATTGTTGTTTTCAATTAGATCTTTATCAGGCTTTACTCTTTTTTTTTTATTCCTTCAGGTTCCCAGTGGAACATACGGCTTCAAGCTAGTGGCTTGACGTTTCGGTAGCAGGGGTGTTTATTTTTACAGGATGGGGTTGCTAGACTCATACCCAACCTTCCTTCCTTACCAGCCTTATTACTGGATTGGTGAGGTAAAGGAGTGCGTCTGTGGCCAGGGATCGAACCCCGGACAAATTGCGTGGTTGGCGAGCAATCTACCTCTGTGCCACCGACTCCAGTTTACATAGACGAAAGTTTTAACCAATGATGGTGAGTTTGTGGATCAAATAATAATAACAATAATGTGGTAAATGTTTTGAACATCAGTAATAACGATGATTATAATGAAAGATGTTTTGCTTAACGTTATCCATTAGGAAATTTAGGCAGTCTGGTATAAAGCAGTCTTTGCTTTCTTAGTTTGTCAATACTTGCATTCTACCCATCCCCCTTTACTGCTCCCCATTAATCTTTCCTGAACTACTTAAGAAAGACTTTGCTTTACTGAGAAGGGTACTAAGAGCCGTTAGTAGGCAAGTGGGATATCGTTAAACCGACTGGTTAACACTGTTGTAGATAGACATATTATATCATGTAAGAAACTAGCGAATACAATATTGTCAGACTCCGAGCATCCTCTCTATATGAGGCTCTCTCCTTGCATGTCACATCTGGTAGAACTAGAAGCACCTTTAAGAGGCTATATGCTAGGACTACCAAGTACAAAAACTCCACAATACCATATCTGGCACAGCTGTTATGTGATGAGAAATCCGTTAGGTATGACATGATCAACTTACTGCGGCACTCTAACAAATAGTCCCATTAGTTTTTGTTTTCCTTTCCTCGTTACTATTACACTGTTGTTCTTATCTTCTATTATACACCAATTTTATACTTCATATCCTGTGGTGCATTGTTTAAAATGTTTTATTTATCTTTTTTTAGGTGTTGCTTTTTGATTTTAAAATCTTATAAAATTTATGAGGTAATTAATTAGATGCAATATATTGTAATGCACGCTGAAAATTCCATACCTGTACCACAAATACTGTTTGGAATAAAGCTGTTATTATTATTATTATTAACGAAATAATGATAATAAAGTTTATGCAAGTGGCGATAAGAATAAGGAAGGGAGTATGTGTATATGTAGACAATGCAATAAATAAATTAGGCCAAACCTTAAAAGTTACATAATACTAAAGGTGAAGTGGATGGATAATCAGAGTTTAAATCACTATCATAAAAGTACGAAGAGAATGGAAAATAAGAAAGGGTGGGAGGGTTTTGATGACAATTTACCTAGGTAAGCAAGGGAGAGAGAGAGAGAGACAAAGATAGAACAAACTTCGTTTGTATTCAAAAGACTAGGATTGTTCTCTCGAATTCCCATAGCTTCGGGTATGTGTAAAAGGCTTTCTCCAAAGGAATAGATAAATTTGTAGATACATATAGGAGTGGCACAGCTAGGTAGCTTGTACTTCGCTTGAGCGATCATAATTGATCGGCTGGAAAATGACAAACAAAGTTATCTATCTCATTCTATCGAGTCTTCCGAACGGAATTCGAACTCGCTTCTTAATTCATTTAAAAGCCGGCGGTAATAAAGCTTTTAACTCAACTGGCTAATAAAGTGCTGAGATTAAGTGTGAGTGGGGGAGTATTAACTAGCTAATACGACTAATTTCCTCGAAATCTTTGCTGATGTTTAAATTTAGGGCCCTCTGCTTAACAGGACATTGTCAAGAACCAACATTATAATATTCAGCACTACTGAAAAGCAAGTCACTCCTGATACATGTTATGTTCCACCCAATAGCTGGTGATAGATATTGTAAACAGTCATAGAGAGGAGACAGAGTAGCTGTCTTGTATGCCTTTATTTTAAGTGATGACGCAGGTTATTTCAAATGATAATGATGTATACTTCAGATTTCTGATAAGTAACGGTTAATGAGAGCATCCAAGAAGAGCGATATAAGAGCACATGCTTACTAAGAGTATTTAAATAACTATTAAGATAGGACACATATCGAAAAAGTACACAATCCAGCAACTTGTTTGTTTTGCTAGCTATAAATAACTAGAATGGTACTATCATGAGTCCCAAGTGGGAAATATGGATCAACAGCTGTTTATTCCTAGTTTGGGAGTCATCCGCAGTACGCTCCCAATGGGATTCGAGCCCAAGATCAACTTGTAAAAGCATAACTAGCCCTTAAAAACCAAACTATAGAAAATTACGTACATAACCAAGGTTCAGTTCCTGGACGATCCACTCCTCAACCTCGCCTGTTTTACTAGCTGACAGTGAGTCCGGAAAAGAGACGAAGATACGCATGAAATTAGCAACACACCTTCACCGCTACTAAAATTTCAAAAACCTAGATCCGTATGTTCCACTAGGGAAGGGCAAAGAATGAGAAAGCAAACTGTGAGTAAATCATTTTTTTAAACTAACTTTATCTTGTTTTACCAGATGATTTAGACTTCGAAGGTTTTGTATCACTTCCACTGTAGTCAACAGCAGTTGTTTCTTTATCATTGTGTTTTACATCCACTGAGCTAGACAATTTACTCTGTGGTAATTGTTGAGATGATTGTGTATGAGTTGGCTGTTGTTGTTGTTGAGCTTGTAGTAGATTACCGAGTGATGAATGATCATCAGCACTGTTTGTTGATTCTTCAGAGAGTTTGGAGATCTCTTCATCGTGTAAAACAGTTGAATAATTTCCACGATTAATACTACCTCCCCCACTACCACCTCCTCCTCCTCCTGTTCCACTGGTAGCTGAACAACCTGTACGACTTGCCCCGCTTGTATGTCGACTACAATGATGCGGGCATAATCGTATGGTAAATTTTGATGATTGACATTCATTACAACAACACCCTGTGTCTGATTGTATACCAACCAATGGAACATTACCACTTAGAACAGATGATGTTTGTCCATGATGTCGTTTATGAAATGGTTGTAGTGAAAACCTAAAATGGGAGTAGAATATCATTTATAACACGTCAATCATGTAGTTTAACGCATACATTAATAAACAAGGACACAAAAACGACTCCTATCACAGTTTAGTATCTGTGATGTAGGAAAAAAGACGCTAAAGTAATAAACAAAATCATGTTTCACTCTTATTATTATCAGTAGGTTCCGGGCGGAACATAGAGCTTCGACAGAACATCTCCATTTTATTCTGTTCTCTACAGTCCTATTTAGATGGCTCCACGCTTGTCTATGAGGTCTCATCTAGTCTATCACGCATATGGACATAAGCCCAACTCGTCATCTCCCATTCAGGTTCTACTCGAATGACTGGTGCGTGAAGTGTGTGTTCGATTAATCTCCATTTTGGTCGACAAATTTGTTTGGCTGGTTCGCTGCTGGAGTTCTTTTTTGCCTGTCCATCCTCTTTGGTCAGTTATCTGGTCTTCGTTATCAAGCGAAGGGGGCAAATTTTTATAACCGTCTGTCGTCGCTTGTTGAAAATGCTTCCAGTGACACACCAAGTCTTTGGATTAGAAACAAGAACTGACTGACTTGACATCAGTTTTGAAAATCCGAATTTTGTTCTTTATGCTTAGAACAGTAAAGTTCCAAACTGATTTCAGAGTAATAAAGGTTTTTCCTGCCTTTCCGATCCTGGCTGGCTTTAATATTCTTGTCCGTGTCGCCGCCTGTAGTTGAAACGATGCTTCTCAGGTGAGATAAATGAAAGTGGTGGCCTCCTTCAGATTTCCGCTGTTGCTGGTAGTAAATGGTGCCTGTTGTTGGTGACTGGCTATCTTCATCACCTCTGTTGGCTCTATGTTCACTTGGAGTTCTGTCTTCGCTACCTGTATCTTCTCCCAATTTGTCGGTTTTCGACTGCAAATCATCGAGTTTCTGTGATATTAAATATATATAAATTAAATATATATAGTCCGCAAAGTTCAAATCATTTACAGTCTTCTTGTCGGTCAAACGTATTCCTGCCCTCTCACTCTCTAGACCTACCGTATGATCCGGCCCACTATATTCAGGAATATCATAGATGACAGTCAGCAATCTTGCCTGACTCCTGTCTTAAATTCAAAGATTTCTCTGAGTTTTCTGGTGTGAATCGCTCAGAATGCGGTATCATAATATAACTGTTAGATGAGATTTATAAAGTTCTGGAGTACTACTGTAACAACAGAAGACAAGGGTCAGACAACAGATCGTTTATTAAGGAAATCAACACTTATTTATATATTTTCACATATATTATTATAGCTTATTCAAGCAAACAAACACAGTCTTCTGATTGGTTGTTTCTCACAGAAAGTTGACCTTGCATCTCTTTGTGACTGTTTCTTGAATGTCAGGTCATCTATATGTTAACTGTATCTGCCTACGCCAAGTCTGCTGTGATCGGCTGTTGAATCAGCCTTGTTCATATTTTCTTACGACCAATATTTGCGACATGAACATTGACGTAAATTAATGTCTACCAATTTGCCAGCAGCCTCCTCTCACCACACTACGTAGTGTTGGTACGGTTTCCAAAATATCTCACTTTAAGACACTAAAATCTGTAACTTGAGACCTTTCAGTTTGTGCTCAAAGTTAAATGCCTTTATAAAAGTTTGACGTCAATTTGCGGACAGTCTAGAATAATCCGAACCGTACTGTGCTTTAACGTAGAAGATTGGGAGATTCTTTTTAATATGACGAAACTTTTCATTCGGATATTTAAAAGACAAGTTGAATTCAATTTTCGCCTATCATTTTCTACTCAAAAAATGGTAGTTACTCAACCAAAAAACAAGCTAATTAGTTTTATCCGCATCCATGTGCAGTAATCAGTCCAACTGCTCCTGTGGTGACAGTTATGTTGGCAGGATAACCAGACAGCTAGTGCAAGATGTCAGAAAACATCTTTTGTGATTATTGTAAGTTTAATATTTGTTTGCAAAGTTGTGTGTACTACAGTAAAGCATGATTGAATACAATGTTCGTCTTTATGTTGTTATACAGTTCACTCTAATGAGATATACTACTTAAAAAGTTGTTAGTAGGAAGAAGTGATGAACAAAAATTCTAAGTTGACATAGACTTAACTCCATTATTATCCTAACATATTACACAATCTGTCATCTGATTGTATAAACTATTTAACATTGACAGTAATATCAGGTAAATGCTTCTATAAGGTAACAGATTTGACATCTCAAAAAGACTACTGCAGACTTTGATCAATAGCTGGCTGACTTCGCTGGTTCGATACTGAAAATCAGACGGCCAGACAGAAAGGATAAAGAAACAAAACAAGAAACGAACCCACCAAATAACCAGTTTATCACCCACTCACCCACCCACCCACCCCCAAACAATATGTAGAAAGAAATGGAAATGACGTGGAAAAATGCTGAGGAGACAGCAAACCGGCACCACACGCCAGGTAGGTTGTCAAGTGGAACCCGAAAGGGAAACAGTTTGATGGGCATGGAATCGAGGGTCTTATGGAGGAGGTGCAAACAGTATTAAAGTCAGTTGAATGTCGTTGCAGAAACAAGACACAGCTGAGGTGTTCCACTTGAAATATAAGGAACGGAAAATAAGAATGCAATACAATTTTCTTGGCATATTTTAAAGATAGAGAAACAGAGGATATTGAAAGGTGAGGCTTAAGAAAGCAAAACGATCATACAACTAACTAGCTGAATACAGATACTGGATAGGTCTTTGTACTGAAGATCAGATGATTGGATAGGATAAGCAAAATCAATAAGGAACTCTAACAGCACACCAGCCAACCGGTCTATAGTTCAACAGGAGACATTCAAGAGACATCATACACCAGGCCGACTATCGAGTGAAACCTGAATTTAAAACAAGCAATAAAGGTTAATAAAGCAGGATTTGATGAAATTATCAAATTTCGGTAGAACTCGTTAGCTGAATACTCTACATACACGAATATACATACTTTTGAAATTACATTGGGAGATATAAGACTGATAAGTAAATAAACTACATTGAATTAGTCATGCAGAAAGACACGTGCGAATGTTTTCCAGGTCATGTTCAAATAGATAAGGGGAGAGAGAGTATGAGAGATCAAAATTAAGATAAATTGCATTACGCTTCAATTACATCACTTAGATAAACAATTAGTCACTAGGGCATATAACGAGAATTGTAAACAGACTAATATCAATAGTAATAGTTATAATAACAATTTTAATAGTGTTGAAGTGAGTTAAGATAATCTTACGGATAAAGCATAGTTTTAGATGAATCAAGAATAATAATAATAACAATAAGAAGAAGAGGTAGAGTAATAGTAATAACAAATAGAGAATAATAAGTAAAACGTATTACCATGGTAGATTCAGAGTGATGATCATCTCCTCTTGAACACAGAGACCTGGTTTATAAACTCGAATTGCACAAGCCTCCCCCACAATTGCAAGCATCTTCTTGTTTCTTTGTTTGCTGACAATGGTGAATGACTAGACCGCGTCGATATCATGTCCGTAATCCACAAGATGTTTTGTTAATGATGATTTTGGCACTTTGAACGCAGTTAGCTGTTTTCAACCATTTTGGCAAATGCTCCATCATGCGAGTAGACAATCGCCTTTCCGTACGACCTATGGTATTTGCTGCCACAAACACACTCAAATTGATATATGCAGTTTGAAGTGTCGAGGATTGGCGACTGGTCTTTCCCAGATTGTTGAAGCACTCGCTTGGTGGTGTTAAGGATAACAAGTTTTGCAGCATAATAAGTTCTCTTGATGGCTTTGTTGAGTCTTCGTTTCACTACTTCCTGTACTTCATCTCCTTCGAATGGCAAATTGATAAAGACAGGTTTCTTTGGAACTGTTTGAAACCTGAATGGTTAGAGACGAGTTGAACGCAAATCCGAGGGTGATATCCATATCTCGTGAAGTAGGAGTAGAAACCGCGAAGCATTAGAAAATCGGATGCGAATGGAGATGTACCACTCCAAACACAAGGAATAAATAGTATTACAGGATTGACACAGAGAAGCAGATATATTTAGCATTAGATGCCGGATAGCTTCCAAAGGATAATCTTTAAAATTCATTTTTTTATATTATTATTATTATTATTATTATTATTATAATTTTATCCAGAAACGGCACTTGCATTTCTAATGGTTATAAGTCTCAAATTCCATAAATTGAGTGTTAACACATAAATACCCAAATAAATAATTGAATAGAATTGTTTAAGTATAAAAACATACCGACGTTGTTTCCTTCCTCCTCTACGTTTACTAATATGAGGATTATCCTTTCTCATTGCCTTAGTTTTGTATAATTCAATCTGTGTATACAGACGTTTGAGTTCACGCTGGAAGTAAAAGTTAAACACCCAAAAAGTTAAAAATGCCGGCGGATTTTTATTGGAGAAGAATATTTAATTTATATAAAATTAGTGGATGGTGGCTAGCAGCGGAATCCAGGATGCGCATTTCGTCCTATTTGGGATTCGTCAGCTGGATGTACCTGCATTTCTCAGTGAGTGATGATGTTCCCACCGAGGCTCGAACACAGTGCCCATAGTTTCAAACGCCAAAGCGTTATCCACTAGACCACTTGGGCCACGAGAGCCACCTCTTGTGCAACGGGTCATATTAATTATTTAATTGAATTTTTTTTTGATTTTCCCATCGATTGATTGGACCGAAGTGCTCGGTCTCAGGTTGACATGTCGGATTCCACTGCTAGCCACCATTCACTAATTGTATACTAATTAAATGCCCAGACACCGTCGAAGCATCTGCACAAGAAGCCGACATGTCAACCTGAGACCGAGCACTTCGGTCCAATCAATCGACGGGAAAATCAAAAAAAAAAAATTCAATTCAATAATATTTAATTGGTTATATTTAAGGATAAACATCACTCAGAATACATGGACCATTAAATTCTACCCCACTGGCTGAATGAATAGTCAACAAGCTTCCCACGTAACCTGAACGTGCTGTATTGTGGGCACGTGCTACTGAAGAGTCCCAAACTAGGACGAGGCAACTCTTTCGCTAACTGATATCCATCCGTGATCAAACTTCAAAATCAATCAAATCCCTGCAAAACAGCATTTAAAAATATTAATTTATTTCAAGCAGAGAAGTAATCATTTGCCAAAATACTCATTCAGATAGAGTTTTATATTTCTCGTCTGAATAAATATTATCAAATCGAAGTAGATTTGTTAGCTAACTTGTAGAGTTTCCAAAAACCTAGGTCTAAATCTGCCCACCGAATGCCTCCAACCTTCTAATATCAACAATTCAAAGTGCATCACACGCTGCCGAGACACCTAGCATGGGGACCACATTGCAAACACAACTGACAGAATACAGTCTGCACCAAACAAAGGACTATGCACATGAAACCAGTTAATTAGGGTTCAATCAAAGTAAGTCTCGATGTATCGAGTTAGATATCACCTTACGATAGATAAAACTAAGAACTAAGTCGTAGATGGTTGAGAAATACAATCATTTATCGAATTCTAGCTATCTTTATTGGCTAAAGGATTTCATTATGAGCTGACATTGGTTACAGAACCATTGGAAAACCTGGAAGTACTGGACACCTGTTTCATCGTAGTTTGGAGCTCTTCATCAGCACATACCCACTGGAGTTCGAACTGAGAACCTTCTGGCTACAAAGCAAGCTCATTCTAGTGAGACGTCATGAACAGTGGAATATGGCGGGTCTGGTGTGAGGACAAATACTCGCCGAAGACATTGGTTAGTGGTCACGCTATATCGTGAATTGGCAGAAGTTGCAATTCATGGGCCATTGGATCGAGTTCCAGTGTCTTATTGGCTTACCAGTTCGCCTTGTAACTGGTAGCTCCTCAGTTGGAATCCCAGTGGGCGCGTTCACCTACAGGATCTCAAACAAGGACGAGATAGCTGTCCAGTACTCCCAGGTTTTCCAGTGGTTCTCTAACCAATGTAAGCTCACGATGAAATCCCTGCGAAGCAGCACTTGAATATTTTAAGACTGTTGTCGTCAAGTCCTGTAATAAGATTGGTTTTAATACACCACCTAAGTATTAAGTATCTCGGATTAACACTAATCATATCCTACTCTAGTGTGTAAAGTCGCATCGCAACTATTATTACTACTAAAACACATGAGATGTATCACACAAGATCTCTTGGTTTTAGCAAGGACCAGGATACTGCCAGGATGCTCAGATCAGAGCAAGTCGTTGTCTCGAGGGGCCATCAGCCTCAAACCTGGAGCAGCATCAGGAGCTACATTTCTATGGTTTCTGGTGACCAAAACAAATTCATACGTCATTCGATCCATTCGTATTCTAGAGCTCATGTACACCACAGATTTGAAATTAGGGTTTCCCAGTTCTCTAGGTAGACTTGAATATCCAACTAGTCCAGTTGTAGGCGTCAGACATTTGTATTAGCCCTTCAAAATTATAAACAGTCACCAATATACTCCCACTTCCATTTCTTATGTTCTTTTTCCTATTTAACGTCGTACACATGTGGCATATTATTCGTCAGCAATGCTGACAATACAGGCCTGCTACTATACTAACTAATTTACAAGAATCTCATACTGAATAAGATTTACATTTTATAATCCTCAACAGCTTTTTCGTTCATCTAACCATTGCTACGGTTGAACTGAATTCACAATTTGCAAATAAAATCAATGTACTACCACCCAGTTGGCTCAACTAGATAGCCAGAATTCGGGTAGTCTGAACTGACTCGACTCTCTGAGCTTAGTCGAATCGAGTACACACAGATGATAAGTTCGGCCACAAGTCAGTGAAACAGGCGTTTGGTGCTTTGACACCACTTCGACAATCTGGTCAGCAAGCACTACTGATTGGTGTAAGTGGAATCCAACTACTCATATCAATTAATCAGTAATATGTATATCGCTAAGCGGTAGCTACATTTGATTAACATAACATATCAATGTTGAGCCATTAAAAACCAAGCAGAGCTGGACAGCCATTCTGTCTTAGTTTGGTACTCTTTCGCCATAACACATCAATAACCCCAACAAGGGTCGAACTCAGAATGTTTTGAGTTTTTATTTTTCATAATTCCTTAAATGATGTCGGTTTTTGATGAAACCCACAGTGAAATTAATCAAAATTCCTACAAAACTTAAAGTCTAGGTATAATACGAAATTACTAAACGTCGTTAACTAACCCGTATCACTTCTGGATCCATATCGGCTAAATTCACATCAGCAATGTCTAAATCACCATTTGATACAAGATTCAACTTTCCAGCAGTAGCTAAGTGCGGATCTGTAGAAAAAACAGCTCCAGGGGAACCCCTTGAACGACTTGTATTGTATAGACTTTTTGATGAACGACATAAAAATGTAACCTGTAGAAAAACGAAAAAAAACAAGTTGAAAAGAAAAAGAAGGAGATCAGTGAGTATCGAAATGGTTGAGAAATTTCTAGTGATATATTTCCTCATGAGTGGATATCTGATGGCTATATAAGGAGAAGGTTAAGAAACTATTTTGTACACCTGTTTACAACTTGTTAGAACTACTAAATCTCCGGATTTTATTATCGTTGAATTAATAGTGAAAAATTCTCCACGCTAGTTATCTCATGACACACAGCAACAATCTAACAATATCAGTCTAGCTCCATCTTGTTTTTTTCATCGAAGTTACAGTTGATTATTTTAACTCACCTACAACAATTTTAAAAAATTGCCTTTCATGACTGGGGGATGTTTGGCGCTAGACAATATTCAGAGACTCAATGGCTGAGATTAAACATGAGACTAGAAAGGAAAGAACAATAAGCTTAGCAAAGATACCTTGTTCTTTTCCCTCTAATAAGCAGGAAAACGTATTTAGAAGGCAGGTCAATAATCCCAGTTACTTACGTCTAATCGATATTTAAGCAAGAAAATAAACTGTCTTTTCTATCCGAGAAATAGCTGACAAATGTGAACTTTAAAAACATCAAGGCAATTAAGTTCAACTCCCCTTGTATTCAGAATAGAGCATAAGACTTAGAACATTGGAACCTCAGTAGCGGTTCCTAGCCTCATGCCCAATCTTCTCTATTTCCTGAACTTATTACCGGCTAGTAAATTACGCCAGGATTAGGCAAGGTGTGTCCGCTGAATGTTGAAGCCAAACCTGTCACTTGAATGGCTGGCAAGCATTCTATTACCGATCCACCTACACACCAATTATTACTAGAGTTATCCTAAATGCTTCACTGAAACAGTTCATTAGCTAAAGTGCTTTCTAACGAGCGATTTTAAAATGAGGTTAACTGTATAACAAGTAGAATTCGAAAGCGATGAAAGGCTGTTTTGTTTTGATTTGATAATCATGAAAAGTTCAAAGTCTCAACTCTATTCAAAATTGAAACTATGACTATAGATACAGTATAACAAAGCCATTTCCTAAGTATCCAATGAAGTATATTCCAATACCTGCTGATTCCCACCTTTCATTGTCTGTGATGCAGTGTTCTGACACCATTTTCGGTTGATATTAGAATTAACGATGCTCACTACAACTTCAAAACCTATTACTCAAAAAATATACATCAGAAAATGAAGATAGATTGGATATACGCTACGGAGACACCCTAGTGGCACTACACTACAGATGGAACAACCAGTTGGGCGGCCAATAGGGATATGGAGGAGATCATATCGTGGGGAAATACTGTAAGCTTGTGGGCAGTCGCGTAGCCAGTTGAAGGTCATTGCAGAGAATAAAATGTCATGGAGATATACCGCTGAAACTCTATGTTCTATGTGGAACAAAAGGAACCAGTAAAAACATAATGTAATGATTTTGAACTTCTGAAAGTCATTTCCAAAATGGATCACTAATCAACTTTTAGGTAATGTCAATTGTTTTTCTGAACTTCGAATGTTAATTTTATTAAGCTTTCTCATACAGTTTTGAATATACGTTACTATTCATCAGTTGGCTATGAAGTAAGGCTGGGTGTAGCCTTACATTTCAAATAAAACCTACGCAGCAATTTCATAATAAGTGAACCTGTACACAAAATGAAGCGAATAATATACACTATTAGTGCTTTTATACATTACTGAATCATCACAACTCGTATACACCAGTCATGAATCACTAGCTCTGCAAGTTAAAGTGACCTTAAGACTAGTTGTCTATTTCACTTACTTATCTAGACAGGTAGTAACGTTTCAACCACAACAAGCATAAATGAGCAAATCAGTTTGGAGATATCTATGGAACTCACTAGGCTCAAGAAACAAGATACGAGATTTTGACACTTGCCTCGACTCAGTACTTCCGTAAGCCTCAATGACGATGCCTATGTCATCATAAGGATTCCCACCATTAGTTTGCCCCTTTCGCTTGATACTGAAGATCACATGGCTGGTCATTCAGGGTAAACAAGAAGGAAGTATGGCAGTGCATCGACTTAAACAAATAATATACACAAGGTAATGAATATGATCTGGAATTACTCTCAGGAGACATTCAAATGATGCCCTCGAGTGGAACTCGAATATGAAGCGACCAGCTGTCAGTGTATCCGACTGTTGTATTGAAGAGGTCATATGAAGAGAGAGAGAGAGTGAAAGCGTATGGACAATTGCAGAGGTGGCTGATATCACAGAACTGAGAGGAATAGAGTTGTGTTGTTAAAGCCTTATGTTCCATTCGAGAGGTGAATGAATGAATGATAATGTCCCTTACACGTTTATACATCACTACGTGACATCACGGAAGAATAATGCGTGAAAGACCATTGGAACTCTCTGAAAGTGATTTTTAACGAAACGTGTTCAACGGTTTTAGGAAGAAAGAATAGACAAGACAAGGAATGGCTCTCAACGAACACTTGGAAGCCAATAAAGGAGAAGAGAATGGTGAAAGAGAAAATAATTCAATGCGAAGACGGTCAAGAGAAGGAGACTATGAGCTCAACTTACACAGCACTGGACAAAGAAGTGAAGAAGAGTGCTAGGAAGGGCAAAAGACAATTCTACGACAACCTGGCCACTGAAGCTGAGAAGGCAGCAGGCAATAGGGACCTGAGGACATTATATCAGATGACCAAGTCTCTATCCATCACCATCAACGGGAGGGATTTGAAAGAGGTTACTTCATTCACTTATCTAGGGAGCATTGTCTCAACTACAGGACACTCGCTGAGGAGGCCGCTGGGTGACATCGCGCGCGCGTCAAACCATTGCTCGAGTGGAACCACGCCGAAAGGGAAGCGGCGAGTGAGACGTCAGTGCAAGGGTGACATGGAGGAGATCGTGTGTAGAGGAGTTGAAACAGTATGGACTAACATGGATGCAGGTGAAAAGTACAGCAGAAAGAAGACAGAAGTGGCAAGTGGAGACGTTCAGTTGAAGCCCTATGTTCCACTAGGAACCCAAGGAAACAATAATAATATTCATGTTGTTGACTTCTTATACATACTAAAATGAAAGTAAATTTCCAGTGAAAATTATAGTTACAAATTAGGTAAGCAAAGAAAACACATATACTGACTGACTAACCTTTGGCACAAAAATTAACAAAAGGTTCACAGTTATTGTAATATGTGATCTAGCGAAATACAACAGGAATATATAATCAGGATGAACACTGTACCAAATAAAATGTCTGAAAATGAAAACAAAGTGAAGACAAATGAATGGAAGATTTTGGTTCATTGTAAAAACAGAGTAAATCTTCTCATATAATATATAGAGTAATATTTTTTTAGATATATTAGACGGTAATAAAATTGATCAAATGAGAGCATATCCATCTAGATTTCTTAGAAGCCATATTTCAAGAGCAACGATTGTGTTAAAGGCTGTTTAACAAATTTGCCTGTTTCTGAGCTGCGTCGTTGTTATAGAGCTCTCAGACGTAACTGACGTAACGTTTAATCTACACTAGAGTCAAATGGCTGGTTCACAGACCACATTGGGAAACGCTGATTCATAGCACGCCTTGGCCAAGTTAAACTTTAAGCACTAGTAAATACAAATGGAGTGCGACTGCACCAATGACCTTGAAACACTCAGTGAGAAAGTGGGTGAAATCTAGTAAGTAATATTGTAATCATGAATAAAATACGCCTAGTGAAGTAGTATGTTATCACATAAGTTATGATCCTACTAGATTTTTTATCCAAACATCCTGTCTATTTTGTTATTTCTACATTTCTACCCCCTAACTGCACAATATGTAAATCTTCCCAATAATTATGATGCTACTTTGTTTGAGTTTTATCCGTCCTCCCCTGTTTGTTATAGCATTTTAAATCCTAATTGTAATTGTATTAACTTGACCCTTAACCGGAGATTATTCTGGAACTTTTCCACCCATTTATAGATATATTTATAGATACACTTTAATGTAACATACCTTAGTTAAAAAAAAGGCTTAAACTCGTTTTGTGTTCAGACATTGCTTGATATTACTTCGAACCTGCCTTGGTAGTCCAATTTTAGAACCAAGATTCAATCTACCCAATAGTATTTTCAAAACTTATTTTCCTTATACTCTTACCTGTGATCACATGAGTCGTTAAATATTTATCTGATTGCATGGAGGATTTCATCATGAGCTGACATTGGTTAGAGAGCCATTGGAAAACCTGGGAGTACTGGACAGCTGTTTCATCCTAGTTTGAGACTCTTCATCAGTACGCACCCACCGTCATGGTTCGAACCCAAGACCTTCTGGTTATAAGATTAGCGAGCTCGTAGACCATTGAGCTAATGGAACCCGATTCAATGGCTTATGAATTCTAACTTCTGCCAATTCATTAACATAGCGCAACCATTTAGCGATGTCTTCTTCGATGAGTTACTGCCTCATCTTCAACCTGCTGTATCCTACTGGTCACGGCTTCCCAGTAGAACCTCGGGTTAACTGCCTGAATAGGGTCCATCGCTAGTGAGCATCTCCAAGTATTGGTTTTGCAGGGATTTTGTTTGATTCCATGGGTCCCAGTGGCTCAATGGTCAACGGGCTCGCTAGTCTTGTAATCAGAAGGTCCTGGGTTCGACCCCTGACGGTGTGCGTGCACTGCTGAAGAGTTCCAAACTAGGAAGAAACGGCTGTCCAGTACTCCCAGGTTTTCCACTGGTTCTCTAACTGATGTCAGCTCATGATTAAATCCTCCATGCAATCAAACAAAACCCCTACAAAACCAATACTTGAAAACATTTATCTATCATTGATACTGAATAACTGATATCTGAGTAAACCACTGAGTTACCTAATTCTCCACAAACAAGAATGCATCATATTTACTGTATTTCATGCGTCTTTAGTTATTCAATGACATTCTTGAACCAAAATTTGTAGGCGTGCTCACTTTCCAATTGAGTTTCAATCCACGTATTATGGATTTTTCAAAAGAAATAGAGGAAAAACACTGCAGGTTATATGAGCGTTCTTCAGATAGAACATAAATATTGCTTCAAATGTTATATTATTATCGATTATTACTACACTTTCACATTCTACCCAAAGAGTAAATACTTCGCTATAGAACATTGCTGAGTATGCTGTGCTATCAGCTAGTTCTACTATTATTTTAATAATCTGGTTTTACTACTTATATCATTTGCGAGCAGTATAGTTATATGTATAAAATTACGATTATAACATCGGCTTACCTTAGTAAATGTAATAAACCAGATACCGTCATTTCAATGATTAATGCTACACTAATATATTGAGTTTCATTGTATTCTGTTGGAGCTGTGCGAACTAACCGACAGTAATGAATACTGATCGCCAAAATAATGAATTCAGCTGTGGTAAAAAAAAATTAAGCGAAAACATAAGAATGAAAATTGACTGAATTATTCATTATGAAATCGTACAATAAAATGAACAACATGCCCTCACACACAAACACACACAGATACGTATTTCATCTTGATAGACCAACTTTCTACTCATTTTTATTCCTTTACGTTCCCTAGTGGAACATAGGGCTTCAATGTAGAGGCTTAAAGTTTCGGTAGCAGTGGTGTTTTTATTTTTACTGGATGCGGTTGCAAGCCTCATCCTCAACCTTCCCCCTTTACCAGTCTTATTATTGGCTTAGAGAGGTAGGAGAGTGAGTTGTCCGGGGATTCAACCCCAAACCACCTACATGGTTGAAGAGCATTCTACTTCTGTGCCACCGATGCACAACATTCTACCTTACTGGATCTCTACTCTTAACTTATTCAAGTCACAATCAATACTGACTAACTGTTCTCCCTCTTTATTCCTTTGCGTTCCAAGTAGAACAAGCTTGAGTTTTGAATTTCCACCGCTAGTCCCACGCCCAACCTTCTCTCTTTACCAGGTTTTTACTGCCCGGCTAGGTAAGGTTCAGGAGTGCATCGGCTTGAACCACGTACGTATGAGATTGGCTAGCATTCTACCACTTAACCGCCGCCTCACTTGGAGGCCCCAAAGATAATTTCGGGGAAAAAAGCGATACAACTTAACATGAAAAGGATTTTCAGCTTTAGAGTTTTATCAATACCATTCAAGGATAAACAGATTCCTGGATGAAAGTGGATAGTGAGTACAACTTGCTATAAATGTGAAATCAACTGGTATTAATAAAAACGTGAAAAAGTGGACAATAAAAGTCTAATCTAAACCCGAATTCTGCTGGTCATTTTGACTAAAAACCGACTTCACCAAATTAAAGTACATAAACATTAATTCAAGAACAGCCTAAGTCAAATGACAAACTTCTCTCTATCCAGTTGACAATCATCAATTGGATACACTTGAGATGCTGAAAAAAAACTGACAACTAATAGAAAAGATTTGTAACTCAGGTGGATGATTTGCAATTGATAGTGTTCTCTGAGCTCCTTGGTTTAATTGCGGAGCTTTCCTAAATACTGCGCTGAAGATGTCGTCCAGAAAGACGATGAAAGCTCCGCAATTAAACCAAGGAGCTCAGAGAACACTATCAATTGCAAAACTGACAACTGTTTACAGCTTCCTGCTTCACGCTATCTATACGGTCCCCAGACTTCGCGATTGAGTCATCGAAGGCATTTCCAAGAGTCTGCTGAAGACTTTCACCACTGGCTCGATAGTGAAGATGAGATGGTCAATCAGAAAGGATAACCAAGCAAAAGTGAACTCTGACAACGAATCCGATATGCGGAATGAAATAAGAGACGAATCAGACATGAGATGATGAGACACTCAAGTTACATAACACACCAGCACGGCCATCACGTGAGACCCAATTGAGGAATGATGAGTTGGACATGTGTCCGAGAGTGATGAAGTGGGCGAGATCATGAGGTGAGGAAATGAAAGGTTTTGGACTAATCATGCAACCAAATATCTGCGTCGGTAGCACAACGATCATGCACATGGTCTGGGGTTCGATCCCCTGCCGACGCACAACTGATATCTATGGTCGACCTGTAAAATTTGGGCGACCGACATCACATGCTGAAAATTTCATACCTGTACCAAAAAATACGGTGTGGAATCAAGCTGTAATCAAAAATAAAAAAATATATATATAAAATAAAAATAGCAAAAGATCTATTCAAATGGGAATGTGTTGCCTAAACGCTCTGTACCACTCGGAAAGTAAGGAGTCGAAAATTGAATTATGCAACTTTATTAAAGAAAACGCAAGATTCGTTATCATCACTGTTTCCCTCATATAAAATTTGTCACAAAGCCAACATTGTCTTTATCATCCTAATTTTATAATCAGACAGGTAACAATGTTTTGGTCTTCTTTTTTCTCTCTTGTTATGACATAGTTAGTTTACTTAGGACATGACAGTTGCTGAAGTGCAGATCACAAAGGTTTGGTATTTGCAATAACAACAATAATAATAACATTGTCATATGATTCTTACAATTGTTGTACGCAACAGTAGATAATCCCTATAATCGACTGACTGAATAATTTTCAGCAAACTGCTCTAGCTAGCTAGATGGTTAGTAAACACATTCTCAAACTTTTGCATGACAAGATAGTGAAATATAGCGTCAAAGATATATTTGAACTCGTAGACAAAATAAATGATATTCATATCAGGGACAAAACCATGATGTCTGGACATAACATCGTTATTCACAAATGTACCTCTCTAATAGAAACAGTTAATTACATAGGTGAACAAGTGGACAAGCTGTCGATAAACATTGGTATCCATACTGAAATCCTAAGAGAATTGTTATTAAGGCGTACCATGAAAATTTTAAACTTCAAATTTGACGGCATGCTTTACAGGCAAGTGGACAGGATGGCGATGGGCTCCCCATTGAGTCCCATTCTGGCTGACTTCTTTCTAAGTAAGCTAGAAAATGGACTTTTGAACAACCTTATCAGTAAGCTCTCATTTTATTGCCGATATATGGATGATACCTTAATTCTTTGTGATAATGGTTCTGATAAGAGTACAATAATTACTGAATTCAATGAAGTACATTCGGCTATGAAATTCACATGCGAAGAGGAATCCCAAGACAGAATTGCCTTCCTGGATGTCCTACTTACAAGAAAACCAGATGATAGCATAAAAAAATTTTCATAGAAAAAGTACCTGGACAGGACATTATATACACATTTTCACATCTTCGTTCATATCAAGTACAAAAGAAATTTAGTGAAGACCCTCAGCCACAAATTTAGAGCTATATACTCAGAAGAAATAACAGAAGGTGAATTAAGCATTGTATATGATACTTTGATCGAAAATAGCTATCCCGACAAATTTATCAATAAACACATGACAAAGAATGCGAAAAAGGACTACTCACCATCTGTAAACAAGAAGCCACTTTATATACGACTACAATTCGAAGGCGATATACCAAGAGAGATAATTGCGAAGAAATTAAGAAAATCAATTCAAAGAACTTTTAATGCTGGCGAACTACACGTATTATTCTCTACACGACCGATGGTGCTACCTCAACTGAAAGATGAAGTACCTAGACTAGCCACTTCAAATTGTATCTACCAATTCAAGTGCGCTTGTGAGGCGAGTTATATTGCTCTAGGAACTTGATTTTTCGTGCTCACTCGAGAACATATCCCACTATGGCTAAGTAAAGGTTTAGTTAAAATCATTAACAGTTCGATATTGGACCATCTAGTGCAAACCGGTCACAAAGCCAGTGTGGAAGAATCCTTCTGTATCATCTACAGGGTGCCTAATAAATTGCCAATATTATCGAAGCACCACATGCTCCAAACAGCAGAGGCTATTGCAGTTCGCCTCAAACAACCAGTGCTCTGTGTTCAAAAGAAGCAAGTCCAGCGACTACTACTGCCCTGGCTAGCCTTCAGTAGAGACTATAAATTCATGAATTTGTAATATTATCTTTCCTAATTTTTCTGACATTCACCTTATTTTATGTTGATGCTATTGAGCTGTTATCCATCTATATTATTGATTCGATTTTATTTAAACAGGATTAATGTTGTTCATAATACTAATTCATTCACTATAATGTATATATAACTGTAGAGCCTGGTGATGAAGGGGTTATCGAAAAAGAGTACTCTTTGTTAAGTATCTATTCTTTTGAGAAAGTGGAATCTACCAATCAGAGAACGAGTAAGTTGACTACAGATGCGTAGGCGTTAGGCTGACAATCTAGTGCATGCAATGCAGTGGTCGAGCTTTTTTCTACATTGATTAACTCAGTTAAGGTTCCGATAACTTAACTAATGCGGCCTTTGTAACTGACCTCGCAGTTATATTTCTTAAACGGATTTATCGGTGCTATAAGCCGACGAAGTTTGTCTCTAAGTGTGTTGGTTGCTTGATTTAAGTAACACTCTAATTTCAGTTTTATTCAATATTCAAGTATTGGTTTTTGTAGGGATTTTGTTTGATTGCATGGAGGATTTAATCATGAGCTGACATCAGTTAGAGAACCACTGGAAAACCTGGGAGTACTGGACAGCCGTTTCTTCCTAGTTTGGGACTCCTCAGCAGTACGCACCCACCGGGATTCGAACCCAGGACCTTCTGGTTACAAGGCGAGCTCGTAGACCATTGAGCCACTGGGACCCGATCCAATGGTCCTTGAATTCTAACTTCTGCCAGTTCACGACACAGATAATTACACTTTAAAAATAACAGGAGGGAATAAGGCTGCATAAAGCAACTTAAGAAGTTATGGGAATACAATGATTTTATTACTTTGAGTAATGAGTTGTGCTCAAAATGTCAACCCATTATTAATTACATTGTAAGTAACCAACAGTATACCACCATCTAGGCACTTTCTTTAGATGCCTTCATGTGTTGATTCGAAAGGATTCAATTACTTTCAAATCTAATAACGGATTGATATCAGTTAGAGAATCATTGGAAATCAGGAAGTACCAGGCAACTATTTCGTCTTAGTTCGTTACTCTTCACCAGTACGCTGTCAAGACCCCATCGGGGACCGAGCTCATGACCTTCAAGATCATGAGACAGAATCTTACAGCTCACAAATTCTTTAAATGACTTCATAAAAAGGCAAGCAGAACGTCTGTCTATTTCGAAAAGAATAAGGAGAGGATTCACATACTTACCCAATTCAACTACAACATCCCATGACATAGCACGACATACTTCAAAAGTGATAATATCAATTGAATCATCTGAATTATCCAAATATGCAGGATTCTGTAAACTTCCATTCCGATTATTATCATTACCATTATTATTATTATTACTAGCATCCCAATTATTTGAATGCAACTCTTCAAAATGACTTCGGTTATTCTGTTTTGGAACTTTGATAAAACCTTCTTGTTTCATACTGACAGCTGATGTAGATGATGGTGATAGGGGTTTCATGCTTTTAATAACTGTATGATCTTCTCCAACCCATGGACTAGAACTAATATAATCCAAATTGATTGCAGTCCATGCAATCATATATGTGAATGTTATTATGATAAATAAGCCTAAATACTTAAGAATATCTTTGTCTCTCACGTGAACACGATGCGCTTTACGTGACTGGAAACCAGATAAAACTCTGAAAGACAAAGTTTTGAGAGGAGAGAAAAAAAAAGAGAGAGAGTTAGAAGCATCAAAGAAAAACTAAGCTGGGAACATGTTGTTATTTGTTGGATCGAGGGATTCAGGATTCACATAGGACTCGTCAAATGGATGTACCTGTAACCCCCCTCCCCAATGAGTGGTAGTGTTCCCAATGTGACCTGAACCCAGTAGCTAACAATTCAAACGCCAAAGCATCATCCACTAGACGCCAACTGGGGCATAACGGCTGCCGCTTATGAAAGTACATCCACCTGACGAGTCTCACGCAGGACACAACGCGCATCCTGGGTCTCACTGTTAGTCATCATCTTAACCAAATGATATGTTAATCCTCAGACATCGTCAAAGTGTCCGTCCTAGCGTCTAACATGTCAATACAGAGACCGAATATTTCAATCAACGGGAAAAATTAAATTAAAACTAAGTTGAAAACACTTTTGTGTTTGTGTAGATTTGATTGATTTCAAGGTAAACTGAAATCGCTTGCCAAAATACTCAGCTGTTCCATCCTAGCTTAATATTTTTCGCTAATGTGAACGCATGACGTAACCAGGAAACGAACCCGGGACACTATTCCTTCTACTTATTCCTGTGCCACTTTATAGAAGGTATGTAGATGATATTGTAATCACCAGTGATAGGTCTTGTTCTGCCACCTTAACTTTAAATCGAATGAATGAAGTTCAGAATAGCATATCACTTACATCTGTAGAAGAGGAAGATAATTGTTTATCTTTCTTAGACATACTGCTGAGTCGACGGCTTGATGGGTCAATAAAAAGATCTATCTATACGAAACCTACCTGGACAGGACAGTATCTTAATTACCACAGTTTCTGTGCTGTTCGGTACAAAAGAGCCTTAGTAAGGTGCTTCTTCAGTAGTATCCAACGAATATGCACTGAAGTTACAGTTGATGAAGAAGAAAGAAAGTTGACACAAACTCTAGTTGATAACAATTAACCAGACAAGTTCATCAGGAGATATAAAGTAGTCAGAACACCAAGACCCACTCTACAACTCACCCGCCCCCTAAGAAAGACGTGTACATCAAGCTACCCTATATGGGGCATCAAAGCAGCTTGATAACTAGACAAAGACTGAACGCTGTTGTTAAAAAAACTTTTTATGCAGCTAATATAATAATAATAATAACAGAGAATGTAAGGCCATTATATCTATCTAAGCCCTTCGAACATGCGAAAAATGACGTCACATCCCACTGTATTCACCAATTTGAATGTACGTGTGGACATACATACATAGGGAGGACCCATCGATCTCTGCAAGTAAGGACTGGCTTCAGAGCATATTCCTAAATGGCTCCAAAAGCAAATGGTATCTTCAGAACCCATTAATGATGAGAACAGGAAACCTAGCTCCTCTATTGCGAAGCATATTATAGAAACAGGACATAAAATTGATGTTTATACGTCTTTTAAACCTATCTATAGAACATGTTTCGGGAAGGGCGTAGCCTAAAGTTTATGGAAGCCCTACCAATTAGGAAGTTTACACCACCCTTATTCGTTCAAAAGCAATTCGGAATCACACTAAACCTTCCTTCGTAAACTGTGTTTTGATACCAGGGTAGATCTACTATTACCGCTCTCATTTGGTTTCGTGGTCCTCATTGTTATTTTGACCTTCAGTATGTCCTTTTAACTTGACCTAAGTCTATTTTCTCACCTCTTAACTCTTTATTAATTTCATATATGCATTCTTATGACAAGTCCGTGTGTGATCAGATTGTTCGAAATGTGTTGCGCAAATACATTACACGATTCAGACAAATTACGTCTTCTTATTGCTTTATCTAAATTCATAAAGGGAACTAATTGTTTTAAATATATGAAAAGGAAATGAAGGTAGACATACGCTGAGGAGGCATTCAAGTGATAATACCACAAGCTAGGTAGGCCATCGAGTGGAACCCCATTTGGGAAGTGGTGATCTGATCCTGATTCCGAGTGTAACATGGAAGAGATAATATGAGGAAGAAATGAAAGCTTGTGAGTAGGCATAGAGCTATCTGAAAATGATGGGAGAGAAACGAGCGGAGCAAAGATGCACTGCCGAAGCCCTATTTTGCCTTAGGAATGCAAGGATGATAATGAATGTTCGTTTCGACTTATAATGGGAACACTATCATCACTGTTTGACGAGTCCAAAGTAGGACGTCACTGATTTCACCACCACTAGCTATCACCAGCCTAATAACAGCAGGTTCACCACCTTCAGGAATCGTTGACGTGTTCAGCGTAGGAGCTGGTATGTCAACAGAGACCCAACATTTCAGTGCAATAATAATCAATCGACAGGAAAATGTAAATTAACTTTCAGATATTAAACACTTATGGAAAAAAATACGACCAACAACATTAGCAACATAACATGGGGAAAAATGTTCAGAAAGAATGTCAAGTACCTACACCAATAAAACAACTGAATAGAACCAGAGAAGATGTCAAAAGCTTCTATACGCCTGAGATGAACCATTTAATAAGATAAGCAGAATAAAATAATAAAAAAAATCAAACAATTCAAACTCACCTGTAAATTTTTACAATTAATACACCATACATAACAGAGAAGCCAACTTCACGAAACCACGGAAGAATAAGGCATGAAATATCAGTAACTGGAAAGTACATAACGACAATCTAGACAAAAGAGTAAAACAACAGTAATATATCTTCTTAATTGTATCCCATTTTGTTCAAAATATTAAAAAATTTGGTTTTTAAACGTAACACACTGTTATTTGAACCCAATTGCCTAGAACATATTACTCATCTACCCACTTACCTAAACTAAGGTAGATGGAGTGTCACTTGAATATAAGCGTGATATAAAACAATGGGCATTTTGAGGTAATCCCTTGTGGCTAATAGATGTATTGTTTCAAACAACTGATATTATGCAGATTTTACCTAAAACACGAGCCTACATAAGTTAAAGAATTACTTAAAGCTAGGAAACAGTTTAATCACTACTATCGTAAAATATTATTATGAAAAACACAAAAAACTTGATATATCACATAAGGACCAAGAGATGCGCGACGACTAGAATATTGCCCGGGAGCTCAGATCGAAGCAAGCGGCTCTCCTAAGGGACTACTCACGAGCCTGTGAATTGAAGCCTGATCCACAAAGCAGTGGAGTAGCGTCATGAGCTGCATTCCCATGGCTCCCAGTGATCAAAATAACTTCATATGCCATTTGATACGTCCGGGTTATGGAGCCAATGTACACTGTAGGTTCGTAACCAGGGTTTCCCGGGCCCCAACAACAATACACTTCATCAAGTTCTCACTTGTGCCTTTTAATACAACGTTGTTGGTATTTGATCATACACAGTGTTCAGCACACTATAGAACGCGATGTGATTGCATTATAGTATGTAGATAGGAGTCAGGTCCAGTGCGCAACAATTCCCACTCAGAGACTCGAACTTGGGTCATTCAGTCAGAGACATAATCAGTGGACTATTTAGGCTTACAATCAATCTCCAGTAGAAGCATAACCGATTCACTCCAGCTCAACAGTCAGTCACCTAGTCTGGTGACCATATTCGAAATCTGAGTGATAGACTAGACACATGACATTGGTCACACTTACCTGTACCTGACTTTCAAATACTACAGAAATATGCTGAATGGTCTTCATTTATTAAACAATACATTTGTAAATATTTAATTCTGGAGATCAAGGCACACTGAGGAAGTATATAGTACACTTACACTAATCTAATTGAAACGACAGTGATGTGCACCATTTACTAGTACTAATCCCCTGAGTTCCGAATGGAACATAGGACTTCTCCAATTCATCCTATTCTCTGCAGCCGTTTTCAGTGGGGTTCACAATTTCCCATAAGCCTTTATCTCCTCACATAATCTCCTTCATATCATACTCTCGGACGTCCAATACGTTGTTTCCCATCCGGGTTCTACGCGAGGGCTCAGTGAACTCCTCAGCGTATGTCTACTCCATCTTCTTTGTCTCTAGCACATTTATTGGTCAATAGGCGCTTGGTTCATTATCAAAGTTCCTTATTGTCAATCTTTTCCAGCGAGCCACATGATCATCAATATCGAACATAGGCAGTTGTCGATGGAAGTCTGCAACAAGCTGATCCATATAAAAGCATTCAATGACTTGACAATAGTATCGAAAATCCGAATCTTATTCTCTATGCAACCGATGTCCACACAGATATAAAACAAATGAAGGTCTTCCTTACCTTTCTAACTCCGCTTCTGACATCGATGTGCCCTGTGGCACACCGCGATGTGTAGCAGAATTTGGGTAGGAGTTAGTGTTTGATTAAGTTTTCCTACATGTTAGTGATTACCAGTAAGCTTTATCACTCGTGACAAAGATCCAATAAGGAAAGGGGATATATGAGTTATGTCATTACTGCAGATATATCTTGCTAGTGAGAGCTGACAAGTATGTGATCTGAATCAATCAGGGATTTCCTATCGACTGAGTCTTCTCCACAGATTTTACAAGTATAACAACCCCATCATAAAAGCCTGAAATGAATTAACAGAGTCGGAGTTGTTAACTCAAGCTACACACCAGTAAGGTTACCTAATAATTTTAAATACTAACAATAGTTGAATTAAAATGTTTAAACTCACTGTTGAATACAAGAGAATCGCTCCTACAAGCATTATTTCCATGAGCACAAGATTAGCACTTTTAACTACCTAGAAGAATTAAAATATTTGTAAAAAGAGTAAGAATAAAGGTATTCAAACGAGAAAAATTCATGCACAGCATCGTAATACATTAATTAGTGAGCAAGGAACATTCTTTACAAGTCTGATCATGAACTAATATCAATTAGAAAACTATAGAAAAACCGCAGAGTATTGGACAGCTATTTCGTCCTAGTTTGGAACTCTTCATCCGTACACATTCATTACACCACCAGGGATCGGACTCAAAATCTTCAGGTTACGAGGGGAGTGCATTGATCATTCTGCCAGTGAGAGGGGGAATCCAACAGCCCATGAATTCTAACTCCTACTGATTCTCGATACATAAAACACTACCGCTAGATAATATCATCGGTGAAAACCTGTTCTAACACCAGACTTGATAGAGTTTACTGGTCATCCCCCATCTTAATATAACTCCAATACACCATGGTTTTCAATGTTTCTTTAACTGTTGCCAGATTGTGATCGAACTTGAAGTCAAACCTTTTCCTATAAAACAACAACCCTTGAAAATATATTTTTCCGTAAGTTTCTTCCGCTGCAAATTATGCTCCTTCTTTGATCTATTGACTCCTGTTAACGGAAGTTTTTCATATTCATATGGCAAAAGTAATTACCCTCAAAATCTAATAATAATCCGCAATCAGGGTAGAAACACACTTTTTAAAAAATATCTACTGCTGCGTGAAACGAGTAAGGCAGTTAGAGAGGAATCTAT
Source organism: Trichobilharzia regenti (assembly GCA_944472135.2). NCBI lineage: Eukaryota > Metazoa > Platyhelminthes > Trematoda > Strigeidida > Schistosomatidae > Trichobilharzia > Trichobilharzia regenti. Next base: position 41,384,449 of record OX235262.1, on the reverse strand, counting down.
ATTCCTGAAAACTCTTAATACATTGATAATCAAGGATATTAGTCCTGTTTTGTGCACTAGTCGTTGGTTTGAAGCGGGTAGAAAAGTGAGGAATGCCTGTTCGAATTCTAAACTTCTGCCACATTCTATGGTCAAGAACTACAGGTTGTTATATCCATACATGATTCGGCAAAGCAGCGTAGATGATACATCTTCATCTCATGACAGAAGCATTCAATTTATTTATATGTTTATTTGTTTCACTTTTTATCCTCTTTTTTTATACCTCACTATGATGTTCGACAAAATTATTTTCATTTCGCGCTTCACTTTTCTTTCACATCTTATTGGGTGTGCAGGTATTTACATAGGGATACAGAAGCACATTTTCATTCAATTAAATTCCCTGCTTTCACTTTTAGCCGGCTACACAACTGCTCACAAGCTCTCATTTCCTCTTCACATGATCATCTCTGGTCACCCTGGGACACCCAATTCAGCGATTCTCTTTTGGGTTCCACTTGAAGCCCTGCTTGGTGTGTAGTGTCACCACCTGAAAGCCTCCTCAGTGTATATCAAATCTAGTTCTATTCCCTTCTGCCTGTGTTGTGAGGTCTCTATCACCTGTACTCTGTTCTGCCTCAGTTGTTAGTGAGTCTTAAATGAGTCTTCTATGCTTTGTCGCACTCTTATTCACTCCTCTATTCAGATCTCTATGGTTATACTCAGCTTCTCTATCACCATCTTTCTCTCCTCGATCAGCTCCTAGGTGCCCGTAAAGAGCAATTCCTTGTCTTATCTCTTCTTTTTCTTCTTGTCTAAGACTTCTATACTGCTAGTTTATTTGTTCACTTGAGTGCACAAATATACTCTTTCTTCGGAAACTAGATGTAGATGTGATGGAGAAGATTTGTACAGCAGGTGAATGATTTTGATGTAGTTGTGTTCTCTGAGCTAGATGTTTTATTTGAAAAGCTTTCACTTCTTTCACTAGGCAACATCTTCAGCAAATACTTCAATTTGTTGAAGTGAGCTTTAAGATTGTTCCGCGAGTTTATTAGTCATCTCCCCTGGTAACCTTGAACGTGATTGGTTGCTCTCCTGCGTTTTCACATTCTTTAGGCCGCTTGTAACGGTACTGATTGTTTCCTTTACCTTAATTTTGACTCTTGTATATGAGATTCCCGTCTTACCGATTGGTAAATTTTGTCTACGGCGATGAGTCTATTGACTGACGGCTCACTGGAATATCAGGTTACTAAAAACTCCCTAGCATTCTTAATGTTTCCTCTGTCTAATATTTGAACGTCATCCCGGTCGAACTGATGTCCGTAGTTGTCTGTATGCAGCAATATGAGGTAGTGGATGTCATGTCTTTTGATAGCTAGTTTGTGTTTATGGATACAAAGACTAAGCGGACGTTCACTTTGGCCAATTTAGTGTTTTTCACAGTTGTTACAATTTATTTTGTAGATGATGTTGGTTTTATCTTCTTTCTCTGTTGAGTCTTTTGGTTGATAAAGAACTGAGTGGAGTGATTTTGTCTGTTCATGTGCGACATCAATTCCTAAAGGTTTGAAGAGTCCCGCAGTGATATCTGAGAAGCCTTTCATATATGGTAGGCTGATTTCCTCTGTGTTTTCCTTGGGGGCCTTTGCTTCGGTAGGTTGACTTGAGAGTAGATTTCTTTTAATGAAGTTTCGTGGATTTCCATTCTATTTGAAGACGTCCATGAGATATTTTTCTTCAGTTTTCCTTAAGATGGCAGTGTTGCAATGAGTTCTGGCCCTCTTGAATAGCGATTGTATATAGCTCCTTTTGTGTGTTATTGAACTGTTGCTGTTGTAATTGAGTATTTGATCTGTGTGGGTTGACTTTCTATAAACCTGAGTTTCTAATTTTCCTGTGATTGTTCGCTTGACTTAGACGTCTGAAAATGGGATTGTGTCCTCAAATTTCTCCTCTCTTGTGAATTTGATGTCGTTGAAGACGTTGTTTATTAAGCTTCAGCTCTGAAACTAGAAACCATATGTTCCACTCAGGACTCAAAGGAATGAATGCAATAAAATTAATCTGCTGTGAACGGTAAAAGGAAATCAAATATTTCAACAGAGAGTTAAATAAGGCTGGGTAAATACTGACTTACTCGTGCTCTACGTATTTTAAACATTGCCATACCAAATAGTAGACAAATTGTAATACAAAAACTTTGAAAAGCTAATGGAATAGCTCGAAGTAGATTGTAATCAAATTGTGCACTGCAAAGTTTATTCGCTTTACACTCTGAGCAGCCAGGTGGACATGGTCGACAATAAAATCTTGGTGGATCAGCTTCATTACTGGCTAAAGCTTCTTGAATTTTTGCATCAATCAATGGAGCAGAATAACCCTGAAACAATAGGTTTAAAAATAAAGAGGAAAGAACAAAATAAGTGAATAGTCATCATTTCGCATGGATGTCTATAATAAATACGCATGTCGACAGAATTTTGAAACCCACTGACAGATATCACTTTTTTCACACAAGTATCCGAGTAGAATTTATGTATTGTGATAGAATATACTTCTATATTCGGTAAGTTTATTTAATATAATATAATACAGTTCAAACACAATTTATTGCTCATAATCATATGTAAACGGTTAAGTTCAGGAAGTGAGTGAGTACTAGTTCACCCTCAAGGAATATTCTCTCTATTGATTCATTATATCAACATTTTAGAATGCCTGTTGAAGTAGTCAACAGTATTCACACAATGAGTCAAGGATAAACTACCAAAGATGGCCTCATTAATGTGCATTTAGAAAATTCAACTACACATGTACAGCTAGTTACATTGATCGTACTCAGAGGGCTTTATCCATCTATGACTACACGAACACGTACCTGAATGGTTGAGTAAAGGGAAAACCAGATGTGTAAATAGTGCAGTCTTAGTCCACTCGGTAGATACTACTGGGCACTCAATAAAACCACAAAAGACGTTCTCAGTTATCTACTGCGTTTCTGTTAATCTATCTAGGGGAGCTTGGTAACGCCTGTCAACAGCAGGGAGAGAGTTGTCGATACCAGAAGACCTAGTCTCTGTACGCAGATGGAGTATGTCTATGTTTACCTCGGTCTATAATAAGGTGAAAAAACCCTCCAAAATCATTGACGCTTCAAATTACTATCCCACCTTTTTTTCTTTTCTCTTCTTTTTTCCTTTGTTTCATCGACAAATATTTACTTAATATTTTTCACAACTTTATGACATTTCTCGTTATCTCTACTACCCTAAGTTATCATAATTATACAATCTTGTTCATTTCCCTTCATTAAATTCAGTATTACCTGATAACCTTCCATCGGTGCTACTTTTAAGTCTATACAACACCATTCATACGATTTCATCAACCTTGAACTGATATCTGGTCTATACGAATAGTCGATTTATTTCCTTGTAGTATTCGCATTGTCTCTCACAATCCTGTACCTTTATGGACTATATATATATATATATATATATATATATATATATATATATATATATATATATATATATGTTATTCCTTTACTTTTCAAGTGGAGCACAAGGCTTCAAGCTAGAGCTATGAGGTTTCGGTAGCAGTGGCTTTGTTTATATAGGGTGGGGTTGCTAGCCCCATGCCCAACCTTCCCTCATTATCAGCTTAACGAGGTTCAGGAGTGCATCATCCGGGGATTGACGTCGGATTATATGCATGGTTGGCGAGTGTTCTACCTCTGAACTCCTGACACATTATGGATGTACATATACACATATATACAATATTCAACTATTTCATTTCATTTGATCTGATCTTCTCACATATTTCAAATGGTAATCAAAACTAACAGACGGACTATTGTTCCATCTTCTACTTGTACCACATGTAACACCTTTTCTCACATAATTCTAATTCCCATTGGCTGGAACCGCTATATGCTAAAATTTATATAATTTTCCTTTACATACCCAGTGGAACATAGGGCTTCAACCTAGTGGCTTGAAGTTTCTGTATCAGTGTTTACTTTTACAGGATGGGGTTGTTAGCCTCATGCCCAACCTTCCCTCTTTACCAGCATTTTTTCTGCCTTAGCGAGGTAAAGGAGTTCGTCGGTCGGCGATCGAACCTCGGACCATGTGCATGGTCGGCGAGCGTCCTAACCGCCGTGCCAGCGACGCACATGCTAAAATTAATGCATTTATAATTGTAGAGTCTCAGGATGAAAGAATTTATTGAAAACAATTCTACGCTCTAATTATTTTTCTTCTGATGGATAAATTATGCGAATATTCATTCAAGTAACCAATTTAGTCGGGAGACATTTCGGTTGTAACAATTCACTATATTTTCATTTTAGCCAATGCAATAATTGACACTCCACTGAGATATAAAATAATTAGTGCAAGGCATTATAACTGTATATCAGCCCACGTGAACACTATCCTGAGTCTGGTTACGAAGATGTGGAAGTGGTGCAAATATTGAACATCTCGTCAATATTCGCCATCCTATCTGAACAACCTATTCCTCTAAAGTTATCTCACTGAGGCAAAAAATAACTTACCCAAATCATTATGTCTCCCACTCATCTGTATTACTGAAGCTTTGGTTAGACACCTCTGTATACAGGGAAAGTTTCTCCAACCACTCCAACTCTCATGGTCTTAATCCGCCTATGCTATAGTATCATACTTCCCATTCCTACTTAAGCCCTACTTATTTTTCGTTTTGTTTACTCAAGATGTATATCCTCGCCTTATGTCGAGGAATTGTAATTATTCTCACTTTGAACTGTCCCAGGTATAATAATTCTGCTGAAGGACCTGTGGCTTACACAACGAAACGTTCAGAAAAATTTTCTTACGACTTTTTCTTAGAGATGATAGGATTATTGTAAATAATTCATAATGCCTGGTCTGTGTTAACATGTCAACTGCTAGTACGGAGGCTATGATAATGTCTTGGGATAAACACGGTGTTATTTGATTGATGGTGACTAATTTCGGAATCCAAGACGTGTTTCGCCCTATTTGGGACCAATCAGCTGAGTGTAGCTGCATCTTCAGTAATTGACTCAAACAACGCATCAACAAATACTACTGCTGGGAACAGTGACACTCAGTGAGGATGCAGGTACAGCCAGCCGAAAAATTGTTAATAAGACAACGAATTTATCCTAGATTTAGCTGCTAGCCGCCACTAGTCAAGTAAAGTGCCGGACTCGATATTCAAAATTCAAATCTCTCGTGACCAGAATCTTATTTTACATGTAAACATCAATTGTTTTGTTTTTCCAAGACATAGTTTTCGCTTTTCAACCTGTAAGGATACCTTTAACGTAAGTAGATCAGAAACAATTTTAAAATCCAAAGTACACTACTTATTATTATTAAGTAAGCAATTTTTAACCAATAAATGTCGCAAATAATCCTTAAAAGTCTCATTTGTCAATAACATCAATTGTATCGCATAACGTTTTGATTCTCAGCTGAGACTTTACATTGGTGTAGACACAAATTTATGACTTTTGTTACCACTCAGCAGTGTAATATAAATCGAATGTCTGTTTAAATAATAAACAACTATTCTTGGAAGTTGACTCGATCTGAGAGCAGCGACAATGGAGTTTAGAAGTTATTGTATGTTTTGTCATACTGAACAATTCAACCTAATTACTGTACAGTAAAGTGTAGAAGATCTACTGTTATAATTTAGTCGGCAAGACCAAAGTATAGAGACCCAAGTGAACAATCAACCGAATGAGTGTGAAAAGCTTTGCTTCTTGTGTGTTTATTCCATGCTTTCTACACAAGAATCTTTTGAAGTATGCGCTGAAGATGTTGCCTAGTATGGCAATGAAAGCTTCGCGAATAAACTATCTAGCTCAGAATACACAACTACATTAAAATCATCCACCTGAGCTACAAATCTTCTCAATCATACACAAGAATCTTCATCACTCTTATCTTCGCCACCACTAGGCTGTGTAAGGATTCTTGCGGAAAACGTTACCCATATACTAATTACAAATTCTTACCTGTATCACAAGGCACACTGATATACTACAACTAAAGTATAACTTGAAATTGTTTAAAAGTTAGACTATCGCTAGTATCTATCTCTATATACATCTAACAACCGAGAACACATTGCTCAACAAATGTACGGAAAAATGGAGGTGGATTGGATACACGGTGAGGAGACCACTGAGTGACATAATGCGCCAGGTCGTCAACCGAGTGGAACCTGAATGGGAAAGGAGTAATTAGACGTTAGAGGGTGATATGGTGGAAATCATGTGAGAAAAGGAGAGGTTATGCGCGATAGTGCGTGACTTAATTGAGAAGCTTTCATTCTCTTCATACACAACATATTCAGAACTTCCTTCAAAGTGAAGTGAGTCTTTTTAGGGGGTAATTCCGCATGAATAATATCACTGCCTCTCGGGATAACAATGCTAAGGTTCAGAGGATAATCAAAGTTTCGAAATCAAACCGTCACAGCAGTGCGAACGCAACTACACCAAATAAGTGGTCATCAAATAAAACAAAACAGGCTATACGTTATGCAAACAGGGAGACTATAGAACATTTGGACTTCGTGGATGACGTGTCATACAAAATCGACGATTTATAGGTGAAAACCAACAAGCAAGCAGTGGAAACATAATTTCAGATGAACATAGAGAAAACAGAGGTGATGAAGATAACCAACCAACAAAAGCAACAACAACAAGCACTAACCACTACCAACGGGAGATATTTGAAGGGAACCATCTCTTTCACTTGTTTAGGTCACCGTTTCAACTACATGATGTACATATGAAGATGTTAAAGAAAACTAGGATCAGTAAGGCAAGGCAGATCTTCATTAATCTGAAGTCAATGTAGATATCTGCTGAACAAGATTGGGATTTTTAACACCAGTGTCAAAGCAGTCAGTTCTTCCAAATGGCACACGTGCCACCTCAAGCATTTCCAAAATTCCACTGCAGACTTTCATCAGCAGCTGCCTTCGCTGGCTCTGTACTAATGATCAGGCGACTGGTCGGAAGGGATAAGTATCGAAGAACTCTGGGAACGAACCAACCCATACCCATCGACTAATATAAAGGCAGAAAGAAATGGAGATGGATTGGACACACAGTGAAGGGACATTCACGCAACATCATATGGCCAGGCCTCCGAGTGCAGGCCGAGTAGAAAACGAGGAGCTGAGAGTTCTACTGTGACATGGAAATCATCGTGTGATGTGGAAGTAAAAGCCTATGGGCAGTCGTGGCACAGTGGTCAGGACTCTCGCCGACCATGCACATGGTCCGAGGTTCGATCCCCTGCCAACGCACACCTGATATCTATGGTCGGCCTGGAAAATTTGGGCTACCGATATCACATGCTGAAAATTCCATACCTGTACCAAAAATACAGTGTTGAATCAAGCTGTAATCATAAAAATAAAAATAAAAGCTGGCTAAAAAGAACTGAAGAGAACAGAGTGAAATGGGAATGTGCTGTTGAAGGCCTAAGTCTCACTCAGAACCCAAGAGAATAATAATAATAAACACAAAACACCAGAATCTCCGCTGCTATAATCACAGAATATTGCAAGCTCTAGTCAGCATCAGTCTTCTTGCAGGTTAGCTTGAAGATCCCACCCATAGTTTATATTGGTGAATAGCAGCAGCGTTTTTCCTTAATAACCTCAGTCTGGCCGACTCTTTTACAACCCAGTTAGTCCTACCTCTGCTAACACTGTTCATGGAGGAGAGTAATAGCTTGGCACGTAAAACACGTGACATTTACCGAAAACCTGTCTGTCTAACAAATCGAGTAGTAATACTGATTAGCACATCATAAAAACCCAAATGATGAAATGATCCGAAACAGAAACTTGGTACGTACATTGTGCTCAAGGATTAGAAAAATCTGCTCGGAAGACACGGTGGAGAAAGAATTATATTTATTGAGTGAAACCCTACTAGAGAATGGGTATCCACCAAGACTCATCGACAAAAACATGAAGGAGAAGCCTCCAGTGCCAAATATCACAACAATTCCTAAGAAGACTCTCTTCATGAACCTAGAATTCAAAGATGACATCGCAGCGGAAATTCTCAGAAACCGCCTTTCAAAAAGTCTGAAGAAGACATTCCCAACAGCCACTCTGCGTATAACATTCTCCTGCAGACAGTTAATCCAGTCTAACGTTAGAGACATGATACCGCCTTTGGCCACTTCAATGTGTATTTATCAATTTACTTGCTCGTGTGGAGCAAAGTATATCGGCCGTACGCAACGTCAATTCCACAAAGTATCCTGGAACACTGCCCAGCTTGGTTAGCCAGAGGAGAAAAGAAGAATAGTAACAGCTCAATCCTTGAACACGTTGTCATCTCCGGACATCGAGCAGCCCCACATGAATGCTTCACAGTGGTACACACAGTCCCTTAATATCGTACAAAAGGACTCCGGATACGATATCTGTACATAGCTGAGGCATTAGCTATTCGAGACCTAAAACCGGACCTGTGCATACAAAAATAATACATACATTCTCTGGCTCTACCATGGCCAGAGTAAATTTCTTACCATAATTTTGCTCCTCTCTTTTAATATGTAAGTTCACTGTTATTATTATTATTACTGTTCTTAATACTTTTATTATTTAATTGTATGGAGGATTTCACCATGAGCTGACATCAGTTAGAGAACCACTGGAAAACCTGGGAGTACTAGACAGCTGTTTCGTCCTAGTTTGGGACTCTTCAGTAGTACTTTTATTATTATTACTATTTCCACCATCCACATTTTATTACCACTCTATTACTGTTTATTAATAACATTGCTTTTTCACACAAAACTACTTTATAACCTTTCCACTAGAACCTGTCCATTCTACACGAGCTTATTGATTAGTCATTATCTCACACTTATTAGGTCATGCCAACTTCTGTCTCCTTTCTAACTTACAATTAGTCATCCCTTCTTACACCTCACATTATGTAGTAGAATTTTCAAGGACAAAGTTTACCAGTATCTGATAGGTCGAAAAATTTCTGTGTTAATTATAATTACGATTGTACAGCTCATGAAAATGAATCGTCGAAAAGATAATTTTCTTCGCTGTTTGTGCCTTTTTCTTATGACTCAATATGGGAATATTTCGTTCATTGAAATGAAATAGACAGAAGAAGCGTTGGTGTCAAATAACTATCCCATAAAATTCACTAAGACAACTACAAAACCTCACAATAAAAAGAAAATTAATAGTGAAACTAGTAATGATAGCATAAATAGTAGAGAATTTAAAGCATCTACAGTTTTACTATATAGTGAAGGCGCATCCGAAACCCTATGTAGGTTTCTTAACAAAGCGGGTATTAACATGGCATTTAAACCTACAAATTCACTCAAGTAGGTCAAGCTCTGTAGGTTGAAGGACCCAGTTAACCGAATTAGACACCATAAAATAATTAACAAAATACTTAACAGTGGCTGTGATGTCAATTACATAGGTCAAACCAAAGGACCAGCGGCACTCAGATTACTTGGACATAAGAGTTTGGTTAAGTTTGAAATGATTCACCACATCAAGATGAGTCATCTAGAGAAAAGAACTCAGCTATGGCAGTACATACACTAACAAACAATCACACAATACAGTAGGACAGAGTTACAATTCTAAAAAGTAATATTGGTAGGTAGATGGAGAGAAAGAGGTTGATCCCTGGAATCTTTGCTCATCAAATCTATATCCAACACACACGCAACAAAAATGACTCATCACTAATAAGGGAAATATGGAAAACATAACTACTAATAAAATCAAAGGACAAAAAATAATGATCCATTTTGGTTTGTTTTATTTCAATTTACGTCACATCACATTCAAACATCTTATGTATTTATTTTGCTTTACTAACAACACTCATAATACAGACTGACAACAATCGTCTTATTTCCCATCTTATTTTATTTAATTGATAACACTCATACTATTTCCGAACGTACTTTACCATCCTAGAATCTGTTTCACGCATGTCTATTGAAGTTCATTTATGTGTCTAATCGATTTGTTATTCATGTACATGAATGTTAGTAAGCTGTGTGATTACCACATTGATATGATTATGACCAGTAAAAAACTGTACTCGAGATGTCATCGGTAAAAAATACTGTATGACATTGTGAGACTTTATCAAATAAATTTACTCTATGATGTAAAGGAATATGGTCATTAAGAAAATGCACAGAAGCTACACTGAATAACCTCCATGTCAATTTTATTGTTTTGTTCAATGGCAAACATATATAGAACACAGTAAATTCAAGATACTTAAGTTTGATTGCATATTCCATAGCTCAGCACTGAAGACCAAACTTTTCAAAGATATGTCAGTCTGTCAGTCCCTTTTCAGTGCTACCTAAATCTTACGACCAAAAGTGTTCTTGACTAGCAGGATCTACCAAGTAAGCTACTCACCAATGACATTGGCAGGCAGGTATATATGATATGAGTAGAAGTCCGAATTCATGAGCCTTTGGATCGGATCTCAATTGCTGAATGGTCTGTGAACCCACCTTTTGATCAGAACGGGCTGAGTTCGAGTCCTGGGGAAGTGTGTAGTACTGAAAAGTCCTAAGCTGGGACAGAAAAGTTGTCCAGTACTCCTAAAGTATCTCTAGCTGATGTCAGCTTGTGATGAGACCTGTGAATTCGATAGCTCGATAGACCTCATTGAAATGAGCCACCATTAAGAGCCTTTCTTAGCCATTTTCACAAAGGATTAAATATATTATCCATATATCGTCAATAAAATGAGAATGTTTCGATAATATCGTTCAAGTAATAATTTTCTAGTCTACTTAGGAAGAAATCCGCTAACATGGGACTCAATGGCGAGCCCATTAACGCTCCTCGCCCATTGCTTTGAAGAGTCCGCCACCGTACACTTCAGTAACAATTTTTTAAGGTCTCCTACAGTTTCTCTAGCTGATATCAGCTCATGATCAGACCCGTAAAAAAAACATCGTTGATATCACAAAACGTCTATGGTAGTAAATTAATTACGAAATATGACTTTGGTCCATTAGATAGGATGTTGAAGCTTCTCTGTACAAGAAGAAATATCGATCGAAATATCCCTTGACTTGTAAAAAGTGTTTGAAATATTTCGAATGATGACATATGCAGACTTCAGGAACCCTACAGCTTATAACATCTCTCCGTGAGATTTTTCAGTCTTACAATTATCTAGACAACATAAGAATTAACAACGAATTATTCAAATTCTGGGTTTTATGGAAATTTCAACAAATTTCTGCGTAAATTTCACCTCGAAGTGAAGTTTTTTTATTTTTATTTTTTTTTGGTAACAGCTTGATTCCACACTGTATTTTTGGTACAAGTATGGAATTTTCAGAGTGGATATCGGTAGCCCAAATTTCGCAGGCCGACCATAGATATCAGGTGTGCGCCGGTGTGGGCTCGAACCCCGGACCATGTGCATGGTCGTCGAGAGTCCTAACCACTGTGCCACCGACGCACATGAGTGCAACTCATCAGTAACTGTAGGATAGATGCCCTGAAGTTCTACTGAAAATTTGTGTCAGGTAGGGTTCACCAGATCAGGATAAAACGGGAGTTCCTTGATGGTACTCATTCACGATAATACTATAACATAGAGCTTCCAGAGAAACAGAATTCACAGACTGAAAAATTTCGAACCAGTGATAGGCTCGTTTAGTAACCTAACTCTCCCTGGTTCAATCCCAGGATGGGTCATGGGGACGCACTATTATGGAGACCCAAAGTAGAACAAAGAAGCTGTACGATGCACACTCGTGACTATGTCTACATTAGAATTCACTGTTCACTAGTTTAATCCATTCAAGATGCTCGATTACGACGCAAATGGAAAATATTTCATTTATAAATCACCTATCGTCAATAAAATAGGGAAAAACTGTCATAAAAAGTCGGTTATAAATAGTACTAAGGAAAAAGTCAAAAATAAACTATTATATCAAATGTCAAATAAACCCGGCTAAAAAATTGAATTTTCAATCCTTCACCGGTTAGATCGATAATAGTAATAATAACAGTGATAGCAGTGATAACCGTCAATGATGATAATACAAGCATTATGTTTTATGTTTCGTGTGTGTTTGTGTCGTTGAGTAGATATAAGGTTTTTGGTACAAAAAAGAAACGCTTCCTATGTATCCCATCTTGGCATACATAAGTTTTCCTACCTTCTTAATCCTAAGTTCACAACTAAATCAACCAATCAGACGAAAGTTTAAATGGCCTTAGGCAATGAAAGTAACCAATCATTTTTAACCAGTCGATATAACGCTAGCAGGCCTATTGATTTTAACAATATTAGCTGAAAATCATTCAAAATAGTGATATGTATGTATGAGAGTAGGGAAAAGTTAGAGAATGCTGAGTTGTCAAGTCATCCTCACAAGGAAAATAGGTGAACAAAAATAAAACTGAAAATCAAACCAACTTTCAAATATGAAGACTGTTATTTAGGAAGACGAAGTAATCAATCGCTGCAGATACTGAAAATCATACTTGACCAGTATTTGAATTCAGACTATGGGATCTATGGGCATTCAGATTAACTTTAAACTGTTAGATTTCTTCACAAACCAACACCAGTTAGCGAATAGACATGACTAAAAGCCACTGAGCACACTGGCCAGCTAATTCGTCCTAGTTTGAGGACTCTTAGGCAATGGGATCCACCTGGGGACTTTAGGGCTATCAGACCAAGCTTGTTGACCATTCAGGCAATTTGGCTGGAATTCAATGATCTCTTAATTCTAACTTTGTTATTTCGTGATATAACGCTATTCACACCAGTGCCTTAGATGAGCAGCCATTTCACCTTTATAAAGTGATGCCTCTAACAGATGTTGGCTCCTGAAATAGAGACTATTTCACCCCACTTAATTCCAAAGACTAGTTACTGACACAACGAATATTCTTTTCGATAACTTCCTCTTCATCAAGTTTTACAGTTATGTCTCATTGACATCAAAATTCCTAGTGGTATATGCGAATAGATTGTTACTCGAAGATTCTAGTCCCTGTGGTGGTGTCCTTGTTTCTCCCTCTTCGCTTCTGTATCCTTCACTACTTTCACCTGTGTTGATTATCTGGTTATCTGGTATAGTGATTTGAGGTCCCTCTTCCCTACGGCTTAATCTGCTTCAGATACAAGTGTGTCGCGGAATTGTCTTTTGTCTTTCCTAGAACTCTCGTTCACTTATTTATTCAGTGCGTTGTATATCGAACTCAGTTTCTCCTATCGTCAACCATCTTCACACTGGTTCAACTTCTGTTTCACCATCCCTCTCTCCCTCCTCTATTAACTTTCACTTGTCCGTATTCCAATGTTCTTCCAGACAGGTTTGCTCAATGATGCTATACAATGTCTCTGACTTTGCTCTGACCGCTGCAGTGAATGTTTCTTCTGTAGTCTTGTCCTTCAATGTCTGGGTTTTGAACTTCAATTGTTGCCTATCTAAAATTTCTCTGAAGGCCTTCAACTCGACACTGAAGGTTCCTTGGACTAGATAATGGTCTGTGCCCGCATCTTCTCTCCTAGATTTTGTGTCTCGCGGAACGAGAGCCTCCCGACACATGATGGGTTGTTTTCCTCTGTTGTCTTCTCCCAGTTTGGCTTGCATACACATATCACCCACTAGGATTTTGATGTCACCATCTGACTGAGATCTCATCCATTACTGTTTTCAGTTGTCCATAGAACTTCTCCTACTGCTCTTGGTCTGTGTTTGCAGCATTGTGCATTGCATTGAATACTTGCAAGTTTTCTGCCTTCTGAACTGAACCTTGCTGTCATGATCCTGGAGAGGATTGGTTCCCACTGCATAAGAGTTTTAGATGCTGTTTGTGACATTGATAGGATCCCACACATTTTGTTATTGACTGTCAACCTCGCACATATGGTATATTATCATCTCTCACGCACTTTGTTATTGGCTATTAAGATAAATTATTTCAAATGCTGTTAGCTGTCCATATTGTTGTAAAATGTATAAATACCATGGCTTTCTTTCTCGTTGTTGCACTTCAATACACAGTCACAGTCCAGCCTTTGTCTTTTGATATTTGCGTGCTTTACTAAATCGGAAGGTACGACAAGCAGATAGGCAGATTAGTTCAGGCGCAGACAGAGCAAGGTGAAAACGTCTTCCTTGAATTCCCTACAGTTATAACAGACATCATGACAGCTACTCACTTAGTGTGTCTTTGAATGTCCTTCAGGTAAAGAGCGTAGATAAATAACACTCCAGTTAGCAGTTTAGAGAGTCCACTTCCACCTGCTCTTGCAGATTCTCGTACACAACAGAAGTGGCTTTGTCAGCCTCATTTTCCAATGCATACGTACGTTAACTTTCATCGGAAAAGAACTCATCAGTCGATAGGCTTCCCGAAGACTTTCATTCATCCCTGAATTGAAGAGTCTATGTAAATAAGTCTTTTTTTCTGCTTCGAAATTTCAGCATCACTGAGGTTGTTTTTTTCAAAGGGTGGGGTTGCTAATCGCATGCTCAGTATTCTCTCTCTTTCAGATGCAGGACTGGTTAGTAAACTAGAATCGGACATTGTATTGAAATACACTGAAATAATTTTATTCTAAATAGTGCTTTTTGTCTGAACAGCCTAGAGACAAACCAAATGCTCTCAGTATATGTAGAACATCAGTCACTCGCTTTTACGACCATTATCATGTATGTATTAGCTGAAAATGTGACCCGGTGGCTTTATTCACTTGACTTTTAACCAATAGGTTGTTTGGTTTGAATCCCCCTCCCCTTACTTCACTTCAACCTGGACGGCAACTGGGTAGTACCATCAACCATTCACATAATTATAAGAGTGACTCAGTCAAATGAGAGATCTGTTTCTAAGATTCAAATTCGAATAAACAGGTGGAAACACAATGACAAGGATTTAGTCAACTAGTATACGACGAATAATAATCGATTAACCTGTTATGACGCCAAAAAGCAAAACTGGTACATAATTTAAAAAAACCACTTTGGAGATTGGAATGCTAATCACTAAAAGGTCACACACACACACACACACACACACACACACACTGAACAACTGTCCACTAATTGATTTTGTAGAATACTTGTAGATTCACTAAGTTGGTGAAGCTATAACCTCTCAAACCACTTCCACAAACATATGACTAAAAAATCCTTAAGGCAGAGGTGCATTCCTGTATTTGACACCTTCTAGTGATCATAAATCACTAATTATTCCATCTAACAGTATCTCCAGAACCTGATAGTTTATTATTCTGACTAATGATGGCTAAAGACGGAATACAAAACACCGGTCTCGTCCTACCTATGACTTAGATACTGTATGGTGTTCTCATTAGAATGCAGATATGTCCAACTGACCAGTCTTAAACAGAACAAAATGCGCCTCCTGGACTCCACTGTTAACTGCAATCAACCAAAATAACTTCACACCTGATCCTAAGACACTGTCAAAACTTCTGTACTATAACAAAAAAGCAAAAATGTTAGCAGAAACCAAGCATTTCAGTCCAATGAAAACCAGTCAACGCGAAAAAAAAAAACAGTCATTTTAAGCTGTAATTGTGTTAGGTAAAGCAGCTTGTCTAAACACACTAGTTACCGGTTGGAAAAAAAATATGGGTTCAGAATCATTCCACACTCCTCTAACATTCTACGCCTCCTTAACAGGAAAACTTTTAAATCGATTCATTTTGGTTTCACACAAAACTGCTCCTGACATTAAGCCTGATTATTCAATAGTTATTATTATTGTTGTTGTTTTAATGAGCTCAAATAAGTGCATTCATCACTTTGTTATTCTAATTCAAAACACACATGTATAATATAGAGTAAAACAATGCTTTATGATTTCAATGTTCAAGATAGAGTAGCGTCACTTTTTGTATATACTGATGCACCACTTCTTCTTGAACCAATATGTTGTGTCAAATAGAACGTTACTATCAGGTGACTAGATTGCAATTCACTGACCTACAATTCCCCATTTCCGATAATCACTACTAGACCTGACTGCCTAGTGACATCACCCGGATATCTCTTTAAGTCGTCATCCTCTGATGATCTTTCTCCAAATCTTTGTATTTTATTAGAAAAAGTCATCACTATTATTCATAAAAAACAAAGTCAGTGGGGTTTCTAGACCAACTAGTCAATTCTCCCTTGGTTTGTTTTGACTTCCTTTTGTCATTAAGTCTGTTTCAAGCTTCTTGAAGTTCCACTAGTAGTGGTGAAATTGTGGATTGTTAAGTTGATAAACACACGTCCATTTGTTCCCAGATAGTCACACTAAGCGAGCTATGGGAGAGTGTCAGATGTGAATTGAACCCTCTACAGCTGACGAATGCTCACTTAGGACACCTGGCACCAAGGACACACCGATTACATTAGTTATACTTTCTATCCGTCAGTAGACCAATTCACAGACTTGTCAGTTGTCCTGATCCATAATGAAATGAAAATCCATCTGATTCATGCGTGGATTCAAAACCCACAGGCTCCAAATTTTACTAGTCCAGTTGGTTGACTTGCTAGACTCAACTTTTGAAAAGAATAAAACAAACAAGTGTAGTTCAGCGATGAGAGAGAAACTCTTCTCGGTGAATGCATTTTCCTGTTTAACTGTACAATCACATCTATTTTTACAATTTCTCCACAAAAGAGGGTGTCAATGACTATAAACATTGAACGTTTGTTTATTGGCTTTGTTCGCCATTGGCGGGCAACTTGAAGGCGCGAGTGATCCGATCGTGAACAAGTTAGAATAAGACGAAAGGATACGAATGAAAGTACAATACATTCCTTGTAAAACATTTCTTTATATACTTAGTACAAAATATTGATTGTGTTTTGGAATTAAAGTCGATATCTGCGCTCAGTGGTTGTCAATTCAGAGCGTCTTAGGAAATAATAGTACCTTAGGATTAAGTTCCTTGACAGAGGGGATAGTAACAAAGGTAGTGTTTTTGTCACAATCCGAATTAGATTATGAGGGTTTTGAAGGGATTGCTATTAATATCAATGTAGCTTTTGTCATTTATGAGTTAATCAATGCATAAGAAGAGTTGAATAAGAGTATTAAAGTTACGTGTGCGTCGGTGGCATAGCGGTTAAGACGCTCGCCGACCAAGCACATGGTTCGGGGTTCGATCACCGGACGACTCACTCCTTTACCTCGCTAAGCCAGAAATTATTTTTTTTTCAATTCTGGTAAAGAGGAAAGGGTGGGCATGAGGCTAGCAACCGCAACCTGTAAAATTAAACACTGCTACAGAAACTTCAAGCCGCTAGCTTCAGACCCTATGTTCCACTGGGGAACGTGAGGGAAAAAAAGAGTTACGTAATAAGGTGAATAATTCGGTTGAATAAGTTATAATCAGGATGTACATAGAATCGATGGGAAATGTTATATAACAGCTTTCCAGTACTCTCAGGTTTTTCAGTGGTTCCCTAATTGATATCGGCTCACGATGAAATCCTCTATGCAATCAAACAAAATCCCTACAATACTTGAAAATAACCATAAACAATCGATTTTTTGTTAGACAAACTTAGTGTACACATGCATACAAAATAACTCATAAATATTTGCGATTGCACAGCTGAGGAAATGAATTCACCGAAAAGAGACTCTTCGCTGAATTACATGTTTTTTTGTCATTAATGCCTGGATGAGGATTATTCATGAAAAAACATGTCAACAAACTCCTCCTTCAAAGTAATCTACAAAGTAAAGAACAACCTGATTTCCACTAACTAGATTTTTGACCTGTTTGTCTTTTTCTAACTCCTAACTCCTGTATTTCCTTCGAACTCTCACATAATACCACATTTCCTTCCTTCTAAAATTAGATTAAATAATTAGTGAGACCTGTTGCACAAGAGGTGGCTCTCGTGGCCCAAGTTCTCTAATAGATAGCCCTTTGGCGTTTGAAACAATGGGTACTGGGTTCGAGCCTCGGTGGGAACATCATCACTCACTGAGGAATGCAGGTGCACCCAGTTAATGAGTCCCAAATAGGACGAAGTGCGCATGCTGGATTCCACTGCTAGTCACTATCCACTGACTGACATCAAGTTACATGCCCAGTTATCGTCGAAGCATCTGCACAAGGAGCCGACATGTTAACTTGAGACCGAGCACTTCAGTCCAATCAATCGACGGGAAAATCTAAAATTGAATTATTCATTAAATTGTTTGTCATAATGAGTAACTCTATTGTCCTTATCCAACTTCTCTCATATACTGATTGATATTAACAACTATGACTATGACAACTCATTAGTTATGTGAAAAAAAAGATTTTATATAAATCCGCTCATCCAAGTAAAGAGGAAAACAGATATGCAAACAAAGGGGAAATTTTTCATCCACTTCTATTATTATTATGATGAGGATTGTATTATTTTCAACCTAACTTTTTTACTTTATTTTATTTCTCTGACCCTTGCTGGCTCATCTACCCTCCTCAACGCTTAGGTTATGTATAAAATTTCCTTTATTTCATTGTGCTCTCTGATTACAACTCATTCAACCTTTCATATGTATTATTGATTTAATATCAGCAACTATTCTTATGGTAGTGATTCATATCTTTTTCTAACTATCCATTTCTAGAAGAGATAGAATTGTATGTATATTCGATTGTACAGCTAAAGAGAAAAATGAATTCGCCTCTTCGCTGGACTCAGTTTTAGACTATATCATCAATTCACTGCAAATACTACTGATAATGCCCAGCTGCGGCATGAACCAATATATGTTATTGCCATTTACCCTTGTTTGCTTTCTAATGATGATATTCTCTGAGATGAGGCAGAAATTTCCAGGTGTTAATCTGTTTACACGGGGTTATTCGAACTCATTTCTTAGAACATAACTTTGATGTCCCAGGTTATGAGCCACAATTATAATGGTTAGTGACTGATGATACTATTCAGTTACAGCCCCGATTGATATAAGTCCAATGAGATTTCAATCCCCAGAACCCCCTTGACTGAAAATTGAGTGCTTCAGACAATAAGCCACGTTTACTCCGTATTCACATAAATGCAAATTGAACAAATTGTATCATATATCCAGTGAACTAATTTCCTAAAACCTTTCTAGTGAGAAGTCATGACCAGTAAGGTGCAGCAGGTCGGGTGTGAGGACAAATACTCGCCACCGAAGACATTGGCTAGCGGTCGCGCTATGTCGTGAAGTGACAGAGGTTGGAATTTATGGGCCATTGGATCGGGTCCCAGTGGCTTAATGGTCTACGAGCTAGCTCGCCTTGTAACCGGAAGGTCCTGGATTCGAATCCCTGTGGGTGCGTACTGATGAAGAGTACCAAACTAGGACGAAACAGCTATCCAGTACTCCCAGGTTTTCCAATGGTTATCTAACTAATGTCAGCTCATGATTAAATCGTGTAATTCCTAAAACCTTATTCGGTATGCACTTGGGATGATGACCATGAATTTGTACTATATAACGTGTTTAATGAACCTATAAGTAGAAATACTAATGATATGAATTTATATAACAGTTTGGTCAGATGTAATCTTCGAATAAACATAATTTAGGGATAGATTTTTTATTTTTATTTTGTTCCTTTACGTTCCGAGTGGGATACATAGGGCTTAAGGCTATAGCTTTGAAGTTTCGGTAACATGGGCTTCATTTTTACTGGGTGGGGTCCCTAGCCTTCAGCTCAACTATCCGTCTTTACCGGCCTTACCACTAGTTTAGAGAGGTTTAGGAGTGTGTCAGACAGAGATCGAAACCCAGACTACGTGTGTGGTTGGCTAGAGTTCTACCGGTAAACCATAGCTACATTGTTTCAATTCTCATCACCAATTGATGTCAGTTAGGGAACCACTGAAAACCAATGAGTACTAGACAGCTGTTTCGTCCTCTTCTGCAGTTCGTGAACCAACAAAGGTTAAGACTCATGGGCCATTGGCAAGATTGCCCTATAGCCCTGAAATTCTTGGATTCGTACCGTAGTACGGTCGCAAGTGTGTACTGCTGAGAACTACGCTGAAATAGATATCCAGTACCCCTTGGTTTTCACTAGTATTCTAAATGATATCAATCTGTGATCGAACTTTAAACAAATCGAATCTTTACAAGCTAACTCTTGAAAATGTCTATGCTGACTTACGGCAATGAATTACTGCTTTAGAATATTTGCTTAGATTTTAAATGTATTCCGATCAAGATTCGACCAAATATTTACAAAATAACTGGATGTTGGGTGAAAAGTAGACATTTATGTATAAATTTCAGTGAAGTTGAAAGTAATAATTCCAACGTTTCCTGTACCCGGCCAACTGGTCCCAACTTCTTCAGGGAAATAATCAAAATTAAAATAACAAATGTAGGTATACATACATAAAAAGATTTTGTTTGATTGCTTGAAGGATTTCATCATGACCTGACATCGAATAGAGAACCATCGGAAAACCTGGGAGTTCTAGACAGCCGTTTCAGCCTAGTTTGGGGCTCTTCGTCAGTCGACCTAGAAACTTCAAGGAGTTTGTTTTGTATGAATAACAGTGATAACATTTTCTAGTAAAATACAAAGCTTTGGAGAGACATCACTAGAAGATGGCGGTTTGAATTACTGCACTTTTGCGCAAAGTTTTACATTAAAACACACATTCACTCACAATGAAACCACAATACATCATCGATTATTAAGGAGAACATGAATATAGATATACACAGAGATAGATGACTTACATTCTCGATATTGTCAATATAATATCCTGGAGCACATTCACAATTATAATTATCCATATTGAAGGGAGATGAGTAATATCGTTTGTAAACACACTGTAATCAGAAAATAATGAGACAGAAAAAAAAGGTGAATGTTTTCTTAATGAACTTTTAATTTACAGTATTGATTAAATAATAAACAATAAATGATACAAATTATCGTTGTGGAGTGTAGACTGATAGAATTTAATCAATACCAACACTACTAAATACCGTGTCAGTGGTTCAATATAGCAGAATACTTGCCAAAAACACAGGTGATTCAAGTTTTGATCCGAAGTTGACGCACTCATAAATACGACTTAGGCGGTAGTAAGTCTTGTGAATAAGGAGGATTGAATGTGAGGCTAGCCTCAGAAACTCCTGCCTGTCTATCTGTCTGTTTTCGACATAGAACTTTGCACATATGTGCACCAGTTCAAGTCGCCACACTCCCTCCTTATAGCACATAAAGCAAAAGAAGAAAGTAGAAGAAATGCATAGTAGAGACAGTAAACAGAAGTGTGAGACAAAGGAATAGTAATAACGAAGAACAATATAGTTTTATTGAGTATTATAAGTCACAAGGAGTGGATGCATCTTCGCCATTGACAACGACGATTTTGAGCCATATCACCAGTTATCTCCAGCCATTGATGTTCACCGTCCCGACGACCCCAAACAGGAAGTCTACACATTCCAACGTGATTTAAACTAACTGTTGTGGATTTCGTTGACTGATAAGGCCATGTTTTCGTTTGACCACCACTGTCTCTTTTCCAACCTGACCTAATGTCAGCTAACATTGCTCATCGAGGAAGGAGACGGCTAGGGAGGCACATGTCTTAACCATCTCGATCGATGTAGCTTCACAGCCTGGTCGATTGATTTTCCCTCCCTCCTTACCTAGCACTTGACTGAACTCTAACCTCAATATTGCTCACCCGATTATACCACTTCAAATGGGAGATAGAACGCAGGCGCCTATGATCAAAGACGGCTAATCTTTTCATGTCTTCCACTCTCAATGGCCAGGTCTCACAGCCATTCAGAAACTCCAGAGCCAGATAACTAGATACATGACATTTATCATACCCTGGTAACCAGTCAGTGTGTCTATTACAGTTCCCCACGAGGTCAACTATGGACTCAAACAGTTCATTCCTAGAGTCTCTTACTGTAACCCTAGGGGACGCGGTTTAGAATCAGTTGTCTCGAGGTTGCAGACACATCAGCCTAATGAGTACCAATAAACAGGAAATCTAGGTCCGAGCTATCCTCGTGATCGCTCCCAACCATTAAAAAGAGTATAAATCTATTCCCATATACTACAGTATGTTAAATATGCATTCTCAAAAGCATACATATTACAACAAATCGACTGGATAGCTTTGTTATACAAGTCAAAAACGAGTGACTAGAAGTTTTACTTGCATTCAACCGATGAAGTTAAGCAACACATGTCTATTGTTATGATTAATGCTTTGACGTTTAGAATGATAATTAGGGATTCCAAGATAGCTACAATTAAGAAATGACATGGAGGGAGATTATGTAATGAAGAGGAAATGAAGGCTTTTGAGGAGCTGTGCAGCTAAATTGAAAATAGACCACAATGAACAACATAATTCCATGGAGATTTGTTGCTGAACCCCGCTGTTCCGCCCTAAACTCAAGGGATGAATAATTGATTTACTGACAAGAATTGATATCAGTAAGAGCACCATTGAAATATAAACACTAGGTACTTTGAATGTGGCACTCTTCAGAAGTGCTTACCCATTAATCTACCAACGACCGAACACACAGCCAGGTTACGAGAAGACCACCTTACCATAAAGTTAGTGGGTCGGAATAGAATACATAATAAGTTATAACTTCTGTCGATTCGCAATATAGGCTTGCAGTCACCCAATGAAATCAATAAGCATTTGACAAAACTCCTGGCTTGTTTAACTTCTTCACGCCGAATTTAGCTTATATAATACCATGCAGTCAATGTGAAATTAAATATATATTTCTAGGTAGTACGGTGAGACAGTTAAACTTTCTCAGCACAGAAACTTAAAGAAATCCAAATTAGCAGACTCTACAAAGAAAAGGAATTTGGATAAAATCTCATTCATATTATCGCACAAAGTTTCCACAAAATTGCAGAATAAAGTGGGACTAACTGACACCGCAATGCCAAGGTGAAGTGGATGCTCATTGAAGGCATTGATTAGGGATAGAGCTATATCAAGCATTGACAGAGTTAGGATTCACAAGTCATGGTATTCAAGCCCAAGCAGTTAAACGGTCTACCAGTTTGGCTTCATAACCTGAAGGTCCTGAGTTCGTGGATGAGAACTGCAGAACAGTCCTAAAACTCAGACAAAAAATAGCTGTCCAGTGCTCCCTGCTTTTCAATGATCTCTGACTGATCTACATTAAAATAACATTGAAACGTCATCGATGTGTTATAGTGTAAATTCAACAGGATATTGTCTAGACGACCTCATTAACACCTACCGGCATGATTATCCAAAAAAGAACGTAGAAGAACAGTCAACACCTCAATTCTGGAGCACAAAATTACTTATTGTCATTCAAAATCACTAAGACCTGGATCACAAGGTGGCTGTTTCCTTATTTTTCTCTCGATAGAAAACAACATACTGCTTCGAATGGAAAGCGCTCCACTTCGTTGCTAATCGAAACTGGTGTGCCTCAAGGTGCTATACTCTTTTCACTCCTTTTTTCTTTCCTTTTGCATGACCTTCCATACTCTTCCAAAGCTAACTTCATCAAATACGCAGATGATCTAACCATTCTTGTTCCAGTAGTTTCTGCATTGAATAGTTCTTATATGAATAGATTCTTGTCTGAAGTTAACAATCAGTCTCACCTAAATATTCTTAAACTGAATCCATCTAAATGTCATATTAGTGATTTTAGTTTCAGAGATGAGCAAGACTTGTGTGGACTGATTCAGTCACATGATTCCTGTTATATTGACGGCACTCTGGTAGGGCGTAAATCGAATGAATATCTCTCATCTCGGCATCAATTTCTCTTCCAATCTCTGTTGGTCATTTTATTTCCTGATTTCTAAGAAAAATTTTCGTTTGATTTATTACGTAAAAAAGGTTGTGGCTTTCTGGAAAAACTCAATTCACGTATTCTGCCTATTCTTCTTTACTGTTCGAAACTATAGGCACTAACAAACAAAACAAGAACCAACCAGTCGCTCAACAAATATGCAGGAGGAAGTGGAGATGGATTGGACACTCTCTGAGGAGGCCGCTGGGTGACATCGCGCGCGCGTCAAACCATTGCTCGAGTGGAACCAGGCCGAAAAAAAAGCGGCGATTGGGACGTTAGTGCAAGGGTGATATGGAGGAGATGGTGTGAAGAGGAGAAGAAACAGTATGGACGAACATGCATGAATGCAGGTGAAAAGTACAGCAGTGGCAAGTGGAGACGTGCAGTTGAAGCCCTATGTCCCACTAGGAACCCAAGGGAACAATAATAATAACAAAAACAACTAAACATAAACATTCTACCATACCACCATGTTTAGCACGGAGTTTTCTGTGAAGAGTCAGATGTCAAAAGAGAACTTATAAACTTTTAAATCGGCAAATAAACTGAAAAGTACAAATAAAGATTATTAATACACGTATTATCTATGATATTATCTATTTATAAATTCATTATGTTTCCACTAACATTCAGCTTTTTGTCTGGTTTTATGATTATTATTATTTTTTAATTTTATGTATGTACCTATTTATAAAAGGAGCTAAATTTTTGCAATATGCATAATAAAAACGCTGAAAATTCCATTCTGTATAAATATTATTATTTGGAATAAAGTGATTATCATTATTTTTTTTAAAAGAGTAAGGCAAGATCATCAAATCGATTAAGACGATATTAGATGGTTGGAGGCAATCGACCACAGGAGGCCTTGGAACTAGGTTTCGTGCTAGTCGCCACTCACAAGTCAGCAAGGCGTATCTGCGAACTTGAAGGGACTCATGTCCCTTCTGGGATTCTAACCTACGTCATCCAGTGCTGCAGTCAGAGACGATGTTGTTTACATGTTTTGCATGCTACTGCTGAAGCTTTTGAAATCTACTATGAGGAAAAACTTGAACTATGTGTCTTCAGAAATATTTTCCCGTGCTTTTTTGCATAGTAAATTCAACGAAGTTTTTAATTTCAATGCTGCTCATCGCTCCTGTCTCTTATTGGTCATCTCTCCATCAAATATAGTTGAACGAAAGGCAAAAACAACAAATGTAACACAGGATAATAATTATGGCGGTACGATACAGACAATGTGTTCCAACGCAATATTATTCTCATATAATTCTGACATTTCAATCCGGCATTAGCAAAAGAATACTAAATGTCTATTTGAACATTTTATTTCATGTCATTTAATATAAACTCCGTTGCTAAATTGTTATAACTGAACTGAACAGACCCAACGCTAATCTATTATGTGTGCACCTGTCAGTAATAAATTCGACTAGTACGCTAATACCGTCTATTTGTCCGTTGTACCTTCCGATTCACTGAGCCACGCAAATGTCAAAAGACAAAGGTTGGCCTGTGACTGTTAGATATTGTATTGTACTGTGCATCTATTAGGAAACAAAAGATCATATTTAAATATTTAATTTATCACAATACAGTTGGCTCACAACCGCGAGAATGGATTGTTCTCTTTGGTTGGCGATGGCTATTTTCATTGGTTGGCGATCCGCCAAAAACCAAGTTGAGACAAAAGACGATGAATTGATCACACACACTAAATCGCACACAATATGCGTGAGAAATGATACATTCACATAGTAACTCCACCACAAGATAAATCACACGATTCGTGAGGAAGAATGATGTACTATCTTATGCTGGGTCCTATCATAAGCCAAAATCACACGCTCAGTGATTGGTTAAAGTATATAAGCTGTATAAATATAAACAGCGATTTAATCAGTAGAAAATATACTTTCGCTACCATGTCTTGCCTTCTGCCGTTACAAAATAAGCCTAATTTCATTATTTCCTAGGTGTTTTGATAAAAGTTGGCTCTGTATTCTACGTAATTTATTTCTGCTGGTATACACACTTTGTGTTTCTATCCCTCAGAATTTTCAACTACTTCCACGTTTTTATTTTTGGAAATATCCGTCATGAGTATTCCCATAAATAGGCAAATCCCTTTAGTATTTACATCATTCTGGATTTATGTTACTTGTAATTACTATCAGTAACTGACTATCAATGTAATGAAAGTATTAAATTGGTGGATGGTAACTAGCAGTGGAATCCAGGATGAGCATTTCGTCTTATTTGCGACTCGTGGTCAGCTGGATGTACCTGCATTTCTCAGTGAGTGATGATGTTTCCACCGAGGCTCGAACCCAGTACCCATTGTTTCAAACGCCAAAGTGTTATCCATTAGAGGGCTTGGACCACAAGAGTCACCTCTTGAGAACGGATCATATTAATTTAGTTGAATTTTTGATTTTCCCGTCGATCGATTGGACCGAAGTGCTTGGTTTCAGGTTGACATGTCAGCTTCTTGTGCAGATGTTTCGACGATGTCTGGGCATTTAATTTGGCGTTCGAAACTATGGGCACTGAGTTCGAGCCTTGGTAGGAACATCATCACTCACTGAGAAATGCAGGTACATCCAGGTGACGAGTCCTGAATAGGACGAAATGCGCATTCTAGATTCCACTGCTAGTCACCATCCACCAATTGAATACTAATTAAATGCCCAAACATCGTCAAAGTATCTGCACAAGAAGCCGACATGTCGACCTGAGATTGAGCAATTCGGTTCAATCAATCGACGGGAAAATCAAAAAATTCAACTAAATTAAAGTGATGAAAGTATGTTCAAACCCTGGTAGTGTTATGGTGGCAAACAGTTGAGAAAAAGTTAGCGAAATAATAATAATGTGAAGTCATATTATCGCGCTACAATTGTTCTTCTTGTTTTGTTCAAGTTCATCAACTGGAATACGAATTGTATCAATTTTTTCTCAAAATTATCTCAAAATAACTATTCTTCACTTGACTTTACACCTTCCAGATTACGTAAGATTAGTCATTATGTTTCATGCATTACTACTTCTTGTACACTTTAATTTATATTTCCTACCAACTGACAACAACCTTTGACCACATTTGTTGGCAATTAACACTGTACATATAAACGCCTAAATAACTAACTTCTTCCACAAAACCAATGATTCGTATGTAAGTGATGAATAAGTTATGACTGTTGGTCTCATCAGTGTGTATTTATCAGTTTACCTGCTCCTGTGGAGGCAAGTATGTTTGTCCTAATCAAAGTTGGCTTTCTAAACGTATCATCGAACATTTACCATCATAGTTTAGTGAGGAGACAAAAGATTTCCCTCCTCCCCTGCCTGGTAGCTCTATCCTGAAACGCCTGATCCAGTCTGGATATCAAGCTAACCCACAAACCAACTTCAAAGTCATAGGGAGAATATGCGGGAATCTTGCTAAAAGAGTACGAATCAAATTTCTACAAACCACAAAAGCAGTGGCAATTTACATGTTTAAATCCCCGAACTCTGTGTAGAGAAGTTTGTTCAATCATTAAATCTACAGTGGACCTGATCTATCTTAACACGGATTACGTAACTTTTGTTTCTATTCTTTTTTCTAGTTGAATTATTCGCTTCCCTCATCCTCTATTATATTTCTAACCCTTATTATCCCTGTTGTTAAATTGCCCCTCTTTCGATTTCAGTTGAATTCTACCCAATCCCGTTAATGTATATTACATCGCTCAATTTACTTATTCTGTTTTGGTTTCTACCCGATTAACGCATTTTACATTATGCAATTTGTCACCTAGAACTTACAATGATACATCTCCTTGAGATATTCCTTTCATTGCTTAGACAATTTACGGTATTTTCAAGTATTGGTTTTGTAGGGATTTTGTTTGATTGTATGGAGGATTTCATCATGAACTGACATCACTTAGACAACCACTGGAAAACCTGGGAGTACTGGACAGGTTACAAGGCGAGCTCGCAGACCATTGATCCACTGGTGGGTGCGTGCTGCTGAAGAGTCTCAAACTAGGACTAAACAGCTGTTCAGTATTCCCAGGTTTTCCAGTGGTTCTCTAAATGATGTCAGCTCACGATGAAATCCTCCATACAATTTACGATATATATGCGATTGTACAGCTTGAGGAATGATGTTGCTGAAAAGAGTAACTCTCCACTGAACATCCTTTTTTCTATACAATTTTGATAAGAGGTTAGTTAATTCACACCACAAAGGGATTTCTTATAGCAGACTAAACCATTTATTCGATATAATACACACTAGTATAGTATATTACCTATTCCTCATAATCCTATCAAAGCTTTGATAAACTGTGCTCAAAATATTATCTAGTAAATAATGCTTAATCATTGCAAAATATGTCAACACAGAATATGTAATGTGGGAACTTCGTCTAGCCCGTGTGCAATGCATCTGAAATACTCGACTAGCTACCTTTAAGATAAATGAAGGAGCTATGAAAACTAAATTTTAAAGGTGTGAAGTTACACGTTGATGTGGTCATGAAAATAACACTGTTTTACTGTACTTAGAGAAAGAGGAATAAGATCCTAGTCTTCAACACTAATGCCAAGTCAATGAGTGCTTCTCAGTTTTTCAGAGACTTAGACAGAACGCCAACAAAAACACTTCCAACAGACTGCTGCTGCAGACCTTCATTTTAATAGCTGTCTATGCTCAATAATGAAGATCAAATGGTTGACCAGAAAGGATAATTTAGCAACAAGGAACCTTAACAGTGTTGCGATCTAGCTAATAACCTATTGCCCAACAAATATGCTAGGGGAAATCAAGACAGACTGAATATTTCCTGAGGAGATATACAAATGGCACTGCATGTCAGACAGGCAGTCGATTGGAACGCTGATGAGTCCCATCATAAGTGATATAAAGGATATCGTGTGAAGAGAAAATGTAAGGTTGTAAGAAGTCACGGAGCCATCTGAAAGTGGTGTCCCTGAAGCCGTATATTCCACACAGAAGGCAAGGAATGAATCACATAATAATAGATCACTGTATATAATAACCAGAATGAATGAACTAATACATAGACCATATAAAATGATGAACTGCTTACTCGTGTTGTCGCTCTGCATCGATTCATATCCAATGCACACTGGTCAATAACGAAGTCTTTTATGTCGAATTCGAAAAATAAGCTATGAAAAGAAACAACAACAGAAATTCTTTGTAACATAAATGAAATTATTGACAAAAGTTTATTACAAAGCATAGTCGCATAATTTAATAATCTCCTATTATAATAAGAGTGTAGTTAATTTATTTACTTGTAGGAAATACCTAGTGGCCTCTGCTTAAATCACTGAACTGCCTGATTTTCCTATCGATTAAAACTAATTTTATTTCATTCCACTTCATGTTGTTTAGATCATCCAGTCATGTCACTGAATTGCAATCTGTTCTCTCGCGCCTATTTTCAAATAGGTCTCAAGCTTAAGCTGTTTAGATTTTTTTTGGAAGGAAATGGAGGAAAAGCATTGAGGGTTATTGGAATGTGCTTTAGATAGCAACAATGCTATTTTAAATAATGCATTACCGATTATAAAAATTTACTGGCATATTCTACACAAGGAGAAAACACTTGGGAGTAAGAACATGATGAGAATTTTGTATTCTTCAGAATAAAGTCATTATTATTATCAACTTGGAGAAGTTTAAGTGGCCAACTAATATCAATAGTCCCTTATAAGTGACAGATATCGCTTACCGGTGACTACAAGTTTTTGCATTATCCATTAGGAGATTTTTGATGGACTGAAATGCTTGAGACGTAGAATGGACGCTTCAACGATATCTGAAGGTTAACATGATATTTCTTCGTTGAGTGTGGGTCGTAGTGCCTTACCAGTTGAACAAAAGGTGGTCCGTGTGGTCCAGTGACTAAGTGGATGAATGGTGAATTCGAGTTTCAGTAGGAAAATCTTCACTTACATACTCAGTTACTGGGAATGCAGGTATCTGATGGTATTAGATGGTTGGAGACAATCGGCAGGAAGCCTTGGACCTAAGTTTCGTGCTAGTTGGCACTCGTCAGCAAGGCGTATCTGCAAACTTGAAGGAAGTCATGTCCCTCTCCTCTGAGATTCAAACCCACGTCATCCAGTGCTACAGTCAGAGACGTTACCACTGACCCATTCGGGCTCGCGATTGACCTCCTGTAGGACTGTAGTGGATATTTTGATTTGACACTAGTAACTAGTGTGGCGCGTCTAGTCCTCTGATTGGTGTAGACTGAATTCTATCAGTCAGGTTGTAATGTGACCACCATTCTAGCTACATTCAGTCTACACCAATCAGAGGACTAGACGCATCAAACTAGTTACTAGTGTCAAATCGAAATGCAGGTATCCCCCAACTGACGAGTCTCAAATCGGTTAGAATGCCCATCTTGAATTCCATCAAAATATTCACTTTTAGAGCTTGCAAGAATTGAAATCCATTTAGACATCTATGAGCTAACATCAGTTTAACAATTCTTAAAAATCAAAGAGTACTTGTTGAGTGTATCATTTTCGTTTGGGATTCTTTAACAATGTATACCTATGACTCTGGTCAGAGTGAAACAGCAGTCCAGAGGACTTCGGTTTTCAGGAATTTGCTGACTGATATCACTTAGTGAATAAATCCAAGGTGAAATAAAATTAAAAATAAGATGCTTATCATATTTTTATGACTAATACTTAAATAATGCAAATCTTGGAAAATCAAGTTTTTTAACTTTGGACTTGTTAATACACGGAGGAGGGATGTTGACAACCACATCTCTGAATACCTATCAAAGAACATGTGACCAAAGGACTCATAGACACTAAACAGTGCAGTTATGCGTTATCTATTGGACACTGGTCGCCTAAAGATAGTCTGAACAGTATCAAGGTGACCAACAGGTAAAAAAAACCACGCTCTTACGTTTTCCTGAAGCAATAGCCGTTGTAAAACTTAAAAAAATTCTATACATACCCAATGGTGAACCTTGTACTATCTTGAAGATTAAACTTTTGAAACAAAGCTCTACAATTTTTGTTCCATCATATATTCTCCTGTATCTTCTATTCTGTTTAGAAAACTTTACTGTTTCGCCCAAACATCATCACTGATCGTAATCCTAGTTGGCTATTTTATAAAAACATTTTTCTGTTGTTACGTTACCTATTGTATCGTTATATATTCTTTTTAACTGAACTTTATCTCTACCCAAATTCTTCGAACTTTGTCTTTTTTTTCACGAATATTCGTTATTATTATTATTATATCTTTTAATTCCTAGGGGAACATAGGGCTTCAGCTGAGCGTCTCCATTGCCTTCGGTTATATGCCAACTTTTTCACCCCGCTCCAAGTCTGCCCACATGCTTTCACCTCCTCTTCACATTACCTCCTCCGAGTCACCCTTGCACTGACGGCCAAATAGCCGCTTCCCCTTCGGGATCCACTCGACGGCTTGTCTAGTGATGTCACTTGATGGTTCGTTTACTCAGAGTATAGCCAGCCAATCTAACTCCATTTCTTCTTGCCTATTTGTTTCACAATCGGTTCCTGGTTGGTTTGCTCATTGCCAGAGATCCCTGTTGGTGATCTCTTCTGGCCAGCGATCTGATATGGAGTAGTATTGAGCGAGGACAACTGTTAATGAAGGCCTGAAATTTGTTTGAGATGCTCTTTATGACGCGCCAAGTCTCTGATCCGTATAGTGAGTAGCACTGACTGACTTCACACTGGAGTTGAAAATCCGGATCTTATTTTTGATGCTGAGTATTGCTGTTGACCTACACAGACTTAAGAGTAATGAAGGTTTGTCTTGCTTTTCCGATTCTGGCTTTGATATCCTCCTCAGTTCCGTTCGCCTGTAGTTGAAACGATGCTTCCCAGGTCGGTAGCTGAAGGAGGTTATTTCCTTCAGGTTCCTCCCATTTATGCTGGCTGATTGTTATCTGTTGTTGTCACTGTGGCTGTTGGTGTTGACTAAGAATCTTCATCACCTCTGTTTTATCTATGTTCACCTGAAGTCCTATCTTCTCTGGATGTTTCTTCTGCCAGACTGTTGCTTTTCACTTGCATATCTTCCAGTTTGTGGGAAATCAGACATATATCATCGGCGAAGTCCAGATCCCCCAAGTCTTTTGTGTAAGTCCATTTTATGCCTGTTTCCTCATTCCCCGTTGTCTGTCGCATTATCCAATCTATTGCAATCAGGAAGATTATTGGCGATAGTAGACAGCCTTGTCTCACTCCCGTCCTCACTTCGAAGGCTTCCGTAAGTTTCCCATTGTGGATTACTTAGCATGCAGAATTGTTGTATAACCGTTGGATGAGATGTCTAATTGTCGATGGCACCCCTTGGTAGTAGCGAAGTAGTTGCCAAATGACCTCTCGATCGACGCTGTCGAATATTCGTTAACTTATTGTATATATACTGAACCCCATTAAAACATAACCATTTAACCATTCACATCATTCCAAAGTTATGTCACTCATAGTTCCGATAAATTACTGCTTATCAGCACGAAAAAAACAATGTTCAACCTCTTTTTTAATAATTTATATTGTTGATATAATTACTCGGAAGTGGCTTTAGAAGTAAAAGTTAAAAGTTGTAAATTGCTTGGTATTCAACGGCACAAAGTTAGAAATTTGATAAGGTTAAAATTGCTATTGAACGAGAATAAAGGTAGTTGAGTGTCAATTGAACAAGTGTGAAAATGTACAAAAGGAACATACGAAGGTGATAATAGTGAATTAAGTATTAAAGTAAAAGCAAAATAAAAGTAAAATTGAAAATGATAAAAACCGAGGAAAAAATCAAAACTTTTTACAGGGAACGACTAGTGAAGAGGTTAAGACCAAGGTAGAATAAGAGACTGGGTAGATTTTTTCGGTATACAGAGTTCAAGGTTGTATTGCTGGAAATTCGTCAATTTATATTGTTTTTTAGGATGCAGGCAGTTGGAAAGGATTCGCGAAATTATAAATGATGAACTCATAGTATGTAGATAAATTTATCATTCTAGCTTTGTTCAAAATTGCCAATAAATCAACGAAAATCTTACAAAACGAATCTATTCATAAATATTATGCGCAACTATTCGAGATTACTATCGACTCAGAAGCTGTGTAAAATGTTGAGTAACTCGAAACATAAGCGATCCAAACGAAGCACTGAATCAAAAGGATGTAACGGCCTTGACCAACCAATCAGATGAGTCCCAAATAAATACGCGTAATTTCAAAAACTCTTTCATAGAAATCAAATTCAGTGTTAAAAAACAAATTTACGTATGTGTCACAAGAAAATCTCCTACTTCTCTAGTGGAGTCTTCAGTGATTAGTCCAAACCTATTTCTGTACATAAATTCATACAGATAACTGCATATCGTGATCCATTCCCTACTCTACAACATTCATGATGCTAAAAAAGGAACGGGATATCTTCTCGGACAGATTTTCTGTAACGACAGGCTGAACATCTGTACACATATCCATCCAGAGAGGCTGCATCCTTCTGTAAAGACATTACACCTCCGCATCAACAAGCTTCCTTATAAGCCTATTATCTCTACAGTACTCAAATACTACCTCTTGGTGGAATTTGCAACGTAATTCATGTACTGCATCTGTGTATCTGCGACTTAATAATATGAGCTCATCTAATTGGTCGATCAAGATCATTACGTTCATTCAATTCGATCTTTCATTTGGTTCGCTTCTTTTTAAAGTTGTACAAAGCGCCACAAACCCATACCAACTGCATCTAGTGAAACATAATTTAATCTGACGAACTGCTTGCAACCTTGAAATCTATTACCTTAACAACAGAATCACAATTCTACACAGTAAAATACAAGAAAGCAGAGAAAAAGCCGAGTAATTTTCAAAGCATATATGAAGATCGTTTGAGGCAGCCTACAGGATGCCCTGGACCCTATGTTTCGTGATTGTTAGCACCAGTTAGCAAGGTGTAATCACAGATTAGGATGGAAAACAATGAGTGCGATATGGTCACAGTATAGATGAATTTCTATTCGCGAAAGAATATATGAAGGTTTCTGTCATATACAACGAATAAAACAGAGGAAATAAAATCCCCAACAATCGCCATTCAAAGTTACAAAATTTCTACTCCAATATTTTGAACTATTTAAACATAAAAGACAATCCAACTTGTAGATGAAATAAGTACTGCTTTTTACTGATAAATTTGGACAAAGCCAAACATCCACCGACTTAGAATGACAAGAATTACCTTTTCTATGGTTAGAATTTTCGCTAGCCGTTTTTTCCTTCCTAACGGCATGGAATTGATAGCTCCATACCCAAAAATCCCCTTTTCTGCGCTTAGAACGGGTTAGTGACCTAAGCGCGTGACAAACAGACGAATATACAGTTACATCAACATGTGCCTTCGTTGCTTCGTTACTGGAGATCAAAAAGTAACCCTGACAACAAACTAACTAAGAACCTATTACCCAATAAAAATGCAAGAGGAAATGAAGATATATTGGAGATACGGTGAGGAGTCCTTGAGGTGACATCACACGCCAGACAAACACACGAGTGGAACCCGAACGAGAATCGAACTGTTGGGTGTAAGTTCATATGTGACATGAAGAAAATCATATGAAGAGGAATTGAATGGCTGGAGATAGCTCATGGAGCCAACGGAAAGTAATGGTATACATGACCGAGTAGAACGCAAATCTGCTACCGAAGCTGCATATTGTACTCGGAACTCAATAAATGAATAATTGTTATCAGTTGGTTTAACTACTGCTTTAGCTTTCATCAACCATCATTTTCAGTGTCCAGCAGACCTTTATTATCGCCATCTAGATACACTGTAAGTGAATCTACCTGTTAACGGGTTAACAAGTTCAATCACTACAGGAATTGAAACCCTGATAATTACAGGCTTAGTGGTGCGTGATTTTACAAAAGGGGTTGCCCTTATGGTAGCTTTTCTGAAAAGCTGATAGTATCTTCAGAAACAAAAACGATGAATACTCTACCACTGTTTTGGAAGTTGCAGTACAGCCCATTCAACAGTGCATTATGAATAGAGACCAGGTTTCAATATCATTATGCTACAAGTCAGATGCAGGATAACTCAGAATACAGTAGTATATCAATGATAAGTGTTATCAATTATCAATATAACACTATTGTTATCTAGCTTCATCAATGAGATTAATTTGGCGACCCCACTACTCGCAGCTTAGGAATACAAATATTTATTTTCAGACTGGAATTAGCTTTGTGAACACAATACTTAGAATAATGAAAATTCATTTATCCAATCAGTGTTCATCCTAGGTACGATGGAGGTTTTCAACTCAGGTGGATGATACTGCTGTATCTGTGGTCTCTGAGGTGGAATGTCTCGTTCTGACTGAACCATCCATCTCGAAAAAACCAACTAAACTAATGCTCAGTTTGTTTCCGAATAATTAAATATAAACCTGGTATCGACATATACAAAAACAGTCGTATTATAAACTCAGAAATCTATATCTATATGATATTCATTATTGAGTAATCAATTAGATTTCAACTCACTTATCGAATTTCAACTGAATAACTCACATTTATTACACTACTTCATAAATAAACTGGAAAAATGGTTATTTCGTATTGATACAGACCGATCTTCCAACAAGCTCAACCAGAAATAACAGAAACACAGCACCCCAATACTTGAAAACAAATCTACTGCCCATAATGAATGACACAATATAATCAACTCGCCAGGAAATCTCGCACCTACTTCAGACCACCACGAACTACCAACAGCAATATGCTGACAAATAAACATCCACCAACTAAGCTACCTGTGTCACCAGGTATCACAAAATCCATCGTTCACGTATCGCTGAATTAGAGATGTATATTTCACAATGATTCACCGCTTTGTATGACTTATCCATTAATGAACATCAAATGTTTAATAAGTACGTCACTATCTATGCCTGTTGACAAGCGAACACAACCTATGAATTCTAAACTATTTAAAAGCCTCAAAGGTGAAGCTAGAATCACAATGACCTTGAACAAACAATCGGAGTTCTTCAACGGCAAGGAAAGTTGCACATGACAGTTAAAAATGAATTACAAACATTGCGAACACGATATTGAACTGAATAAATGCTCCCCTATGTGTTGCAAAAATGTCTCCCAGTTTTTCCAAGGATAGTCCTTAGAGAAGTCTTACCATGCACGATATATGTATTCATCCAGACAGGGGGCTGTAGGCTATGGTACTTTGGAATGCATCGATGTTGCTCACTCTATCCCTCAACCTCCCCCAAAATCATCTGATGTTACGACTTGTGTGGGTGCCTGTGATTACATCCATAAAACTGGAGGAGTGGTTAACATGATGGTGCGTATAACCATCTAAAGATGAGAATCGGTTATATACTTTCCACTCGCCAGTATGTATAGTCGTCTCTGGTATTACCAAGCGCTGAATTATTGGAAGTATTACTGAAGCACTTCTGTTGGGTATTGTTTCAACGAAAACTTCGAGTGGTGAGGTATCGCAAATTACAAGCACCCAAACTTAATTGTCCCTTCTGGTTCTTCTATTATACTTCTTTGTCACAAGACAGTTTCATCAATATGGACGGTAACTCCTGTTCCTCGGAGGCAAGCGGTAATCCTCGCTAACTTCTATGATGCTGCATCTCCACAATGCTGATACCATTGCATCGTAGAGACGAGGCTATTTTCCGTCCCCAGTGCTGTTCCCATTACAAGCGTCTTCGCGAAATCCAACAACACGTGAGCCACAAGATATTTGACAAAGACAGTTTAGATTGAAAGGAAAAAAGTACCTAGACAAAAAGTAAAATACTATACCTACTTTTGACGAACGGAATCTCTCTTACAGTATGAATTCCATTGTGGGTAAAATTTATTTTGATAAAGTCTCATACTGTTATACAGTAATATTTACTGATGACGTTTCGAGTAAAATTTATTGCAGATCATAATCATATCAAGGTATTCACACAACTTTCTAACTTCATTTGTATAGTTTCCTTCTTCTCCATCGCTTGCCTTGATTGGTGGTAGTATTTTCCATATTTCCGATTTGGCTGATGAGTCATTCCGATTCCACGTATTTAGTGTAGACTCGATGATCAAGGATTCAGTAACCAACCTCTCTCCCCACCTACCTAGATTACTTCTTAGAATTTTAACCCTAACCCACCCTATTGTGTGGTTGTGTGTTAATGCATGCTGTGCAATAGCTGAGCTGGGTGGGGTCGATCATTCTAACCTTAGCTAAATTCTTATGTTCTGATAATCTCACTACTCCTGATCTACTAGTTTCACTTATGTAGTTAACATCACAGTTATTGTAAATTATATTATTTTGTCTAATTGTGTCCACCAGGTCTTTTAACACACAGAGCTTGTCTCTGAGTGAGTTTGTAGGTTTGGATGCCACCGTAGTTTCTGCTTTTTTCAGAATCCTACGTAGGGTCTCAGATGCCCCGTCCTTATATGGCAGAACTACATAGGCCTTATATTTTTCTCTTAATTATGTTATCATTATTAGTTTTTCCATTATTTTTATTTTGCTTTGCGCCTTTTTTTATTTTCCTAATGAATTTTGTAGGTTACTTATTTAACACCAACCACCTATTCTTCTATCTGTTTCATTTCATCATTTAGGTTTCTTAGTTGTACTACTTAGTGCTACTGCCTGCCTTAACAGTTAACGGATGAGATGAATTAAAGTCTAAATATCTATTAGAATGAGTTGGCTTTTTATAAACACTATTTTGCAGTTTACCTTCTTGCGTTCGTTTTATTTTACAGTCTAACGTGACTAATTCTCCTTGTTCATCTTCCGATTCAAATGTGAACTTTATTCTCTTCACTAGCGAGTTTATATGTGTCAAGAAGTTACAGATATGTTCTGTTTTTAACACTGTGAAAATGTCATCCACATATCTCCACCATATTTTTGGAGTAGGATTAAATGTATTAAGAGCAACATTTTCCCAGCTGTCCATAAATATATCTACTACGATAGGGGATATTGGCGATCCATCCCATTGATACACCAGCTGTTTGTTTATATATTTTGCCCTGGAATTTAAAGATAGTAGATGTGAGACATAACTGAATTCCTAAAATAATTTCCTCAGTGGGCAGCTTTGTCCTTTGAGTAAGTTTAGGATCTGCAGTTAGTTCTCTTTTAACTACTTCTAAGGCCATATTGATTGGCTTATTAGTACAAAGACTAGTTATATCAAACGATAGCAGAACTGTGGTTCATCATGAAACAATTGATATGCACAACGACTCATATTGCCAGTCGGTAGACATCTTTAACAACCTTGAACTAGCTAGTCAATTTCCCTTCCTAGCATTGTATAAATTCATTTTAACTAATCACCGTTATCGTCTCCCATTTCACAATATTGTGTAAGCGGATTTAGTCCGGCAGGTTTGTTATACAAAGACAATTTATTCTCTCACCTTATAACCATTGTTATTCTACTTAATTTATCCTCTGCAATACCGGCTATTATTGTGACGATAAATATTTTCCATATCTACAAAAACCTAAAGAAGGGAACTTATTGAAAAGAATAATCGTTCACACTAACTTTTTATCACATGTTAAAGACATTTCACACTTTTTAAAATAGATCAAGGATAAGATCCATGATTAACACAGATCCAGAACGATGTAAGTGGGTAAATTTATTCAGAGAGGAGAGAGAATTAGGTGACTAAACGGATATTCCTCAAAAAGACAGGGTTAAAAACTTCGGACACTAATAAATTTTAACTACAGAGTATGTTAGTAGATTACATTAACTTATTAACAGTAAATGTTATACAGTAGCGATCAGGGTAAGGTGAGTAACATTCGGATAAGACGAATATAGTTAGAAGCAGAACAGACAGTAAAATGACGCAATAAGATTGTACAACTGTTTTATAAGCATAATTATAAAGGTTTTATTCGCAGGGATTTGACTGGTTACAGGTTTGATCATCAGCTCATACTATAATTACCAATAAGATCCGAGTTTAACCACTGTCTCTTTCTGAGTGTATAAACTCCGTCCTAATCCTTGATAACTTGAAGAATGTTCAAACCCTTTTTGTTATTTACACATTTCGGTATTGTTTGGCGGTTGTAAGCAGTTGAAAAGATTCCGTGAAATAATAATAATAAGAAAATGGGCTCATATTATCCTGATACACATTTGATCTCGTATCCAGTCTCTGGTAATGAAAATCACCAATTACTATTCCCAACACTTCAGTAGTATCGATCTTCTCCATTGATGACTCTACAACCAATTGCGATCCCATGCAGTTGGCAATCAGCCACACCTCTTGTGTGTGTGAGGATTAGTGATACTACCTGGATGCCCAAACCTCAAGAGGTGGGGCGGGGTTTGACTGACAGTCGAGCCACCAAAAGAATGAATCACCACTCTACACACACTGATGAGCGATAATCATGTGAAAACCACTTGTTTTAATATCTCGATAGAAAATATGCAAAAAAGCCTGTAAAAGAACAGGAACCAGTCTTCCTTAATCAGTGAACGCAGAAGAATCACAAACTGTAACTACTAGCGGTAGTAGTAGTAGTAGTAGTAGTAGTAGTAGTAGTAGTAGTATTGTGGAGAGATCCAAATTGGTAGACAGTAATTTACGTCAATGTTTATGTCCCCAATATTGCTCGTGATAAAAAAACGAACAAAGACTGATTCAACAATCAACCACAGCAGGCTTTGCGTAGGTGGATGCAATTTGCAGATAGATAATCTAAACTTCAATGAACGGCCACAAAGACATCAAAGATTAACTTTCAGTGAGAAAACACCAGTCAGAAGACGGTGTTTGTTTGTTTAAAATAATCTATAATAATGTACATCAAGATCTATAAATACCTGTTGATTTCCTGAATAAACGATCTGTTGCCTGGCCCTTGTCTTCTGTTGTTACAGCATTAGTAAAAACTCAGTAGATTAGATTTTGACACCTCAGTACACAAACTTAAATACACTAAGGTTGAATTCCAGTGGAAATATTGAATCAGATATGCCTGAATTGGTTGTCAGCAGTGTTATGCATGTCACGAATTGGCAGAGTCAGAACTCATGAACCACTGAATTCAGTCACAGTAACTGAATGGTAATGTGCTCACTGTGTAACCTGAAACACCTGCTGGATTGTCGCAAACTGGGATGAGACAGTTGTACAGTATTCCCTAGTTTTCGTAGGTTTTCTACCTGATATCGGTTATTGATGAAATTTAACTTCCAAAGGTAAATATATATAGAGTAGGCGATCGCTTCACAATTAAAGTATCTAGCTCAAAGAACATAACAATGCTAAAAAGAAAGAATTGGTCGAATTACTTATATAATAATAGACTGAAATGAAGTTATTTGATGGATGGTGACTAACAGTGGGATCCAGCACATGCGTATTTCGTCCCATTTAGGCCACGTCAGCAATCCCCAGTGAGTGATGGTGTTCCCAATGAGACTCCACCATTTCAAGCGACAACTACCACCTAATAAAAGAACATCGTTTTAATCTACAGACATCGTTAAAGCATCCGTACTAGGTGCTGACATGTCAACGGGAAAAACAGAAGTGACTTGAACTGAAATGAACTTTCACATGACAACTTGGGAAAAGAAAGTATACAATGAATAGATGATGTATTCAATAGTCGGGTCGTCTAGCTTAGTGACTCCTGCATTGCTAACTTGACTAAAAGAACTCAGTCAAAACCAAACAACACCAAGGACTAGACGGTTAGCAATTTAGAAACAAATACAGTTGAATAAAGGACACCGGCACCAAGACACAACTAGAGCGAGTAGCAACAGAGAGGTCTGAGAGGCTCTGCTCAGGACTTTTCGACGGCGAATGATGTAGAGTGTGGCGTGAGTCACTGACGAGATCCTGTGATTAGTATATTTTTTTTTGATTTACAGCTTGATTCCACACTGTATTTTTGGTACAAGTATGGAATTTTCAGCATGGATATCGGTAGCCCAAATTTCGCAGGCCGACCATAGATATCAGGTGTGCGTCGGCGGGTGCTCGAACTCCGGACCATATGCATGGTCGGTGTGAGTCCTAACCACTGTGCCACCGACGCACTTAATTAGCCCCGTGAAGGGCTGCCAAATAATGATTCGATTCTTGGTCGACGGTTCTTACCATGCAATAAATCACAAGAGTAAAACCGTGACGGTTGTGTGTAATGTCTTCAGCAAGAATACTGAATAGCACAACGATGGATTACAAATTGCAAAGAGGAAACAGGAAAGAACCTAATGAAATTATAAGTATAGAAAGCATGGAAGGAAGGAAGACAAAAGAAGCACAGTATGAAGGAC
Organism: Trichobilharzia regenti; assembly: GCA_944472135.2. Classification (NCBI taxonomy): domain Eukaryota; kingdom Metazoa; phylum Platyhelminthes; class Trematoda; order Strigeidida; family Schistosomatidae; genus Trichobilharzia; species Trichobilharzia regenti. The sequence continues at coordinate 41,343,098 of OX235262.1, read as the reverse complement.
GTGCAAAAATGGTGATTTCAACGTTAATGAAGTTAATGCATTTTGCCATAACTGTACATCAAATACTACAGTGTTCTACTGTCATATTTGATTGACTCGTAATTCTTGTGTTATTATGCCAATGAAAACAACTGACAACAGATTGTACATCATATGTCCAAATATAGCAGAATTCCAAATCAAAATACGAGATGAAAGAAATAACAATATTTGTTACGTAATTCAAAATATATACATCGTTATATAAGTCAATCAGTCAGTAACCCAGTCAAAGGAAAACATAAATCAATCGATAATCCAAGAAAAAGACAAATAGGGAAGCATGGGAAACATCTGGTGGGAGTCAGAGAGAGAATGAGGAGGGTTATTGGGCCTAGGAAGATAAATGCACAAGAGAGTTGGGTGTGTGTATGTTAAAAAAAACACTTAACAATAGTAAAGGGGAAACCGAAGAATAAAAAACAATCCCATATTTCAACCACACATGTTTGATTGAATGAATAAACGAATATACCACTTTTTCTTCAACATACAATCATTATTAGTATCCTTTCGACCCAACATCATAGGGAATTTAATGTGAATATGTTTTATACATTACAAACGAAACATATTACTACTATTCTGTACAAGGTTACAAAACTTTGTAATGAAAATAATACACACTTTCGTGTGTGTATAGATGCGTTTGTGTCTCTGTGTGATTTGTGTCCTAAGTTTGTTATACAGTCCCTTCAACCTATAGTTAATGTATGTTTGTTATTATTACTAATATTATTATTATTATTGACTTAAAAAATATACATAGAAGGATTGACCTGATTGATATGCAACACTGATTTCCAAAATTATTAACCATAACAAAATATTTCACTGTATGCATACTATAAAGATCAGGGGAAGAAAACCATTTGAGAAATCTTCTGAAACAACTCGACTATTTAAATCTATAAGAGATAACCATTATTCTAAAGAAAGCAGAGAGGTATTGCTTGTATGTAACGTGGGTTCAATGGTAGAAAGCTTGCCAACCACCCACAAGTGATCTACAGTTCGATTCCCGGCTACTACATCCTTCAACCTCATTTAACCCGCAGTAGTAGAGAGGGAAGGTTGCATATGAGGCGAGCAAACTCACCCAGTGAAAAACACCACCTACATTCTTCAAACTCCAAACCTCAAAGATTGAAGCCGCGTTCGCAAAAAAAAACGTCCTCTTATTCAGAATATGAGTTTTGAGAACACGAAAATCACAGCAACTTTTACCATTAACATACAATACTTAGAGAAAAAAGATTAAAAAACAAATAAGACAATGAGCGTCTATCTTCTCCAGTTTAGAGACACTTCATAGGTTAAGGTTGACGAATGAAATTCTAGAACCAAATACCAAATACTTTCATGTCACCTGGTGAACACGTCAAAATTCAGAAAATTATATACAAACTATATACGACTGCATTTTGAGAAATTATTCTCGTTACATATTTCTCTTGTCAGGCACTAGGAACCACTAAAAGTTAGTCATAATAAATAAGACAAAATAAATAGATCCAATTGCGACCCAAAGATCTCACATACGAGAAACAGATGACTCGAAACTCTCAGCATCAAAAGCGTTCATAATCAGGAACTTTAACAAACTTCTTACGTGATGAGTGGTGGTAGAGCCGAGGACACACAACTCGTCGTATTTTGTGTTCATCTGCCTAAGTGGTTTCAGCATCGAACTTTTGCACAGAAGTGCAACAGTGTAAGATGCTCTTCAGTGTAGCAGTCAACTAAGGAATAAAACGTTTTCAGAGAAGGCAACCAGTTCCGAGAACACAGCAATAAGAAGACAATGAGTGAAGAATGGAAGACGTTTTTTTAGAGAGGAAAGCTTTCTTCTAGGCGAATTATTTTCAAGTGACAATGTACAGTTGTATTTACACTCAGTAAAAGAATTCACAAAACCAATCAAACACTAATTTGTTCTGAGAAATATCCTACGTGGTGAGGAGTTCAATCTAGACAGGGATGACAAAATGGGGATTAGAAAAATAAGACGGAATTACGTAATAAGTGAGAAAAATCACTAATTAGTCTAAGTGAACATAGCTAACGGAAAGTGTTGAAATGAAGTGTTTATATATTACCCACTACAGAAAAAGTAGACCAGGCTGGTGAATTGATGGTGACAATGATTGACTTGTTACGAAAGAATAGTCACGTTAACTGAAGATGACATAGTCCTTATAGGTGAAGACTCCGATACGACGCAAAGTCTCCTTAACACCCCAAGCAGCAATCTTCGGATGTTTGGCATGCGATTTCACTCCTGTCAAATGTAAGACGATGCTACGGGACTGGACTTCATCGACTCTTAAATTAAATTACTAACAAAATGTAATCCTGCATACAAAAGTCTCCTGTGGCGTTTGCCGACTTAAGTTATCTCTGGTGTTGATATAATGACCAGCTGGCTATCGATCAAAGGACATGTGTACTGCACAGCACAAGTTCGTCGCGTCCTCCTTCATGGCTGCAAGACATGGCCACTGAAGGTGGAAGACATGAAAACGTTACTGTCTTCGATCATAGGTGTCTTCGTTCCATCTCCCGTGTTAGGTGGTTTAATATGGTCAATAGTATTGACGTTAAGCTTAGAGTTTTAAGGAGGGAAAGGCAGTCCAAGAGGTTGTGAAGCTACATCGACGAGACGGATGGAACACATGTCTAGGCACCGCCTTCCTTGACTGGCGATATTAGCTGACATAGGGAGAGGTTCTGAAAGAGTTAGAGGTGGTGAAACCAAAGCCTGACATCAGACCTTAAATTCTTTGACAGTTGTTTTGAGCCAGCCATGAACAGAGATTTAGAATTCCAGATTAGGTTCTCTTGAATGCTGGGAAATAATCGCTAGAGACTACTGGTGTATTCGCTCAAAATCATTTTCAAAAGTACTGAAAAAATCACTTTTTGCGATCTCTCACATGCAATAAATTATCATCTTCAATACTAACACTCATTCCCCCATCGCACTTTACCTTCATACGCATAGCTTTTCTGCTTTTTGTCGACTTTTGTGCGCTACAAAAAGAATGCAATCTAGCACCCATGCACATCTATCCAAAGATCGATGCTGAAAACGCTGTCAGTGAGTCAGTCGATCAGCCAGTTAGGCAGGCAGGTAGATGAACACAAAATACGACTAGTTGTGTGTCCTCGACTCTACCGCCATCCACCACTTAACAAGTTTATTAAAGTTCTTAATCCTGGAAATATCAAGACATGCGTACAAACATTTCGTATGGCACAATGCAACTAATCAATCTTGGCGAAAATCCAATGGTTGGCGAATAATAATAATGATAACAATCAAGCAAAACCAGGTGAAAATGAATAAGGGATGAAAGGCTACGAGAATACAAGGTCATTACATCCCCGATTATCACATACTAAGCCTGGCATATTACTAAGCTCTTCTTGTTTCTATTACTTCCTTACAGTCCACTATTTGACCACTCTACATCAGCATAATATTCATTATCTGTCAGTCGTCGAAATTACATCCCACGCGAACTGCTTCTTTGTTTCATGGTATTCGTCTTTCTTTCACAACACTGCACATAACGCGAATCCTCCACATACCCGTGAAAATTTCATTCTCTAAAGCCAAAATAATATCGGTCACTTAATGGCCATTGCATGTAAACTCTTTTCAGTATCAGCCCACTAAGAATTCCCTGCAGATTTCCGTGTTTCCTCTGTCTAGGATCACCACGAAACAGAAAAAAATTGGCAGCATTGTCCTAATCTAATCGCTTATGACAGTAGGAAGAAAAACCAACATAGAACACTAGACAATAGTTGACTAATGCATACTTCAAGCTGCTGCACTTCGAAAACGTACATATGAACTAGGAGAGCGGAAATGTCAAAAACTGCATTACAACTAACCACTAACAGTATCATATACAGTGAGATAACAATTTAATAGAAAAAAAGCAATTGTGTTCACAATTTCCATAGTAGAACTGTAAATAAACTATTGAGTCTTAGCAACTCATACAGGCAATCTACACCTTCCACTTCACTCAGACAAAATGCCAGTTAACAACATAAATTGATGAAATGTTTTGGTCTAACTCATTATATCGGCTCTTTGCCAAACTAATCATCCTTCCCAACGACGAATCAATAAGCATTAAGACTTTACAGGTCAATGGCGAACCCAGATAACTTAGCAGTGTTAAAAGCTCTCTGACTACAACACTCACTGGGTGACTCTAGTTCTAATCGCTGAAGGCTATCTTGACCTACATCGCTGCAAATACGATTTCTTGGATTCAAGCAGTAATAACTGTTGTTGATTATACTATTCAGCTGACGGTCTCCATTGGCATTTGAATATATTCTTGAGGACAATCTACTGATTTTGATTTACTACTTGCTTTTGGTTGAGAATTAGACGTCAACGGTTTATGAATTAGGCTTGAAGAATTACAACGATTCTCCCCATTACGTGAACGCATATCACAAGACTTAAAAAGCGCTCCAGTTGACCTTATTTCTTCATCATGGTGAATACTCCACCGACGGTGACTCATTAACGGATTCGTAAATTTTGTTTTCAGTCTAGATTTCCGATTGATTCTGGTATTTTGTGAATGGAAATCTCTATCTGTTTGCTAGTGCACTCGATAGAGATCAGGCCTTTGGCCATTCTTCATGTGGAGAGGGATAGGAGTCCTTTTTTGTTTTACAAAATCCCCATCGTCTGCCGAATTATAAATGCTGGGGGGACTATATTGTCTCGTTAGGATTATTATGAAACCCCACCTGGCTTAACAGCTGGTCCTAAAACAAGAAAACAGAGGGAGGTTTGACGTGTGCCTGGCAACCCTACCCCGCAAAATAAGCCTACTCCTCACTAGAATTAGAGGGATGAAATGACGCAGACTGGTGCAAGCTCTCTGGAAGCCAGTGAGCTGATGTGTATCCCTTCGATGAGGGAAAAAAGAAGCATGAGGACACGGAATGTCCACACAATGTTCAAAGCTGAGAGGGCTACTCAGATTGTCAAAGAAATGAGAAGATATGGTGTAGAAGTGCTAGGAATCTGTGAGAACATTTAAAATATGTATGGGAAATGTAATGTTCTCAATAGGTTATGATTTAGATATAGTGCTTTCGAACATAGATGTTCATTAACCCATTTCTGAACACTGTACAGCCTGATTAGCTAGAGGAGGATGGAAGAATATTAAAGGTCGTATTGTCCAGCAGCTTGTCGTCTCTGAACATTGGGGACCGCTGCCTTCACAAAGACAGAATTAAGGGATATCGCACGAGAATACTTCATATAGGCCATTTGAATGACTGACGGATTGATTTCAACACAGAACTTTGCACCGATGTGCAGCAGTTCGAGTCACCACACTCCATGTAGCACACAAAGCAAAAGTAAAAGTAAATGCAAAACTTAGACAGTAAACAGAGATATAAGTAGTATTATCGAAGAACAATAACGTTTTATTGAGTATTTCAAGTCACAAGGAGTGGATGCATCTTCGCCATTGACAACGACGATTTTGAGCCATATCACCAATTGTCTCCAGTCATTGCTGTTCACCGTCCCGACGACCCCAAACAGGAAGTCTACACATTCCAACGTGATTTAAACTAACTGTTGGGGATTTCGTTGACTGATAAGGCCATGTTTTCGTTTGACCACCACTGTCTCTTTTCCAACCTGACCTAATGTCAGCTAACATTGCTCGTCGAGGAAGGAGACGGTTAGGGAGGCACATGTCTTAACCATCTCGATCGATGTAGCTTCACAGCCTGGTCGATTGATTTTCCCTCCCTCCTTACCTAGCACTCGACTGAACTCTAACCTCAATATTGCCCACCCGATTATACCACTCCACATGGGAGATAGAACGCAGGCACCTATTATCACAGACAGCTAGTCTTCACGGCTTCCACTCTCAATGGCCATGTCTCACAGCTGGCCATAAAGGAGGACGGGGCGGACTGATGAGCAGTACACCCGCCCTTTGGTCGATAGCCGGATATCACGTCTACGCCAGAGACGGCGTAAACTGGCATATGCGAAACTAGCCCTCTGCATTCGTGCTGAGAGTTCGTCAGCGATCAACCCGTTGGCACTAGCTGATGCAACTTCCCAAATAAGTGAAGTGGTCAACATGCTCTACCACTTCACTCCCTATTTCTAAGCTAGGAGTCGATGTGGTCCAGTTCTGTAGCATCATAATACATTTGGTGAGAGCGAATCGCATGCCAAACATTCGCAGATTGCAGCTCAAGGTGTTCAGGAGACACTGCATTTTGTTAGAGTCTTAACGTAGGAGGATTATATCATCTGCATATTCTAAGTCAACGAGATTATTCCCTTGTAACAAGTCAATCCCTGAGTCGCTGAAGTCACTTAGGGTTAAGTCAATTAGTACATCTATGATGTAACTGAATAGAAATGGGGACAATGGGCATCCCTGACGGACACCACTAGTTCTCACCACTTCAAATGACAACTAGCCGTTAGCTCTCAACTCGTTTCCTGAGTTCGAGTAGAGTGCCATTTAGATATACATAAATCACTGGTTATTACAAATAAAAAAAGATAACTACATTCCTAAGTATGACATACACTTGCTCTACCACAGATAGAATAACATTACTACGACCGCAAAGCATATTTGGAAATGATTCATCAAAAATAAACTTTTCTTAGTTTTTATGTGTGTCTTTCGTTTCGTGTGGGAATTTCCGGTTAATTGGTTGAGTTGATCTGAAACACTAGGTCTGTGTTGATGCCTTATCGATGCCAAGTACGTACTCATTGAGCTTTGGGTGTTTACAAATATGTATACACCACTTACCAAAAGAATGCTAATACATCCAGTTGATAAGTATTAAAGAGGACAAAATGTCCATTCTTACTTCCATTGCTAGTTAGCACCAACCAAAATAATTTCATAATAAATTATTATACACCGCTGAAATATCATTGCTAGGAGTCAACTTGTCAACAGATTTTTTTCCTTCACGTTCCCAGTGGAACATAGGGCCTCAATCTAGCGGCTTGAGCTTTCTGTAGCAGTGTTTAATTTTACAGGTTGGGGTTGCTAGCCTCATACCCAACCTTACCCCTTTACCAGAATTGAAAAAAATAATTTCTGGCTTAACGAGGTAAAGGAGTGAGTCGGCCGGGGGTCGAACCCCGGACTATTTGCATGGTCGGCGAGCGTTGTCAACAGATTGACCTAACATAATCAATAAATGGGAAATGTAAAACTAGTATAAATGCAGATCATCACGAATACCCGTTGCGCAAGAGGTGGCTTATATGCCCTTCGTGATCTAGTCGGTAACACTTTGGCGTTTGAAACCATGGCTGTCGATTTCGAGTCTCAGTGAGAACATAATTTTCACTGCTAGTCACCATCAACCAAAATAAAAACCACATCAAATTGATAACATAATATAAGAGACACCAAAACTCACCTCATTTCTGTGTTATATATAAAATATCTTAATACAATTGGCATAAATGAGTTAGTATCACATTTAACTGGTGCCCAAAAGGATGAGAACTTCCCATATTGAAAATCACTAAAACTAATTGTATCCTCATGATTATTGAATGCTTGAATACTGGTTCGAAATTGGCTGCAAATTTCGTTTAAATGCACAGGATAAGCATTACTATTACTGATAGGAGTAGACGTATAATTATTTACATAAGCTTTTAATAGATCATTACGGCAATAACCAATACCCAATAGATTAGAATGATTATAAGTTAAAAAAGCGGTTTGATCATGTCGACTAGTAGTTGCATTATTGACAGGTTTAAGATTTAAATTCCTCATGATAAGTGATTCAGCATTATGAATTCTAACTGGTCTACTTAAATGTAGTAAATTAGTCAAGTATTCTTCTAATTTTGCTTTGGAATGTTGTACAGACGGTAGTGTTATCGAATTCTCTGAAGTAGATTGATAATACCAACGATTAAAAGTTCTCACAATTTCAATACATTTATATATATCATGTAAGAAATTTTTTGTTAAACTCTTTTGAGTTATAACACTATGAAATATTGGATGGAATGTTTCATTTAAATTTATAGTATTGGATAGCGTATTTGATTTACGCAGATTTAATGAACATGCATTGGAATTATGCGATGTAGATTGAATGAAACTTACAAATTGACGTAACAATTTCTCTTCATGGATGACTAAACTGCTAGTGCTGGTGGTGGGGGTGCTGCTCGGTAATGCTGTTATTATGAAACAGTATACCAGAGAATAAACAATGAATATTGATGAATAAGGCTTTTGTCTAAATGCGAGTTGATTATTTCGTACAATGTTCATTGTAATTGTGAAATCCTAGTCCCAATGCATTAATATGCTATCCAGAATTGGAATCCATTGAAATGAAATATTTACACAGGGTGACTACTACTGATAGTAGTGCAATTGAGTACTACTGCTGCTGGAGTTACTATTGATGAGTAGTACGTAATGCTGTTGTGCAGTGATAATAAGCATCCATTCCGCGGTAAATTGATGTGACTCCTGTTTAAAATAGATATACACTAGAAAAAAACACTATATGTATATGTAAGACAATTTATGATATAAAAATCCTCAAGTCCCCAGTCTTCCAAATGAAACAATATTCTTAGAATAAGTATGGAACAAGCGTAAATCCCTCTTCTATCGGTTTCATTATTGCACACAGAGACGGGCTAATGTTGTCCGTTAGTTAATCTAATCAACTAAGCGCATGTCTTTCGTATTGTCAAGGTCACTAGAAATTGTAAGGTCTGATTTTTTACATGTTAAACGCCAATAGGAAATTTCATTTCCCTTCCCCTTTCAAACATTTGATTGGATGACTATTATTATTATTAGTAATAGTAGTAGTAGTAGTCAAATCAATCAAGGCCTGACGAATGGATTTTATTGGGATTCTATTGGCGGAAAGCTATGTTCAGTGAAATTATGCATTTGCCTAGAGTTCTCTAGCTTTTCAATATCCTTACTACAGATTGAATTGAATTTTAAATTTTCCTGTCCATGTGATCCGTTGCACAAGAGGTGGCTCTCGTGGCCCAAGTGCTCTAGTGGATAACGCTTTGGAGTTTGAAACTATGAGCACTGGGTTCGAGCCTTGGTGGGAACATCATCACTCACTGAGAAATGCAGGTACATTTAAATGACGAGTCCTAAACAGGACGAAATGCTCATCCTGGATTCCACTGCTAGTCACCATCCACCAATTAAATCCTTACTACAGAGTCTGACCTCCTATGTGAATGAAAGATGGGTTGACAACTCACATGGTATGCTGAAGATGGCTGTTTTATTTGAGACTGATGAAGAGTAAATATTATGCAATAAACTATGCTGAAAATCGTACATACTGCGTAGACTCATTATGCATAATAAAGCTATTATTATTATTATTATTATTATTATTGCTAATCCGTTCTGACTAGGCATCTGATCTTCAGTTTTGAGGCAGCATGGCAACTGTTGATAAATGTTTGCAACGGGCTACTGGAAATATTTGTCACTTAGTTTATCAGTTCACTAGTTTACGTGCCGGTCCTAAACCCGGAAAAGTCAGGAAGGTTGGAGTTGGGGCTAACCACTCTACCCCCCCCCCAAAAAAGAAATCAATCCAATCAAAGCAAAGAAAAATATTAAAAATACCCCACTGATAACCACTATCAAACAGATAATGTCGTGTTGATCATAAGACATCATGGGAGCCTTTGTAAGAGAAACTGAAATGTCAGCTGTGACGGATTGTCTTCGTCAAAGTGAGAAGAATAAGAATCTACCGCATAAAATGTGCACATTTTTACTTTTATGTTTCTCTCTAACTGCAGACAGCCTAAAATACACAACATAGAAATAGTGGGATAAGAACACATACTGTTTTATTATATTCAGTGGGAGTTTGATACGAGGGTCGTAATTTAACGAAATAACAATGGGTGGAATATGCGATGATATAATAATTGGTCACAAATAACGCGAAAATAAAGAAAGCAGTTGTTTGTTGTAAGTTTAGTACGATAATTGAGTTTTCTTTGTCGAATTAACATTTAAAAAAAATACAAATGGACCAGCAAAATACAAAGAAAAACTATTATCTAATACTATATGGGTGTGCTTTTGGAAGTTATTAGAAATCACTTATCTCCAAGGCTTCCTACCGATTGCTTCTAACCATGAAGTAGCAACAATTCACAGTACATCATGATGGCGACCACTTAGAATGTTGGCCACACTGCAAACTTAACTGACTGGCTGAATTCGGTCTGAGAACCAAACAAAGGGCTGGACACATCACACTGGTTACTAACTAGTGTTCATTCAAAGTATCCAATACAGTCAGTCCTAAAGGAAGTCACTCGCGAGGCCGAATAGCTAGCTCAGGGGTTAAGTCTCTGACAGCATCACTGGGTGACGCGGGTTTGAATCTCAGAAGGGAGGGACATCAATCCCTTCAAGGTTGCAGATATGCCCTGCTGACAAGTGTCAACTAGCACGAAAACTAGGTCCAAGGTTTGCTGCTGACTGCCTCCAACCATCTAATATCATCAGATTAATGTGCCCCATGATGGTGGGCTGTCTAGAATGCTGGCCACAGTTCAAACTTGACTGACAGAATTCAGTCTGCACCAAACAAAGGACATACATTACACTAGTCACTAACTAAAGTCCAGTCTAAGATCAGTAGACCAGAAAAAAATCCACTGTAGCAATTATTATTGCTAATAATAATTTGAAAAGAACATTCTTCTCAACAATGCTAAGAGAAGTGTGTTACAGTTTCCCATTGGTCTGCAGAAGACTTAAGGACAAGATCTCACATCTGACCACTTCTGTATGCACATATCAGTTCACTTGTTACCGTGGAGTCAGGTACATTGGTCGTTCGACACGTAACCCGTCTAAAGTGGTTTAAGAACACTCTCCTGCATGATTGTGGAAAGGTAGTAGTGGTTGTATAAGCAGTGGAATAATCGAACACCTTGTCAACACTAACCATTCCATCTGAATAAACGCCTCCTCCTTCAAAGTAATCTTCAGAGTCAAGAATAACCTACCAAAGGCAATACGTTTTCGTCTCCTTTGTATTGATGAAGCCTTAGCCATTTAGTTGGAAAAGCCAGAGCTATGTATACAAAAGGAAATCATCCAACCACTTCCACTATCATGACAACAACCGTGTTGATTTCTACTGACCTGATGTCTGTGTGTCTGATTTTCTAGCTCCTTATAACTGTTGTATTTCTTCACAACTCTTGCATAAGTCCATATTTTCCTTCGTCTCTATGTAAATTCTAATCAAAACTTACTTACTGAATTACTTATCTTATTACGTAACTACAATACACCTACTCAACTTCTTTTATGCATTGACTAACATCAACAACTATCTTTTGACAACTCATCACCACTACCCTTATACTAATCTCCACTACCCAATTACAATGTGATTAATCATCACATTTTTTTGAAATACTTTGATGACTTAGACAACAACCCTAACTAATTTTTATTCTTGTCTGACAAAGCTAATGTACACACATACTGATGTCGGCTCATGATGAAATTCTGTAACCAATCAAACAAATCCCTACAATATAGAAAAAACAAACCCATTTAGACATTCAGAAAACATAAAGGTTGAGCGAAGACATACTTACTTTTCAAGTGTCAGAAGCTAGAATTCATTGGCCATTGCATTGGGTCCCAACGGGCTTAACGGTCTACGGGCTAGCTCGCCTTGTAAGCAGAAGGTCCTGGGTACGAAGCCTCACGGTTGGTGCGTACTGCTGAAGACGAAATAGCTGTCCAGTACTCCTTGCAGGTTTTCCAACAGTTCTCTAACTGATATCAGTTCATGATGAAATCCTCCAACCAATCAAACAAAATCCCTACAAAACCAATACTTGACATACTAAAGTAATTATATAATTATAATGTGAAATATATTGTTGCGACTGTACAGCTTAGTGAATGAATTCGCCGAAAAAAGACTCTTCTCTGAATTGCGTGTTTTGTTTTCCTTTAAACTTTTACCATTCTCATTATTATTGTTACTATGGCTTTTTCTGACCTACTGATCTTAACTCACACAACCTACTTCTAATCACTTCCAAATGGTATAGTATTATACAGTCTTTTTAGTACTGTACCTTGCTGGTCGTGTAGTGTTTCGTCTGCTGTTTATTCTCCTTATAAAATACTTCGTATATTGCTTCAAAATTATGATAAATAACCACTTTCTTTTTCTTTTTATTTTTGATTTACAGCCTGATTCCACACTGTATTTTTGGTACAAGTATGGAATTTTCACCATGGATATCGGTAGCCCAAATTTTGCAGGCCAACCATAGATATCAGATGTGCGTCGGTGCGGGCTCGAACCCCGGACCATATGCATGGTCGGCGTGAGTCCTAACCACTGTGCCACCGACGCACATGGTAACTGATTATGCCAACACAGTTCACCTATTGTTGTTTCCTTAAAGTATGCTCTTCATGCTAAACATCTACTGAATAGAATAGTTTTTTTTTCCTTCACGTTCCCCAGTGGAACATAGGGCTTCAAGCTAGTGGCTTGAAGTTTCTGTAGCAGTGTTTGTTATACAGGATGGGGTTGCTAGCCTCATGCCCAACCTTTCCTCTTTACCAGCATTATTTCTGGCTTAGCGAGGTAAAGGAGTGCATCAGCTGGAGATCGGAGCCCTGACCATGTGCATGGTCGGCGAGCGTCCTAACCGCTTATGCCATAGACGCACGAATTAAATAGTATATGTTCTTATTTTAAAACTATTTATAGTTGGAAAGATGTCGTAAAACGGAGTGTGCACACTTTACACTGTCAATTTTATGCCTTTTGCTTTTATAAAAATGATCAAGAAAACTGGGGGGTGTATAAGAGGTAGATCATTTCGTCCCCATAAATAAAAGACAAGTCAAAAGAAAATTCCAAAAATTAGAATCTTTCACAAATATTTGTCAGTGTTATTATTATTATTGATTACATGAATCAGATGACGGAAACCACAAGAGACTCTTTTTTTCTCTTGGTCTATCGTAATTAATGCATCTATGAATATATATATATATATATATATATATATATATATATATATATATATATATATATATATATGGAGTGAAGACATGTATTACTTATCTGACTGCATTATAAGCCAATCAGAGTGAAAACTGACCAAATCAAGGTCATTCACAATTGACTGATTGACTGGATATTGTCATTATAGCTTTATACTACTGATTGATTGGACACACTAGTAACTAGTGTGATGTGCGTAGTCGTTTCTTTGATGCAGACTGAATTCTATTAGTCAAGGCCAAGGCTTCATGCCAATTGCCTCCAACTATCTAGTACTGCAGGTTGATTAATATGAGTAGTTGTATGAATCTAAAATCAAGGCAGCTCAAGGTACCAACAGTTCCTAAAAAGGCCTTATTCTTATAAATGCAATTCCTTGGGGGCAACATCAGCGAGATACTAACACAGCGCCGTAGAAATGCGGTAAAAAGAGAATTTCCTGCTGCCAGATTACGCTGTGTCTTCAAAACCACCCACTACTCTTTTGCGTTCGGGAGTAAAACACAAACTGCCTAATTTTGCCTCTTCTCTGTGTATCTACGAATTTAACTGCCCCTGTGAAATGAGCCAGTTACATAGACCGTACAATTAGGCGTGTTTCTCGTCGGATTTCCAAACATCACCCTGCGTGGTTAAGCAAATGACAAACAAAATCTATGCGTAGCGCTATTCTATCTGATCTTGTGGATACAGAACACAAGATTGATTCTAACCTTGCTTTTAGTTTCATTTACTACATACCAACAAATCTCAGTTTCGCCTTAAGAGTTCGATTACTAAATATTGCTGAGGCTGGCTGTTGGAATCCTAATTAAGAAGCCTAATTTGTGCGTCCAAAAGAAGCTAGTTCAGACATTATCATTACCTTGGCCATCCAGGTTTGAATGATCCTGAATTTTTGTTGAATTTTCCTAATTTCAGTTGATATTCTATTTGCTACTGTATCTTTATTATTATTATAATCTAAGCATCTTTAATGAACTGTAATTGCATTGACCTTACTTTACCAATCGATAGTATTTAGAAAACGATTATATATATATATAAAGAAAGAGAGAGAGAACCAGAAGAGGAAATTATCGAAAAGGATATTCTTTGCTCACTTATTTTGTGTTTTAATGATGAATTTGATTGCCAGATACTGTTTCTTATGAACAGCATTATTGTTACTCAAAGTCATTATACGAAAAACGTTTCATCGGATTATTCCCTTCGGTAGCATGTGGGAAATAAGGCTTCAACAGCACATATGAATTTCATTCTGTTCTCTGCAGACCTCTTTAACTGGCCCAGCGATTGTCTATAAGCTCACCAATCCTCCTGAAGTGATCGCATCCATCCGTCACACGCCAAAATCGTCGTCCCCATTCCCCTTCCACTCGAGTTACGGTCTAGCCCACAATATCAAAGAACGGTCTCTTCACGTGTGTGTTCGATCTTTCTCCATTTCCTCCACCATATTTGTTGTCCAATAGATTCTTCGTTGGCTCGCTGCCCACCACAGTTCCTTCTTGATAACCCTTTATGATCAGTAATCCAGTCTTCAGTATAGGACCAGGGAAGTCAGCTGTCGATGCAAGTTTACAACAGGAAATGGTTAAGTTGACACACGCTTACACACATACACACACACACAGAAGTTACTGAGCCATCGAGCAGTATTGACTCATTTCATACTGGTGTTGACTATCTGAATCCTGTAGTTTATACTTAGTGAAGTAGATTCCCACACTGACCTTACATTAATAAAGGTCTGAGTTGACTTTCCAATCCTGGGTAGTCCACCGGCTGGTTGGCTAGCTGGCTTTGATATCCTCATTCGAGTCGTCGTCTGTAGCTGAAACGATGCTTCCCAGATGAGGTAAGGGGAAGTAGTGACCTCTTTCAAATTCCTCCTGTTGAGGATAGCGACTGGTGCCCGTTGTTGTTGTCGTTGGTTGTAGTTGTCATCTCCATGTTCCCTTGAAGTTGTGTCTTCGGTGTCTGCCTCTCCTCCATGTCACGATCGGACCACCGTTCAACTGCTTCCTTATTCAGGTTCCATTCAAAGGCCTTCTTGGTGTATGATATCACTCAGTGGTTTAATTAGTGTACATACAATCCATCTATATTTCTTTCTGTAAATCTATTCGGTTATAAATTCTTGGTTTGTATATTGCCAGAGTACCCTGTTGCTAACTTAATCTTCACTATCGAACCAGGTGAAGGTGGCTGTTTATAAAAGTGGATTATTACAACTGATTTTTAAAATTTAAGACGGAAATGTGAATAATATGGACAACCTTTAACAAAAAAGGTTTTTGAATCCCTGTGTTTAAGAATAACAAACAGCTTTCATGTGAGACAGTCTATTTCAGAGAATTCCTTTTGTCTTTGAATTTTGTGCAAATCCGGTTGTTTACTTGATTGGCACTGATGGTATCGAGCAGACTACATATTGTGATCGAAATAACCTACTTTCCAAAGGAAACTAAGGAGAAATTTGATTGTTTGGAGGATTTCATCATGAGGGGACATCAGTTAGAAAACCATTGGAAAACCTACAAGGAGTGCTGGACAGCTGTTTCGTCCTGGTTTGGGACTTTACAGCAGTGCGCACCGACTGGGTTTCGAACCCAGTACCTTCTGGTTACAAGGCAAGCTAGCTCGTAGACCATTAAGCCACTGGCTGGGTGCGTACTGATTAAGAGTCTCAAACTAGGACGAAACAGCTGTCCAGTACTCTTTGCAGGTTTTCCAATAGTCCTCCAACTGATATCACCTCATGATGAAATCCCCTAACCAATCAGACAAAAATCGCTCCAAAACCAATACTTAAAGCGAAATTTCACCAGTCAATCTTTCACATTGCAAATTGTGAATTTGATTTACAATATGACCAGTTCGATTAAGTAGCTACTGGATTGATTTGGCTCTCTGAGGTGAGTCAAACAGAGTACACGGCTGATGAGCTCGGTCCCAAACGAGAGAAATGACTATCTGGTGTTTACATCACCTCGATTTGGCCAACAAACACTCCTGGTTGATACGAGTAGTATGCAGCTACTCATCCCAGTCAACCAGTAGTATCTAATTTCATGCATATTTGGGTTCTTACTGAGTATTTCATTCTTTTTCCGTTGTGTTTGTAAATGTGGCTGTTTGTCTGTCTATATATCTATCTATCTCCCTCTATTATTTAAATTAGTTTAATAATTTTCTTTCACATGATTTTTCTTCCACCTTGGGTACGTCAGAAGGAGAGTAAGCAAGCAAGCGAGGAGACAGACATGGTGAAATAGAAGGAGAGAGAGAGACAGAGCAGGAAAGACGTATTCAGTAATAAAAAAGGATTTCCCGAAATCTCATCATTGTGTGTGTGTGTGTGCGTGTGTGTATGTAGAGGACAGATTTTTTGGGAATGCAGAAATCTCACACATACACACATAATCTCTGATGAAATATTCTACTGCGTCAGAATAAAAAAGAAACGATGTGAAACACAATCATAAGTAGTTGTAGTAGTAATAGTAGTTTAACTAATCAGCTTGAAGTATTTATTCTCTTGGACTTATTGATCGATCGACTCAACTTAACTCAATACAGTGATATGCTAAGAGAAAAAAGAATCATGTTTAAGAATGAATACAGAGCGCGTAAATAATGTTGTTTAAGTTATTATATAACGAGAAATCAGTTGAAGGATTGATTAGTTGAAAACAGAAAATAGTTGCAGTTGTAGCAACAACCAACCAGTATACAAATAAACAAGTTATAATGAAACAGAAATAGATGAAATGAACTGAATTAAGTTAAACACAATGGATTAAGAGCCTATTTGATTGGTACTAAAGTAAAATAAGAGAATAAATAGATCTTTGATCCATATCTATCTTCATATGATAAGGATTTGGATTAATTTAAATTCACTTGCTAGATTTCTTCACTAATGAGTATCACAGTTAGAGAGATCATTGAAGACCAAGAGGCACTATCAAACAGCTGTTTCGTCCCAGTTTGTGACTTCTCATCGGTGCACACTCATGATCCCATCAGGGACGAAAATCTAACAATTGAAATTAATCCAAAAGTCCTCACAAATCCTATAATCTGAACATAAATCACCAGCTGCAATAGGAATTGGTGACCATTGGGGGCACACCATGTCAGGGTGAAGGGGATACTGTAGGGAATTGAATGAAGACGTTTTTACCTTGCTCTGTCTGCGCCTGAACTAATCTGCCTATCTGCTTGTCGTACCTTCCGATTTAGTAAAGCACGCAAATATCAAAAGACAAAGGCTGGACTGTGACTGTGTATTGAAGTGCAACAACGACAAAGAAAACCATGGTATTTATACATTTTACAACAATATGGACAGCTAACAGCATTTGAAATAATTGATCTTAATAGCCAATAACAAAGTGCGTGAGAGATGATAATATACCATATGTGCGAGATTGACAGTCAATAACAAAATGTGTGGGAATGATAATATACCATATATGCAAGATTAGCAGTCACTACCAAAATGTGTGAGAATGATAATATACCATATATACAAGATTAACAGTCACTACCAAAATGTGTGAGAATGATAACATACCATATATGCAAGATTAAACAGTCAATACCAAAATATGTGGGATCCTATCAATACTCATCGAGGGCACTAGTGAGGATGGTGCTTTATCACGAATTGACAAAATTAGCACTCATAGGTCAGTGAATTCCGATTCAACGGGTTTGGTCTCATAACCAGAAGATCACAGGTCCGATCCTTGGCGGTTGGGTCATGAGTGGGCACTGTGGAAGAGTCTTAGAGTAGGATAGAGCAGCTATCCGGTACAATCATATTACTCCATGTTTTTCAAATAATGGTGATTCGCGACAGAAATTTTAACAGCTGCCATTATCTATCTATCCATTTATTAATCCTTGTTCATCTCTCATTATTATGCAACTACACACAACCATACACGCATGCAGCGAACACGCATAGTTTAGGAATAATTGTTTTTTTCTATCCGTGGTCGGTTTTTCTTTGTTATAAACAATATTAACATGTCTCTTTACAAGTACACTAGGATAACCCATTTGGACCAGCATATTTTGAACGTATCTCACTTCATTTTCGAGGTAGTCATCGGTACAGATCCTTCTTGCTCTATTCGTGAGGCATCCGATCGTAATGATTTTGTATCAGACTGATACGAAAATGAAGAAATGTTTATATTGTCCTCCAGATGTAGTTTTTCTATAAAAAAGTGTTTTGTGTGATGCATCCCCTCTTCTGCTCCAATGAAGATCGTGGAAGTGTAATCTACCATCATGTTCTTCTTCACAACTGAAGATAAGTGGTAAATATGAAAGATTAAAGTTTTATTAACATTTCGTTCCTATTGGCTTCCTCATCTACCTCAACATAACGAAGATAAGAATCCATTTCACCTATTACTTGTTTCAATGGACCATTTCAATATGGCAATCTGTCAAAATTAGGCATAGTGAAGAACCTATGGCAATACCGTCTATTTGTCTGTAATAACCGCTAATTTAACTTTGTATCTGTAGAAAGTTTGAGCTTATCTGACCTTATGAATAAACAGACTGTGGATGTTATAAATTTCCTGGAATAATATGAGTGATGAGTTTGATCGAATCATTATAAAATTATTTAAAGTATAATCCCAGTGGGGATTGTCTTGTCAAAAGACAAACGGATAGGGAAATTAAAGTTCACGTTATCTGGGATATGGACACATCTAAACGACTATTTGAATTTCCTATCTGATCATCCAATCAATAGGCATGAAAGTTTTAGTAGCTTTAAATCTTATCAACAAAGCTACAAACATTATAACGGATAACAATAATACAGGGAATTAGATTTCCAATATAAGACAAATTATGACTGGAAACGGTTATCCGAAAGAGCTTCTGTAGAAATGGTAGGACGATAAAGAAGACTGAGAAATTTCGGGTGTTGACGATAGCCCTTCTATACCGATAAGACATGGTTAAACAACTGCAAGGTGTACTTGCTTCATATAGTGTTAAAGTCTTTTTCAAGCCTTCTAATTCTTCAGAGAAAGTTTCACTTAGTATAGAAGATATATGTATATATTTCTTAAAATGAAACAAAACTACTGTGTCTGTAGCATAAAATGTTCAGAAGGCGAGGTTTGCATAGATGAGAAAGCAGTAGACAGATGCAGGTCAAAGTGAATGAACATAGGCTGTGCACGAAACATCCAACTAGAAGTGAAGTAGATTTAAGGAGACTGCAAACAAATTTTTAGTTATAGCAATGCATACTACTGAAAGTGAATATAAATTTCACTTTGACAATGTCAAAATACGTAAAGTTAATAATTTGTTCAGGCTGTAATCAGCTGATGAGAAGCCAAGGAAATAAATCATGGTATCATACTATTCTGGGAAAACTATTGTTCTTGCTTTATTCAGATTCATAAAGGGGAAAAAGTGTATGAGAGTAAAAATATTAGGAAAAGGCTTTTATGCTCATAAAGAAAGTCTAACCTTCGAAGCTTTGCATATTTTAACTATATCACATTGAATAAACAGGAGAGAGGTCATCGACTCAGTCGCGAAGAAAAACAATATTTCATACATTTGGTTCCCTAGATAAATTTTGATAGAGAAAGAAAGACCAGATTTTCAGAATAAAATGGTATCATTCTATTTCACGGGTTCTCATCATCTGCAAACATACAAAGGACAGCGAATCTACTACTATCGCTGTCCTTTGTATGTTTAATATTTTGAAGGATTTGGGAATCTCTACAAAATGACCCGTATCCACAAGGTGTCTGGTAATTGCGCTTTGTAAACATCTACTTCCTTTTAGGCATAAGTTTCTTGGAATATGCTCTGAAAACCGGATAGAAGCCCTTCTTTCTGTCCTTCCAATGTACTTGCTGCCGCAGGTACACGCAAATTTATAAATGCATTTGGAGGTAACATCAGCAGGGTACTTATCCATTTTCGGTTGGCTTATAGAGCATGTAGCACTGTATAGTGTCACCAGATTGGCTGCAGGGAAGCATCTCTTTATTGCTGCCTTCATCATTTTTTCAATCTTTTGCGATACGGTTTCTCCTTTGTATGGGAGGCAAATGGAAACTTTCTTCTTCTCAACTGTTGGAGACTTCTCTTTCTCATCTTTTTCTTTGCTGTACTTTAGGATAAATCCTTTTGGATATCCGTTTTCCTCAAGGCATTTTTCGACAAAGCTTAATTCTTCTTCTACCTTGTTAGGCGAACATAACTTACTGGCCCTGTCGTATAGTGTCCTCACTAATCCCCGCTTATAGGTCATAGGGCAGAAGCTGTTGTAATGAAGGTATTGTCCGGTTCAAGTTTCTTTCCTGTAGATGGACTTTTCGACAGTCCCATCGTCTCTTCTTTTTACATTTAGGTCCAGAAAATTGAACTCATCGTTGTGTTCGAATTCCATGGTGAATTTAATGTTTGGGTGGACCTCATTTAGGCGGTCAAATATTACGGATGCATGACTCATGTCGTTACAAACAACAAAAGTATCATCGACGTATCGACGGTAGTATGTCGTTCCATTGATAGCATCACTCAGTCGCGTCTGTTCGAGATATTTATTCATTTATTTATTCGAGATATTATATTCATAAATTTGAAATTCAAAGGTGATCATGCTTCAGATATGCTCAAAAGTTGTCTCCCTAAATCAGTCACTAAGACGTCTTATCTGCAAAGCTCCAGCTGACTTTCAACAGCTTTAAGATGTTCTCTGTCTCTGTTGAAGATAAGCTTCCTTGTCTAGACGTCTTCATGTGCATCCATTAGTTCAACTGCTATCCATTCTGTTATGAAAATATATTCTAACATTGTTTTAAGAAGGAGAAAGGATGGATTTTCGAAGATCTCTGTTCTAGAATACCTGATCGAATTACATCACTCTGTCAACCGTGGCCATGTTTTAAGATCATCTACCGAAATCACGCCTACTTCCTACGTATTTTTCCGTTATAAACTTCTAAAGACAGTAAAGGGATTATTTTAAGTAACTGTATAATTTTCTGAAGTTTTTGTGTGACTGCTGATAGATACCTGTGTATTACTGGTTATATTGTGGATTAACTCCAGTGTAGGTTTTATGTCACAAACCAATATCATTTGGAGAGATTAGTGAGAAGTTAGGGAAAACTGTTAGGTAACTATTTCCGTCTAATTTGGACCATTCCGAAAGTCCACAATCCACGACCCTACTGTCGTGGACTGAACCCGGGATCTTCAAGTTACGCGAGACCAAACTCGTCAAACTCCAGCCACTTGAACCGAAATTCAATACTCATCGATTTATAGCGAGGCCTTACCCTCAACCGATGCCTTCGATGGGCATCCATCCCACTCTGATGTAGTGGCCCTCACTTCTGGTCACGAATTTTCAGTACAGCTTTGGGAAATCCATCTAGGAGCCATCAACCAGTCGGATATTGATATTTAGATTATGGTTTTTGTGGCGATTTGAACTGGTTTTAATGGTTGAGTAGTCAACGAGCTTCGTCTGCTAACCTGAATATCCCGGGTCGGTGGAGTCCTTTCAAACTAAGACGAAACAGTTGTCTGGTGCTTCTTAGTTTTCAATGATCTCTAACTTATGCTGGTTCAAAACGAAATATTCATTGGAATCAGTCCAAATCCCTACAAAAGTCCCATAATTTAAATAGGAATCTCCGACTGATTAATGATTACTGGATGGACTTCCTGAAGCGCTACTGAGAAGTTGTCACCGTGGTTATGGGGAAACCTTGTCAATATGAAGGCACTGGCTAGCGGTAGGATTGCATCACAAGTTGAGAGAAGGTAGAATTCACTGGTCATTGAATTCTGATCTACCCAAGTAGCTGAATGGTCACCAAGCTTGCTGTCGTCACGCGGAGGTTCTAGGTTTTACACCAGGGGATAGAATCATGGATGGTGAACCATTGAAGAGTTCCAAACCAAAAGAAAACAGCTTTTCAGTGTTCTGTAGTTCTCAATAATCTCTAACTGATGTTGGTTCATGATGAAAGCTCCATTGAAATTAATCTAAATCTCTACAAAAACCTCATAATCTTACTATGCATGACTGTAACAACAGAAGACAAGGGCCAAGGCAACAGATAGTTTATTTACGAAATCAAGACATGTTTATAGATTTTCATATATATTATTATAGATTACTGAAAGCAAACAAACAGTCTTCTGATTGGTTGTTTCCCACTGAAAGTTAGTCTTTCATCTCTTTGTGGCCGTTTCTTGAAGTTCAGATTATCTATTTGCGAATTGTATCCGTTTACTCAAAGTCTGCTGTGACTGGTTATTGAATTGGTCTTCGTTCTTATCTTTCTCACGACCAATATTGAGGACGTAAACACCGACGTAAATTACTGTCTACCTATTTGGCTAGCAGCCATCTCTCACCACGTGATCATTTTTGCACACGTTATGGACTTTTCGCTAATTGATATGATCGCGTCGACAATTTATATGACCGAGTTGACTGATCAGTGGGTATAATAATACCGACCCAATGGACAAACAACTTCAGCTGATATGCCAGATACACTCATTCGTCCGTAGTAGCTTCATCTTCACTGAGCCACGTAAATATCAAGCGACAATGACTGGCCTGTGACTGCTAGGATACGATTTTTATTGGGAAAAACACGTCATATTCATGTATTCTTTTGCCACATTAAAGTCGCCCCAGGGAAGTGGAAATAGATTGTTCCAGTTGATAGACGATTTGGCTAAGGTAGAAGAATAATGAATATTCGGATTGTTTGGTGATCTGACGGAGACCAAGGTGAGAAAACGATAATAAAATTTTACAATCATCTGACCACATGATGGGTCACATGATGGATCATAAAATGATTACTATTTTAATCTGATTTCTGTCACATCCCCCCGTGAAAAGTGTAGGTCTTTCTTTTCGAATCTGTTTGGAAAACTTCTGATTTTTCGACCAATAATAATTCATGATGGCAATAACTTATTGGAGGCAGAAGTATTAGGTGCCGCATGACAAGGCAGCAAAAATCTATCTAAGTTTTCTCTCATTGTTCCTTTCCCCTTAGCTCTCATGAAAGCACGAAGCGTTTCCCTTATCCATTAGATTGAGCTTGATACAAAAATGGACGTTCATGACAGGAAACAAGCTTCAGAAGCCAAGAGACTTGGTTAGACTTGAAGAAACCAAAATTTTCCCGGGAGACTGGGGCATGCTTTTGACGTGGGTGTTGCAACAGAGATTTACGTGATGCATGATCTGAAATGAAACGTTACAATATACAGAATTTAGTGGAATATTTGAGAGATTGAGCTTATCTAACTAATGAAGACCAAGTAAATTCAAATCATGTTGGTTTTTGAGATGACATACACTATGGGATTCACTCTCACCAAGCTGTACATGGTAGTTAATCTCATCCATGACTTTTAGCATACCTTCAGAAGCATTCTTAGCGATATTTAATTTAGGGAGAATTTGCTTTTGGCACTCAAGTGCACGCCATGTGTTACGCGAAATTAAGGTGATATCTGATGCGTCTCCAACTGAAGACGAATAGGTTTTCTTGAATTGGTAGTGGATAAGCATGACCCTTTAGAGCATAATTTAAACCAGTTGATAAATCTGCACACAGACGAATAGGACCATCTGCTTCGCGTGCAACCACTATAAAAGTAGCCCATGGAGAATATGTTCTCGGTTCGATGACACCCAACGTTTCCAGTCTGTCGAGTATATTGTCAACCAGTGCGTTAGAGGTGTACATATAAAATTGATTAATTAAAGCATGGTCGTAATAAACTGACCAACCGATTAGATTACACCGAGTGAATTAATAACACAATACGAAATACTCCCTGAACAAGCCATTTATAATACATTCAGTAGAGAAAATAGAATTAGAAGTTATATTCCATTTCATACAAACACAATCGGCGAAGTATGCCATGGAGTAAACAATAATCAAGTGATCTAAACACCGGAAAGCTATTTCACCCACTTCCAGACAATCTCATCAGCGGTGGTGTACCCTTTCCAATTCAACACAGAGAACTGAATCCATTCAAATCAATCCATTTCTGGCTAATTACTTGGGCCATCTGTTAATATACGGAATGAAATTTAACTTATGCTAAATACACAACTTGAGGTGAAAATTTGTCAGTTTTACGTTTGAATCCATTTTAGCTGCCTGGACGGAGTCCAACTGGATATACTACTACTGGTGAGTCTGATGCCCAACCAGCAAAACAAGCCTTCCGGTGGCCAGATCACTTCGATCTTACTAGTAAACCCTATTGACTGACGTGATTGGTTTCTAGTTCTCGTAGCAATTACTAGTATGTACCATTATTTCCTGTCCCTTAATATGATTGGTAGTAATACTTTCTTTATCTCTGACACCGGTGTAGATTCATTCCTATTACATATGTTAGGTTTAGATTTGATGGACAAGATGAGCCTCACGTTCCACCTGTCTATATAACTTTCCAAAATTTCAGCTCTACTTCATTCTATTGTTTGACTGTGTTCTAGGGCATTGATTGCAACTGCTCAGTTTTTCTCTAAACTAATCATCTTCGTCGGATCAGTCTTTCTACGATTAGTTAAATGTTTATGTCCAGATAATCTGACTACCCTCCGACCTACTGGCATGACCTATGTAGTTGACCTTAAAGTCATTCAGTGTGTATTTTGTAAATGACATTACCTTATCTAGTTAAATCAATGGGTTCTTTTAGTCGATAGGGCTTTTCCCCAAGTGACTTTCTCAATATCAATGCCATCTTAATTCCTGCCTTGTTAACAATTCTAAATATGGTTACATATATCCCTTCATCATTATACGGTAAAACTGTAGATGCCTTAAATTCTATCTTATTGATGTTATGAACAAAAGTACCACAACTACTTTTACTTTTTTTATGTGATCTTTTTTAATCTTCCCAATAATTATGTGGGATACAACTATTTACTCTAAATGGGAAGTGATAAACATTTTTCATTCCTTTTTTTTAAATCGAATATCAAATGCTGATCATACACTGATCTCATCGTATGACTATTCGCATTCCTGTGTGTGTATATAAGAGAGTCGACACCCTACTCTGTGAGAAAAGATTTCCTTGTTGAAGAATCTCAGCTAGTTTATTTCCCACAGAAACATATCAGGTATACATTTCTAAAGAAAGATCAATAGTAAATAGGGTTTAAAACCTGAAATATGCAATTATATATATATATATATAGGTTTCTCACCCGCGATTTAATACAAAATAAGCCAAATAGTGTATTGTCTAATTACTATGGCAATAGCAGTTTCTAATCTATCATCTCACGCAGTCGATCACATTCCAACTTCAAAGATTGGTTACATAAATCTTATTTATAACAATTTATTTGAAATTTTTTCTATAGAATTAGTTATTATCTTTTGTGTTAGACATTTCTACACGTCAACTCTCAACGAAATTAAACTATTACAGATAAAGTCAAGGTCACCCAGAAATTGACCTTCACAAACCAATCAGATTTAGGGGAATGCTATGTGAAAGGTTATATTCGAATGAAATCCGAATAATTCTGCTGATGAAGCTGTGGCTTATTCAGCCAAATGTTGGGATTATTTTAAAGAATTTATAATGATTCAATCTGACTCGGCGCCGATATTATTCCAGTGAATTCCTTATATTACGCTTTGGATACTTATAAGCTATGAAAGGTTATTGCAAATCAAATTATGCCTGCCCTTATGGATGTGGTGAGGGTAAGTACAGTGTTCTACTTATTCCCTAAGTACATTTTTCTGTAAGTCTATAATATTAGGTAGGGGGAGAGGGAGTTTAAAGAAGAGAGTCAAGAATATCAATGAATCATAAAGTAGCATGATCTTCAGTCACCTGAAGGAATACATCTTTCGTTCATGGTATGATTTCTGTATGGATTATCCTTAGAGTAACTGGGAGACATTGTTACAGCACAAAAGAGACAATTATGTAGCGTAACATCATGTTTACAATATTTTAATGCAATTTAATTTATCGGCTATGCAACTTATTTCGCATTTGAATTCTGATTAGTTGTTCAAGGTCACTAGGATTTTGGCTGTGATAGTTTAACTTCTCCCAGTTCTGATTTTGGATTTAGGCCAGGACATTGATTAGTTTTTGGCATAGATTTGACCTCGAACAGACATCAGCTGGAGAATCATCGACCACTAAGAAGCACTGAACATCTTTTTCGTCATAGCGAGGGATTTTTCAGTAGTGACTAATGCGTTGACACTCGGTTGTAATTTAATAATCGGTGAATTCTAACTTTTGTGAATTCGTGATATTATTGTTACTTAATATTTATCTTGAGGTTCTAATGAGAAGTTGCCGGTGGGGTTTATTATGTCAAGATGAAGCAGATGCTTAACAGTGGCACTGGGTATTGGCAGCAATCTTTTAAAAATTAACAGAATTTAGAATTTACGGGTCACTGATTTCTAACCCAGTGTTTGAATGTTCAGTGGACTATCTTCGCAACCTTAAGACAGTAGGTTAGATCCCTAGTGGTGTCAGATGTGCGAACTCCTGGAGAGTCCTAGTTTGAGACGAAACAGCTGTGTTCATAGATTCCCTGAGTACTGTAGGTTAGTGATAAAATCTGCATTGAAACACTTTAATTCGTCCAACCACTTTGGTATCAAATATTTGTGCTAAATTACTTTTATATATGATTGTAAAGAATGGTGAGAAATAAAGAAAGTGAGTATTTGTTTGAAATAGTGTTCCATAATTACTTGTACGACTACTTCTAACATTCCTATGAGTTGCGGCGATTGGGTCACAGGGCTTCAGCAACACATCGTAATTCCACCCGTGTTCTCCACTGACTTTTGTTTAGCTGGCTCCACGACTGCTCACAAACTTTCATTCCCACCTTACATGATCTTCTCCATGTTACCATCAGATGCCCAACTCGTTGTTTTTCATTAAGGTTTCACCAGACAAATGCTGAGAATTCCATGCTGTATTACAACTAATGCTTCTGGAATAAAGCAGCCTATTATTATTATTAACTTTTGACATCCCCTGATTTGAGCTCTGACAGTTTCATTTAGCCTACCCTGCAATGATTGTGAGGTCAAGTACATAGGTGAAACTGGTTGATCGAAGGTGGCTAAGATTATCTGAACATGAGGATTTAGATAAGCGTAGAATAATTGACCCAACGAAGATGAGTTATCTAGAAGAAACTCAGCAAATGCACTGCATGCATTAACACACAACGACACACTAGAATGGGACGGAGTTACAATTATTAAGTTGTACAGTTAGGTGGGGAGGGGGGTGAGAGATTGATCACTGAAACTTCATTCATCAAATCTATAACTATACCAATACGAGAAATATGGAAGACTTAATAAATGCATCAAGTTCCTTCACTGTCACAGGGTTCCTGGATGACATTACTACTAATAATAAGATTAAAGGATAAGAAATAGTGGTCGATTTTGTTTCGTTTCATTTCAGTTTACGTCATCACACTAAAACATTTTATTTAAACTATTTTACTGATAAGACATCTTATTTCTGGTTTTATTTTATTTCACTGACGATACTCGTCTCATTTCCCATCTTATTATATTCTGTCAGTAGCACTCATACTGTTTCCGAGCATATTTTACCTTCCTATTATCTGTCTACTGAAGTTTATATTGACTTTTATTTATTTATTGATATGTCTAATCGATTTATTACTCGTATATGTGAATGATATTAGTAAGTTGTGTGAATACCACGTTAATATGATTTTGGGCACTAATAAACTGTTCTGGAGAAATCATCAGTAGATAATACTGTATAACACTGTCAGACTATTAAATAAATTCACTTTATGATGAAATTATACACTGTCACATTGTGCAAGTTCTTTTCTCAAGCGGAATAGTTAGAGTTAAAATGATGAAATTAATAATGTGAAGTCGTAGCTCTTGTGTATAAATATTAGATTTCATGTGTAATGACAATCATAGTTATGGAGTTGAACGGTAATTGAAGTTTCACGCTGTACATTGGAAGTGGCATGATTCAATGAAATGAATCACTAGATGAATAGGGAGGGACATATTCCTTATACTCTCCGCAAGTGCAACATATGCGGATAGCATAGCATACAGTCACATGGCCTTAGAGAGTAACTTTCCTGCTTATATTCACCATACGGAACTATCGTGAATTTGTGATAATGCCAACTGTTGACTACACTTTAAATAAATATTATTATTCCCTTAGATTGTATGTTGAACAATATGACCTCAACAATACATCTGCACTCCTCCGTGTTTTATGAAGTCTTCTGTAACTTGCTCAACAATCGTCAGAAAGCCTCCATTTCTTCTTTACACTATCTCATCCACGTCATCTTCGGACACATCCTAAACTCGTCGTTCCATTTCGTCTTCCAGTTCAGCTGCGGTCTGGCCCACAATGTCAATGAACGATCTCTTCACCGTGTGTTCGATCCTTCTCCGTTTTCTCTGCCATATTTGTTGGTCAATATGATCTTTTTTTGGCTCGCTGACCACCACACATACACACAATTCAGTGAGTCATACAGAAGCACTGACTCACTTCATATTAGTGTTGACAATCCTGATCCTGCTGTTTACGCTCAGAGAACCAAATTCCCACAATGACCTAACATTAGTGAAGGTCTGTGTTAGCTTTCCAATCCTGAGTGGTCGGCCGACCGGTTGACTGGCTCTGATATCCTCATTCGAGTCGTCATCTGTAGTTGAAATGATGCTTCTCAGTTGAAGGAACTGAAGGTGGTGACCTCTTTCAAATTCCTCTTGTTAATGATGGTGTATTAAACTGATTTATGCAGGTGTGCTGATGTTTATGTTAAGTTTTATTTATTCATTCATATGTCGAATCACTTTAATACTAACGTGTATAAAATATGTTGGTAAGCTGTGTGAGTAACATGTTAATAGAATTATAGGCAGTAATAATTTGTGCTCGAGTTGTCATCAGTAGATAATACTGTGTTACACTGGTAAACCTTAGCATATAAGTTTGCTCTTTTTTCTCTAACTACTATTAAACCTAACAGTAGTTAAATTTCAATATATTAAATAAAATATATAAATATATAAAAAAATATATAAAAATATATAAAATAAATAAATAAAATAAATATATAAAAATATATAAAAAATATATAAAATATATAAATATAAATAAATATATTAAACGAAAACGGGTAAATAGTTCGGTGACAGAACACCTGGTGAATTCAGGACATTCAGCGCCACTCGAAAAATCCTTCAAAATCATTTACAAGATTCGATCAAACCCATCAAAGGGAGTTAAATCAAGACATCTGGGCATAGCCGAGGCGCTAGCTATACAAAACCTCAAACCCACGCTTTGTATACAAAAGAAATACGTCCAACCCCTGTCCTTGCCATGGCCATCATAAACAAGTAATTTTTAGTAATCACCATCCCATCGCCTTTCTTATCTAAACTTCCTGTTTATTCATGTTATTTCAAGTTTTTCTTAATCCCTGTTTACACTACCATATTTTCTTACCCGAACTTAGTGTTTATTTTGTCATTTTACTATTTCTACACATTTAATCCCTGATTGCATAAACAATTATTCATCACATTAGTTTTTATCCAAACATCCTGTCTATTTTGTTATTTCTACATTTCTAACCCCTAATTGCACAATGTCAGTCTTCTTAGTTATTTTAATGCTATTTTGTTTGTTTTATCCATCCCCCTGTTTATTATGGCATTCTAATTCCCAATTTTAATTTTTATTAATTTGACCCTTGACCGGATATTATTCTGGAACTTTCCCATCCATTTGATATTAAATATTCCCATAGTAAAATTTTCCCATAGTAGTTAAATTTTGTGAATGCAATATTTAAATTATAACTGAGCAGTCTTGTTGGCGAATAACAATCTCTCTGTTCGGTGCAAAACATTTATATGCAGTACGGAGTGTCCAGCTTGGTTTC
The DNA here is from genome assembly GCA_944472135.2 of Trichobilharzia regenti. Taxonomy (NCBI): domain Eukaryota; kingdom Metazoa; phylum Platyhelminthes; class Trematoda; order Strigeidida; family Schistosomatidae; genus Trichobilharzia; species Trichobilharzia regenti. The sequence goes on along the minus strand of OX235262.1, from coordinate 41,312,851 downwards.
ATTTTCTCTATATACGGAATCTTCAAGTAAAGCAGTAATCGGCGGAGCGTTATTCAATAAAATGTTTATATATCTGCAGCATTTCCCAACACCCAACGTAAGTTAGAATTCTTTCAAAACTGCATGGGGATACAGATTATTCTTAATGGACGTAAATTTGTGGAGATTACACTGCGACCTGCTTTAAATTTTTTTACCAAAAGCGTATAATTTTTCCTACTCACTTCGTTTTCCTGAGAGTTTATACGAAGAAGTCAGGCCAACGTACACGTACACACCAGTACTGTATGGCCTACTTTAAGTACATGAACCGTTAAGACCAATACTTTATATGCAAAATTTGACCTACCACGCTCTAGCTAGATGGTTAGTAAATATTCCCGAACATTTGCATGGGCGGATAGTGAAAAATAGCGCCAAAGATATATATGAATTCCTAGACAGAATCAAAGATATTAATATCAACAATAAAACTGTGATATCACTGGGCATAACATCTTTATTCACAAGTGTACCTTTAGTAGAATGAGTTAACTATATATGTGAAGACGTATATATTAAGTCGATAAATACTAGTATCCCGACAGATATCCTAAAAGAATTGTTATTAAGGCATACAATGAATGTAAATTTTAAATTTGATGACACACTTTACAAACAAGTGTACAGGGTGACAATGGGTTCCCCACTGGGTCCCATGTAGGCAGGTTTCTTTCTAAACAAACTAAAGAATGATCCTCTGAACAACCTTAGCGGAAAATTCTCATTTTATTGCCGGTTTATGGATGACACCTTTACTCTTTGAGATAATGATTCGGATAGGAATACAATAACAACAGAATTCAATGAAGTACATTCTGCTATTAAATTCACCTGCGAAGAGGAATCCCGAAATAGAATTGCCTTCCTTGATGTCCTCTTTACAAGAAATCCAGATGTTAGTATAAAGAGAAATTTGCATGGGAAAAGAACATAGACAGGACGATATACACAGTTCGATAGCTTCATTTCTTGCCAGTACAATAGAAATTTAGTGAAGAACCTCAGCCACAGGGTTACAGCTATATGCTCAGAAGAGGTAATTTAGGATAAATTAAGCATTGTATATGATACCTTGATTGAAAATAACTATTCCGACAGATTTATGATGAAACACATGACAAAGAAAGCGGAAAAGAACTAGTCACTATCCGTAATCAAGAAGCCTTTATACATACGACTACAATTCAAAGGCTATATACCTAGCAAAATAATTATGAATAAGATAAAGAAGTCAGTTCAAAGAAGTTTTAGTGCTGGCAAACTACAAGTCTTATTTTCCACATGACCTATGGTGAGTCCACAATTGAAAGATGAAGTAACTAGACTAGCCACTTCTAATTGTATCTGCCAGTTCAACTGCTCTTGTGGAGCTAGTTATATTGGCCGTTGATTATTCGTGCTTACTAACATCTGCTAGTGTGGTTAAATAAAGGTGTAGCTAGAACCATCAATAGCTTGATATTAGAACACTTGATCCGAACCTGCCACAAAGCCAGTGTCGAAGAGTCCTTCTCTACTATCTACCAGGTACCAAACAAATCGCCAAAAGCATTCAGGTACGGCATACTGCAAACATTAAAAGGCTATCGCGATTCGCCTGAGACAACTAATGCTCTGTGTGCAGAAGAACCAATTCCAACCATTATTATTGCGCTGGCCTTCTGTGGGGCTTGTAAATTCATAAATACCTCAGTACATCGGCCTTTTGTGATATGGCCCTCCATCCTGTACATATAAACTTCCCTACCCCTTGTCATTACACTTGCACTAACTAACCTTTTGTTTTCTTATCTAAACGTAGTTGTTAACGCACATAAAATTCAACCTCAAAAATCTTTTTTCTTTACCCACGTCCTTAACATGATCATTTATCCATCTGAGGTTTACAATAAATATGAATAAAACTTAATATAAACATGACTCATGAGAATTTATTACTATACCTTCATTGTCATTCATAATCACTTACTTTGTAATATTGGTGTTCAATTTAGTATTAAAATTTTACATATTAGCATATTGTTATTTACTCTTGTGAGTATTTAGAGAGATTTCTTTAGCCTGCTTATTCTGAAGTTTCTACTTACCTTGAGGAGAAGCATAACTGTGCGGGACGGTGTAAGCCAATACACGGGGTAAATTTTCCCGAGAAATATCGTTTGGCCTTCGAATGTAATCCTTACCTTTCTACAATCGGCTTTCAACAAAATGTCATACATTTTGAACTTTCCATATATCACGGACAGGTGTTGAATCATTCCTACTACACGTATTTGCAGTTGATTCGATAAACAATCCTTTCATTATCAATTGCCACCCTCTTACATTAGATTTTAAAACTGTCATCCTATCCCATCCTATTGTATGGTTGTGTGTAATTGCATGTAGTGCTATCTACGGCTGAACTATTCTCTAGATATCTTATCTTATTCGGGTCAACTAATCATTCCAGCAGGGTATAAGATAAACTAAATTGTTTTGTTTTAAAGGCTCCGCGGGATTGATCTTTTAACAGACAAAGGTGGGTGGTTTCAATACCAACCACTTTTATTCCTGCCAGCATTGTTAAGAATTCTGCATAAGGCTTCCGAGGTTCCCTTATTGTATGGAATTACTACTGATGATTTAGATTCCTCGTTGTTGGTGTTGTCTTGGGCATGTTTGATATGCATGTCATCATTAATATTATTATTATTATCATTATCACTATCACTACTTTCACTAAATATTTTATTTTTACATTTCCTACATACTTTCTGACTAATTTATCAGGGTAATTATTAATTTCCAAAGCTTCTACTATATGCCTCACTTCCTGTCTTAGATTTTCCTTGGTACTACTTAATTTTTATGCTCTATTACTTAAACATTCCACCAATCCTGTTTTCACTGACATAGGATGGGATGATCGGAAATCAAAATATCTGTTTGAATGTGTGGTTTTCCTGTAAACACTAGTGTTAGACTTCCCATCTTCTTTCCTTTTTACTTTGCAATCTAACATTGGAAGCTCCCCTTCCTGACTTTCCAATTCATAAGTGAATTGAATTACCTTTACCTTCTAGTTGATGTGTTCAGAAAATCTATCTATATCCTGTGTTCTGAGCACAGTAAATGTATCATCTACATACCTCCAACATACTTTCGGGGTGGGCGTGAACGTTTCAATCTCTATGTTTTCCCACCTATCCATGAATATATCTGCCACAATCAGGGATGTTGGTATCCTTAAGTGGTACTGTCGTCCTGAGTTCGAGTTCTTGGTCAGAAATGAGTCCGTTTCTAACAGCCTGTATAGCCATATTTATTGGTATATGTGTATATAAACTGATAATGTCAAAACTAATCATTTTCTCTTCATTATCTAATTTTAAATGATTTAATCTATGCTTTTGTTCATAAGAATTTGTTAGTCTAGATTTTGAGTGGCTTTTAAGGAGACAATGAAGAAATATCGAAAGAGATTAATTCGCTCTTCAGGTCAGATAGAACTATGTCACCGAATCTACTGTCAATTAATATTTTATCTGAAAATGCTGTTCGAAGTGAAGATATTATGGAATAAACTCCTCTGAAAACTCTGTACATTATATTAACACTGTGTAGAATAAACCTATTATCACTAAAAAAAAAAGTATAATTGAGTAAGTTTAACACACTTTCCCTGGTGGAAAATTAGATAGCCCAGTTTAGTTTTCCTACAAGATATGAGGGATAGATGTACTTTCCTATAGATTTCCATGTAGAGTCCACAATTATTACACTCAAAACTTTAACTACAATGAGGAATAAGTATATAGCAGATATACATGCGATTAAGGAGATCTATCCTCGTGAATTTCCTTTAAAGCGGTACTGTTATTTGGGTGCTTATATATATATATATATATATATATATATAATTCCTTTCACGTTCCACGTGGAACATAGGGCTTCAAGCAAGAGCTTTGAAATTTCGGTAGCAGAGGTATTCATTTTTACGGGGTGGGGTCGCTAGCCCCATACCCAACCTTCCCCCCTTATTACTGGCTTAGCGAGGTAAAGGAGTGTGTCGGCCGGGGCTTGAACCTCAAACCATCTGCGTGGTTGGCAAGCATTCTACCGCTGTGCCGCCTACGCACATAAGGATGAAGGTTGATATTAGATTGTCGGAGGCAATCGACCACAGGAAGCCTTGCACCACCTAGGTTTCTTCCTAGTTGGAACTCGTCATCAAGGCGTATCCGCAACCTTGAAGGAACTCATTTCCCTTCTGAGACTCGAACGGGCATCATCTAGGACTGCAGTCAGAGACTTTACAACTGAGCTACATATAGGTATAGTGTGAATTGCTGACATGGGTCAGAGGTTGGTTGTGGTGAGAGCAGGCCGTGAGAAAATATGAGCAAGGCTGATTCAACAACCAATCACAGCAAAGTTAACGTGGCAAAATATGATTCGCAGATAGAGAACTCTATTTGTCGAGGGATCCCGAAACAACCAATCAGAAGCCTGCGTTTGTCTGCCTAACTTCTGACAAACAACCAATCAGATGACTGCGCTTGTCTACTTGCATAAGCTATAATAATGTATGTGAAATATGTATAAATACGTGTTGATTTTCATAATAAAACGATCTGTTGCCTGGCCCTTGTCTTCTGTTGTTACATGATGTCAGTTGGTAACACTAGAAATCAAAGTATATGGGAAGCGACAGTGCGTAAAAATAATGAGTAATCTCATGTAATAGAGAAAGGTGAGAACTAATTAGTTCATACTAACGATAGCTTCGTTCTAAGCAGTGTTCGTAAAATTTACAGAATTTTCAGCAGAATTTATTATGTAATATATTCATTTTGTCCGACATTTTGAAGTAAAATAGTAATGCATAGCAGATCATGCAGCTAAGTGTCGGCTGATCTCAAGCGTAAAATAATCCCTTAAAATGTTTCTTCTTTGTCTCTTTACAGAAGTACACGACATTTGGTTGAAAGTCAACTTTATAAAAGAGCCCGATTACATTTTCTGACCCTAAGTCATAAGTGAATGAAGATTTATTTGGAGATTATTCGTAGAAAATAAAAGCATAAAGAATTAAAAGTGGGTCACAAAAGGAACTGACATAAGGATTTATGATGCAACGAATCTAGCGAAGAGAACTGAATCTAAGGCTATGGTAGCGAAAAAGACTGGATAGTAACTTTCTGTACACATGGTTCAGGCTTTTCTCTGTGAATGATACGAGCTTCCATTGTATAGAGATGTAAGTCAAATCCTTGTGATTTTATATATGACTGTGAATGAAATCTCTACTAATGCTACACGACTAGAAGAAACATTGTGCTCAGGAACTGGACTGCTGAATTCCCTGCATTCGCCTTTGGACAACCATTCTAGTAGGCCTTCATTAGAGTATTTAGAGAATGTCTATCTTGTAGGGCTTGTGTACTTAACTGCATGGCAGCAAGTGAACTAGCGAATATGAACTGAAGTCTCCAACAGTGGGATCATGTGTTTGACGTTTTAGTAAAAAACGGCATGCATAGAGATGAGACAAAGAGATTCCTTTGAATTGCTGTAAGTAATGACCTCTGATCTTCGATGGCAGTTACCATGCAACATATAAATTACTGTAAAACTCTAAAGAGAAGTTGCTGCAAGGGACACCTTTGCTGGCTTATGTTTTTTGAATTGAGATTTGTAAGTATGTTGCAGATGATATTATGATTCTAGTACAGTTCAGTTCACTTTGGTGGCTGATTTTAACTGTGAAGTTTCCACTGTCTTCCTCGAAAACATCTTTAGAGCTAACCACAACATGAGTTGAGCTTTTAGACCATGATTAACAAGTCCATTTCTAAGTACCATTCAAAGTGTGATAGTTAGTCAACTCACTTTGAGCTTAAAAATTGCATGTTAGAACTATTCTATACAGTCACTTGAAATTATAGTTCAAATCTTCGCAAGTTTGCAGAAGCAACTGCTATCAAACATTTAAGACCTGACTTATATGCTCAGAACTAAGCTGTTTTCAGTCTTCATTCGTCCTGGTAACTAGATTTCTTATCTCTTCGTTTTATTTGATTACATAAACTTTTATTGAATTGAATTTTTGATTTTCCCGTCCATTGATTGGACCGAAGTGCTCGGTCTCAGGTTGACATGTCGGCTTCTTGTGCGGATGCTTCGACGATTTGGCGTTTGAAACTATGGGTACTGGGTTCGAGCCTCGGTGGGAACGTCATCATTCACTGAGAAATGCAGGTACATCCAGCTGACGAGTCCCAAATAGGACGAAATGCGCATCCTGAATTCCACTGCTAGTCACCATCCACCAATCACATAAACTTTTAGTTTAAACTCTTGTCTTTTGGCATACATCAGGCGTACCATGAGTCCACTTATAAAAAGCCCTTAAGGACACTCTTCAGTCTGGCTAGCAATGGGAGGACGTAGGTGTGTTTACAGCCCTGTAGTAGATCGTCTGGTGAACTCAGGACATTCAGCTCCATTTGAAAATTCCTTCAAAGCTATGAACAAGATACGATCAAACTTTCTAAAGGCATCTGGGCAAAAATGAGGCATTAGCAATCCAAGAGTTCAGGCCTAGTCTATGTTTTCGAAAGTAATACGACCAATCTTAGCCTTTAGCATGAATATCATTAACAGTCAATTACCTCAGTAGTGATTATCCGATTACGTTTTCTATCCAGGCTTCTTGTCTATTTTGTTATTACTGCATTTTTAATCCATATTTGTAATCTTGTTAACCTGACCTCGGCCAGAAATAGTTCTGGGACTTTCTCACCCACTTACTATACATACATGAATGTGCAGCCTATTTCTACTTGGAACGAGTTTCGGTTGTTAAACACTAACGTCAGTGTTTCCATGTGGTTCAGTGACATTTGTGCATGTGTCCAACAGCCTGTTGCAGACTTTCATCGGCAGCTGACCTTTCTGGATCTTTACTGAAGGTCAGATGGCTGGCCAAAAGAGGTTAGCGATAAGGAACTGTGGTAGGCAGCGAGCCGACCAAGAACCTATTGGCCAACAAAAATGGTGAAGTAAATCCAGATTGATCAGGCAAATGGTGAGAAGACCGCTGGGTGACATCACACATCCAGCCATCGAGTCGAACTGTTGAATATGAATGGTAGATTGGTTAAGGAATCAACGTATAGCAACAGAAAAATGGTATTGCTTCACGCTGACAGACTTCAAAAAAGGCAAATAATGAACAAGAGGATATCAATTATTGGTCATTATGAAGAAAAAAGGCTGATTTTCAGAAAGCGATGAGAAGTGTTTTCAGGTACACCGTAAGACGTCTCCAAACTCTGACTCATAGGATCCTGAAAATCTAAGCCAGGTGATTTGCAATACTTTACATGAGTCATGGACTAGTGCCACATTTTAGTGTAGTTCTTCCTTAAGAAGCACTGGACACTTATTTTTTATTCTAGTTTGGTACTTCTCTACAACAAGGAGAAAACACAGCACTTACATATTACAAGCCAAGCATAGTTACTATTCAGCGATTGGATCATTACTTGTAGACACACGCCCACTGTCTGTCTCTTGGTTTTCACTGACTGTAACAATGATTTCTGATATGTGATGAAGTCCACAAATGAAATTAATCAAATATTCATTGTTTAAGCAAAAGATCAGTTACCTGTTTCAGTCAATTCTATGTTAATTCACAAATTTTGCTGTTTTTGCTAGGAGCGATATACGACGGTAGAAAAACAACTTGATGCCTGTCTCACTGAGTGATAAAAACTCTAAAAGAAACTAATTTTGGTTTCAGCTGATATAAATGGCAGACATCAATTAGACAGGAAAAACGCTTTCACAGTTATTTTATCGTACTCCATCGAAGTTTTGGAGCGTAATTCAAACAGATCTTCTGCAGCTAACTGAACCTATGGGAATTCATGAGAATAATCCTAGTCTATTCACATGTGAAATACGTTTGTATTTATTTATTTATATTTTTGATTATAGCTTGATTCCACATCGCATATTTTGGTTCAAGTATGGAATTTTCAGCATGTGATATCGGTAGCCCAAATTTTGCAGGCCGACCATAGATATCAGGTGTGCGTCGGCAAGGGATCGAAACTCGGACCATGTACATGGTCGGCGAGAGTCCTAACCACTGCGCCACCGAAAGTTTATTGAATAAATTTATTTGTATCTTTTGGTATTTACTGAAACTTGCACGTCTCGGAGTCTCTTTCATTTACCTGGTTAACACTGTCACAACAACAGGCGGCACGAATAAGGATATCATAGCAATCAGTACAAGGAAGAAGATATGAATTTTCAACAATGAAACGTTAAGTCAAAGACTCGTTTCAGAGAGTTACTTTGCCATCATAAGTATTCCTACAAGCCTGTTACAGACTTTTATCAACACCATCGTTTGATGGATAATAAAGGACAGATGGCCAGCCGGAAAAGATAAGCAACAAGAAAGTTTGGCAATAAACGAGTCAACAGTGTATGACAGAAAGAAATAAAGTTGGATCGTACATACCAAAAGTAGACCATACAGGCCCTTGAATGGAAGCCTAATTGGAAGCGACGACATGAGAATAAGTTGGAGAGTGGTGTGCAGAAGATCATGTGAGTAAGAAACGAAATGTTGTGGGCAGTTTTTAACGAGTTGGAAGTGATAGAAGAGAACGGAGTGTAATAGGGATGCGACTAAGTGGCTTTAGGTTGCACTGGGAACGCTAGAATCGGATGACAATAATAACTCACTTTTCAATAGGTATTTTCATCGGTTATTAGCCTTTCATAGGTTTATGATGGTTCTTGGTCAATGTGTCAAGGAGTACGTTTTTCTTGTTCCTTTCCTATCAGAATTGAGATCATTGAAATGTCTGCATTACTGTGATATAGATCTATAAGCACTGAACTGAAATGAAGTAATTAATATTAGTTGGCCTATTGATCTCATTGAGTGATATGTGTTCGTTGGAAAAATCATTATTTAATGCGGCATAGTTTTAAATTTAAAAGGTAGGAAAACTTGTAAATTGTCATAAATTTACTCTAATTTATGACAGTTACACTGTGCGTCGGTGATTCAGTAGGAGAACACTCACCAACCAAGCACGTAGTCCGGGGTTTGATTCCCAACCAACGTACACCTAAACCTCACTAAGTAGATAATAAGGCCGGTAAGGACAGAAGGTTGATGGTGAGGCTAGAAAATCCACCCCATGAAAATTAAACCATTGCACCACAAACTTCAAGGCTCCAGCTTGAAGCCCAGTGTTCCGCTCGGAACGTTAAGGAAAAGAAAAAAAACAGTTGCACACTAGAATCTGTATTATTTACGAGAGCTCCTACTGAATTGACGTTAGAACACAGAGTAATCAGTAAACTAATCATGACGTTTCATTGGTAGTTAATAAGTTGTCATTTAAAGAAATATAACCTGGATAACTTTAAAGCAAGATTATTTCTACTACCGATTGATGTGAGTAGTTAGAAATCAGTCACTTACATCAGTAGTACTTGTTATTCACATCGATTTGGCCCAGATACTGGACATATAGTTACTATTTAGGAATACACGGATTCTTCGATACATCTCCATTCCACTCGGTTCCCTACCTCTACTTTCAGTCAACTTCAGAACCACACAAAACCTTTCATTTCTTCTTCACATGGCCTCCTCCATGTCACCCCCAGACAAACTATCAACCTATCTCTTCCCATTCGGCTTCGACTTGGAGGCCCGATTGGTTGGCAACGTTACTTCAGTGTCATCTCAGAGTGTGTCCAGTTAATCTTCATTTTCATCTGTATATTTGTTGCGCAATAGGTTGGTTAGCTGTTTCTCTGCCTCGTCACAGTTCCTTGTTGCTCTCATATCCTTTCTGGATGGCCATCTGATCTTCAATATCCAGTGAAGGCAGCTAGCCGTTGATGAGAGTCTACAGTAGGCTGTTCAAAATGCTTTTAGTGACGGGTTTGATAGGTCTATGAACCACCTAGAGGCATTGAATGGCTTGATATTCGTGTCTTGTTCGTTCTGGTGATTTCTGTAGATCACCACACAGCATACTCGTTGAGCGATTGGGACATGTTGTGGTTTGAATGTTTCTGTAGTGAGCTTTCCCCTCGAAATGTGTGTAATCTGCGCGTAACACACTTTATCCAGTTCAGCTATCAACTATCTAACACACAACAAATCTCTGACTGGTCACTCAGTAGAAACCATTGTCATGCGTCTGGTGTTTGGGTGGCTCCAGAGTGAATTTTATCAATCAAGTTAACAATGTGATCACCATGCTAGGTGACTCCCCATCACGGTGCATACTGAACTGTTAGATGATTGGTGGTAATCAATAGGGAGTCCTGGATCTAGGCTTCATGCTTGCTAGCGTGTCTGTGGTTTTGAAGGAATTCATGTCCACTTTTAGATTCAAACCTGCGTCACTCAATACTGCAGTCAGAGACGTAACCACTGAGCCATTCGGCCTCACGGCTGACTCTCCTGCACTAACCCAAGGACTAGATGCAAGACACAGTGACCAATCAAAGTATCCATCATTTCCCTACAATAAGTGAGAAGGAAGCCTAGACAGCTCAGTGGTAACGTCTCCGACTGTAGCGTTGGATGATGCGGGTAAGAAAATCAGATGAGATTGCAGCTATACCTTGCTGTATAGTACTAACAAGTTCAATACCTAGATCAAGGGTAACCTGCCAACTATCTGCAATCGTTAAACAATAAATCATGACTCAAAGATAAAACATATAAAGTCACCAAGTAGCCAATGAGATTCTTTCTTACTAATAAGCGTCAGTCTGCATTCTTTCTACAACAAAATCTACTAAAATTCTTGCAAATCTATTGGATGACTTGGCTCTAGATGACGTAATTTAAGTCAGCTGTTGTGTTATTTTTTTCAGTGATTTAAAAATAGATATTTGATTCTATGAGTGTAAAAAATTGAAAGAAATTTCTTTAAAAATTATTTATTTCACTGTCACATTTTATTTTTAAACGATGATTTTCACTAACCTCTTGATAAACATCTGTGGTATAAGGCAGATCATACATTGTGATATGAACACTTTTGGTTATCATAGAAGACTGTAGCGATTTCCCCTCTGAACTGTGTAATTTTTACATTATGAATTTCATTCTGTATATATTTTCATTTTATCCAAGTAGCTTATCAGGTTTCGGATGATTTGAAGGGATTTGGGTCTCTGATCTGAGACAAAACCACGTACACATTTGATGAGCTCGCTCTCGAACAGGCCAGTTGGTAGTGTAGTGTTTAGATCATTTCCATTTGACCAGAGAGCACGTGAATGGTTTCCAACTATTCATATGAATCAATCAGTAGAATATATTCTCAGTAGCAACCATTGAAATTTCCTCCCAACTGTCAACGTCTTTTGGTACGATAGGGAACTTATTATAGATCAGTGTTGCCAGATTAGATAGCCAACCCTAGGCTAGGCTAAATGTCACTTTAGTGGATTTTTATTAGAACATCCTGTCAAATCGGAATATGGTTTTTCTCGACGTCTTAAGCCAACAATTTATTGATCATATGAAGTAACTTCCTGCGTGGCTGGCAAACATTTTGTTCATGAACCACCGACTCACATACGGTTTCTTAGCTTTTAATTACGCCTGCAGTAAGTACTACTTCAGTTATGTTCCATAAGCGAAATCTAAGCATTTTAGAAAATAATGATATCAACATCTTATTTTTCTAATATGAGCAGTTATGAATATGGAATCACCTAAAAAGAAGGATCATCCTGTGTTATGAACCGATATTTAGGAAAGCCTTTCTCATTCAACATGTAATTCATTCTCCATGCTGTTTAAATCTAGATTTGTGCCACTCACTAGTGCTTCTACTAAACTGTTTAGTTCATAACTAACCGTCTATAGTAATAGCTGTTGTTTACGATATGATTATCGGATAGTAATAATCTTTAACGCTAACTTCTATCTCTGGATCAATATTTCACATTTCAGACATTACACATATTTTTCGACTGTCGATTTGTATGGATTTGATTGATTATAAGATTGATGGTGTACGTGAAAACTAGCACTTGAAAATTAATCCAGTGCTCACTAGTGATTGACTGCAGAATAACGTTATCTGGATTCCTAGTGGGAAGTTGGGACCAGCAGGATCTCTCAAGTTGTGTAGGAGGACAAATAATCGCCAGTGAAATTGAATTACGATGGAGCCAGGTATCACTAGTTGGCGGAGGTTAGAATTCATGGGCCATTTGATTCGATCCCATTGGCTAGATGGTCAACGAACCTGCCTTGTATATATAAACGTTAAAAATTGTAAAGTTGGTTGTCTTCGTCATGCTAAAGCACAACGACACAGTTACTATTATGGGTTACGTAGGGATTTTCATTAATTTCAATAGGAATTTCGTTTTGAATCTGTTATGTACTCGTCGCTAAATTATTGTTATGGACTGGTCGAGAATTTAATAGTCCTGACGCAAGAAGGCGGAAATCAGAAGACCACTAGGTTTGCGATGATACTTCTATTGTCCAAACACAAGGAGACGAAAATAAATGGTCTCACACCAAAGTGGTAAGTAAGTAAAGTAGTTCACACAAATTGTGTGAGCGAAATATATATGACAAGGGTGTGAACAATCATTAGACAGTCTTAACATGAATGGCTAATTATAATGAAGTATCGATCCACATATACATAGCGAAATATAACAGACATGCCAACAATCACCATATATGGATATATGTCACCAAGCAACGGACTGTCAACAAACACACATATTATATATAATATAAGGAGAATATACGTTGCTAAAGGAGACAAGTTCATACAAGTGAAATGGTCACAGACTACAGACCACAGACCAACATACATACACATAAATATATATGTGGATACAAATCAGAATCAACGTCGGTTAGAAAACCATATTTCGTCTTACTTTGGGACTCTTTAGCACACACACACTGCACCCCCTTGATGGCACGAGGACCTTCGTGTTACAAAGCCACCTCATTGATCACTAGAAAAGTTAGAATAATATACCAGTTTAATACCGATACAGGTAAAATTCTAGACATGAAAGCGTTTATTTGAGCTAAAGATGACGTTGATTTTGATTAATTACATCTGTTCATCCTAATATTAGTTCATCTGTACGCATCGACACACACACATACACACACAACCGTGTACTCAAAATCATACACAGATATACACACAGTTATTCATGAATATCATGTACAAACATGCAATTAAAATGTTCGTGATTAATCCGACATTTACTTTGAGCAACGTTTTCAATACGCATTTGGAATACAGAAAAAGTCACGGGGTCATTTATTAAAATGTTTAGTCAAGAAGAATTGGCAATCATTAGCAATGAAAATATATTTATCACAGTTTCTGTTTACTAAGGTATTTATACAGCAAATTTGCCGATTACATTTTAGTTAAGGAAGAATTAAAATGAAAGAGAATGAAGAATATTAAATTCAATTTTTTCATTTTGTTTGATTACAGCTTGATTCCACACCGTATTTTCGGTACAAGTATGGAATTTTCAGCATGTGATATCGATGGCCCAAATTTTGCAGGCCGACTATAGATGTCGGGTGTGCGTCGGCAGGACATCGAATCCCAGACCATGTGCATGGTCGGCGAGAGTCCTAACCACTGTCGATTGATTCAATTGAAGTATTTGGTCTCAGGTTGACATGCCTGCTTCTTTTGCAGATGATTCAACGATATCTGGTCATGAAACTTGAAGTCATTTGGATAATGGTGACTAGCAGGGGAATCCAGGATATGCATTTCGTCCAATTTGCGACTCGTGGTCAGCTGAGTGTGTCTGTATTCCCCAGTGAGTTAGTAATGGTGTTCCCCCCGAAGCTCGAACCCAATGCTCATAGTTTCAAACACCAAAGCGTTATCCATTAGAACACTTAGGCCACGAGAGCCACATCTTGTGCAACGGGTCTTAATAATTATTTAATTCAATTCTAGATTTTCCCGCCTCTGTGGGAACAGCATCACTCACTGGGGAATTTAGTCACATCAAGCTAACGAGTCCCAAATAAGACAAGATGGGCATCCTGGATTTCATTAATATAATATATAATCCTCATATTAAAATCATCCTTTGCACATATCATCCGTATTGAGCTTCTTTTGTCTCCCTTTCATGTCTTCTATGCTGCTTCATAAGGATCTTTCATTTACCCTCTTCCCCACTTAATCTATCCCTCCATTATCCAATATTCTTGCAGAAGACATCATAGACAATATATTACTTAGAAATTCATTATCAATAGCACTCGCCACATTAGTATTATTCCATACAGTTATTAACAGCTAGTCTATGCCATGCAGGTTACCTGGTTGCAGGATACATAATAGCTGCATAATCTACAGTCAAGAGATTGGAGACGATATAGCCTAAAATCAACTGCATTGTTCCAGATTCATTCAGGCCTTATCCTCATCTCACGTGCAGTGCCATATATCTTTTCATTTTTTGATTACAGCTTTATTCTACACCGCATTTTCAGTACGAGTATGGAATTTTCAGCATAAGATATCGGTAGCCCAAATTTTGCAGGCCGGCCATAGATATCAGGTGTGAGTCAGTAGGGGATCGAACCCAAGACTTTTGTCCCATCAAGTGAAAAAATAAAGTTTCTCAAATTTCTTCTCACAAGAATCAGCCATTATATTCATGCAAGACACGCTAAATAAAGAAATGGAACCTTTCCACAACACTCTGGTTCAGAATGATTACACTCCATTATTGATCAATAAACCTATGAAACTTAATATGGATAATCCACAAAGGATAGAAGTACCAAAGAGAAGGTTAGTGGTAAACTTGAAATTCTTCGAAGTAGCATATCGACAGCGACTCGAAAAAATTCTTTGCCGCATCTTTACGTCCTACCCTTTCCACACAACCTCTTATGCATAAATTTTCAAAGACAATGTTCTACTATTGGCAGCATCCACACGCATATATCACTTCATCATTCACTCCTTTGGAGCTAAGTACATAGGCCATACCGATAGGACGCTGTCTATAAGTACACAGGAACATTTGCCAATATGGTTGTAGAAAGGAGAAGTTAGATGAACCAATAGTTCAATTCCTGAGAACCTTGTTCTCACAAATCATCCCGCATCACAGGAAAAATCTTTCCAAGTGTGATATGTTAGACAAGGCAAAGTCACTTGAAAGGTTTTCGGCTATCTCTTTGTCCATAGCAGAAGCTCTTGATATACATAAGCGAAACTCTGAATTTTGTATACAGAAGTCATTTAATTAATCCTTTTTAGTAAATGAAAAATCCCCACATTGAAATAAAACAAGATTTTGAGAGAACAACTGTTTTCGATAACTTCTTCTTCAGGCTCTATAGTTATAAATCCATGATTAATAGAGTACATATAGCCAATAAAGGCAAATGAAAATAATATCAGAAACTCTATTGGGGTGCATGTGTAAGTTGAGATGGTAGTCCATTAGTTAGCGTAGTTCTTTTTACTACTGTGAACTTAAACTTACCTTTATTTAGTTTGTACAGCTGTGGGGTGTGCTACTGATATGATCTATCAGTAGCATGTAAAGAGACGTTCATAGGCATAAAACACTAAATAGCTAAAAGATAGATTTGATCTTAAAGAAGGCAAACAATACACCGTTGCGGAGATACATGGGGGACGCGGAAGGAACACAAAGAAACACAATATAAGGCGCAGAAGTAGCACACCACAGAAGATCTGTGCAAATGATGTTTGAAGATAAGGTGTATATAATTTTTCTATATTGAGACACCGGATTTTAAATAAACATTCCTTTACTAAGGCTCTTGTCTTTTACCGTTACACAGGAACTTGGTATGTAATCCATATTCATTCCGTTCTCGTCTTCCTTTTATTTCTTCCTTTCAAACTCCTAACTTTAAAATATACTTCAGGAATATTTTGAATCTCCCACTCTTTTGAATGATGTTTATTTCTCCAAGTGCTTGTAATTTTTAAATTTTTTTCTTTTTAATGAAGAAAGAACTAACATATTTGCAGGATAATGCGAACTCGTTTTATATCCTAGATACTCTTCAACTGCGTACATCCCAAATAAATCAATTATTTGTTACATAATTTCTGAGCATACTTTTTACAATGATTTCAAGTTATAAAGCAACACAATTCTAAAGATAATATAAGTAGACAAATTATTCAATGTTACAAGAGTAACAGTACACATAGGATTTAGATAAAGGGGGATAGAGTTCAGATAAATATTGCACTGAGGATGTTGTCTAGAAGGACGACGAAAGCTTCGCAACTAAACCAACCATCTCAGAGAACCCTGTTAATTGCAAGAGTTCAGATTTCCCCTGGAAACAAAGATGGAGAATAGACAAAATACAGGATAGAACAAAAGGATTAATTTATATATCTTATGATAGAGAGTTCAGGAGGGTAGGGGTGAACAGTGAAGTAAAATTGTTATAAAATGGATAAAACAATTTAATTTAGTAGATTCTGGAACTTAACAGTGAGTTCAACTCATTAACTGAAATTCAAAATCAAGATTGCGTGGAATGTCATGCGACAAAACAAAACAGTGCGTCGGTGGCACAGCGGTTAGGACTCTCGCCGATTATTCACATGGTCCGGAGTTCGATCCTCTGCCGACGCACACCTGATATCTATGGTCGGCCCGCAAAATTTGGGCTACCGATATCACATGCTGAAAATTCCATACCTGTACCAAAAATACGATGTGGAATCAAGCTGTAATAAAAGAACAGTTACGGTTACCAGGCTAGTGAGATATTAGCCGCATTATCTTTCTGCATGCATAAGTTGGGTCTAAGTCCTTGATGAAGCCGGCTTCCGAGAACCGATGTAACCAAGTTTTTCTTTCTTTGTTGATTTCTACTGTGTCTGATGTGAATTAGGTGCCTGGGAATTGCGGTTGAGAACACTTTACTGCCTTTCAAACGGAGAATTTTAGGGATATGCTCGGATAATATAGTAGACGCTCTCCTCTCAGTCCTTCCTATGTACTTGCTGACACAAGTGCAAATGAGTTGGTAAATACATTTGGAGTTGACATGAGCAGGATACTTGCCTACTTTTGACTGGATTAATGAGCATACTGTATTGTAAAGTAGAATGAATTTAGCGTTCTTTTCAACGCCCCTTTAATTCTGTTTTTCGCTGTTGTGGACACTTTTTCCCCTTTGCATGATAGATAGATAAAAATTTGTTTCTTTTAAACTATTTTTTGGTGTTCTCATAGGTGTTTTTTCCTTCTCATATTTTGATATGAATTTTTGAGGGTATCCATTTTCGATAAGGTTCTTTTCGATGACTGTGAGTTCCTCTTCGATTATTTCTTCTGGACAAATCGCCCTGGCTCTGCTGAACAGCGTTTTCACAAGGCTCAGTTCAGAGCCGATTGGGTGTCACAGTGGTTAGGACTCTCGCCGACCATGCACATGGTCCAAGGTTCGATCCCCTGCCATACTTGTACCAAAAATACAGTGTGGAATCAAGCCGTAATCAAAAATAAAATATAAAAAATGCTGTGATAATTCAAGTATTGGTAAGTCCAAGTTTCTTTCCTATAGGGGGATTTTCCAGTCGACCCATCATTTTTTCTGTTCATGCTGAGATATGGGAAGTGGAACTGATTTTCATGTTCACGATTCATTGTAAGGATGAGTCGCATTGATATTTTTAAAAATCGTGGATGTGTGATCCATATTATTGCAAACCGTAAACATGTGGTGACTAACTGACCTTATAGGCGATTCTCTGACCTTTTCCAACACAATATAACTGTACAGTCACGAAATAAAGTTACAAAAGGAATATTCTTTACTGACCACCGATGCCTTCTTGATACATTCATTTGTTTCAACTCTCGCAGACATACTTTTGATTAATGTAAGAATAAAAATAGGGTACACATTGGTACAGCGAAATTCCTTATTAGGTAAGTTAGGTTGATTGATGTAGTACGTCTTGACAGAATATTAATAAATGCATGACATCTTGAGCACAATAAATTTTTTTACTAGCAATCATATCATGGTGCCTTGATATGATACATAAGCAGACAAATTTGCGCACAGCATCTATTTAATAATACTGTATCACGTATGCGATAACAGAGAAAAAATATCTACAACGAACTATCTGCAATTACACTGGCTTTCTGCATTATTATTCATGGTAGGAAGATAAATTAAGTACAACAACCTTGAAAATTAACATACAAGATAAAACTCCCTCATATACTGTTGGCGTTGTGAAGTTACATTGATTGAGATGATTAGGACACCGAATGTTCATGCAGAGTCACAGCCTTCCTTGAGGAGTAATGTTAGATGACATACAGTTAGGTTGGAAAGGAGTTAGGGCGGTGAAACCGAATCCTGTCATCAATCTATGAAGTCTTTAACAATCGGTTTAAGCCAGCCATGTAGGGAGGTGTAGATTGCCTGGTTGAGGTTCTCGGGATGTTAAGAACCAACAGCCAGAGACTATTCGTGATGGCATAGATGCATTCACTCTTTATAATTCCCTAGACCACTTAACTCCTTGTATTTTTGCATGTTACTATTCCTTCTTCCATACTTTTCTAATCATTACAGTTCCTGCAAATTTCTCTTTTCTCTATCTCTCATCAGCCTTTGTGTGCTATATGCGGTGTGGCGAGTTGAACTGATGCATTTCTGTGTGGAGCTATGTGTTGAAACTCAGTCAATCACTCAATCACTGCTTTGTCTTCTGAGTAAATTTTCTATCAGAATTCACAATGAGGAATTCTCTGACACACATTCGAAATATTACTACTGATTATTTGTGAAATACACTCCCAATTTACAAATCAGTGTGTATTCACTACAATCCTAAATGAATTCAGAAATAAGTCCAGATAGCTTACTGATAACGCCTCTACCTGCACCATTAGGTGATGCAGGTTTGGATTTAAGAGTGAACATGAGTTCCTTCAAGGTTGCAGGTAGACATTGCTAATGAGTGAGAAAAATCACGGAACCTAGGTTCAGAGCTTCTTACCAACTGCTTTCAATCATCTAACATCTGTTCCCAGTGCACTGAGATGGTGAATCACATAGCATAGTCACCAAACTGCAAAATGATCGATAGGATTTAACCTAAACGCCTTACAGTGGTTACACCCCAGTGATCAATCAATGTAAATATATTCACATTAGGCGGTGATATCCCTCTTATTATTGTTATTATATCCTTTAATTCCTAGAGGAACATAGGGCTTCAGCTGCGCGTCTCCATTGCCTTCGGTTTTCTGCCAACTTTTTCATCCCACTCCAAGTCTGCCTACGTGCTTTCATCTCCTCCTCGCATGACCTCCTCCAAGTCACCCTTGCACTGACTACCAACTCGCCGCCTCCCTTTCAGGTTCCACTCTAGCAATGGCTTGTCTAGTGATGTCACTTGGTGGTTCCCTCAGCGTATGGCCAATCCATCTCCATTTCTTCCTGCCTATTTGTTTCACAATCGGTTCCCGCTGGTTTGGTTCGCTCATTGCCAGATATCCCTCTTGCTGACCTTTTCTGGCCGGCCATCTGATCTTGAGTGGTATTGAGCGAAGACAACTGTTAATGAAGGTCTGTAGCTTGTTTAAGATGCTCTTTATGACGCGCAGTGCAAGTCTCTGATCCGTATAGCAGCAGTGACTTTACATTAAAGTTGAAAATCCGGATGTTATTTTTGATGGTGAGTGCTGTTGACCTCCACACAGACTTCAGAGTAATGAAAGCTTGTCTTACTTTTCCGATTCTTGCTTTGACATCCTCATCAGTTCCACCTGTAGTTGAAACGATGCTTCCCAGGTTGGTAGCTGAAGGAGGTTATTTCTTTCAGGTTCCTCCCATTTATGCTGGCTGGTTGTTGTCTGTTGTTATCGCTGTGGCTGTTGGTGTTGACTAAGAATCTTCATCACCTCTGTTTTATCTATGTTCACCTGAAGTCCCATCTTCTCTGGATGCTTCTTCTACCAACTTGCTACTTCTCACTTGCATATCTCCTAGTTTGTGGGAAATCAGACATATATCATCGGCGAAGTCCAGATCCTCCAAGTTTTTTGTGTGGGTCCATTTTATGCCTGATTCCTCATTGCCCGCGTTGTCTGTCGCATTATCCAATCTACTGCAACCAGGAAGATCATTGGCGATAGTAGACAGCCTTGTCTCACTCCCGTCCTCACTTCGAAGGCTTCAGTAGGTTTCCCGTTGTGGATCACTTGGCATGCAGCATTGTCGTATAACTTATTAAGAACAATTAATTTCAATATTGTTAACTTGGTAATTAATACAAATTATTGCATTACGTTTAAATGATTCATGAAATTTACAAAGTTCTAAGTGTGTTGCATCGATTATATTGAGGCCAAATAGTGACACATTACTTTCATTTTAGGTCCTGCTTACCTGTTTCTTGAAACTCACCACCAACGTTTACATGAAATTCATGCTTCTCTTTCATGATTAAAACCTAAGCCATTCATTTGAACTGATAGAAAATCTCTCTCTAACTATCCAAATCATAATTGATCATGTGTTGGGATGAATATCGGATATAATTTTGAAAACCTTTATGCCTGCCTAAAGCTATGAAACGATTAAATAAATAGTCAGGAGTCAACTAGTAATCATTCACCTAGATGTCTGACTAAATACCACATCATCAACCGAAAGGAGGCACTTTAGGTGCGTCCACAGTTTTCAAAATAATGAGCTTACATAAAAAATCTAATTAAGCGATACCGATCCCTACTGAACTGATTAAGCCTAACATTTAGAACTAGAAGTAATAATCACTGGAAGGAATCGGGCTTGAATGAAGTAGTATCTTAAGTTATAGGTTCACTAATTGTGAGTAGACTAAGTGGTGATCGACAGAAACCGTCAAGCTATCCATTAAAAGATGTATGCACTGAGCAGCTGTGAAACATGCCTATTACAAGTGGAAGGTATGAAGAGGCTATGCGTCTTTTACCACAGATAGTTGCGTTATAACTCCCCTGTTAAATGGTATAATATGGAGAGAAGTACTGAGACAAGGCGTACAGTGTTAGGTAAGGAAGGTATATGAAGCTACATAGACCGAAAAGTATGGGAAACGTGTTACGCGTGCTGAGTTACAGCCTTAGAACACAAAACAATTCCAACAGTTGATGTGAACACAGATAGTAATTTTGCTTGAAATATTGCCAATAACAAAAACTTGTCATTGTGTGTAGTGTAAACCATTGAAACATAATTTTACTTTATTTGATCTATTCCACAATGCTCAAACTTCTTACTGACATTGATTCCAGTGAGACTAACAAATGATATCATTTAGTGACATTTGTCTTCTCACTAGCTTATCTGAATTCTAACTGATTGTACACACGCATACAAAAATAATTGTGTGTAATTGCGATTGTACAACCAAGTGAATGAATTCCCCGAAAACAGTCTCTTTAATACACCGTTTGTCTTTATTTTCATGAATTCTTACAGTCTAGTTTGTAGTGTGTGTGTGTGTGGATGTGTGTGGTCAAAAAGCTAGGTGATTCACCATCACGGTGAGCTTTGAATCGATATTAAGTGGTTGAGGGCAATCCGTAAGTAGCCCTGGGTATAAGTCTATTGCTTATCAGCACTCGTCAGAAAAGCGTATCTGCGCCTAGGAGAAAATGACGTCCACCCATGGGCACGAACTCACGTCGCTATTGCGCTACGATTAGAGACTTTAGAACAGTTCTCTACTAACCTCCTGTAGAACTGTAATAGATATTTTGATTAGTCACTAGGGTGTAAGTCAATGATATGTATTTAGTTTCTCGTGTCGTCCCTGATTGAACTGTATCAGTCGGGTTTGCCATATAAAATTTTCTAACTGTTTGATCCTTATCAGATGGAATCAAAAGAAAGAAAATATAACAGCAAGATCTTAAAAATGCTGACCATTTAGTAAAACATGTCAAATTAAAAAGTAGTATTTGGTGTTGATTGTACGTCGGTGGTTCACTGGTAGAATGTTCGTCAGTCACCCAGATGATCTGGGTTAGATTCCTAACCGACATACACTCCTAAACCTCACCTAGTTTATACTTGTCGATAGTAATCCCTGAAGAGACAGATGGCTTTGCGCAATCCTAACAACCCTATCCTGTAAAAAGTTAAAACACTACCGCGACTAAAATTTTAAAAGCTTGAAGCCCCTGTCACATATACATTCCACTGAGTAACCAAAGGAATGAGAAAGGATTGACTTTGAATATCTATACTTTCTTCAAAAATAACTTTCACTTTTTGGACTTAGAGATATCATATGACATCTTGTAAACGCTGTCTCCCTCAAGCTTATGAGTGTTTCAAATCAATAAAGTTTTATCACTGAAAAATATGATAAGATAAATAAAAATGTTGAGTACTTTTATATTTATGCGAATTAAATGAGCAGTTCTAGCTTAATATAATTGTTGTTGAACGAGTTTATCATAGATTGATGTCAGTTGGATAACCATTGAAAACCAGGGAGTACTGGACAGCTGCTGTTTCATCCTAGTTTTGGGAATCATCAGCAGTACGCGCCCACTGGGATTCGAATCCAGGACCTTCCAGTTACAAGGCAAGCTCGTATATCATTCAGCCACTGGGACCCGATTCAATGGCTTATGAATTCTAACTTCTACCCATTCGTGATTTAGCGCGACCCATTGTCGTTGGTGGCACATCCATCCACATAAACCATTGAATCGGGTCCTAGTGGCTGAATGATATACGAGCTTGCCTTGTAACTGGAAGGTCCTGGGTTTGAATCCCAGTGGGTGCGTACTTTCGATGATTCACAAAACTAGGATGAAACAACAGCTGTCCGGTACTCCCTGGTTTTCAATGGTTATCTAACTGATATCAATCCGTGATCAACTCGTAAAAAGATAAATTGACAGAAGTCTACAAAATTTCGAATATGATACAGTGAAGAAATCTACTACAACACTGTAAATGATTTCAGATAATCTGAAATGAGCATTTGCTCAAGTAGTTGAGATAAAAGTTGAAGTCAAGGTACCAAAAAGTTGAATAACAAAGCACCTTATAGACTGCTAGTGTGTTACTGAAGCTGTCACTGTTATCAACAGATGAACTAACCGAAAGATGCTTGTAATAGTAGAGGTTTGAGAAACTAAGGTCTATTAACTCGGTCTCTGTGTGCAGATAGAAATTGAATCTACCATCACTTATTATTACTTTTAATTCATTTAAAACTATTTTTTGCCATTACCATTATCTTAGCTCGTTTCATTCATGTTATTATATTTACCTCTATTCTTTTCAAGTTCTCTCTCTTTCTGATAACCAACTGTTTATTATATTGGCATGAATGGACTGCAATCCGTTATTTGAATTCAACTGGTGGATGGTGACTAGCAGTGGAATCCAGGATGCGCATTTCGTCCTATTTCGGATTCGTAGTGAGCTGGATGTACCTGCATTCCCCAGCGATTGATGGTGTTCCCATCCAGATACAGAGTCGTAAATGAGATGAAATGCGCATCCTGAATTCCGCTGCTAGTCACCATCCACCAACTGGCTTCCAGTTACATGACCAGACATCACTGAAGTATTTGCACAAGAAGCCGACATGTCAACCTGAGACCGAACACTTCGATCGAATCAATCGACGAGAAAATCTAAACTGAATTAAATAATACAGTTCGTTATAATGTTAATTCTCAATTCATCACATCCCTTCCACTCGCTATCTGTCTGAATTTAACCTGTAAAAAATTTTCGAACTTCGTTTCACATGACTGATTCGCTATGGTTTATTTACTTGTCATATATATCTCCATGCATTTCTCATAGTATACATTTAACACTGTATGTCGAGTACTCGTTCAGCTGAAGAGTTATGCTGAAATTTGGTGAATTCATTAAATTCTGCCGGATTAACATTTGTTGCCTCTTTTTCATATTGTATCGGGAAATATTATTATTGTTCCCTTGGGTTCCTAGTGGAACATAGGGCTTTAACTGAACGTCTCCACTTGCTTCTGTCTTCTGCTGTACTTTTCGCCTGTATCCATGTTAGTCCGTACTCTTTCAACTCCTCTTCACACGATCTCCTCCATGTCACCCTTGAACGTCCCACTCGTCGCTTACCTGGTGGCTTACTTAAATCACTGGGCTAATTAAATTGCCGTCCAGTGTAGTACATAAAGTCTTCTCTACTTCCAACTGTTTTAATCATCAAATTACTATTTTTATATAGGTTCATAAACTCGCATCGATTTTAAAGTTTTCTGTGGACGTAATGCAACGCACTTTTCAAAGGAATTGAGGGAAAATATCATCGGGGTTTGGATATTGCTTCACATGGAACAACACTGTGTCATACGATGTACTATCGAATACTATTTGACTTAAAGTGCTTGTATACAAAGTGGATATTCTTCAATTTAAATATGCTGAAAATTCTGTACCATGTGTTAACACACTGTCAGGAATAAAACTGTTACTATTGTTGTTATTATTGTTCTTTCCAAGTGGAAGATACGGTAACAGCAGGATATTTCCATTCCACTCGGTCATATACAATCACTATTAACAGGTTACATGGCTTTTGGTAAACTTTCATTTCCTCTTCACATGATCACCTTCATGTCACACTCAGGCCAACGCACAAAACGATAGATTCCTATTCAGCTTCCACTCGATGGAATGATTAGTGCCTCATGTCACTTGAATGTCTTCTCATCGAATGTACCATTTGCCCTTACTTACTTTTTAATATTTACTAGGCTAAAGGTTATTGGACGGTTTTCTGCTTGTCAGGATTCCTTCTTGATAATTCTGTCTGGCCTTCCTTATCAAGGTAGCGAAGTCAGGTGTTGATGAAAGTCTGTGGGTCTGAAAGGCTGCAGGAAATGCATTTAGTGAAGACCACATCAAGTCCCTAAACTATGTAGAAGCACTGACTACCTTGGCATTAGTGGCAAACCGAATGCGGATTTAGTTTCAAACAGAAGGAATAAATAGTGATTTTAAAAATAAGTTTCCTTTTAATAGACAATCAAACAACACGAGTTTATTGTCAGGGTTTTGAACAATGTCATTGATTTCACAGAATGAATTTAAAGTTTTTCATTTCCAGATAACTATAAACAAAAATATGCTTCTAGTCAGACCACAGGCTGATATCAGTGAAAATCAAGGAACACTGAACAACTGTTCCATACTACCTTGAGACTATTCTGTAGCAAACACCCATGACGCCACCAGGCATCAAACCCAAGACATTAAGGTTACGAGGCGAGTTCGTTGACCGCTCAGTCACTGGGAAGGAATCCGACGGCACATAAATTCTAACTCGTATCAATTGGTGATATATGCCTTCAGTGTCATCAGCGAGTACCTGTTCTCACACCCAACTTAATGAACCCCACTGCACTGGTCATGATTTCTTGTTAGAGCTCAAGGCAACTTTATTTTGCAGTCAATAACTAGTGAGCACTAGGTCTCTAGGTGGGGTCATGGGTGCGTACTATTTAAGAGTCTCACCACTGGCTTTCCAGTGGTTCTCTGACTGGTATCAATCCGTGACCAAGCTTGAAATGGGCCAAATCCCTGCAAACTGATACTTAAAAATACTCAAGAGTTGGTTTGTAAGTATTGGGTTTGGTTTGCGAGTTTGACCACGGATTGATATCACTTAGAGAACCACTGCAAATCAGCGAGGAGTACTAGATAGTTGTTTCATCCTAGTTTTGGGAATCCTCAGCAGTACTCACCTACTGGAGTTCGAACCCACGACCTTCCAGTTACAAGGCAAGCTCGTATATAATTCAGCTACTGAGAAGTCATAATCAGTGAGGTCCATCCAGTCAGGAGTGAGAATGGATTTCTCGCTGATGACATCATGAAACTAACTGCAATAAGTGACTTAGGTATTCATTAGTGAACTATGCTCGAAGTGAAACAGTAAAAATATTGAAGGCAATTTTCATTTACGCGTACTTCATTGTCATTTGAAGAAAGCAAGAACATTCATGGAGAAGAATCATCAATGTATCTCTTATCAGCTCCTTACAATCTGATTAGGAAGGCCAGTAGTTTTACTACATAAAATAGAAAAACTATGAGCTGACATTAGTTAGAGAACCATCGGAAAACCTGGGAGTACTGGACATCTGTTTCGTCCTAATTTGGGACTCTTCAGCAGTACGCACCCACCGGGGTTTGAACCCAGGACCTTCTGGTTACAAGGTGAGGTCGTAGACCATTAAGCCACTGGGATCCGATCCAGTGGCCCATGAATTCTAACTTCTGCCAATTCACGAGAAGACGGAAGACAAGTAGTTCAGCGAAGAGTCTCTTTTCGGCGAATTCATTTACATAGCTGTACAATCGCAAATATATATGGTTATTTTGTGTGTGTGTGTATACATTAAATTTGTCAAACGAAAATACAATTAGTAAGTTCAGATGAATTGGATGTTGATAAGAGGATAGCAACAAAAGTGATGAGTTGTCAAAAACGTTTGTTAAAGAGGAGTAAGTTCAGGTGAATTGGATGTTCATATAAGAGGATAGTAACAAAAGTGATGAGTTGTCATAAATGATTGTTAAATAAGAGTTACGTAATGGCATGAATAGTTTGATGTATGAGTTGTGCTCAAAGGGTGTACATGGAAACAAAATAATATACAGAATTACACAAGGGTTTTAAGTTAGAAAAATAAGCATACAAACAGAAGTAAGGTCAAATCAAACAAACAAAGAAAAGTTAGGTCAAATCAAAGGAGTAGTTACCATGCGAGTAGAAGTGGTTGGATAATTTTCTTTTGTATGCATGACCAGTAGGGTGCAGCAGGTCTGGTGTGAGGACAAATACTCGCTGAAGACATTGGCTAGCGGTTGCGCTATGTCGTGAATTGGCAGAAGTTAGGATTCATGGGCCATTGGATCGGTTCCCAATGGCTTAATGGTCTACGACCCCGCCTTGTAACCAGAAGGTCCTTGGTCTAAATCCCGGTGGGTGCGTACTGCTGAAGAGTCCCAAATTAGGACGAAACAGATGTCCAGTACTCCCAGGTTTTCCGATGGTTCTCTAACTAATGTCAGCTCATGATGAAATCCTGTAACCAACTAAATCTCTACAAACCAACACTTGAAGAAAAACTATAGTTTAAACAGAATAAGATGGTACTATCATTTATTTCGTTGGTTTCTCATGTTTTATTACAATTTTAGCATACTTTAGTTCATTGGAGTAATAAATATCGAAAAGCAATTAAGAATGATCGTGTTCTGCATATACAGATGAATCAAAATGTTAAGTTTGTAAAGTGTAATGAATTACTGTAATTACCAGTGTAATGCAATCAAACATTTCTCGAAACAAAGAAACATGAATGGCAAAAACTATTCGGGGACATAAATCA
The DNA here is from genome assembly GCA_944472135.2 of Trichobilharzia regenti. Taxonomy (NCBI): domain Eukaryota; kingdom Metazoa; phylum Platyhelminthes; class Trematoda; order Strigeidida; family Schistosomatidae; genus Trichobilharzia; species Trichobilharzia regenti. Next base: position 41,285,296 of record OX235262.1, on the reverse strand, counting down.
TAAGATTACGTAAGCCATCAGAAAATCATTAACAAACAGATGAAATATGAACAGAAATATCATGAATCCAGTTTATTTATTTAGACGTCAAACTTGTTAGACGTTACATTTAATACGTGATGACGCAATTAAGTAAGGATAAAAGGCAACCAACTCTGACATTTAACAAAAGATTACGCAATAAAAGTAAGGGTTAAAAGTCGAGTTGGCAAGATAGAGAAAGACTACCTCCAGATTCTTTTTGAATGCATAAGTCGGGACTTAATCATTTAATAGAGATGACCTCTGAACACTACAAAAGAACTCCAGCTTACATGTTTGTTTTTGCTAACCTGACGGAATTCAATATGTCTACCGCATATCCTGAATCTCTCTAAATGTCAGACTGTTGATTTCAGTTTCAGGCGTCAACAAGATTTGCGTGGACTAATTCAGTTTCATGATTCTTGTAAAATCGACGGCACTGTTATAGCAAATGAATCGAATATCATCACCTATCTGGGTATCAAATTTCTCTCTAAATCTTTGTTGGTGATCTCATATTTTGTTGATTTCGAAGAAAGTCTTCCTTTGGACTCATTATATAAGGAAGTTGAGATTTCCTGGCATAACACAACCTCTCCGCTTATAATTTATTGACTCATGTATCCTGTCCATTCTTTGTTATTGTTCCCTGGGCTTCTCAAACAGCTGTGACGTATTATGTTGGATTTGGTATTAGATGGTTGGAGGCAATCGGCAGGAAACCTTGGACCTAGGTTTCATGCTAGTTGGCACTCATCATCAGGGCGTATCTGCAACCTCTAAAAAGCTCATGTCCTTTCTGAGATTCGAACCCGCATCACCCAGTGCCGCCTGCAGTCAGAGATGTGACCACTGAGCTATTAAGGTTGACGACTGCCAACTAGTGAGAAACCTAAGTCAAGCAGGGCTTCCTGACGATTTCCTCCAACCATGTTATACCAACAGTTCGCAGTGCACCGTGATGTGGCCCACATTGCAAGCTTGATTGATAGAATTCAGTCTGCACCGAAAATAGGACTAGACACATTACACTAGCTACTGACTAGTGTCCAATCAAAAATATGTAGCACTTTGACATAACATAACATAACAATTTCGCTTTATTCCAGAAACAGTACTTGTGGTACAGTGTGGAATTTTCAGCACATATCTACAATATTGCATCTAATTTCATCGTACATTTAAAAGGAGTATTACAAAAAAAATAAAATATATAAAAAAACACAACAAAAAAACCAAAAAAGAAACACAGAAATAACAAAAAAACAAAAGAAAAAATGCAAATAAAAATACCAAGTAGAAAGGAAGATAAACACAAATAATGAAAAAATATTTCAGTATTGGTTAGTGGAAGCTACGATATGTGTATGCGTGGTGAACAGTAACAGCTATAATCATACAAGAAATTATGAGATGTTCTTAAGAATGTTTATAGCCAAGATGATCAGTTAATTTGATTGAACAACACTAAACAATCATAAAATAAACATTTCAGGTTGTGTTTTTTTATTGTCAGCACTAATGCGGTGTTTGTAGTGGTAGTGTGAGGAATCATGCATAATACAAAATTTTTTAAGATGGTGATAGTGGCAATAACAAACAAGATTGTCAGTTAAATAGTGCCGAACAAAGAACAACCACAAAACTAATGTTACATGATGGTTAATGACGGGACAATTTTTTAATAATCATAGTGATAATATAGTCGGACCCAGTAGATATACAAAAGAAGGAATAGAGTAAAGTACAAAAAGTAAGCCAATGATAATAATTTTAAGCAGCTAAGTATGTTTAAGAAGGTTGTTCACTATAGAGTACAAATAAGAGAGTATAAGGGGGAAATAACAAGGGCCAAAATTATGTTATTAACAACAAAGCAAGTCATAGGTTTCACGCCTAACATTGTCTCTGTCACTTAGAACACGGGCCAAATATGGTATCGTTGAGTTCCTATACTTGGTTGTACGAGCATATATTATTTTGTACTGATTTCTGGTTCTACCTGATGAGATGCAAGGAGAGAGTTGGGAATAGAGGGGGTGTTGGGGGTCAGAGAGTATGGTTTTAGACCATTTCTCGCATGTATTCAGATGCTTATCCACTAATGTTGTGACGAGCTGACTGAGTTTTACACCGCTAGTCCTACTAACTACCTTCAACATCCTTCTCAGGATGGTATAGTCCTTTTTCAGTAACCCAGGAAAGACTAACGGGGAACAGTAAAGTAGAATAGGTAGGATACGAGAGTTGACAAATTGTGAAAGCAGAGGTTGAGGGACTCCAGTTAGTCTGAGTTTCTTAATGTAGTAGGTTAGACGAAACACTTTCTTGGAAATCATTTGGATATGAGATGACCAGGTAAGGTCGGAAGATATAACTAATCCGAGGTATTTTGCATTAGACTTTGTTTCAATTATAGTCCCCTCAATTCTACAGACATCATGAGTGCTTACTAGTGTTTGTAGATCTCGTTTATGCCTAAAGGAGAAGTCGACAGTCTGGCATTTTGAGGGATTCAGCGTGAGGCCATTTAGTTTAGACCACTGACTGATGTCCGACAGGAAGCTATTTAATTTGAAGCAGTCTGACTGAGACTTAACGGGAAGCGAAACAGTCAGGTCATCTGCATATTTGACGAAGTTGATTTCGTCTGAGAGAGGTAAGTCATGTAAGAAGAAGGAAAAGAGAAACGGCGAGAGAACAGCACCCTGAGGAACACCAGCTTCAGTAAGCAAAGGAGAGGAAGCTACACCATTATATACCGTGTACTGCATCCTATTGGAGAAGTAAGAGTGCAGCCAGTTGATAGCCCAGGACTCAGTTTGTGTAAGGCTAAGCTTGTTTAACAAAAGGCCTCTAGGTACAGAGTCAAAAGCAGATGTGTAATCAAGGAAAGTACAACGGACATACTTGGCCCCTTTGTCTAAGGAGGATACAATGTTGTGATGAAACACAGCAGCAGCATCCAAAGTACTTCTACCCTGTTTGTAAGCAAACTGCTTTGGATCGTTTGAGAAGCTTAGGGAGGGAATGAGTTTTTGTAACAGTAATTTCTCCATCAGTTTCAAAAAAGGAGAGGTAATGGCAATTGGTCTAAACTTAACACTATCTCCAGAACCAGACTTGGGTACAGGGATGATTTTAATATCTTTCCACAGAGAAGGTACATCATTATTAGAAAAAGAAGTATTGAAAATGCTTGTAAGTGGGTTACTTAAAATATCAGCACATTTCTTTAAAACAATGGCAGGTATACCATCAGGGCCTAGACTCTGGGAAGGTTTAAGAGATTTCAAACATTTAAGAACATCAGAAGTATTGAAACGATGAAAGTCACTGGTCGTGTTATTAGTTAAATTGAAGGCAGAAGGGACATTTGGAGGGCGGATGAAAGATCTATTGAGAGTATTTACATCAATAGAAGAGGCAAAATTATTATGCTTACCACAACCAGTAATTTCTCTAAAAAGCTTCCATATGTTTTCTGAGGTTTTACAAGATAGTATTGTTTGATTATAAATGTTGTTTAGTCTCTTGATTTCAGATTTAATTTGGGTGTTTATCTTCTTAAGACCAGATTTATTCTTTGTCTTGTACAGCTTCTCTTTTTCTCTACGAAGTTTTTTGAGATGAGGGGAAGAAAAACGATCCATTCTTTTGAAAATTATCTGTTTTGGACAGCATATATCAAGACAGAATTTAAGATAGTCAGTCAAATTGGAAATAGTATCATCCAGTTTGTGTTCGTTGAAAAGTTCCCAGTTAGTGTCATTTAGCATACATCTTAGTTTGAGCATATTTTCTTGTGAGTAACACCTTTGCTGTGTTTTCTTGGACAGATTTGAGAAGATATTAAAGTGAGATCTGCTGTATATCTTAGGTAATATCCGAATAATACAATGATCTGAGTTCATGATAGGAGCACGTCGGCGTACTTCATATATTTCCTCATCATTAATGAACACTAGGTCAAGGTTTTATCAAGTCGAGTAGGGAATTTAACAATATTGGCATGACCTAATGATACGAGGAAAGAACAATCACAGCAGTTAAAATCTCCTGTGACAACTGATAAAGAGTTTTCAAGATGTGTAACGGCGAATTCAGTGAATTCATCAGCAAAATCAGATAGATCAGAGGCAGAACAGCCAGGAGTAACATAAATGTTAGAGATGAAGACGTATTTAAACTTGGATAAGTGTTTCGGGCGGCATTTGACTGTTATACAATCAATAAAGTCATTAGAGTTCATATGAACAAGAAATAATGGTATCCTTCGACGTGACAGCATTATATACCTCCATCGGACAAAAACTAGCAAACGAAACCATGGAGCAATTACTTAGCAACGACGAACAACTGCCACAACAATCGAAAATGCAACACACAAGCTGGATGGAATGCATAAATCTATGCCTAACAACATACTTCCAATTCAACGGCCAAATATATGAACAAGTCAAAGGAACACCCATGGGATCGCCAATATCACGTTTGATTGCAGAAGCAGTGATGCAAAGACTCGAAAATACAATTCTACCAAAGATCAAACCTAAGATTTGGATACGCTACGTCGACGACACATTTGCAATAATCAAAAGAAACGAGTTAGATAAAACTCACAACTTAATAAACAACGTCTTCAACGACATAAAATTCACAAGAGAAGAGGAATCTGAGAACAAAATACCATTTTCGGACGTCTTAGTCAAGCGAACAACCACAGGGGAGTTAGAAACTCAAGTTTATAGGAAATCAACTCACACAGACCAAATCCTAAATTACAACAGCAACAACCCAATAACACACAAAAGGGATTGCATACAAACAGTATTCAAGAGAGCAAGGACTCACTGCAGCACTCCCACCTTAAGGAAAATTGAAGAAAAGTATCTCATGGACGTCTTCCAAAAGAATGGATATCCACGGAATTTCATCAAAAAACATATACCTCCAAGACAACCTACCAAAGCAAAAGCAACCAAGGAAAGCACAAAGAAAATTGCCTTACCATACATAAAGGATATCTCAGAAATCACTACAAGACTCTTCAAACCTTTAGGAATTGACGTCGTACACAAACCAACAAAGTCGCTGCACTCAATTCTATGTCAACCAAAAGACTCAACAGCGAAAGTAGACAAAACCAACATCATCTACAAAATAAACTGTAACAACTGCGAAAAACACTACATTGGCCAAATTGGACGTCTCCTTCGTCTTCGTATCCACGAACATAAGTTAGCCGTCAAAAGACATGATATCCACTCCCTCATATCACTACATACAGACAACCACGGACATCAATTCGACTGGGACAACGTTCAAATATTAGACAGAGGAAACAACAAGAATGCTAGAGAATTTTTAGAAGCTTGGCATTCCAGTGAATCATCAATCAATAGACACATCGAGATAGACAAAATTTATCAACCAATAAGAAAGAAACTTCACACACAAAGGGTTAAAGTTCAAGCCAAAGAAACAATCAGTTCCAATACAAGTAACCTAGAAGGTGTGAAAACACACATAAACAACCAATCACGTCCAAGGTCACTGGCCAGGAGAGATGATTAATAAACTCGTGAAGAAATCTAAAAGCTCACTTCAAATTGAAGTATGCACTGCGGATTTCACCCAGTAGGGTGATGAAAGCTTCGCAAATTAACCATCCAGCTCAGAGAACAAAACCACATCAAAAACATACATTATTTGAAGTTGACCATTGAGAATGAATGAAAGTTGCAACACCTCCACCTCTTTTCTTTCTGGAGCATAGTCGATCTTGTCTAAACAATGTAAAACCATTTAGGGAAACCAGATTGTCATCATAGAGTTCATGGAGCCATGTTTCTTGTAATGCAACAATCGCCGTATTGTGATAAGTATCAGATAATAAGAGAGACTGGAGATGCATAATTTTGTTGGTAAGTGAACGTCAGTTTGAAGTGACAATAACAGGAATAGTTGTACGATATAAAGGTGTCTGTTTAAGTGCACGCTGCCAGCCAGCGTGATATTTTCTCTTAGATTTATTAGATGCATGAAAGTCATATGGTTTGAAACGTTTAATGAATGAATTACTGTATTTTATGCGATTTGTAATCATATTTTCTTAAAATTAGGAATGAAAACATGACTATTAGATGCAATATGTAGATGCAGGAAAAGGTAGCCCAGGTGTCGAACAGGCCGCCAAGGTCCTGTAGGCTGTAAGCGGGGTTACTACCTTTCACTCATCAATTAACTAACATTATTGTTGACAGGCATTTTATTTCTTGCAAGCAATTATCTGAAATCGTCTTGTCTAATGCGGAATATCCTCTTCATCCTCAACTTTCTCCTAGGATTTCTTCAGGTGAAACCAGAGTAGTAGTCTCATATGAATTTATGCCCTCACGGATAAATATAAAAATCCTACTGTGCCATATTTAGTCCGGCTGTTGTGTGAAAAGGGAAATGTTAGGAGAACAGCTTATAAACCTACTTTTAAATCTGTATATAAATGACGACATATTGCATGTATTGTTTTTCTGTTAACTTATATTTTTGAGGTTTTATCTTTTTTAATATTGTTTATTTACTTATAAAGTGGAATAAATTATTGCGATAAGTACAAACACTGATAATTCCATTCTGTATGATTATTACTAATCTACAGTTTATTATTATTACTCTACAGTTATATACATATATATATATATATATATATATATATATATACATTATAGTGAATGAATGAGTTAGTGTTATGAACAACATTAATGTTGTTGTTTAAATAACATCGAATCAATAATATTGATAGATTACAGCTGAATCACATCAACATCAAAAATAAGCTGAATGTCAGGAAAATTAGGAAAGATAATATTACAAATTCATGAGTTTATAGTTTCTACTGAAGGCCAGGGCAATAGTAGGGGCTGGACTTGCTTCTTTTGAATACAGAGCGCTGGTTGTTTGAGGCGAATCGTAATAGCCTCTGCTGTTTGGGGCCTGCGGTGCTTCGATGTTTTTGGAAATTTATTTGGCACCTGGTATAATATAGAGAAGGATTCTTCTACGCTGGCTTTGTGACCGGTTTGCACCAGATGTTCCAATATCGAGCTGTTAATAATTTTCACTACACCTTTACTTAGCCATGCTTGGAGATGTTCTCGAGCACGAAAATGAGATGTCGTGTGAATCCACTATTCAAAGATTTATTTCCCCTTAATTGTAGACTTTTCAGTATTGTTAAGATAATCTAAGACAAGAACTTTTTTACCTGAAAAGAGCCAGACACTGGTGAGCATCAGATTGATATTCAAGTGTTGGTTTGCAGGGATTTGATTTGACTAGTTGCAGGATTTCATCTTAAGCTGACATAGGTTGGAGAACCATTGGAAACCTTCAGGGAGTACTGGAAATCTGTTTCGGTCTAGTTTCGGGCTCTTGATCGATACGCACCCATCGGGTTCGAACTGGGGACCTTAGGGTTACAAGATTAGCTCATAAATCATTAGGCCATTGGGTACTGCTCTAGTACTCCCAGGTTTTCCAATGGTTCTCTTACCGATGTCAGCTCATGATGAAATCCTCTAACCAATCAAATCACATCCTTGCAAACTAATACTTGAATATCAGTCTGACGCTCACAAGCGACTAGCCCTATTCAGGTAGGCAGTTACCTGGGCTCTAGTGAGAAATCCTGGCCAGTGGATTATCTCCTTTGTTGTTCTTCTAATATAGTGAGAGCTGTTTGCAAACAGCAATTTACGTCCCAAATCGGGTTATGAAAAAAAGCAAGAACAAAGCCTAACCTTAAAGAACTCAACAACCAATCACAGCAGACTTACAGTGGGCGGATACGATGTACAGATATATCACCGGACTGTCTAAGAAACGGCAACAAAGAGATGATAGAATAACCTTCAGTAGGAAAACAACCAATCGGAAGATGTTGCTTCTCTGCTAATAATAACGAATCATAATAATCTACGTAAAAATCTTTAAATATCTGTTGATTTTCTCAATAAACTATCTGTTGTCTTCTGTCGTTACACTAGTATACCTATCTGCGTCACAGCTACACGTCTGTCTGTTTGTTTTCGACATACAACTTCGCACCAATGTGCGGCAGTTCAAGTTTCCACACTCCCTCCTTGTAGCACACGAAGCAAGAGGAGAAAGTAGAAGAAATGCATAATAGCGACAGTAAACACAGGTGTGAGACAAAGAAGTAGAAGTAACGAAGAACAATATAGTTTCATTGGAAAACACAAGGAGTGGATGCATTTGCGCCACTGAGAACGATTTTGAGCCATGTCACCAATTGTTTCCAACCATTTGTTTTTACCGTGCCGGAGACCCCAACCAGGAAGTCTACACCTTCCTACGTGGCTGGCTTAGACCAGCTGTTGTGGATTTCATTGACTGATGAAGCCATGTTTTTGTTTGGCCTCCGCTAGCTTTTTTCCAGTCTGACCCTATGTCAGCTAACATTGCTAGTTGAGGAAGGCGATGACTAGGCAGGCATCCGTAACACATGTCCTAACCAGCTCAGTCGATGTGGCTTCACAGCCTCGTCAATTGATTTCCTCTCCTTACGTAGAACTCGACGCCTAACCTCAAATTTTGCTCACCCTATTATACCACTTCACATGAGAGATAGAACGCAGGCACCTATGATCAAAGACAGCTAGTCAGCATCTTCATGTCTTCCACTGTCAATGGCCACGTCTCACAGCTGGCCATAAAGGAGGACGGAGCGGACTGGTGAGCAGTACACCCGCCCTTTGGTCGATAGCCGGATATCACGTCTACTCCAGAGACGGCGTAAACTGGCAAATGCGAAACTAGCCCTCTGTATCTGTGCTGAGATTTCGTCAGAGATCAACCCGTTGGCACTGGCTGATGGTACTTCCCAAATAAGTGAAGCGGTCAACGTGCTCTACCACTTCACTTCCTATTTTTAAACTAGGCGTCGATGTAGTCCAGTCCTGTAACATCATCTTGCATTTGGCGGGAGCGAATCGCTTGCCAAACATTTGTAGATTGCAGCTCAAGGTGTTTAGAAGACTCTGCATTTTGTCAGCGGACTATATCGTCTGCATATTCTAAGTCAACGAGATTATTCCCTGGTAGCAAGTCAATCCCTGAGTCGCTGAAGTCACTTAGGGTTAAGTCAATTAGTACATCTATGATGAAGTTGAATAGAAAAGGGGATAATGGGCATCCTTGACGGACACCACTAGTCGTCACCAGTTCAGATGACAACTCGCCGTAAGCCCTCACCTGGATGTATGAGTACGAGTAGAGTGCCTTAATCAGTGAAATGTATTTTCTCGGACTTCCTTTCACGGCCAAGCATCGCCAGAGTACCTCTCGGTCGACAGAATTGAATGCCGCCTTTAGGTCAAGAAATATAATGACTGTTGGACGCCGGTAGGAATGACTATGTTCTAGAATCTGTCGGAGGGTGAAGATATGATCAATACACCCTCTTCCTGGTCTAAAGCCTGCCTGGCTCTCTCGTGTTTGTGCCGCCCGAGCACCACTTAGTCTACGCATGATTATTGAGCCTAAGACTTTAGATACTATATTAGTCAAGCTAATCCGTCTGTGATTATCACAGGAAGACTTGTCTCCCTTCTTGTATATGGGGATAATCAGTGACTTACACCAACCCGATGGGACTTCTTCTGATTCCCAGACGCTGCCTAGTACCTCAGTTAATGCAGACAGTAAACTGTCTCCAGTGTCACCCAAAAGCGTACGTAAACTGATATGCGCAGTTAAAGCTAACATTTATCTTCGGCTATTGATGTTCGCTGTTATAGCAACCTAGTTAAGCTGCAGGAACTTAACCAATCACCTTCGCTACGTGGTACGCCGTCTTGTTACATTCGGTTATTCATAAACGGTCTATAGTTGGCTAAACACATACCTTTCTTTGATAATATCAGCCATGAAGCCCAAGTACAGAATTTCATAATGAGGAATTTTTGTTTTCACACTATCCTATTAACTGTTTCTAGCATGTAATAATATTTTCACAGTAACTTTTAAGACATGTTGGTTTCTTTTCAGTTAGTTCTGTATTATTCATGGACGAAGATTTACCATTACCGTGATATGACATAATCCACTATAATCTTAAGATTTCAACCTTTATAGTGAACCTCTAATAGGGAAGATTTTGCTGTTTGGGTTTCATGGGGAAGGAGTGGGTAACTCCTGTTTTTTTTTAGAATACGGATTAAGGTTTGTATGGAAGCGTTGAAAATACTAGTGGCTAAAGGAATACACGCAATAGAGATGTTCCAATGTTTTGCCCATTTGGTTAACTTTCAGTTGTCAGAAAAGCTTATGAAATTTACGTTTGTCCAAATGACTGATATTCATTCTAATAAATACGTCTCCTTGACTACAACTCCAATTTTCGTCTTTCTCTAGTATGATAGTTTTTTTCTTTGATCGTACAGTCTAGCCTCCCTGGAGCCCTATTTAATATTCAGGTGTTGGTTTTCAGGGACACACGGTTGAGAATAAAGTAAATCAACCTCAATAAACACCTTTATGACAGTGCCACATGTCAATTGGTCCATAGAGAAAAACTCGGCGAAACTTTTGAAGTGAAGACAGAAGTAAAACAAGGCTGCTCACTATCACCGACGATATTCCTGATTGCGATGGACTGGATCATGAGTCGGACTGTAGGGAGCGAAAAGACAGGAATATGTTGAACTGATAAGAAAACTCTAGAAGATCTAGATTTCGTGGACAATTTGCTTCTAATGTCGTTTAAACTCGAAGATCCACAGGCACAAACCAACAAATTGGTGGAAAAGGCGGACAGCGAAGACTGGACTTCAAGTGAACGTAGAGAAGGTAGAGGTGATAAAGACATCGAAGCAACAAAATCAATAAGCACCAATAGCTATCAAAGGAACAAATTTGAAAGAGGTCATTTGCTTCACTTATTTAGGCAGCGTTGTTTCAGCTACAGGCGGCACGCGTGAAGATGTTAAAGCCAGGATAGGAAAGGCAAAACAGACCGTCATCATTCTGAAATCATTGTACAAATTTGCTGCATTCAGCATAAACAGCATAATTCGGATTTTCAACACCAATGTTAAGTCGGTTGCTATATATGGGTCAGCGACTTGGCGCGTCACAAAATGCATTACAGACAGACTTTCAGCAACACTTGTTTAGTCTCGATACTGAAGATAAGATGATGAGAGAGGATTAACAACGAGAAATTCTGGCTGGAAACGAACCAACCAAGAGTTCATTGTTCAACAAATATCCCAAAGAAAATGGAGATGGGTCGGACACCGGTTGAGGAGACTGTTAGTTGGTATCGTAAGCCAGGCCGCCGATTACAGCCATGCTGGGAAACGAGTTGGGCATTGGTCTGAGGGTGACATGGATGAGACTATGTGAAGAGAAAATGAAAGGTTATATAAGCAACCGCAGATCCGGCCAAAGAGGACTTCAGAGATCACGATGAATTGGAGATGCGCTGTTGAAACACTATGCTCCACTCGGAACTCGAGGGAATAACAATAATAATACACCTGAAAATAAACCCAACGATCACTAGTGACTGACCAAAAGATTAAGTAATCTAGACTTCTAGTGAGTTGTGACCAGAGTTTTTCACCAAGTCAGGCGTGAGCACTAATGCAAAGACTGGCAGAAGTTAAAACTCATGGGTCATTGGATTCCGTCCTGTCTGTCTGTTTTCGACATAGAACTTTGCACAAATATGAGGAAGTTCAAGTCGCCACACTCCGTGTAGCACGCGAAGCAAGAGAAGAAAGTACAAGAAAAGCATAATAGAGACAGTAAGCAGAGGTGTGAGACAAAGGAAGAGTAATAACGAAGAACAAAACAGTTTCATTGGAGATCATAGGTCACAAGGAGTGGATGCATCTGCGCCACTGAGAACGGTTTTGAGCCATGTCACCAATTGTTACCAACCATAGATTTTTACCGTCCCGAGGACCCCAGCCTGGAAGTCTACACCTTCCTACGCGGCTTAGACCAACTGTTGTGGATTTCATTGACTGATGAAGCCATGTTTTGGTTTGACCGCCGCTAGCTTTTTTCCAGCCTGACCTTATATCCGCTAACATTGCTAGTCGAGGGAGGCAATGACTTGGCAAACGCAACACATGTCCTAACCATCTCAGTCTTTGTAACTTCACGACTTCGTTGATTGATTTCCCCTGTTTACCTAGAATTCTACGCCTAACCTCCATTTTGCTCACCTTATTATGCCACTTTACACGGGAAATAGAGCGCAGGCACCTATGATCAAAGACAGCTAGTCAGCCTCTTCATGTCTTCCACTCTCAGTGGCCAGGTCTCACAACCATAAAGGAGGACGGAGCGTCCGTCCTAGTAGCAGAATAGTTAACTAAATGTAACCCCAACTCGAAGGTCCTGGGTTCAACTTCAGGTGTTGTAATAGGTACTTGGTGCTGAAAATACCGAGTTACGGTGAAACTGTCATCCAGTATCGTCTGGCTTTCAACTAGTTTCTAACTGATGTCAGTTCATGATTTAACGTCAAGCTCTATTAACTACTAAAGTCGTATTCTTCAGTGCCGCCATGCAGATAAGGCAACAGTATATTTATGGAAACAATTAGGTCATAAGGAAAGACGTGGATACTCGACTGATTGAAAAGTGACCTGAGATATTAGAGCATGCAGAAACAAAAATACCTAAAAGCACATAAAAGAAGTATCTTTTTGACTGATGGAATGTTATCAACGCTGTTAAGCAATTTACCATCGTTCTATTCTTAGACTAGGACTTTTATCATCGATTCTTCGTCAGTTAATTTTTCTTGAACAAAAACCCTAGAGCTCATTGATGGTTCACGGGTAGAATGCTCACCAGCTATGCGGGAGAACAGATTCGATTTCTGTCCGATGCACTTCTATACCTTACCTAGTCGGTGGTAAGCCCGAAAAAATAAGATGAAAGATAGAGCATGAGGCCAGCAATCCTACCCAGTAAACACAATGCCACCGTTATTGGAACTACAAAAGTTTGAAGTCTTACGCCCACTTGGGTAGAAAACATCCTAGACATCTTTACGATTTGTTAAAAATCAGTATACATTCAATCGCTATTTCTAGTATTTGGTATGCGAATGTGAGAAATTAGTTACTTTTTTCATTACACGTAGATGTAATCATACCTTCTTGTGTACTACATGAAGTGTTAAGAATTAAAATTTCGAGAACTTTGTTCAACTTACGTACGACCTCATGAGAAAGATACAGCAACTATAATTTTAATACATTTGTACAGCATCATAACTACAAGGTGTTAATTGACACTAAAAGCCTACTCTTTGATGGTGACACATCAGCTTTTGAATGTTGAAGACATAAGGAGCCCACCGATTTGCAGTCATAAACATAGGACTAATTCAATCGTACTTTCCCTCTATAAACGATCTGGTACATCCGCGGACGGGTACACTTCGGTCTTCCTCTTGAAATGCTCTTTTCTGTGACCATGCGTTAATAGTCTCTGGCAGGTAAGTAGTACTCCTATTCACTATCTTTACTCAGTGGGAGTGTTCCTTATAAAAGTAAAATTACGAATGTGAAAGTTCGGCGCTTACACAACTGGACTTGTAGAAATAGAGGTCAACCTAGAGGAAGGAGCTGCTAAACCCTGATTCCAAACCTGTGGTGTAACAAGAGCACCAAAATCCAAACGGATCGATATATGCATGAACGTGATTTGGTCATCAGAAACCATTAGAAAGCAGCTGGTGACGCCATTCCACCGCCTCATGGATGTGACTTCAATTCGAAGGTTTGGGATTAACCTGATTAGGTCTAGGCGTCCAAGCAGTATCCCAACCGTCGCACATACACACACTGAAATATTTTGTGTAGCGTATCTCTTGGTGCCCACAATGAACCAAATTTGTGTTTTAATAAATAATAAAATAAAATAACAATTTGCCAATGAAATTTCATCACCGAAATTGTAGGGATATGCGTTAACCACACAGAATGAGTAACTGAGTATTTCGTTAACACGAAATTTGTTGGCTTTACGAAAACTAATTTGGAAAACATTTATTGCGGTGGTCAGACCATAAATCCATATAGTCGCTTAATGCTACAGTGATATAACATAGAGATGATAGAACTTAAGGCCAATCGCATAATTCTGCACGTCTTTTATTCATGACACTTCTTAGGAATATCAAAAACTCAACTGAAATAGATGTTACAGGTACCAGCCTATACGAGCTATAGTTATTGTTAAAAAAGGGATGACATAATACTCTTCAGTTGCTTCATCCCCATCCGCTGCTCCGGGGCTGAAGTAAGCGGAGCAGGCTTTGGAACTGGGATCCATTTTCCTGAAAGCCGACTAGCTACCACTGTGGTGAGAGCTGGCTGTTAGTCAAAATTGGTGAACAGTAGTTTACGTCAATGCTTATGTTCCCAATAGTGGTCGTGAGAAAAATGAGAAGAAAGGCTTTGCGTAGGCGGATACAGTTAACATATAGATGATCTGATATTCAAGAAACAGTCACAAAGAGATGCAAGGTTAACTTTCTGTGAGAAACAACCAATCAGAAGACTGTTTTTCTGTTAACAATAATCTGTAATATGTACTTGAAAATCTATAAATACGTGTTGATTTCCATAATAAACGATCTGTTACCTGGCCTTTGTCTTCGATTGTTACACTACTACTTAAGCCAATGAATCATATAATCACAATATCAAAAGAACGAAACAACTATAATGAGACAAAAATATACGTTTTCTGTTTTAATCAACAATCTTCACGAATTTTTTCCACAAAAAACAGCATAACAATGGAAGATACAGCCCAGAAGAAGAAACAAATCAGAGAGAAAAAGAATACAACATGACAGGAAGACGGAGAAGGGAATTATTACAGTTTCAATTAATCTTTTCAAGGTAAAGGAAAGAAGATGGATATGAGATTGTCCTGAGAAATTCTGGACATTTCAACAAACAAACAAACAGACACACCCACATACACACACGCATGCATACATGCACGCGCATATACATACACATACGTCAGCCATTTAAGAATTGAGAAACTTGTCATGACAATGATAATGCAATACTTTAGAAAAAAATTCGAGACAAAGTGGGGGGAGGGAACACGGGAGAATATACATTGGTACAAACTGATTAAAATGTAAACTAATAAATAGGTCGTTTGGAATTCATTCGATCTTTCCTTTTACAATATGTTAACAAAAAATACTGAAAGACACAGCAAAATGAAATGTCTAGCGGAATATCACTACTACACCATATTTTCAGTGGAGATTATATTGAAAGAATAAATTTCAAAAATTTCATAGGATAGAGAGAGGAAAAGAGGGACAGAGAGAGAGAGAGAATCAGTTGTAAAAGAAATGAAATCGAAGAGAAATCAGGGCATTCAAAGGTAGTTGATCGCCAGTAGTCTATTACTGCAACAATGTGTGTGGTCTATTCACAAGTAACTGCATGTATATATATATATATATATATATATATATATATATCTTCTGTAGATGAGATCTGAAGTGTGATATGGTTTGCACGAAACTGTAGGCCGGTAAATTCCACAGAAAACCGAACTTAAATCCGAATAGATTAACACCTAAAAACGCATCGTAAGCAAGTAGTAAGCAGAAGAAAAACTATGCGATATAACGTGGACGTATATATAAACATATGTGCACCAGTTAACTTCATTTTATCTGAAAGACAGAAAAATAAAGACTTATGCATGAATATAAACTACACAAATAAAATAAAGAAGATCAATAAAGAAAACCGAGAATAATGGTAAAATGATAAATACTTGTCAGTTGAATTATAGTCAATAAATATCCTGCTTAACGGCATTGATTATGACTTCTATGGTGACATTGAAACGTCTACGTAAAGGAGGAAAACATATTGACGTTATTTCGATTGTTAAGTTTCGTGGCGAACGTTATTGCAATTTTTCAGGAAATATTTAATATATTTTAATATGCATTATATAAGACAAGATATTTTGATTCGACACTAGGTAGTGCCTAATGCCATGCGTCTAAATCTGTGTTGTTGGTGTACATTGAGAGAAGAAGAAGAGAGAATGGCACGCTGTTAAGGTCGATTTACCGAAAGCCAACATTCACAGGACAGTACACTAACTTCAACAGTTGGGTACCTTTAGGGAGAAAGAGAAATCTTATTCATTCCTTATGCTCCAGAATTTGTAAAATCTGCTCTACAGAGACAGTCGATAGGGAACTAGATAACCTTCGATCAAATCTCTTTAACAATGGATATCCTACAAGGTTTATTGAACGTAACATCAAGAAAGAATCCGCCCCTAGACAAATCACAGTACCAAAGAAAAAACTGTTTATGAGTCTTGCATTCAAAGGTGACACCATTTCGGAATTGATTAATAACCGTTTATCTAAATGTATTAAACGCTGTTTTCATGAAGCTGACTTGCAACTAGTTTTTACCAGCCGAAATATGATTGGACATTATGTCAAGGATAGATTACTGCTTATGTCCTCATCTATGTGCATTTACTCATTTACTTGCTCCTGTGGAGCTGATTATATTGGACGTTGTAAGCGTACTCTCCGAAAACGTGTAGCTGAACACTATCCGGTTTGGTTAATGAAAGTCGAACGTAGAACTGCAAAGTCGTCTATTTGTGATCACCTGTTAGAGTCTGGTCATTCAGCCCCATGTGATTCATCCTTAACGGTTAATCGAAAATGGCAAAATCGAATCGCTCCAAAAGTTTACGTTTTCTTCACTTATGCATAGCCGAAGCTTTAGCTATACATGAACAGAAACCTAAATTATGCGTTTAAAAACGTTTTGTGAAACCCCTTTCTTTACCTTGGTCATAGTAATCTTCTTTCAAGTTTTTATTTTATTTTACCACTTGAATTCATTCCACTTCACTTCACATCTTTATTCTTATCGTAATCGTACTCCTAATTTCTAAAATTTTTAGACAACGTTCGACAATTTTATTTAAAATATTTTCGGTATCAATTCACTCATAAAACAATCTTTAATAATTTTGCAATCCATCTACTTCAACTCTACCCCTTATAACATTTTAATTATCGTTATTCTTATCTTTTATATATGTATATTGATTGAGCAATTATTTAGTGCCACTGAATAACTTTTTCTGTAATATAAATACGACTGTACAGCTTGAAAATGAAGTCATTGAAAAGAAATTTCTTCGCGGAACAAAAATTGTTGTTACTTATGAACACAGAGAAGACGGAGGTGATAAAGATAACCAACGAACAGCAGCAGCAACAACAACAACAACAACCAGAACCAATCACCATCAACGGGAGAGATTTGACAAAGGTTACATCCTTCACTTATCTAGGAAACATCGTTTCAACCACAGGCGGAAAGGGAGGAGATGTCAAAGTCAGAATCGGAAAGGCGAGATATTCCTTTATCAACCTGAAACAAGTTTACAAATCTTCTTCACTCCGCCGCAGCATAAACAACAAGATTGGGATTCTATTTAAAACAAATGTGAAGTCAGTTACTTCTTCTACACGGGTCAGAAACTTGGCGTGCGCGTCACAAAAGGAATTTCCAACAAGTAACAAATCTTTATCAACAGCTAGCTACCTTTATTGGCTCTATACTGAAAATCAAATGACCAGCCAGAAAGAATTAGTAACAAGAAACTCTGGCTGGTAAAAAAACAACCAAGAACCGATAGCTCAGCAAATAAGTAGGAGAAAATGCAGATAGATAGGGCATACGTTGAGCAGGCCATCGAATGACACCGCGTGCCAGGCCATTGCTCAAGTCGAATCCCAATTGAGAAGCAACGAGTTGATCGCTCTAGGGTGACATGGAGGAGATCGTGTAGTGGGGTGGATGTGAGAGATTATGGTCAATCGTGGACCCAGCTGAAGAGGAAGGCAGAAAACAGAACAAAGTGGAGATGTGTTGTTGAAGCCTTATGTTCCACTCGCAACCCAAGGGAGTAATAATAATAATAATAATAATAATAATAATAATAATGTGTCCTCCTTAAATCTCTCTTGCAAAGTGGATCCTAACAATCAAGTTCCCACTATGGTCATTATCTAGGAAACTATCCATCGTGAATTGTTCTCAATTATTATCGTATTGATTTAAAGTAAAGGACAAGAAGTCATGGATGAACTTAGGTTTTGTACTTACTGGTATTCATCGACAAGGAATATCTGAAATTACTACTGAACTTAATTTCCCCGCCTTTCATGTATGCTTGAAAATTCATCTCTTACTATATGCATACTTTTTTTCTTATTGACGTCAATGTGTTGCGTAATCCTGATAAGATTTTCATCACAATTATGTAACTAATGATGTGACTTATTTTTACGGCTTCAAAACTTTTCTATGTATACGTTATTCTACCTGAACATTTTCATTTTATTAAGTTGTACATATTCAATAATTGTATAGATAGAAAATTAGACAGAGGAAGATCCCGCCAATTAAATCCTGACTAGCTAAACACTATCGAAACCACTGAAAGGCGAAGGGGATTGGACAGCGATATACATTTATAATTTCACAAAAAATTGTGCTACATACCTTTACACGTTTCGACACAAAAATACACGATCCTTATTATTCAGTTATTTCTACAGTTACATTTCAAAAGCCTATGATTTATAGTTTCTATCATCATCACCATTTATGGCAGAATGGGGTGAATAATTTTGAGGTTAGACGTAAAGTATCAGGTAATGAGGGATGGTCAGTCAATGATATTTGAAAGCGCAAAGGATTGAGATGGTGTTACGCATGCCAACCCATTACCTTCCTCGACTAGCAATTGCTAACAGACATCAGATTACTATTTAATTGGTGGACGGTGACTAGCAGTAGAATCCAGGATGCGCATTTCGTCCTATTCGGGACTCATCATCTGGATGTACCTGCAACTCTCAGTGAGTGATGATGTTTCCACCGAGGCTCGAACCCAGTGCTCATAGTTTCGAACGCCAGAGCGTTATCCACCTGAGACTGAGCACTTCGGTCCAACCAATCGACGGGAAAATCTCAAATTCAATTTTTAAAAAATAAAAAGACATCATTTCGATAAAGAGAGGAAGACGAAGTTCGCAGTATAAAATGACATCAGATTACGTTGGAAAAGAGTCAATGGTGGCTAAATCGAAACCTGCCAGTAATCTATAACTTCTTTGACTGTTGGTTTCAGCTGCGTAGGGAGACTGAATAGTTGTAGACTGATTTCAGACACTATAATGCAATAGCTGGAGACTTGGTGATAAGGCTGAAAATCGTGCTCAATGACACAGATACATTCATTCTTTGTAATCTTCCAGATTCATTAAATCCCCATTGCTCTTTTTTTCTCCCGTACGCTTCCGTTTATTATAATTCCTTTGAATTTTTTTCATTTTCGCTACTTTTGTGTGGTATATGGGGTATAACAACTTGAATTGCTGCAGTTTTGTGCGAGTCTTTACCTTGAAGACTTAGTCAGTCAGTAATTTGTGACAAAAGCTAACTCAGAGATAGAAGAAAAACAACATCTTTCCACAAATTTAACCCTCCATTTTCGACTACACAGTCTTAACATAATGCTCCCTTATATTAAGAGAGTTTTCAGCTCTAATCAATAACGATTTATATATTAGATATACCATACAGCTAAACAACAGTAATCAATCAAAGTGACTTGTTTGGTGGTTGCTAGAAATGGGAACAAAGATAATCGCATGCTTCTATCTGAAACTCGTCAGTTGGATGTACCAGTATCCTCAGTGAATGACGCTGTTCTCACTAAGACTCGAGCCCAAGTTCTAAACTCTAAAGCGTCATCCATTAGACAAATGGGCCATGAGAGCCACCGCTTGTTGACTGCTGACTGACTTTCAACAAAGACCTTTGCGTAGAAAAGAAGCAGTTCACGCTGCAACACTCCATATACCACATAAAGATAGACACAAGAGAGAGAGATAAAAGAGATTTAAAAGAACTATGATAAGCGGATATGTGAGGGTGAAAGAATAGTAACATGGGAAAATATGACGATTTAGCGGATCTGGGAGATCACGGAGGGTGAATGCGCCTGCGCTATTCAGAAAGGTTTCGAGCCGTATCAACAACAGTCTCAAGCCATTGATTCTTAGAGTTTTGAAAACCTCGGCAAGTCAGTTTAAACCTCCTCACGTAATTAAGGTCATCAGCCAGTGACTTTATGGTTCAATGCCAGGTTCTGATTTGACCAACTCTAACTTTTTTCCAACCTAGTTCTATGTCAACTAACATTGCTCCACAAGGAAGGCAGTATTTCGGGATCAGCAACACGTGTCCTCGCCAACTTAATCTATGTGACTTCATAACCTCATCGACTAACTTTACTTACTTAACAGTCTATCCCTGACCTATATATCACTCATATTATATCAATTAATAAGGGAAATGGAACATAAACATCTTTTCATAACTTCCTCAAAGAACGGTTATATCATACAGCCATAATATATCTAGATAGTATCTTGCTGCCTAAACACACACCTCACTCCACCCTCTCCCCGGAAAAAATGAAGCGACTTTAGAGACTCTGGATCACTGGTGGAGTATCCACTGTCTCGACAATTAACTACATTAAGAAAATAACAAGTACAAAAGTGACACCAATTAAAATCAACTTACTCAGCAATGTAAAGGGTAAAGTAAATATAGCCTGGTTTAAAGATACACAGAGTGTAGGTAGGGAAGATGAGACGGAGGAGATAACCATTTATGATTGTTGTTGTTGTTCTTTTTCTTCTTGTTGCTGACCATTTTGAGTAGTAGAAATCTGTGAACGATAATCCAGCATTTCTATTAACTGTTGAATTTCTCTAACAGCATCCTTTCGCATTGATCTATAGTCTTCATTTCCATCCATGTTTAATGCATCCAAATTTAATATCATTTGTTCCATACTCTCCATAAGATATCGGTACTCTTTACTCCGAGGTGAACCTATGGAAAGGTTATTACAGTGTTTAGAAAAAAGGATTGGTTTGTGGATTGGTTCACTCTTTGAAAATCTATCATGTATACATTTATGCTATATAACTAACTTACGGGCTTTCTTTGCAAGCAACACTAATGCCGGAGAGATAGAGAAAATGCATTGTTGTCATTATTATTACCAATGAAATCGCATGATAAAAAATAATTTAATTATGTAAATAAAACCATTTTGGGATGTGTTGCGGATAAGATTTATGAGAAGTGTATAGATGCAGATTGATAGGAAGCAGTCAAAATGGAAATCAACATTTTAAGTTAATGGCTGCAGAGCTCTGCCTATCTGGATTCAACATAGAACTTGGCACCGAAGTGCACCAGTTCGAGTTGCCACGTTCCAAATAGCACACAAAGGTAGACAAGAAGATGAGTGGAGAGAATTAATAGAGTTTCACAAGTATAAGAGTGAAACATAATGGGTAATGGTAGAAAGGAATATGAAAGATTACAGATACTGAATACATGTGCGCTGGCCATTGACAACAATTTTGAGCCATGTCACCTATTGTCTCCAGCCATTGATTCCTAGAGTCCCGAGGGCCCCAACCGGGAAGTCTGCATCTCCCTACCTGACTGACTCAGTTTAACTGTCAAGGATTTCATGGATTGATGAGACCATGTTTTTGTTTGGCCACCACTTACCCTTTTCCAACCTGCATCTCGATATCAGCTAGTAATGCCCGTCGGCGGGGGGAGGCGATGGTTAGGCATGCGCACCACGTGATCTAGCCATCTCAATCTATGTAACTTTATAGCCTCGTCGATTGATTTTCCCTCTTTGCCCAACACTCTACGGCTAACGTCAACATTACTTACCTTATTAAACCACCTAACGTGAGACAGAGATCGCAGACATCTATGATCGAAAGCAGTCAACCTTTTCATGTCTTCAACTCGTATTGGCCATGTTTCAGAGCCATAGAGGAGGACGGAGCGAACTGCTGAGCAGTACACACGGCCCTTGGTTGATAGGCAGATGTCACGCCTACCCCAGAGATGGTGTTAGTCAGCGAAAGCAGCTCGAGCTTATTGGATCCGTGCTGAGATTTCGTCGCCGATCAGTCCGTTGGTGCTAATACAACTTCCCAAATAGGTGAAGTGGTCAACATGTTCTATCACTTCACTCCCTATCACTAAGCTAGGAGTTGACGTAGTCCAGTCCTGTAGCAGCAGCTGCAGAGCTATAAGTGCTTATTCCTCAAATCTGGATCTAGTTTACGTTGTGGACATGAGATAATCTCATTGGACACTTTTTCGTCCCACTGTTTAACCTTTGGCCAACAGCCAACCAATCAGACCTAGCCAACTTTTAATGTGGTTAAAAATGTATTAATACGGTGTCTTTTTCTTTAATAAAAATGTCCGTTACCAACTCTCTTATATTCTAACTTTACACCATCCCTTGAATACCGAGTGGGACATTGGGCCACATGGTTTTGGAGTCTCAGTAGTCATAGTATTGTTTTTAGGGATAGGGATTGCTGGTTTCATGCTCAACGTTCCATCATTCTTAGGGATTACTACCGGCTAATGAACCAGACGAGATTTAGGAGGGCGTCGGCTGGAAATCGAACCGAGACCACGTGTGTCATTGGTGAGCGCATTCAATTACTGAACCGCCAAGGCACACTAATAATATAGTAAATATAAAATTCACCAATAGGTATTTTGAAATATACAATTTTTGATTCAGAGGCCTGGTTCAAAGGTCGTAGATGAAATAAAAGAGCTTTCAAAGTCATGTGGAAAACGTTGATGAAATCATCGTCATAGGCGATAAGTAGTGGATAGACTTAGCTCTGTGCAAAATCAAATCAGCTTTATACGTGAAGAAGTAGCAACTAAGCTGCATTTCTAGACATATTTTTGAGTCGGATGGTTCAATAAAGCGATCGATTGACAGAAAGCCTACTTGAACAGGATAATATTCTAATTTTCAGTTCCTGTTCATTACGATAAAAGAGATAAAAGAAGATTCAGCGTACCTATACAACTGACTACACTTGCTGAAATCGAACATTCTTTGGAGTCTTTTGAGGAGGATAGTTAATTCCAAAGCTTCAAATTTACTCTGTTCCTAAGATAGGCCTAAATTACGTCAAATTACCTTACAATGGGGAAATAAGTAGTATGATTTTAAGACAGCGACTAAATTCTGTCATCCACGGAACTTACTATGTAGCGCGACTTGCAATTATCAAAAAAGCCAAAAACATGCTCTACTACAGGCATCAACGGTGCTGAAGTGATTATGTCACATCCCAAATTATATACGCACTTACATATGTGTAGACACATGAATAAGCATGGGAAATAAAAACCAGCTTCAAACCTCAACAGACGTAAACGGCAGACTACCAGTCTCGTCTACAGTGAAACACATTATTGGTGTGAATCATGAGAATGATATCAAAACAGCCTTCAAGATTATCTATACGAAACCGTCAGGTGAGCACATGGTAATGCTCTAAGGCGAAAGCCATCCATAAAATAACTCCACCCTGCCCTGTGTACAGAGAAAAATTATTATTACTCTTAGCCTGCCTTCATAATTCCTAACTGATTTTATCACTGAGGAGGTTAGTGTTAATTTCTATCACAAAGTGACCTAACAAGTGAATATGTAGTCAGACTGTTCAAAATGTATCCCATAAATATGTCACAACATTTTTCAAATAAACTCTGTTTTAATAATGCCATTGAATCAAACCGATAACAAATGTGATAAATTAAGTAAACAGGATTTGTAAACTGACACTCAACATTCTGGTCCAACTTTTTGTTTTTGTTACAAGGGAAGACAAAATGTAAAGCCTAGACAGATCAATTTCAGGCAATGCGCTTTAGGTTCGAATCGCGTTGGACAGTATCATCAGCACTCATACACAAAAAGTATGGCTCACAGCCTGATACATACTAATAAATTACTGATTACCGTGTTATTTCTGTTCTACTTAAAAGCTACACCACTGAAGAGAGGAAAACAGTGACTACAGAAGACTCCTATCTTTCTCAATATCCTAGGTTAATAATAACATTGAATTGATCTACATCAGAAAACTAACAAGTTGGTAGAAGAAGCAGCAGGTGAAGACAGGACTTCAATTGAGCATAGAGAAAACAGAGGTGATGAAGATATTTAATCAACAACAAGAAGAGTCAATCACTATCAAATGGAGAAATCTGAAAGTCACTTATCTCACCTACTTCACCTGGGCAACATCATTTCAACTACAGGTGGCACAGATATGAATGTCAAAAGCACGATCGGAAAAGCAAGACATACTTTCATTAGTCAGAAGTCAATTTGGAAATCCATTGCACTACACAGAAAGAACAAAATCCGAATTTTCACCGCTAATGTGAAGTCAGTCAGTTCTTCTATACTATATTGTTCAGAAACTTAGCGTGGCCGTAACTAAAGGCATTTCGAACAGGTTGGAGACTTTTGCTTGCTTTCGCTCCCTGAACAATGAAGATCATACAGCTGGCCAGAAACGAAAACAAGGAACTCTGATAAAGAATCAATTAAGAACCTATTGGCCGACAAATATTCAGAAGGAAATGGTGACATCGCGCGTCAGGTCACGCCTCGACTGGAACCTAAGTGGGAAATGACGAGTTGTGTGTTGGTCCGAGGCTGGCACGGACGAGATCGCGTGAGGAGGTGAGAGCTTATGGTTAATCGCGGAGCAAGAGAAAAAGGAGTGTAGAGAAGAGGGTAAAATGAAGATGTGACTTTGAAGACCTCTGTTCTACCCAAGACTTGAAGGAATAATAATAGTTAAAATACGAAACAAAAAAATAAATGAATACTTGTAGACGGTGGCTACAAATACATTGAACGAAACATTAGTAACTGTAATTATTATATAGTATATGCTCAACTTATGTGCTCGCTTTGCCTCATAATTTTCTGAGAATTTTCGATCACTTACCTTCAAAACGATTTATTTCTGGTTGTAGAGCACGTGCCTTTGAAATGACATCAGCGATTACACTTTCGCAGTTAGAAATATTTACATTAGCTGCCTGCTTTAATAGTAGTCAGTGTGTTAGTATCAAATAAAACTTACCTGTTCACAATCTTGGTCTCCATTATTATCATTATTATTATGACTATTGATATTAACATTTCTAGTTGGTTGAGGTGAATACGCCTTATTTGTTACAGGATGTTCCCATTGTGTAGACCTGGTGTTATGATCTACGAAATACCATCTTCCTGTTCTCGAATCGAATCGCATTTCCCAACCAGGCGGTAAAGACTCTGAAGGATTCATCTTTCATACAATCAGAAGTAACAGATTTCTGGAATTAAACCAATATACAGAATCAATATTATAAGAATATATGATGAGTCTAAAAATAATAGTACTAGCCAAACAAATAGATCAATATTACTATTAACAAACAAACTTGGTGCATTACAGACACCAAGGGATATACCACACAAAATCTCGTAAATTGTGCAAGGGCTGGGATACTACCTGGGTGCTCAGACAGAAGCAGATAGTTGTCTTAGGGGACCAACCACTCGAACTTATGACTTGAAGTCACATCCACAAGGCAGTGGATCACCATTACGAGCTACGTTTCCACGGTCGCCAGTGTCAGAAACAGGTTCATTTGCCATCCAATTGTCACGGATCCTGAGGACCATGTACATCATAGGTTTGTAAACAGGGTTCCCCTGCTCCCCGAGGTAGACTAGCATGTACACCCATCCAATTGTAAGTGGCAGATGTCGACATTCGCTCTTTCACTTTTGTGAGGAACACGCCAGGAGCATGATGACAGCTAAAAGGAATTACTTGGCAGATGTTATGAACGTGTGACCGCATGATAGCATTTTGAGAGGAATGCCACAGTCTACCAACGCTCGGATGTACCAAGTCGTTTATAGGAGCTAGCTTGTCATGTGTAGATTTCATCAGATTGTCAGTAGTTAGCAACAGAAAATAAGTACATAAGATACATGAAAGCTATTTCTAGAAATCATCTAATGTATACAGATAAGGAAGTTGCAAATAATCTATAGGCAAAATGCGCCTTACATTTTCAAGTGTTGGTTTGGAGGAATTTGACTGGCATCAAGTTAGATCACAAACTGATATCATTCAAAGAATCACTGAAAACTAATGAGTACTGGACAACTGTTTCACCCTGGTCCTGACATTCTTCAACAGCACGCACCCATATGCTCCACTGAGAGTCAGGTTACGAGGTGAGCTCATGGATCATTCAGACAGTGAGACAGAATCTAATCACCCATGAGTTCTAAACTTCACCCATTTCGCAAGACAATGTCATCGGAGAGTATATGTCTTCATACCCAACTCGGTGCACCATACTGGCTATTGCTTTACACTAGAACTCCAGGGAACTTCATCCTGTAGTCAGTCACTAGTAAGTAGCCAAAATTACTTACAGAGAGGGGTGAAGACTAAAGCGAGCAGGATAACAATAGGCAGCATAGAATTATTAAGATCAGTTAGTGAAGGGTCATAAGGTAAATTGAGATGCGCTCTGATAGTTATAGAGGTGTTCCTGGAAAGTTTGTTAGCATCCTGAAAGCACTACATAGAAACGCCTCAGATATCACTGCTGTTTTCAACCTACAGTGGGGTCAGATAGGGCTGCCCAATCTCACTATTTCCCTTTAATATTGCCATTGGTAACATTCTGGGGGCAACTCCAGGACCCATGCGTGATAGTGGTGGTGTAGATCTGCTTTTGGGAGAAAGACTTTTCGATCTCGAGTGTGTGGAACATACCATCTTACTGTGAAACAACATTCGGACCACCAAAATTGCACTAAATCAGTTAGTAACCAATATCTGTAAGCACGGTATGTGCTATGCAACGACTAGTAGGAGCCGGCAGTCGCAATTATCTTCGTAGGTGAACCGCCCGAAGTGGTCGATAGGTCCGACTGACTCAGTTTCCATATAGGACTTCACAAAGAAATGCAGCAGTCTAAGATGCCACACCCCGCGTAGCACACAAATGTAGACTAAAGAGAGACAAAAGATTGAAAAGGACTATAATGAGCAGAAATGTACAGGAGGAACAATAATAGCATGGAAAAACACGACTTAGTGGATATGGGAGTTCATATAGAGTGAACTAATCTGTGCGGTTTTACAACAGTTTTATGCTATACCATCAAAAGTCTGCAGCAATTAATTATCAGCATCCTGACGACCCAGCTATGAATTCTGTATATTTATTTATGGCTGTTTATATATTGTTTAATAGCGAAACGTCAGTTAACACTTTGTTTTGTTTCTCACTCATTGGTAAATATACAAACTTTTACAAGGATGAATATCACATACCCAGTGCCCAAAATTTTTCCACAATGTTAAAAGTTTATATAGCCTTGGTTTCACATTGAATTAAAACAGTCGAGTTCATATTCTTAATGTGATCTCAGAATCTTTTAGTTCATAAAGACATTCTCTAAGTTTAAGTGATATCCTTGTTGTACAACCAATACGTAATTTATGACCCTCACTTTTTTACTACCCAGGCTTACTACAATTCTGAATTAATTCTCCCTCATTCCGAAATAACTCTAGCATCCTGTGGTGAGTAAATTCTGAATCTTTTCCAAAATGGTCTAATTAGGCGCAGAAACTAGAACGCAGTGCTAGTTTTCAGCATGACTGGCACTAGTTCAGCACCCTGTGATTTTTCTAGACATTTTCAGATCAGAACCTACTGGCTCAGAGAACACTGGGTTTGCTTATCAGCGTTGTTCCAGCCCTCACAAGACATATTAAGCACTGACTAGCATTACTTTAGAACGAAGACTTAATTAAGCACATGGTGGCAATTTACTCAGCTTTATTTCAGCACTGAAGGCATTATCTCATCTGAAAATATTACTTTTAAGGTTTCATTGCATTAACTAGGCGTTATATGCTCTTTTTAAGATCTACCGGTGTCATTTCAGTTCCTAGTGGGTCCATTTCAGGTAGATAAAATATTCGGTTACCATAAAAAGGCGTTTTCGACGCATATGTTAGAATTTTTTTATTTCCTTAACGTTCCCAGTGGAACATAGGGCTTCAAGCTAGTGACTTGAAGTTTCTGTAGCAGTGTTTATTTTACAGGATGGGGTTGCTAGCCTCATGCCCAACCTTCCCTCTTTACCAGTCTTATTGCTGGACAAGTTAGGTAAAGTTAGTCAGCCGGGGATCGAACCCCGGATCATGTGCATGACCGTCGAGCGTCCTAACCGCTATGCCACCGACGCACATAGATTAGAATTAGTTTAGAATTGTTGTAACCCAGCTAGAAACGATTTCGGACGCATTGCAGACTGAAATCGGGGATGAAAAAGCGACGGCTTTCCCCTTTAGTAGGTCTTAAGTTTTTCAAATTTTTATTTTCACATCACCGCCGACGTAAACAAAGAGAACACACCAGACGCCGAGAGCACACGCATGAATTGTTCTGGTGATTTATAGGATGTTTTACATCTATGACATGTCGATAGATTGTAAATGTGTTTGCCAAGATTGTTAAATATGTGTTCAATTAAAATTAACTGCTTTTTGATATCTTGAGTCGCTGAACTACTGCTAGTTTGTTGTTTTTTGAGGTGACCTGTGTACATGATAGATTTGACTCCGTGTTAGTTGCCGACTAAGGGTTAGATGCCGAACCGTAGGCGCATTGTTTCATGCTTTAGTCAGTACTGACCGTGACGTCACAGTAAGTTAGATCGCATTGCAAAGTTTTCGGGGCAGACTTCGGGCGCATTACAGATTTTCTGTGGGAGGCTTAGGGGCACCGTTCCACGTAAGTGTATGCACCCGAATTGTTTCGCTCCAAAAAATCTGCAATGCGCCCGAAAATAATGCTAGCTGGGGTAAGCTTGCACTTATCGACAACAAATGAAGCAATATATGACATATATACATGCATAGATCTCCAAGTAAAAAAGCGCAAGTAATTAAGGGTAAATCAATTCATTTACATTTCATTAATGTAAGGGTTTTTAGGAAATTTTAGGGAAATGCATCATTTTCCCTCAAAATTGTCCACTTAGGTCGATCATATCGTCCCAATTAATCATTTGTGTATTTACCTTCCAAGAAAATTTCACCACAATTTGTTTATTATCTATCGTCCCAATAAAATGTTGAAAAGCTGTGACAGGGAATTAATATCCAATCTACTTAGTTGTTCAAGAGCATAGGAGCGTACGACGTTGAGTAACGCGGTTTGGTGGCAGCAGATGCAGTTCCAGATCCCAATATCCAATGTCATTTTTACGAGCTAGTGGAAACGATTTTGATATCTTTGTTATCGCTTCTTGATTTTGAGGTAAAAGTTCCCGGTCTTCGGTAAAATTCTGCCTAGTTCGCCCCCCCCCATTCGACTCACATTCAGATTCAGATGATAAGGATAGAAGGCTCTTGTGGCCTGTGTTAATCCTTGCAAAGTATATCTCTGCAGAGATCTAACTTCTCTTTGAAAGCGTTCACCGATGGAGCTGATACTACTGAATCAGGTAAGGAGTTCCAATCGTTGACCACTCTGTGAGAGAATCTAAATTCTGCACGTATTTTAATCGTCCTTGGTTTGAGCACCTTTTTGCGGTGACCCCGTAAATGTATCCTAGAAGGGGAGAAAAGGTTAGAAAGGTCAGTTCCTAAATCACCCTTAAGTATACGGTATGCTAAAATTAAGTCGCTTCTCTTCCTTCGGTATGATAACGGGAAGAGATTTAAGTGCTCCATCCTCTTATCATAAGGAAGGTGTGAGATACCACTAACTAATTTTGTTCCTACTCTCTGTACTCTTTCCAGAATATGTGCCTCCTTTTTGAAGCATGGACTCGTCGCTTGTATGCAGTATTCTAGATGAGGCCTGACATATGTTGCGTAGAGTATTTGGAACATGCCCTCGTCTAATCGTTTGAAAGCCCTTCGAATTGCCCATAGCATTCGAAAAGCTTTAGCTGCGGCTGCATTGCAATTTGCAGTTGTTTTCAAATCATTGCTGACAATGATTCCTAGGTCCTTCTGTTCGTTAACATCAGGTAGTTCTGCGTCCCCTAGGGAGTACGACGCATAAGACATATGACCTAAGTGCATTACCGCGCTTTTCCTAGCATTCATTTCCAAACTCCATAGGCTTGACCACCCAGCTAATTTATCTAAATCAGTTTGTAGGGCCGACCTATCCTCGTTATTGTTTACAGTTTTCCATATCTTAATATCACCTGCAAATAATAATGAAGATGAAGAAAGAATCCCTGGTAATTCGTTAACGTATAATAGGAATAGCAATGGACCTAATACAGTTCCCTGGGGCACTCCACTGGATACTGCTTTCCATCCTGATAGTACACCGTTAACTCTAACCTTCTGCCTTCTATCCATTAAGTAATCTCTAAACCACTCACATAGGCACTGGTCTAGTCCGAAACCTTTCAGTTTACTAAGGAGACCTAAGTGGGATACTTTGTCGAACGCCTTGCTAAGATCAATAAAAACCACGTCCAACAGATGGTCCCTATCTCTGGCCTCAACCCAGTCTTCCCTAGCCAAAAGTAGGTTTGTCAAGCAGGATCGTCCTGGTCGGAATCCATGCTGTTCAACAGCCAACAAGCCATGTGTTTCAACATAAGCTAATAGTTGATCCCTTATAATAGTTTCCAATACCTTTGCAATAATGCATGTCAGACTTACCGGCCTGTAGTTAGATACCAATTGCCTATCCCCGTCCTTGAAGATAGGGCTTATAATGGCATCCTTCCAGTCCCTGGGTAGCTTAGCCTGCGTCAGAGATATTTGGAAAATCTCCGTAAGCGGAATATATATTATATCCGCCAAGGAAATTAACAGCTTAGGGTGAAGTCCATCCGGCCCAGGTGATTTACCTGGCTTCAGTTTAGACAGTAGTTTGAGAACCTTTGTGTGCTCTACCACAATTGAGGGCATCTGAGTGGCGATGGCAGTGACCTCGCCATATCCCTGGGTGGTACTATCAGACGAGAAGACGTCACAGAAGTATTCAGAGAGGTTTTCAGCCTTTCCTTCGTCTGACTCAGCCGCTTCTCCACTAATGGTTATGAGTGACGGTATACCACTGCTAGTTTTAGTCCTACGTTTAATATACGAGTAAAACCTTTTTGGGTAATGAACGCAATCTAGTACTAATCGTCTCTCGTACTCTATACGACTCTTGTAAATCGCATACTTACAGAGGTTTCGAGTTTTGCGGTAGTCTTTCTGGAAGTTTTCCCTTCCTGTCATAACAAATTGGTCCCATAGGTTCTTTCGCCGTCTTAATAACCTCCTTATTTCACTAGTGATCCAAGGAGGTTCATGCGACGGCTTTCGAGGAGTGTACCAAGGTATAAAAGGTGAAGTGACACGATCTAGTGTATTCCTAAATCCTACCCAAGCTTCCTCGACAGTCTGACTTGTATCAACTGACCAGTCAACCGCAGTTGCTGCGTTCCGGATTCCTTGTATATCCGCTTTCCAAATGTTTGGGCGAGCAGATTTTGGCCTGTGCATGAGAGAATGAATCCTAAACGTAAAAGCAATGACTATGTGGTCACTGCTGCCAAGCGGCGGAAGGCACCTAATGTTACCAACGTCCTCCTTCTGGTGCGTCAATACCAAGTCTAGAGTAGATGGATCATGTTCAGGTTGATACCGTGTTGGTGCATGCATATGTTGCACGAGTGCACATTCAAGCACTGTCAATGTGAGCTCCCTATTGAAACAGGTATACAAACTAGTGGAGTTTAATTCCCCCCAATTAATATGTGGAGCGTCAAAGTCGCCAACAATCAGGCACCTATTTCTACTACCCCACACCCTCAAGTGATTTAGAACGAAGTCATCAGCTTGGCTATCAGGACTTCGGTAAACAACTCCAATCGTTAAAGTGCCTTTGTTTAAGTTAATGATGCAACTTGCGGCTTCACTGGTGCCGCTGTCATGAGCTTCTGACAACGTTGACCTGATCCCTATGTCATTATGTCGACTGTCGACTGTCGTAGCTGTGGTTGACTCACAAAGGAGTGTTGCTAGGATTAATTGTATGTTGTTTGTAGTATGCAGTGTGTTAAAGTTTTTGACTGAGTATAAAAGGTTAACACCCCCCGTTATTCACTTTCCAGTAGGCTTTTATGGTTATTTTTCTTTTCTGTCGCGAGTCGGTAGATGGTACAAGCCCCACTTCTTTCAGTAGTAGGATATGTGACTTTATGACACGGTGGGAAATCTAGCTGTCCAAAGCGACGTGGTTACTTCTTTTTCGATTTTAATACCATATTCACTGATATCTTCAGCCTAAAGAGCTCAGTAGTAACGTCTGTAACTGCAGGAGTGGGCGTGTCAATGGAGTTGAAGATTGAACGATCAATTCTTGGTTGTTTGCTCAAAATCAACTTCCCCAATTTTCGCGGAGGCATCAATACGACAGTCATCGTCTCATTGGTCTCTGTTCAGAAAGAAGAGTGAAACATCGTCAGGAGTAATACAATGATTTATTATTGTAATATTTGTTTTCAGACCTTTGTTCGCTTATTCGTTTTATATGTTGGTGTAACAATAAACAAATATCAAGCGGCAGATCGGTGTTTTGGTTTTTGCGTCCGTTATAACTAAGCGTTTCTGAAACTCAAAGGAACAGCGTGGGCCCGAGCGTAGCGAGAGCTGGGCATTAACGGTTTATGAGACGTGATTGACAGTTTCTGACGATGGAAACAGATCTGGCGGATTGAAACAGTTGGTGAAAGTTTGGATAGTCACCGTTCATCTTTCCTGGTGCCGGTCAAGTCCTCTTTGAACAAGCAATATCTGGAACTTTTTTGGAATTGGGTCAAGTTCAACAATGCCTGGGTCAAAGAAGGGACAGAGTGTCTTGGATGCAAACAGGAAAGTAAGTCATGGTGACTTGTCTGTTAATTGTAACGATGTGTCTGATGTTAAGCATGACATGGTTGATGTTACTGTTTCGCCGTTCAGGGATAATAGGAACATCAAACTCCCTAAATTTGAACCACGGTGTTTTGATGGAAACCCGGCTGATTATTTACAATTTGTAAAGGAGTTTGAGATCATGTTGAGTAGTTTTCTATTAAATGATGAATTGAAGTTAATGTATTTGATGAGGTATTGCACTGGAGATGCTGCAAGAGCTATACAGTGTTGTAAGTTTATGAAGCCAAAAGAGGGCTACTACGAGGCTATGAGCATATTACGTCAAAGGTTTGGAAGACCTTCGATGATTGCAGGGAAATTATTCGAGGCTGTTAAGGGTAATGGTGGTCAATTACAGGATGACTCCCAGGCACTCACTGAGTTTTTAGATAATTTGCTAATTTACAAGAATGCAATGATTTCGATGAATCGCATGAGTGACCTCAACTCGAGTTTTATACTAGAAGTAATAGCAAGACGCCTACCTACTCGACTGCAAAGGAAGTGGGTGAAGATGAGCTCCCGTATGGAGGATGAGGGTATCGAGCCAAAATTTGATGATATCCTGAAACTGGTAAATACTAGTGTCAATCAATCTATGAGCAAGTTCGCCAGTCTATTACATCTCACCCCTAGAATAGAGCAGTCTGAGAGGAAAATGCAATCATTGATGACGAATAGGCCTCAGAGAGGTGGATATCGAGAAGGCTCCATGATGTCTAGTAATGCATATAGACCTAGTGAGTGTAACAGGTTTCGTAGTACATCCTCAACAGATAAGTTACAAGATGCAAGACAAACACGGTTGTGTTTTACACGTTTGCAAGAGGTGCATACAAAGGTGAACTGTGAAGAAGTGAGCAAGTTCAGTGATAAGCTAAATGTAAACTCCAGGCCTGACTCCGAATTGTGTGACGATAACGGTGTTGTGAAGAAGTCTGTAGTTGCAACTGGTAAGCCGTTGTTGAATAGAGTGTCACAGAATAGAGTTACTGCTTCAGAGTGGAGTTCTGACTCCACAAGTTTACAAAGTATAACTAGTCAGAGTGAAGATATAAAACCTTTAATGATTTGTGAGGAGGAACCAAAATTGTCTACTTCTGTTATTAAAGAGTTTGAAAATGATGAAGTTGACGGTAAAGTGAATATTCATGATAATGATCATGATACTTCACATTTATCTTTGGTTGATCATGATGAAATGAGGGATATGCCTACTACTGCTAAGTTAAATAAAGGTTCTGTACAACTACAACGTGAAGTAGAATTGAACGCAGATGCAGTTCCAAAAGGTGTGCATACTTGTGAGACAGTCAGTGTAATTGATCAGCGTGTAGCCCACCTATCATCAGATGATAGTGCTAAACCCGAACTAGTAGTGAAAGACAGCAGTGGTGGTAATCTTGCAGTTGGACAACTATCTGAAAGCCGAAAAAGAACAGCTTCTGATCCACCGCTAAGTTCATCACCTTGTGTCACTCAGTCATCGTTGGTGTTTTCATCCACAATGAAACAGATGCCCATCAACTCAAGTATCTTCTGCAATGACTATGATAGTATTGGTGCGTTTGAAAAGACGAAAGATATTGCTCAGTTTAGTGAGAATAAGCCAAGTGTAAACGAGAGAGTAATTGTTAAATTGACTTGCATGAATAAAGGCATTTCTAGTTTCAAGTTACTAATTGAATGCTATTATCTTTGGTGTAAATTACTCTGTTTCTACACTTGGTTGATGAGATATGTCGTGTGTTTGTTCGTCATCTATATTCTACGATACAATGACATGGGTGTGTTGCCGTTCAGATTTGAGGATATAGCTCATAGAAGGAAGTCAGCAAATGAACTCTGCGACGATTTTCCAACCTAGGGCGTCAACCTGAGAAGGGTTGTAGGCGTACTGCTGTAAGTCCTACAATTCTTCAAAGGGTAGCGCATCAATGAGCAGTCCAATGTGCTTGGTGTGTGATTTTGTACATATGTTCATATTGTATATACTGAATTGATATCATATGTCATCTAGCTGTTGGTAATTCTGTTTGTGTCCGGACGACTTCCACTTGGATCATCAACCTGAGAAGGAATGTAGGCGTACTGCTGTAAGTCCTACAGTTCTTCAAGGGTAGTTTGCCGTGCCAGAATCCACAACATTTGATGTGTTGATTGTACATATGTTTGTGTTAAATAATTTAGTGGGTTCCAATTAATGTAATTGTTGGTTAATCTTGTTTGTGTCCGGACATTCCACAAATTACAATCGTCAACCTGAGAAGGGTTGTAGGCGTACTGGTGTAAGTCCTGCAATTCTTCAAAGGAATTCCATCGAGACATGATCGGCGAGGTTATTTGTACTGTTTGTGTATACGTGTGGTGTGTCATATCAATTGGTGTTTTTTGGATTCATTGTGTTTACTTGTTGTTTTCGTGTCTTGTTTTTATTGCGTAATTTTGTTAAAATTTTCGTCGTGATTACTTCTGAAGTTGTTTCGAGTCTTCTACATCCATGAATGAATTGATTGATGTTAAGGACAGCAGATGGGTCGTATACGCCGGGGAGGCTAGGCTATTGCTGAGAATGAAATGCACACGGAGATAATTGTTAGCTGCGGTCCCACACGCCGGAGAGAAAGAGTGTAAACGACTGAGGCTCGCATGCGTCACCGCTACTAGAACTGAGGCAGAATGAGTGACAAGCGATTTCGGTGGTAATTGGTAGTGAGTAGATAAGAGGATGTGCGTAGAGTATCGTGAGGTGCTGCCATGGTCACTTTGCATTCTGCAAGAGTCATTCTAGCAAGTGGCGATTGTGTTGCAAGATGTCAAGAGGAGGTCTCTGTCTGGAGGCGCAGGTCGTCAGCGATGTGTGAGATTGTGCTGTGGGTATGCTTGTGGTGTGTTGGCTTTTCTGTTTGTTTTCCATTTCAGCTCTGTCCGTGTGACCCAGGTTCTCGCAATGACATCCAAGTCAACGTGCATTGGTCGTGAAGGAAAAAAGGGTTGGATCCCTTTTTTGCCGGGGAGTGTCAATGGAGTTGAAGATTGAACGATCAATTCTTGGTTGTTTGCTCAAAATCAACTTCCCCAATTTTCGCGGAGGCATCAATACGACAGTCATCGTCTCATTGGTCTCTGTTCAGAAAGAAGAGTGAAACATCGTCAGGAGTAATACAATGATTTATTATTGTAATATTTGTTTTCAGACCTTTGTTCGCTTATTCGTTTTATATGTTGGTGTAACAATAAACAAATATCAAGCGGCAGATCGGTGTTTCGGTTTTTGCGTCCGTTATAACTAAGCGTTTCTGAAACTCAAAGGAACAGCGTGGGCCCGAGCGTAGCGAGAGCTGGGCATTAACGGTTTATGAGACGTGATTGACAGGGCGAATCTCAGAAGTGGCATGAAATCCTTCAGGGCCGGAGGTACGCCTTGTGGGTCAGTGTCACGGCTGTAGAATGCTGTTCAACCACACAGTTTGATCCCCGGCTGATGCACTCCTTCACCTATTTAAGCCAGTAATAAGGCTATTAAAGATGAAAGGCTGGGCATGAAGCTAGTTTAGAGGCTAACGGTATTGACGTTCACGGATAGTACGAAGTATACTAACGCAAGATCTAATACCCACAACTTCTATAGCATTCGTTCCGTGTAGGCCAAAGGCAAAGCAAAACTTCGAATATCTTGATTAGATCACATGAGAACCTGCTAAGTATCCATATGGATCCAAAGTTACCATCCGCTGCTAAGCAATAACCCATGACTTACTGCGTATTGAAAACAGAAATGTCCCCGTTATGTAGTTTGCATGAATACTTGTTAGCCCAATGAGCCTAGTGTCACACTTCGCAACAAGGATGAGAGGCTGCCGTTCTTTAAATAAACCTAAAGGTTTGTTGGGGTCTGCTTGCAGTGTAAGTGCATCACTCAAATCCTTAACCACTCTCCAAATAATTAGATCATAGACGTAGAGGTAATGCGGTGCGCCCCAGAATAGACGAAATCGAGCCAGTAATAGTGGGTTACGTCACTCTGCTTTGTACAGCTGTTCAAGAACAGAGTTTGAAGTGGGTGTACATTCTTTGAAGTCTGCCATGTTGAACTGTTTCTTCGCGGTGTGATAACGCTTTCAGATACTCTATAAGTTGGTTAACCTCCCGATTTTATCCGAATTCGTGATTGTATTTTTCTTGGTTATCTTGAGCAGTACCTTATCTGAGGGACCGGTAAGATAGTGCGTTTGTCCCACTCTTAGATAAGGGTTGCTTTCATAACCCCCCCAGTCAGACACCAACGCTTTTTGTGATAGAAATAACCTGAAGATAGTAGTCAGGGCTTCGGCTACGCTGGCCAGCAACTCCTTTATAAGCCGCTGGGTCAGGCTCTCGGGGTCATCTTGACTTCCCTCCACCTGATTTGCTTACAGATTGAAACAGAATGCATCCAACGCGCGGCAATAGCTGGACATCGTCGTCTCTTAGTTTACCGTGGTTTTCTGTTTGCTTTAATAGTAGATATGGTGGTGGTCACTAAGATGAATCGCCCCATTCTGCAGGAACAGCAATATGCAATTTAACGGCTTGAGATATTTCTGATTTTTATGAGGGCTTAGATCTTTATCTTGAAAAAGATAATAATGGACGCCTAGACAGATCATGCTTCTGCCTTTAGATATATACCATTCGCTCAGCCTATTGTTGAGATGCGACCACGTGGGATCTGCACAGATTTATGGGGCATCTTGTAAATTAACTTGCTATCCATTGTCGGATCTTTAAATACCACTTCACAATGTCTTATCCCATTTATTTTTTAATAGCGTCTTTACTTTATCCTCATTAC
The DNA here is from genome assembly GCA_944472135.2 of Trichobilharzia regenti. NCBI lineage: Eukaryota > Metazoa > Platyhelminthes > Trematoda > Strigeidida > Schistosomatidae > Trichobilharzia > Trichobilharzia regenti. Next base: position 41,247,371 of record OX235262.1, on the reverse strand, counting down.
GTTCCATTAAACTTAACATTTTATAGCTCTTTATGAATTTGATTCGACTCATTCTATTCCTATTCTCTGTAGGGTACGGTTGTGCACCAAATAGACAAGAAAGTATGAAATAAAAACAACTGGCTTGAAAATAATTGTATTAAAGCCAAAAGCGGACATCATTATAGTAAGACATATGTGGGTAACTGTCAGCCACGTCTCGTAAACCGTCAATGCCCAGCTCTTGCTACGCTGGGACTCAGGCTGTTCCTTGAAGTTTCTCAGAAACGCTTAGTAATAATGGACGCAAAAACCAAAACACCGATTGACCACTCGAGAATTCTTTATTGTAACACCAACATATAGCCAACTTTAAACCAAGCTTGAAAACTAAGGTCTATAATAATAATAATAACAGCTTTATTCCAAACAGTATTTGTGGTACAGGTATGGAATTTTCAGCGTGCATTACAGTATATTGCATCTAATTACCTCATAAATTATATAAGATTTTTAAAAATCAAAGATAAATAAATAAAAATAAAATAAATAAGTTATAAATAATTAAAATAAATAAAAATTAAAAATTAAGAAAAAACAGCGTAGAGTATTACATTTCAAACAATGCACTACAGGATTTGAAATATAAAGTTGATGTGTGGTAGTAGATGAGAACAACAGTGTAGTAGTAAGGAGGAAAGGAAAACAAAAACTAATGAGACTATTTGTTAGAGTGCTGCAGTAAGTTTATCGTGTCATACCTAACGGATTTCTCATCACATAACAGCTGTGCCAGATATGGTATTGTGGTGTTTTTGTATTTGGTAGTCCTAGCATCTACCCGCCTATAGCTACTTCTAGTTCTACTAGATGAAATGAAAGGAGACAGATGCGTATAGATAGGATGCTCGGGGTCCGACAATATTGTATTCGCTAGTTTCCTACATGACATAATATGTCTATCTACAATAGTGTTCACCAGTTGGTTTAACGATATCCCACTTGCCCTACTAACAGCTTTTAGTGCCCTTCTCAGAGAAGCAAAGTCTTTCCTAAGTAGTCCAGGAAAGACTAATGGGGAGCAGTAAAGGAGGATGGGTAGAATACAAGAATTGACAAACTGAGAAAGCAAAGACTGCTTTATGCCAGACTGCTTAAACTTCCTAACGTAGAACGTTAAGCTAAACATCTTTCTAGTAACTAGCAAGATGCCGGAGGACCAAGAAAGATCGGTGGAAAAACTCAGCCCAAGGTACTTGACATTAGATGTATTTTCAACCTCTGTGCCGTCAATGATAGTGGAGCCATGTGAGCTAACTAGTTGCTGTAGGTCACATTTACGTCTGAAAGTGAAATTGACTACCTGACATTTAGACGGATTAAGCTTAAGTCCGTTTGAAGAGGACCACTGACTAATTTCCGACAGAAAGCTATTTAATTTGGAACAATCTGACTGAGAGTTGACAGCCATAGAAACCGAGAGGTCATCGGCATACTTAACAAAAGTGGCTACATCAGAATGAGGCAAGTCATGTAAGAAAAACGAGAACAGAAAGGGAGAAAGAACAGCACCTTGAGGAACACCAGCTAAAGTAAGTGAGGTAGTGGAGGATTTTCCATTGTAGACGGTGTACTGCTTCCTTTCAGAAAAATAGGAATGCAATCACTTATTTGTCCAGCTTTCAGCCTGTGTTGCAGCAAGCTTACTTAGCAAGAGAGACCTGGGAACAGAGTCAAATGCAGATGTGTAATCAAGGAAGGCACAGCGAACGTATTTAGCTCCTTTATCTAAACTAGAGACTATGCTATGGTGGAGGACGACAGCGGTATCTAAGGTACACCTACTATGTTTATAAGCAAACTGGTTGGGGTCGTTGAAAGGTTTTAAAGAGGGATCAAGATTAATTAAAATAAGTCCTTCCATAACTTTCAAGAAGGGTGAGGTAATTGAAATGGGTCTAAACTTAACATTAGGTCCACTTGTTGATTTAGGCACTGGAACGATCTTGATGTTTTTCCATGATTCAGGTATAATACTTTTGGAAAACGATTCGTTGAAAATGTCAGTTAGCGGGGAACACAAGATGTCGGTACACTTCTTAAGGATAACAACAGGAACACCATCAGGACCGAGGGACTGAGTAGGCTTGAGAGATTGAAGACACTTGAGGACATCATTCGTGTTAAAGCATGAGAAGCAGTCATTGTTTACACTATTTGAGTTAGGAATCATAACATATGCTGGGATAAATATGAAGGATTCATTAAGCATGTTAACATCTACAGAAATATCATTCAACATTTGCTTACCACCTGTGATTTCCTTTAATAACTTCCACATATTTGATGGGGATTTACATGAAAGAAACTTCTGGTTATAGAGAGCATTCAATCTTTGTAATTCAAGCTTAATCAAAGTGTTCATTCTCTTAACACCAGATTTGTTTTTCATTTTGAATAACCTCTCTTTTTCACGGCGGAGCTTTTTGAGTTGAGAAGAGGAGAAGCGATCGAATTTTAAGAAGATTGTCTCTTTTGGACAACAAACATCAAGACAGAAATTGAGATAATGTGTTATGTTGGTAATTGTGTTATCAAGAGCTTGTTCAGTAAATAAATCCCAGTTGGTGTCATTTAACATGGACCTTATATTCAGTATGTTATCATGGGAATAACATCTGTGTTGTGTTTTCTTTCCAAGGTATGAAAAGACCCTTTTGTGCTGCTTTCCATATACTTTGGGCAATATTATTATGATACAGTGATCTGAATTTAGTAGTGGGGCTCTTTTTCGAGCTTCAAATATTCCTGCATCGTTTGTAAATACAAGATCAAGAGTGTTGTCCATTCTAGTCGGGAAGTTGACAATATTATCGTGTCCAAGTGAAATTAGGTAGTTGTGGTCATTAGAATTAAAATCACCAGTAACTATAGACAAGGAATTTCCGAAGGAGGTGGCAGCAAGGGAAGTAAATTCATCCGCAAATAAAGATAATTCTGTGGAGTTACATCCAGGAGCAATATACATGTTTGAGATGTAAATGTAGTTGTATTTAGACAAATGTTTAGGTCGACACTTAACGGTGAGACAGTCAATATTGTCACTAGAGAATTTGAAACATACATTGTTAGACGTACACCATTGTGAATTGATGAAGATGGCGACACCGCCACCGCGTTTCTTGCTGGAACTACACCGATCTTGTCTGAATAGTTTGAAATTATTTAGATACACTAGATTGTCATCATATAGATCATGAAGCCATGTTTCTTGAAGTGATATGATCCCAGTGTAACAACAGAAGACAAGGGCGAAGCAACAGATCGTTTTATTATGAAAATCAACACGTATTTATACATCTTTCAACTACATTATTATAGACAAGCGCAGTCATCTGATTGGTTGTTTAGGTAGACAAACGCAGGCTTCTGATTGGTTGTTTTTTTTTTTTTTTTTTTTTTTTTTTTTTTTTTTTTTTTTTTTTTTTTTTTTTTTTTTTTTTTTTTTTTTTTTTTTTACTCAGGCTTGTTCATATTTTCTCACGGCCCATATTAGTGACCTAGACCTTAACGTAGATTAGTGCCAACCAATCGGCTAGCAGCCTGCTCTCACCACACTCGTCCCCCCGTCAAATAGCTTCGTGCGCAGACGTTCCGACCTTCTGGGTGCTACATCCTCTAGTTGAGGATTGTTACTGACCGGCTTGTCCCACTGTACCCATCTTTGGAGCTGACTGGCGTTAACTCGTTTCTGTTTATCACCTCTTCGGATGGTATATACTTGACCCCGTCTTTTTGTGATTGTGTATGGTCCTTCCCACTTTGGAAGGAGTTTCCGTGAACCTAGCCCGCCTCCAACTGTATATCTCCTGTCTCTACACTTCACTTGGTCCCCGACTGCAAAGGTAATGCACTGCGTCCTTTCTTTCATCTGAGACTTCATGACATCACTGCGCTGCTTCCGTATTACATTCTTGACTGCCTCTTTCCTCTCTGCTTTTAATTTCGTCGTACTCCACTTTTGGTGCATGGGCCAGGTCTCATTGTGTACCGGTAATCGTGGTTTTCTACCATACATCAGTTGGAAGGGTGACTTCTTCGTTGTTTCCTGAGTGGTAGCCGATGTGTTAGTAAAATCAGTGGAAGCTCCGTTTCCCAGTTCCCGCCCTTCGAGGCCAGCCACTCCTTCAGTGTACGGTTGTTTCTCTCCGTTAGGCCATTCGTTTGTGGATGGTATGGGGTCGTTCTGATCCTCTTGATGCCCAGCTGTTGCAAACGGGAAGTAAACTCTTCACTCTCGAAACAGGGACCTTGGTCTGTCAGTATTGTCTTCGGTACGCCGTGGTCTGCAACAATGTGTCTAACTACTGCATCTGTCACGGTTCTTGCACGTTGGTCTGGGATTGCTACGGCGTCTACCCATCGTGTCGCGTGTTCCGTCATCACCAAGAGGTACTGATTACCATTGGATGTCTGAGGAAATGGACCCATGACATCTACGGACCACAAGTCACCTATCGCGGTAACTGGAATCGACTGAAGTGGTGGTCGTATACACCGGTCACCTTTCATCAGCTGGCACCGTGGACATCCAAGTACGTATCTTGCTACGTCTTCTCTCATACCTGGCCAGTACATACTTTGTCTTAGGAGATCGGTCGTTCTGGCCACGCCTGTATGCGCTAGCTGGTGACATTCTTCTATCATGTCGTGGCGCGACGATTGAGGTATGACAGCCAGCCAGCTTCCGTCGTTCTCTCGCCAGGTCAGAGTCCCGTAGGCATTCACTCTGAGTCGATCCCTCTGTCTGAGTAGTGTGGTTAGCTCCTTACTCGCCGTAGTTTGATCCACTTCTATTCCGTTGGTGATCACCTGTATTACTGTATTCAGCGTATCGTCCAACCTCTGCCTACGTGCAAGTCTTAGTGGGTCTTGTTCTACTGCATGCACTCCGTAAGCGACCTCGGGCAACTCAGACTCATCTTCTGGTCTCGATAACAAATCTGCCAAGACATTTTCACTTCCAGGAACGTGTGAGATCGTAAAATCGTACTCCTGAAGACGCAACATCCACCGTGACAACTTCCCCCGTGGGTCTCTCGCTGTCTTCAAAAATTGTAGCGGCTTATGATCAGTTTCGATGTGGAACCGCCGGCCGAGTAAATAAGGTCTCCATTTGTCGACTGCCCATACCATTGCTAAACATTCTTTCTCTATCGTTGAATACTTTCTCTCTGCGAGTGTCAAAACCCTACTGGCATACTCAACGATTCCCTCGTCCTGTCTTAGGACCGCACCTATAGCGTAGTCACTGGCATCTGTGCACACTGTGAACTGTCTTCCTGGCACAGGTAGTTTTAGCGTCATTTGTTGGTGGTCGAGCAGCTGTTTAATTCTGTCGAATGTCCTCTGCGATTCTTCCGACCAAACAAACTTTGGCTCACCTAGTAGCCTGTATAGAGGGGCTGCTATCTCATTGAAGTTCTTCACGAAGCGGCTATAAAACGCTGCTCTACCCAAGAATTGTCTCAGTTTTCTCTTTGAATTCGGGGCTGGAATCGTTTTAATCGTCAAAATTTTCTCCGGCAGTGGTTTAATCTCACCATTTCCCACTTTATGTCCCAACAGAGTAACATTCTTTTTGGCTATCTGGGACTTGGTTTTGTTGACGCGTAGTCCAAACTCTTCGATGCGTCGCAGCACGGCTTCTACATGGTTGACGTGATCGTTTTCGTTTTGACTGTATATGACGAGATCATCACCATAAACCTCCACGTTTTTCAAGTTCCTAAGTAATAGCTTCATCAGTCGTCTGAACGTAAACGGTGCACCTGCTAGTCCAAACGGCATGCGTTTAAATCGATATTGTGTCTGACCCACGATGAAAGCCGTCTTATCTCTATCACCTTGTTTTATCGGTATCTGCCAGTATCCTGAGCGAAGATCGAGAACCGAAAACACATTCGCACCTTGTAGGCGATCTAAAGTTTCTACCACTGTTGGCATGGCACACGGTCTTAACTCTGTCATACTGTTTAACTGTCGAAAATCAACACAGAATCTATACTTCCCATTCGCTTTTTTTACTAACAGCACTGGAGAGTTGTACGGGCTATCAGCTTCCTCAATAATGTCATCTTTTAACATCTCTTGCACTTGTCGCTCCACTTCGCCTTCCAGATGACATGGAACTCTTCGCGTTAAAAATGACCTTACTTTCGGATCACTTAACGGAATTTCATGATTCACCTTATCGCAATAACCGTATGGGTCGCCATCTCCAGTGAACAGATGATCGTATTTACTAATTAACTCTGTCACATTGTGTACCGTCGGCAGCTTAATCGCTGCTATCTCGCTGGTCTCATACATGTTGATATGCCCGTATTTCGTGACCACCACGTTCGCTTGCGTGTCGATTATGGCACCAATCTCACGCAGAAAATCCGCTCCTAATATCGTTCGCTGTAGTTCGGGTACAACAATGAAAGGAAACGTCACCTCGCAGCCACCAACAACGACCGTACAGTTCGATCTACCCGTGATACGCAACACATACCCGCCTACTGTTTGTACTGTCAATGAACACGGGCTAACACTCTTACATAAATTCTTATCTATTAACGACACGGCCGCCCCTGTATCTATCAAACATACTACTTCTCGATCATTCACTCGCAACTTCGAATACAGAGCGCCTTTCTCAATAGCCCCCACTAAATCTAGGTTCATACGAAAGAAAGAACAAGCATTATACCGTCTGAAATTTTTTCTTTTCCGCCTTTCTGGGCAGTATCTTCTCCAGTGTCCCGGCTTACCGCATTCAAAACACCGGTCTTTTCTATCAGCCAACTTTAACGCCGCCACTTCCCGCTGCAATGCTTCAATTTTCTGCTCATACTCGTTTGGTTTTGGTTGGTCTATAGCGGCTACCGTTGTGCTCAGCAGCTGTCTGGTCACCTTCGCCAGCTCGCTAATATCCATCGGCTGCGTTGCGTTAACCAGTTGTAATCGCTGAGAAATGTGGTCTGGGACACTCTCGATGAATTGGGAAGACAGTAACTGCGCTTCTGATTCTTCATCTAAAGTGGGAAGCGCGCGTCGAAGTAGATTAGTCAGTTTCACCGCCAACACTAGCGGGTCTCCATCAGGTCCAAGCTTCATTGACCGGAACTGCTGCATTGCTAGCTGTCTGTCTGTTTCGCTGTCAAACTCGGAAACTAGTCGTTCAACCAATTTCTTCCAAGACGCTGTGCCATTTGACCTGTCTACGCTGTCATATGCAGCCTTCGCTCGGCCTCTCAACAGCGTCCCCAAGACAACTGCCTTCGCTGCCTGCTCCTTGACACCCACCAGCTCAGCAACAGCCTCGAAGTCACGTAAGAAGCTCCTTATGTCTCCTTCTTCAAACGCAGCTGGCCACGGGATCTTCATTTTCTGGAGGCAGCGACACCAAATGTAACAACAGAAGACAAGGGCGAAGCAACAGATCGTTTTATTATGAAAATCAACACGTATTTATACATCTTTCAACTACATTATTATAGACAAGCGCAGTCATCTGATTGGTTGTTTAGGTAGACAAACGCAGGCTTCTGATTGGTTGTTTTTTTTTTTTTTTTTTTTTTTTTTTTTTTTTTTTTTTTTTTTTTTTTTTTTTTTTTTTTTTTTTACTCAGGCTTGTTCATATTTTCTCACGGCCCATATTAGTGACCTAGACCTTAACGTAGATTAGTGCCAACCAATCGGCTAGCAGCCTGCTCTCACCACACCAGTATTATGATATATAATGGAAGACACCAGCAATTGAAGACAGTTAATTTTAGCCGGCAGGGAGCGACAATTGGTACTCATAATTGCGGGAACAGTCATGAATTGAATAGGGGTATTTTTAATGCTCTCTGCCAGCCGGCATGATGCTTTTTCTTGTCTTTTTTATGGAGTTTCCGATCAGTAGGTTTTAAAGATATTAGATATTCACGAGAATAAATAATCCGATTTGAGGTCATATTTGAATAAGATTTATTGATTAAAATATCAATTAGAAATGAGAAATTAGATGCAATATGATTTGTAATGTTTAAGGTAATTGGTAGCCCAAGATTTAAGCAGGCCGCCAAGGTCTTTTCAGTCATATGAACAAATATTACAATGATAAATCACAATATTACTTCTGACAGTTTTCTCCAGACTTCTTTCTGAACAGAGACCGATGAGACGATGATTGTCGTATTGATGCCTCCGCGAAAATTGAGGAAGTTGGTTTTGAGCAAACAACCATGAATTGATCGTTCAATCTTCAACTATATTGACGGTAGCATTATACATTGCAAATGAACGTTGTCGACCTAGGGATTAGTTACTTTCCTGTATAAATGTACTTATTAATGATATGTTGCGCTTGCTTATTTCATTACACTTTAATGATTCACCTTAGCACTTTTACTTTTCTAAAACAGCTTTCAATCCGTTGTAAACGTTGCACTTACCTTAATATTGGTCGGTTATCGTATGCCTACAACCACGGGATGAAAACGAAACGAAGTCGATTTTCCCGCTCAACCTGAAGGACAACTGTACAATTCAATAACTATACGGCCTGGTTCAGGCAATCAGTGTATTTATATATGTATCAAATATTTAACTGTTGAAACATAATTAACTTGTAGACAATCTACGATTTGATATTATACCATACTTGATCGTGCCTGTAAAGATGGCATGCATTTTCATGTAAATTTATATGTTTATATGAAAATATAGATTATTATTTATTTTCATAGTATGGCACGTAATGCCACCAGTTAAAAAGCATCATCAGTGGGGTAAAATATAACATCCTTAAAAATTAAAGACTATAGTCAGTATTTACCACCCAGGTTTACATTTATAATGACGAAATAACACGTAAATGATAATCACGATGTAGATAAAGACTTTCCGAGTGTGAACAGTTAGTTCTATACTTGTGTAGCTGTGCTTGTTTGCACCAGCCGAAGTAGCCACAAATGAAGTAATCATTTGAAGTGTAAGATACAAACTGTTGAGATGCTATACTACTTTATGAATATTAAGTTCCTGTGGTAGAAGATCTGACCACATTGCTATTGTGGTGAGAGCAGGCTGCTAGCCGATTGGTTGGCACTAATCTACGTTAAGGTCTAGGTCACTAATATGGGCCGTGAACAAGGCTGAGTCAACAACCAATCACAGCGAAGTTAACGTGGCAAAATATGATTCGCAGATAGAGAACTCTGTTTGTCAAGGAATCCCGAAACAACCAATCAGAAGCCTGCGTTTGTCTACCTAAACAACCAATCAGATGACTGCGCTTGTCTATAATAATGTTGTCTGAAATATGTATAAATACGTGTTGATTTTCATAATAAAACGATCTGTTGCCTGGCCCTTGTCTTCTGTTGTTACATTTGGTGTCGCTGCCTACCGACAAATGAAAAGCCTATACCCTGCAGTTTTTGATGGAGACATATGGATCTTCGGGCAGGACTTCAAGGCTTCTGCGCAGTTGAGTGGCGTTCAAGATCGGTCAGCGATGGAGCTGCTACTTGAGACGCTGCTGGGAGGTCGGGCGAAAGCAGCATATGAAGGTGTGGGCCGAAGGATGGACGAATGTTCGACAGGGTCAGGCAAACAGTTTCCAAAGTGGGAAGGACCATATATGGTCACTTCGAGATGGGGTTACGCAGACACAGTCGCAATGGCGAACAATGAGAGGCGCGTGAACGTCAGCGAGCTCCAGAAATGGATACAGCGAGACAAGCCAACGATGACGCCTGCACCAAGTAGATCAAGCCGACTTCAGTCGCACGTATTTGACGGGGGGACGAGTGTGGTGAGAGCAGGCTGCTAGCCGATTGGTTGGCACTAATCTACGTTAAGGTCTAGGTCACTAATATGGGCCGTGAACAAGGCTGAGTCAACAACCAATCACAGCGAAGTTAACGTGGCAAAATATGATTCGCAGATAGAGAACTCTGTTTGTCAAGGAATCCCGAAACAACCAATCAGAAGCCTGCGTTTGTCTACCTAAACAACCAATCAGATGACTGCGCTTGTCTATAATAATGTTGTCTGAAATATGTATAAATACGTGTTGATTTTCATAATAAAACGATCTGTTGCCTGGCCCTTGTCTTCTGTTGTTACACTATCACCCATGTTCACGTCACCTAAAACTATATGTGACCTGCCGGGATAGCCGAGTTATAGACAATTCTGGAGGTGTGTTCTACCTCTGTCTTGGTGTTGGCAGTTAGTTGGTCCAATTCATATGGAGCTAGACAGCCTAACAGTGTTGAAGTACGCTGCAAAAGTTACTCATTTTTTCAAGAAAACAATTGTTTCCTGTGTATGCTTGAACGACAGAAATAAACATGTGTCAATGCCAAGGTCTTACTACACTGGACCTCCCGATTTCCTTGTAAGACTTTCAGAAACTATGCGTATTAACTAACACAAAAAACCAGAACGCAAATTAGCTACTCAAGAACCGTTTATTCTTGCACCAATACAGAGCCAACTACTAGGTTATTGTACACAAAGTCTAGGAATAAAAGTTATAACAATTAATCATGATAATACTTCTGATAGTTTTTTCTCTTCCAATGAACAGCGAACAGTGAGACGATGACTGCCGTATTGATGACTCCCGCCAAAATATGGAGTTGAGTTTAGGCAAACAACCAGGAAGTGATCGCTCAATCTTCAACTGCATTGACGCTCCCCGGGGAAAATACGGATCCATCCCTTTTTTTATCACGACCGATACACATTGACTTGGATGCCAGTGTGAGAACCTGGGCCACGCCAAAAAAAGCTGAAATGGAAAACAAACGGAAAAGCCAATACACCACAGGCATACCCACAGCACAATCACACTCGTCGGCGACGACCTACGCCTTCCACTTAAAAGCATCCTCTTGACATCTTGCAACGCAATCGCCACTTGCTAGAATGACTCTTGCAGAAAGCAACGTGACCATAGTGACACCTCATGATACTCTTCACACATCCTCTTATCTATTCACTACCAATTACCACTGCGATCGCTTGTCACTCATCCTGCCTCAGTTGTAGTAACGGTGACGTATGCAAGACTCAGTCCTCTAGACTCTCGCTCCCCGGCATGCGGGACCACCGCCTAAATCGAAACATTCATTCTCAATCATTGATTCCACAGCTATTCCTTATCTCCGTATGCATTTCATTCTCAGCAATAGCATAGCCTCCCCGGCGTATACGACCCATCTGCTGTCCTTAGCATCAATCAATTCATTCATGGATGTAGAAGACTCGAAACAACTTCAGAAGTAATCACGACGAAAATTTTAACAAAATTATGCAATAAAAACAAGGCACGAAATCAAGGAGTAAACACAACTGATCCAAAATCACAAATTGCGAAGACACACCACACGTATACACAAACAGTACAAATAACCTCGCCGATCATGTCTCGATGGAATTCCTTTAAAGAATTACAGGACTTACACCAGTACGCCTGCAACCCTTCTCAGGTTGACGATTGTAATTTGTGGAATGTCCGGACAGAAACAAGATTAACCAACAATTACATTAATTGGAACCCACTAAATTATTTAACACAAACATAAGTACAATCAACACATCAAATGTTGTGGATTCTGGCACGGCAAACTACCCTTGAAGAACTGTAGGACTTACAGCAGTACGCCTACAAAATTCCGTTTGAGTGGACGCCCTTCATTTGGAAAATCATCGCAGAATTCATTTGCTGATCCCCTTCCATCGTCTATATCCTCAACTCTGAACGGTAACATGCCCATGTCATTTTATCGTGCAATGTAGATAACTAACAAACATACGACGTATCTGACCAAACAAGTGTAGGCACAGAGCAGTTTTCACCAAAGATAATAACATTCAAATAGCAACTTGAAACTTGAAATGCCTTTATTCGTGCAAGTCAGTTTAACAATTACCCTCTCATACACAGTCGACTTATCCTCCCTAAACTGACCGTTGACTTTCGTCATTTCAAACAGACCTATACTAGCATAGTCACAGCACAAGACACATGACTTCGTGGACGACGACACCGACGACTACTGAGTGACAAAAGCTGATGAACTTAGTGGTGCATCAGAAGCTGTTGTTGTTCAGCTTTTAGAAGTTTGTCTAACTGTTAGATTACCACCACTGCAGTCCTTTACCATTAGCTCCAGTTTAGCATTAACATCTGTTGATAGGTGGGCTACACGCTGATCAATTACACTGACGGTCTCACGAGTATCCATATCTTCTGCAGCTTCACCTGCCTTTAGTCCTACTTCACATTAAAGTTGTACAGAACCTTTGATCAACTCAGCAGTAATTGGCATTCCCTTCATCTCTTCGCGACCAGACAAAGACAAATGTGCACTATCATGATCATCATCACGAATATTCACTTTACCGTCGTCTATCTGGTCGACTTCATCATTTTCAAACTCTTTGTTAACAGCAGTAGACAATTTTGGTTCCTCCTCACACATCCTTAAAGGTTTCATACCTTTACTCTGACTAGAGATATCTTGTAAACTTGCGGAGTAAGAACTGGACTCTAAAACTGTAACTCTCTTCTCCTGCACAAAATCCGATGTCGTCTGTGACACTCCATTCAACAATGGCTTACCAGTTGAGACTACAGACTTCTTCACAACACCGTTATCGTCACACAATTCGGAGTCAGGATTGGAGGTTACATTTAGCTTACCACTAAACTTGGTCACTTCTTCACAGTTCGCCTTTGTATGCACCTCTTGCAAACGTGTAAAACACAACCGTGTTTGTCTCGCATCTTGTAACTTATCTGTTGAGGATGTACTACGTATCCTGTTACACTCACTAGGTCTATATGCATTACTATACATCATGGAGCCTTCTGGATATCCACCTCCCTGAGGCCTATTCGTCATCAATGATTGCATTTTCCTCTCAGACTGCTCTATTCTAGGGGTGAGATGTAATAGACTGGCGAACTCGCTCATAGATTGATTGACACTAGTATTTACCAGTTTCAGGATATCATCAAATTTTGGCTCGATACCCTCATCCTCTATACGGGAGCTCATCTTCACCCACTTCCTTTGCAGTCGAGTAGGTAGGCGTCTTGCTATTACTTCTAGTATAAAACTCGAGTTGAGGTCACTCATGCGATTCATCGAAATCATTGCATTCTTGTAAATTAGCAAATTATCTAAAAACTCAGTGAGTGCCTGGGAGTCATCCTGTAATTGACCACCATTACCCTTAACAGCCTCGAATAATTTCCCTGCAATCATCGCAGGTCTTCCAAACCTTTGACGTAATATGCTCATAGCCTCGTAGTAGCCCTCTTTTGGCTTCATAAACTTACAACACTGTATAGCTCTTGCAGCATCTCCAGTGCAATACCACATCAAATACATTAACTTCAATTCATCACTTGATAGAAAGCTACTCAACATAACTTCAGACTCCTTTACAAACTGTGGATAGTCAGCTGGGTTTCCGTGGAAACACCGAGGCTCATATTTAGGTAGTTTAAAGTTCCTATTATCCCTAGACGGTGAAACATGAACAACATAATTAGCATTCTGAGAATTATACATATCATTGCAATAACAAGCAACTCATCATCACTTACTTTCCTGCCTGCTTCCAAGACGCTCTATCCCTTCTTTGACCCAGGCATCACTGAACTTGACCAAAAATTCCAGAGAAGATCCAGATAATACTTGACAAAAGAAGACTTGCAAACACCAGGAAAGACGAACAGAAAAGGTCAGAAACTATCAGAAACTGTCAGCCAACTCTCATAAACTGTCAATGTCCAGCTCTTGTTACGCTGGACCTCACGCTGTCCCTTTGGAAACACTTTGTATTAACCAAAGCGTAAATCAGAACACTGAATGGCGAATCAAGAATCCTATATTCTTACGCCAACATGCAACTAACAATAAGGTTATTACACACAAGGTCTAACAATAAATGAAATAACAATTAATCATGATAATACTTCTGAGAGTTTTTTATCTTACTGTCAATGGAGTTGAAGATTGAACGATCAAATCTTGGTTGATTGCTTAAAACCAAATTCCCCAATTTTCGCGGAGGCATCAATAAGACAGTCATCGTCTCATCGGTCACTGTTCAGAAAGAAGTCAGCAGTAAACCATCAGAAGTAATATTGTTGTCAGTCTCGTCTCATAAACCGTTAATGCCCAGCTCTCGCTACGCTCGGGCCCACGCTGCTCCTTTGAGTTTCAGAAACGCTTAGTAATAACGGACGCAAAAACCAAAACACCGATCTGCTGCTTGTTATTTCTTTATTGTTACACCAACATATAAAAATAATAAACGAACTAAGCAAATTAAGGTTTCTGACGATGTTTCACTCTTCTTTCTGAACAGCGACCGATGAGACGATGACTGTCGTATTGATGCCTCCGCGAAAATCGGGGAATTTGGTTTTGAGCAAACAAGCAAGAATTGATCGTTCAATCTTCAACTCCATTGACACTCCCCGGCAAGCCAATAGCGTTTGCTGACCAGAAGGAAATTATCCATAGATCAAACGTCTGCTCCACTCATTAGCGGTCAGGCTTATCAGCAAAATATTCGGCTTTTACTGGGTTAAGAGAGGTGAATCAGTTCGGTGCAGCCAAATTCTGGCTATCTCATTAGGTAAGTTGCGAAAATAAAAATATGAGAGCAGATTGTGTGTACTTTATTCATCGTAAGGTCCCTACTCCTCATTGAACCAACTACCGGATACTTATCAGTGTTTTAGCTGGGCTTTGCCACCTTTCCCAGTCAGTGTACTGACAGTATACACCTTTAATAACAGCTACTGTTTTCCTGCCTTTTACACGCTAGTAGCCAGCTGATTTTCCGCTAATATGATTGAAAGGACTCGTTACAGATAAGAATACAAAAAGTGACGTTCATGAAGACACTCACAGCTTCATTATCACAAGTCAAAAATATGTCACCCCGTTGACTGAGGGGATTAGACATCTTCGATAGTGCTGTTGTAAGAAGATAAACATCTAGAACAAAGAGCACTTATCAGTTTAGATGAAGATTGAACGATCAATTCATGGTTGTTTGCTCAAAGCCAACCCCTCCATATTTTTCGCTGGAGACATCAATACGATAGTCATCGCATCATCGTTCGCAGTTCACAGGAAGAGTAAGTCACGTCTCATAAACCGTTAATGCCCAGCTCTTGCTACGCTCGGGCCCACGCTGTTCCTTGCAGTTTTTCGGAAACGCTTAGTAATAACGGACGAAAAACCAAAACACCGATTGGCCGCTTGGGAATTCTTTATTATAACACCAACATATAAAAAATATTCCTATTACGGTCTGTTAACAAATATTACAATAATAAATCACAATATTACTTCTGATGGTTTACTGCTGACTTCTTTCTGAACAGCGACCGATGAGACGATGACTGTCGTATTGATGCCTCCGCGAAAATCGGGGAATTTGGTTTTGAGCAAACAACCAAGAATTGATCGTTCAATCTTCAACTCCATTGACACTCCCCGGCAAAAAAGGGATCCAACCCTTTTTTCCTTCGCGACCAATGCACGTTGAATTGGATGCCATTGCGAGAACCTGGGTCACACGGACAGAGCTGAAATGGAAAACAAACAGAAAAGCCAACACACCACAAGCATACCCACAGCACAATCTCACACATCAATGACAACCTGCGCGTCCAGACAGAGACCTCCTCTTGACATCTTGCAACACAATCGCCACTTGCTAGAATGACTCTTGCAGAATGCAGTGACCATGGCAGCACCTCACGATACTCTACGCACTTCCTCTTATCTACTCACTACCAATTACCACTGAAATCGCTTGTCACTCATTCTGCCTCAGTTCTAGTAGCGGTGACGCATGCGAGCCTCAGTCGTTTACACTCCTTCTACCCGGCGTGTGGGAACGCAGCTAACAATTATATCCGTGTGCATTTCATTCTCAGCAATAGCATAGCCTCCCCGGCGTATACAACCCATCTGCTGTCCTTAGCATCAATCAATTCATTCACGGATGTAGAAGACTCGGAACAACTTCAGAAGTAATCACGACGAAAATTTTAACAAAATTATGCAATAAAAACAAGGCACGAAATCAAGGAGTAAACACAACTGATCCAAAATCACAAATTGCGAAGACACACCACACGTATACACAAACAGTACAAATAACCTCGCCGATCATGTCTCGATGGAATTCCTTTAAAGAATTACAGGACTTACACCAGTACGCCTGCAACCCTTCTCAGGTTGACGATTGTAATTTGTGGAATGTCCGGACAGAAACAAGATTAACCAACAATTACATCAATTGGAACTCACACAACTATTTAACACAAACATATGTACAATCAACACATCAAATGTTGTGGATTCCGGCACGGCAAACTACCCTTGAAGAACTGTAGGACTTACAGCAGTACGCCTACATTCCTTCTCAGGTTGATGATCCAAGTGGAAGTCGTACGGATATAGGGTCAGGCTGGAAAAAAAGCTAGCGGCGGTCAAACAAAAACTTGGCACCAGTCAATGAAATCCACAACAGTTGGTCTAAGCCACGTAGGAAGGTGTAGACTTCCTGACTGGTTGGGGTCCTCGGGACGGTAAAAACCAATGGTTGGAAACAATTGGTGACATGGCTCAAATTCGTTCTCAGTGGCGCAGATGCATCCACTCCTTGTGACTTATGATCTCCAATGAAACTGTTTTGTTCTTCGTTATTACTCATCCTTTGTCTCACCCCTCTGCTCACTGTTTCTATTATGCTTTTCTCATAATTTCTTCTCTTGCTTCGCATGCTACACGGAGTGTGGCGACTTGAACTTCCGCACATTTGTGCAAAGTTCTATGTCGAAAACAGACAGACAGACACAAACAGAATTACCAAAAGCTAGATGACATATGATATCAATTCAGTATATACAATATGAACATATGTACAAAATCACACACCAAGCACATTGGACTGCTCATTGATGCGCTACCCTTTGAAGAATTGTAGGACTTACAGCAGTACGCCTACAACCCTTCTCAGGTTGACGCCCTAGGTTGGAAAATCGTCGCAGAGTTCATTTACTGACTTCCTTCTATGAGCTATATCCTCAAATCTGAACGGCAACACGCCCGTGTCATTGTATCGTAGAATATAGATGACCAACAAACACACGGCATATCTCATCAACCAAGTGTAGAAACAGAGTAATTTACACCAGAGATAATAGCATTCAATTAGTAACTTGAAACTAGAAATGCCTTTATTCATGCAAGTCAATTTAACAATTACTCTCTCGTTTACACTTGGCTTATTCTCACTAAACTGAGCAATATCTTTCGTCTTTTCAAACGCACCAATACTATCATAGTCATTGCAGAAGATACTTGAGTTGATGGGCATCTGTTTCATTGTGGATGAAAACACCAACGATGACTGAGTGACACAAGGTGATGAACTTAGCGGTGGATCAGAAGCTGTTCTTTTTCGGCTTTCAGATAGTTGTCCGACTGCAAGATTAACATTGTTGTCTTTTACTATCAGCTCTGGCTTAGCATTATCATCTGATGATAGGTGGGCTACACGCTGATCAATTACACTGACTGTCTCACAAGTATGCACACCTTTTGGAACTGCATCTGCATTCAATTCTACTTCACGTTGTAGTTGTACAGAACCTTTATTTAACATAGCAGTAGTAGGCATATCCCTCATTTCATCATGATCAACCAAAGATAAATGTGAAGTATCATGATCATTATCATGAATATTCACTTTACCATCAAGTTCATCATTTTCAATCTCTTTGTTAACAGCAGTAGACAATTTTGGTTTCTCCTCACAAATCATTAAGGGATTTATATCTTCACTCTGACTAGTTATACTTTGTAAACTTGTGGAGTCAGAACTCCACTCTGAAGCAGTAACTCTATTCTGTGACACTCTATTCAACAACGGCTTACCAGTTGAGACTACAGACTTCTTCACAACACCGTTATCGTCACACAATTCGGAGTCAGGATTGGAGGTTACATTTAGCTTACCACTAAACTTGGTCACTTCTTCACAGTTCGCCTTTGTATGCACCTCTTGCAAACGTGTAAAACACAACCGTGTTTGTCTCGCATCTTGTAACTTATCTGTTGAGGATGTACTACGTATCCTGTTACACTCACTAGGTCTATATGCATTACTATACATCATGGAGCCTTCTGGATATCCACCTCTCTGAGGCCTATTCGTCATCAATGATTGCATTTTCCTCTCAGACTGCTCTATTCTAGGGGTGAGATGTAATAGACTGGCGAACTCGCTCATAGATTGATTGACACTAGTATTTACCAGTTTCAGGATATCATCAAATTTTGGCTCGATACCCTCATCCTCTATACGGGAGCTCATCTTCACCCACTTCCTTTGCAGTCGAGTAGGTAGGCGTCTTGCTATTACTTCTAGTATAAAACTCGAGTTGAGGTCACTCATGCGATTCATCGAAATCATTGCATTCTTGTAAATTAGCAAATTATCTAAAAACTCAGTGAGTGCCTGGGAGTCATCCTGTAATTGACCACCATTACCCTTAACAGCCTCGAATAATTTCCCTGCAATCATCGCAGGTCTTCCAAACCTTTGACGTAATATGCTCATAGCCTCGTAGTAGCCCTCTTTTGGCTTCATAAACTTACAACACTGTATAGCTCTTGCAGCATCTCCAGTGCAATATCACATCAAATACATTAACTTCAATTCATCACTTGATAGAAAGCTACTCAACATGATCTCAAACTCCTTTACAAATTGTAAATAATCAACCGGGTTTTCATCGAAACACCGTGGTTCAAATCTAGGGAGTTTGATGTTCCTATTATCCCTGAACGGCGAAACAGTAACATCAACCATGTCATGCTTAACATCAGACACATCGTTACAATTAACAGACAAGTCACCATGACTTACTTTCCTGTTTGCATCCAAGACACTCTGTCCCTTCTTTGACCCAGGCATTGTTGAACTTCACCCAATTCCAAAAAAGTTCCAGATATTGCTTGTTCAAAGAGGACTTGACCGGCACCAGGAAAGATGAACGGTGACTATTCAAACTTTCACCAACTGTCTGAATCCGCCAAAGTCTGTTTCTACCATCAGAAACTGTCAGCCACGTCTCATAAACCGTTAATGCCCAGCTCTCGCTACGCTCGGGCCCACGCTGTTCCTTGCAGTTTTTCAGAAACGCTTAGTAATAACGGACGAAAAAACCAAAACACCGATTGGCCGCTTGGGAATTCTTTATTATAACACCAACATATAAAAAATATTTATATTAAGGTCTGTTAACAAATATTACAATAATAAATCACAATTGTCAATGGAGTTGAAGATTGAACGATCAATTCTTGGTTGTTTGCTCAAAATCAACTTCCCCGATTTTCGCGGAGGCATCAATACGACAGTCATCGTCTCATCGGTCGCTGTTCAGAAAGAAGAGTGAAACATCGTCAGAAACCTTAATTTGCTTAGTTCGTTTATTCCTTTTATATGTTGGTGTAACAATAAAGAAATAACAAGCAGCAGATCGGTGTTTTGGTTTTTGCGTACGTTATTACTAAGCGTTTCTGAAACTCAAAGGAACAGCGTGGGCCCGAGCGTAGCGAGAGCTGGGCATTAACGGTTTATGAGACGAGACTGACAGTTTCTGACGATAGAAACAGATCTGGCGGATTCAAACAGTTGGTGAAAGTTTGGATAGTCCCCGTTCGTTTTTCCTGGTGCCGGTCAAGTCCTGTTTGAACAAGCAATATCTGGAACTTTTTTGGAATTGGGTGAAGTTCAACAATGCCTGGGTCAAAGAAGGGACAGAGTGTCTTGGATGCAAACAGGAAAGTAAGTCATGGTGACTTGTCTGTTAATTGTAACGATGTGTCTGATGTTAAGCATGACATGGTTGATGTTACTGTTTCGCCGTTCAGGGATAATAGGAACATCAAACTCCCTAGATTTGAACCACGGTGTTTCGATGAAAACCCGGTTGATTATTTACAATTTGTAAAGGAGTTTGAGATCATGTTGAGTAGCTTTCTATCAAGTGATGAATTGAAGTTAATGTATTTGATGTGGTATTGCACTGGAGATGCTGCAAGAGCTATACAGTGTTGTAAGTTTATGAAGCCAAAAGAGGGCTACTACGAGGCTATGAGCATATTACGTCAAAGGTTTGGAAGACCTGCGATGATTGCAGGGAAATTATTCGAGGCTGTTAAGGGTAATGGTGGTCAATTACAGGATGACTCCCAGGCACTCACTGAGTTTTTAGATAATTTGCTAATTTACAAGAATGCAATGATTTCGATGAATCGCATGAGTGACCTCAACTCGAGTTTTATACTAGAAGTAATAGCAAGACGCCTACCTACTCGACTGCAAAGGAAGTGGGTGAAGATGAGCTCCCGTATAGAGGATGAGGGTATCGAGCCAAAATTTGATGATATCCTGAAACTGGTAAATACTAGTGTCAATCAATCTATGAGCGAGTTCGCCAGTCTATTACATCTCACCCCTAGAATAGAGCAGTCTGAGAGGAAAATGCAATCATTGATGACGAATAGGCCTCAGAGAGGTGGATATCCAGAAGGCTCCATGATGTATAGTAATGCATATAGACCTAGTGAGTGTAACAGGATACGTAGTACATCCTCAACAGATAAGTTACAAGATGCGAGACAAACACGGTTGTGTTTTACACGTTTGCAAGAGGTGCATACAAAGGCGAACTGTGAAGAAGTGACCAAGTTTAGTGGTAAGCTAAATGTAACCTCCAATCCTGACTCCGAATTGTGTGACGATAACGGTGTTGTGAAGAAGTCTGTAGTTGCAACTGGTAAGCCGTTGTTGAATAGAGTGTCACAGAATAGAGTTACTGCTTCAGAGTGGAGTTCTGACTCCACAAGTTTACAAAGTATAACTAGTCAGAGTGAAGATATAAATCCCTTAATGATTTGTGAGGAGAAACCAAAATTGTCTACTGCTGTTAACAAAGAGATTGAAAATGATGAACTTGATGGTAAAGTGAATATTCATGATAATGATCATGATACTTCACATTTATCTTTGGTTGATCATGATGAAATGAGGGATATGCCTACTACTGCTATGTTAAATAAAGGTTCTGTACAACTACAACGTGAAGTAGAATTGAATGCAGATGCAGTTCCAAAAGGTGTGCATACTTGTGAGACAGTCAGTGTAATTGATCAGCGTGTAGCCCACCTATCATCAGATGATAATGCTAAGCCAGAGCTGATAGTAAAAGACAACAATGTTAATCTTGCAGTCGGACAACTATCTGAAAGCCGAAAAAGAACAGCTTCTGATCCACCGCTAAGTTCATCACCTTGTGTCACTCAGTCATCGTTGGTGTTTTCATCCACAATGAAACAGATGCCCATCAACTCAAGTATCTTCTGCAATGACTATGATAGTATTGGTGCGTTTGAAAAGACGAAAGATATTGCTCAGTTTAGTGAGAATAAGCCAAGTGTAAACGAGAGAGTAATTGTTAAATTGACTTGCATGAATAAAGGCATTTCTAGTTTCAAGTTACTAATTGAATGCTATTATCTCTGGTGTAAATTACTCTGTTTCTACACTTGGTTGATGAGATATGCCGTGTGTTTGTTGGTCATCTATATTCTACGATACAATGACACGGGCGTGTTGCCGTTCAGATTTGAGGATATAGCTCATAGAAGGAAGTCAGTAAATGAACTCTGCGACGATTTTCCAACCTAGGGCGTCAACCTGAGAAGGGTTGTAGGCGTACTGCTGTAAGTCCTACAATTCTTCAAAGGGTAGCGCATCAATGAGCAGTCCAATGTGCTTGGTGTGTGATTTTGTACATATGTTCATATTGTATATACTGAATTGATATCATATGTCATCTAGCTTTTGGTAATTCTGTTTGTGTCTGTCTGTCTGTTTTCGACATAGAACTTTGCACAAATGTGCGGAAGTTCAAGTCGCCACACTCCGTGTAGCATGCGAAGCAAGAGAAGAAATTATGAGAAAAGCATAATAGAAACAGTGAGCAGAGGGGTGAGACAAAGGATGAGTAATAACGAAGAACAAAACAGTTTCATTGGAGATCATAAGTCACAAGGAGTGGATGCATCTGCGCCACTGAGAACGAATTTGAGCCATGTCACCAATTGTTTCCAACCATTGGTTTTTACCGTCCCGAGGACCCCAACCAGTCAGGAAGTCTACACCTTCCTACGTGGCTTAGACCAACTGTTGTGGATTTCATTGACTGGTGCCAAGTTTTTGTTTGACCGCCGCTAGCTTTTTTTCCAGCCTGACCCTATATCCGTACGACTTCCACTTGGATCATCAACCTGAGAAGGAATGTAGGCGTACTGCTGTAAGTCCTACAGTTCTTCAAGGGTAGTTTGCCGTGCCGGAATCCACAACATTTGATGTGTTGATTGTACATATGTTTGTGTTAAATAGTTGTGTGAGTTCCAATTGATGTAATTGTTGGTTAATCTTGTTTCTGTCCGGACATTCCACAAATTACAATCGTCAACCTGAGAAGGGTTGCAGGCGTACTGGTGTAAGTCCTGTAATTCTTTAAAGGAATTCCATCGAGACATGATCGGCGAGGTTATTTGTACTGTTTGTGTATACGTGTGGTGTGTCATATCAATTGGTGTTTTTTGGATTCATTGTGTTTACTTGTTGTTTTCGTGTCTTGTTTTTATTGCATAATTTTGTTAAAATTTTCGTCGTGATTACTTCTGAAGTTGTTTCGAGTCTTCTACATCCATGAATGAATTGATCGATGCTAAGGACAGCAGATGGGTCGTATACGCCGGGGAGGCTATGCTATTGCTGAGAATGAAATGCACACGGAGATAATTGTCAGCTGCGGTCCCACACGCCGGAGAGAAAGAGTGTAAACGACTGAGGCTCGCATGCGTCACCGCTACTAGAACTGAGGCAGAATGAGTGACAAGCGATTTCAGTGGTAATTGGTAGTGAGTAGATAAGAGGAAGTGCGTAGAGTATCGTGAGGTGCTGCCATGGTCACTGCATTCTGCAAGAGTCATTCTAGCAAGTGGCGATTGTGTTGCAAGATGTCAAGAGGAGGTCTCTGTCTGGAGGCGCAGGTCGTCAGCGATGTGTGAGATTGTGCTGTGGGTATGCTTGTGGTGTGTTGGCTTTTCTGTTTGTTTTCCATTTCAGCTCTGTCCGTGTGACCCAGGTTCTCGCAATGGCATCCAATTCAACGTGCATTGGTCGCGAAGGAAAAAAGGGTTGGATCCCTTTTTTGCCGGGGAGTGTCAATGGAGTTGAAGATTGAACGATCAATTCTTGGTTGTTTGCTCAAAACCAAATTCCCCGATTTTCGCGGAGGCATCAATACGACAGTCATCGTCTCATCGGTCGCTGTTCAGAAAGAAGTCAGCAGTAAACCATCAGAAGTAATATTGTGATTTATTATTGTAATATTTGTTAACAGACCGTAATAGGAATATTTTTTATATGTTGGTGTTATAATAAAGAATTCCCAAGCGGCCAATCGGTGTTTTGGTTTTTCGTCCGTTATTACTAAGCGTTTCCGAAAAACTGCAAGGAACAGCGTGGGCCCGAGCGTAGCAAGAGCTGGGCATTAACGGTTTATGAGACGTGACTTACTCTTCCTGTGAACTGCGAACGATGATGCGATGACTATCGTATTGATGTCTCCAGCGAAAAATATGGAGGGGTTGGCTTTGAGCAAACAACCATGAATTGATCGTTCAATCTTCATCTAAACTGATAAGTGCTCTTTGTTCTAGATGTTTATCTTCTTACAACAGCACTATCGAAGATGTCTAATCCCCTCAGTCAACGGGGTGACATATTTTTGACTTGTGATAATGAAGCTGTGAGTGTCTTCATGAACGTCACTTTTTGTATTCTTATCTGTAACGAGTCCTTTCAATCATATTAGCGGAAAATCAGCTGGCTACTAGCGTGTAAAAGGCAGGAAAACAGTAGCTGTTATTAAAGGTGTATACTGTCAGTACACTGACTGGGAAAGGTGGCAAAGCCCAGCTAAAACACTGATAAGTATCCGGTAGTTGGTTCAATGAGGAGTAGGGACCTTACGATGAATAAAGTACACACAATCTGCTCTCATATTTTTATTTTCGCAACTTACCTAATGAGATAGCCAGAATTTGGCTGCACCGAACTGATTCACCTCTCTTAACCCAGTAAAAGCCGAATATTTTGCTGATAAGCCTGACCGCTAATGAGTGGAGCAGACGTTTGATCTATGGATAATTTCCTTCTGGTCAGCAAACGCTATTGGCTGGTATGAGTGCTATCCGGCTATTCACATGAATCAGTCAGTGGCATATGTTGTCATGCATAGTATACAAACCGCCTATGGGGTAAATTTGTACTATTTTCGCCGTAGTCCTGAATTGTGTAGATGCTTCCTAGTCTACAGGTTGCTAGACGTTGAAAGTGCTCAGGAATATGACAGGAAGTAAGAGTAACCATAGTGGAATGAAAGGAAAAGACGTGCACTCGAGGGCCTTAACAAACAACAGGTAGTCAACAGATTTCATTATAATTATAAGCGATTATAATTATTCTGGTACAGTGAAGTTACACGGGCATGACTTGGACTTATTTAGTAGTCTCGTTCTCGGTAAATCCTTTGAGGTTGACAGCCGAAAAGAGTGACCATGTTGAAACAGAAGGCTGCTGATGGTAGCTTCAGTCAGCGCAAACATCTACAGGTAACATTTGTCCCACCCCTATAAAACGAAGTCAGTCTACGACTAACTGACTCAGGCCTGGCAAGTCATGTCTACCGGCAGAACGAAATAAGGAGAAAACAGAATACGGTGAGCTGAAATTTAAACGTAAGGATGAACAGAGTAGTCTGAACGCGTGTTTTTAGTAGCCAACTCTTCACTTAAAGTAGTTACTATAAATAACAACCGAAAGTATGTGCTTATGGAGACATAAATCAGTGTGTATTTTATAAGCACGCTGATAGGCAAGATGCAGTCGAATACATGAGAGAGCATCCATCATTTACTATCCTCCTACGGAGAGAGCATTACAATTCATTAGCAGGGTGCACTTCTTGCATGATTTCTCGCCTCGCCTTTCCAAATCATCAGATCATCAACTACCTATTATTATTATTTCGAATTATTATTTTCTCTTCTAGTTTGTGGAGAAGCATAGAGCTTCAGACGTACGCCTCCACTGGGTTCGGTTCTCCACCAGTGTTTTCTCCTGGCTCCACGTCTGTCCGCATGCTTCCATCTCCTCTTCGCATGATCTCATCATCCTCCTCATCCTCACTAATGACTAACTCGCCGCTTCCCATTCAGGTTCCACTCAAAAGTGGCCTGGTGTGTGATGTCACTCGATGGTTTTCTCACAGCATGACCAATCCACCTCCATTTTTTCTGCACACCTGATATCTATGGTTGGCCTGCAAAATTTGGGCTACCGATATCCATGCTGAAAATTCCATACTTGTACCGAAAATACAGTGTGGAATCAAGCTGCAAATCAAAAATAAAAAAATAAAAAATATTTGTTGCACGATTTGTTCCTACTGCGTTGGTTCGCTCCCACAGATCCCTGTTGCTGACCTTTTCTGGCAATTTGAAGTTGAGTGCCGGGCAAAGAGAGCCGTTGATGAAGGTTTATAGTTTGGAATCTGGATTACCAGATCATTAACTACCTTTGAATGACCCTAAAGTTTATGAATAATCCAATATGTTATACAGATGTCACATCACCCTCCCTGTGGAAGAGGAGTCTATAAGAATGTTGATCCGATTAAAATTTCTTTAGGAGGCCAACTCTAGGAGGTCCATCTTTGTGAGTTCCTTTCTCCTGGGTAACGGGTTAGGGCTATGTTGTCACTAGACATATGGTAAATTTGAACTCTCCAAATATGAAAACACCGAGTACTAGTGGCAAATCTACACACAATTTACTAAGATCGTTTGCTTGGCATTCCAAGCACGGCAGTATAACCGTAATTTGCAAACCATTTGTCTATATTTCTTATGAAAGCTCATGAACTAGATTGCCATAGTTTGCCTATATATTTTCTTCTTCATACAATACAACAGTATATAAGTTCGAAACGAGCCGCTTTCGGGAGTTGATCGAATGTCGAAAGCAGGTGTTATAACTGTAGGGAATTGAATGAGGAAGTTTTCACCTTGCTCTGTCTGCGCCTGAACTAATCTGCCTATCTGCTTGTCGTACCTTCCGATTTAGTAAAGCACGCAAATATCAAAAGACAAAGGCTGGACTGTGACTGTGTATTGAAGTGCAACAACGATAAAGAAAGCCATGGTATTTATACATTTTACAACAATATGGACAGCTAACAGCATTTGAAATAATTTATCTTAATAGCCAATAACAAAGTGCGTGAGAGATGATAATATACCATATGTGCGAGGTTGACAGTCAGTAACAAAACCCCAGAAAAAAAGTTAAAACCCCCCGAAACTCGACTTTGTCCTCTCCTAGCTATAATTCCATTGGTAAAGATAAGGAAAATATGCCCCTAAATCATACCAACAAAAACAGTGGCAGCTTAAATAAGCCCACACTCCCCACGGTTAATAGTATTAGCACTCACAACGTGCTAAATCGCACCGTGGCACACACTAATATCCAATGTCACAACGATGTCACCCTAAATAGTACAAGTGGTAATAGTCAGAACTCGGCTACCAACAACTCAGGGTCTTCAGAGTATGGCACACAAACAAATTTCGACCGGATATATGGTACAAGTCTGCTGGGAACTAACCCACAATGCAGTACACACGAAACCCACACAAGGACACAACTAGCATCAAACAATAGGTGGAATAATAAGCCATGGTCATCACAAGGATCCAATCATTTTTTATCCCCCGCGTCCCTGTCAGCGTTGAAAAAACAGCTGGTAGGGATGTTAACACTCCTAAACCACTAGTGCTGGCTCCCTCCTTGCATGAAAACAGGAACGGTCTAGTGCACCCGTATCCATTGGACACACTTGACACTTGCACAAGTATAGGCCAAATAAAGAACCCTACCCACTTCTGTAACCTAACTAAAAATAAAAGTTCCTTAGTCTATAGCAAATCCAGTACTCCAACTCCTAATTCTTCACCGAAAACAGCACACACCAACTCGATAGACATAGGTGAGCATGATGCTGAAACTCCTCTTAACATAGGATCGTCATGTCCAGCAGAACTACTGGGTGCTGAACCATATTCGGGGCTGACTAACGAACTTAAATACTTCAAATGCTACTTCAACTCTCATCTTTACGTAATCCTCATAAATGCTAGATCTGTTCTAAATAAATTGCCGATGCTCAGAGCACTCACAGTAATATACAAACCCCCTGTAATTGTCATCACTGAATCTTGGTGTCATTCGGACATCCTGGATGATGAAATAAGCTTAGATAACTACACACACTTTCGGTGTGACAGGGAAGGTGGTAAGGGAGGGGGTTGTCTCATGTACTTTTTGAATGAACTTACTGTATCACAGCTAGAAAGTAGTACACTTAACATGCCTGAGACTCTATGGGTTAATGTACACTTAAATAACGTAACAGCATTAATTGGATGCTCCTACAGAGCACCTGGCACCTTTAGTAATTACGAGACCCAACTCATTAATACTCTGGAGCAATTAACCGACTTACAATACGATCATAAGATCCTATGTGGGGACTTTAACTTACCTGAAATCAACTGGGATATACCCACAGGTCCAACTAAATTTGATAAGTTCTTAGACACACTGGATATACTTGGCTGGAAACAAACTGTCACTACTCCCACAAGAGGTAACAACGTACTAGACTTAATCTTCTGCCACAATATAAGCCCCCTTTCAACGCTAGTAGGTTCTGAGTTCCCAGGGAGCGACCACAAAACAGTAATGTGTGCACTGCCAATTCCGCTGAGTAGCAATGCATCTCATACCTCCACTTCACAACAAGTAATATATAGGAACTATAGTAAGGCAAACTGGGCCTTAGTTGAATCGATGCTAAGATCCTCCAAATGGGATGAATACTTCACTACTGATGACCTATCGAGAGCCCTAACCATCTTCTACCATAACTCAAACATATGCTTAGATGCTGTCATTCCACTCCAAACACTAAAGGTTTCCCCACACAGAAAGTCATTCATAAAACCAAAGGATCGTAAGAAACTGAAGAAACTCTCAACAAGTTACTTCAAACACCACGACTTTGGCACTCTAGGTCTAATACTTAAAACCCTTAGCTCCATCACACAAGCTCAAGATTTCCGTATGAGAAAGGAAGAACGCATCGCAGTAGCCAGTCCTGCTAGAGTGTATGCACTCACAGAAATCTTAAGGAAGCGAATGAATCGCAAAAATCACAGCATTTCTCTCCTCATAGACAAAGGTAGGCTATGCACTAACTCTGCAGACATATGTGAACTATTCAACAAAACGTTTGCAGGTAACTACCTTAAGCCCTCAGTCCAGCTACTCGATATACACCCTATTACTAAAATGGCACAAACTCCACTGACACCAAACCAAATTAGCACTGTTCAATTCACTTACGCTGACATTAACCAAACTATAAGAACCCTCAAAAGTTCAAAAGGTTTCGGTACCGACGGTATATCATCTTACTTCTATAAATATGGTGGCCCTGACATTCCTCTACTACTGCTTAAAATATTCACAATGTCCCTAGAAACCCAAACTTACCCTGACATATGGAAGACTACATTCATTATGCCTAAACACAAATCTGGCTCGAAAACTGAAGTCAGTAACTACCGGCCAATCAATATCACACCTATAGCATCTAGAATCATGGAGAGACTAGTCAAAGATAACCTAATCAAACATATGCTTAGCTGCAACATCATAAGTCCGAACCAACATGGATTCCTGAAATCCAGATCATGTTTAACATGTCACCTAGACTTCTTCAATTTTGTAACCAGCAGTCGTGACAGACGGCAACTAGTACTTGTCATCTACTTTGACATTTCTAAGGCATTTGACCGTGTTGACCATTTACTGCTAACAAATAAACTGAACTCCTTAGGAATACGTGACCCATTATTAGGATGGCTTAAATCATTCCTTAACAATAGGTCCCAAATAGTTAAACTCGGGTCTGCAACCTCCAAACCTAGCCCTATCACTTCTGGTGTAGTACAAGGTAGTGTCATTGGACCCCTCCTATTTACACTATACATCAATGACATATGCGCTTGCTTCACGCACGGGAAACCATTCATCTTTGCAGATGACCTAAAAGTAGCTTATACATTCCAACGTGATGACTTAGGGAACTTCGAGAATGTAGTACAGAAGGAATTAGATAAAATGGCTGCTTGGTCGTCCCTATGGAATCTCCAATTTAATCTGAACAAATGTGGCTGGATCTGCTTCGGTGCACCCTCAATCGACCTGAAATTAACGCTCCAATCTGCTAACCTAACAAGACTCCGAAGTGTCGTTGACCTAGGCTTGAGGTACTCTAGTGACTTGACATTCTCAGAGCAAGTAGCATCACAGACTAGAAAATCGAGGAT
The DNA here is from genome assembly GCA_944472135.2 of Trichobilharzia regenti. Taxonomy (NCBI): domain Eukaryota; kingdom Metazoa; phylum Platyhelminthes; class Trematoda; order Strigeidida; family Schistosomatidae; genus Trichobilharzia; species Trichobilharzia regenti. Next base: position 41,217,693 of record OX235262.1, on the reverse strand, counting down.
GCTCTTAGGATGCATACTCAGGAACTTTCACGACAATGAAGCCAAGCTAATTCTGTACAAAACATGTGTCAGACCACTACTAGAATACTGTCCATTTATTATAAGCAGCACTCGCACACGCGACAAGCTAAGGATGGAAAGTATCCAACGATATTTTACCTCAAAACTGCTTGGCTACGATTGTAAGAAAGACTACATCTCACGGTGCATGATCCTAAAACTCGACCCACTTTGGACAAGGCGACTTATTATAAACCTAATATTCTTCTTTAAGGTCCTTCACAAAATATCTTTCTCAGGTAACAGGGACATACAATTCGCACAGGAAGGTTCTTACGATCTGCGTAACCAAACTTCCACAGTGACAACTCATTCTTTTAAGTCAACACTCCGTGAAAACTTCTTCACAGTCATGTATTCTAAAATATGGAATAGCCTACCCCTAGATATCAGAACTTGCTCTTCGGTTACAAGCTTCAAACGCTCTCTATACAGACTGTTTCACTCTACAGATTATATTAATAAACTATTTACTCCTAGAACGAATCAAGCACTAATCTACTACAGCACCTAAAAGACGCACTTCAACACCCTTAGCAATCTTTAAACTATAAATAAACTAGCAGCATGGATGCATAAAGACATAGTACGGAACATACAGGATTAGTTTACCCTTAGAAATAGGACCTATCCCTCATTGTAACCTTCAAACGCTTGCTATGTAAACTGTTTTGTCCAAATGACTATCCCTACCAGAACCCATCACTTATTTCTAAAACGCATCAGTCATTAGAACAATAAAAACGCTCAGACTCATTAATACACATTATGACATTAAATAAACTCTAAGACTTCGCATAAATACTGAAAACAATACAATATAGAAAAAAGTTTACTTAAGTATTATATACAACATTTATAAATTCACAATATATATATATGTCCTTTTCATGTTCACATACTTTCTCTTTCTGGTATTTTGCTGCTCCTATTCATCTTCTGGTCGAGGTCGAACAACCCTGCATCTAAACTGAAATGAGGATTAATTCCAAACCGTCTATCTCATAACCACTCAAATTCCATGAACGATCCAATTCTACCATTTGAAGACGCTGGCGAACATGCTGTAAATGAGTATTCATGATCTGAAATGAAGAAGCAACTGGTTTTCAAACAGTTTTCAACATTTTACTCAACTTACGAATACAGTCCGCCATGCAGACACAAATGGAGCAAATGGAGAATTCTGGAATCGACCTCGGCACCATTTGATGCAGTAAAACAACCCAACATGACCTTATCTAGTTTTCGTATCCACGATCAAATTTCTTTCCTGTTATAAAACTACGATAAGACTACTGAAAAAATGGAATAAATATATCACTGATCTCAACATAATACATCAATAATCTTTAAGCCAAGGGTGCTGTTCACAACAAAGTTATATAAGAGAATTGACTTCAAGCTTTATTTTTCCCAGATATTTGTATTACATTCATCTGATGTCTGGGTTTTTTGTTAATGCGAAGACAATATTTCTATATCTCTTTATGTGCTACACAAACAAACTTTATAGCAGACTGTTCCGACTGACTTTGATGTCAGAAAGAACAACCAAACTGTAAATCCATTATACATCAAATTTTGTGTAATTTATATAATAACTTATCCATGCCTGTACAATTGGTATGCTCCTGCATAAACAGGAAGAAATATATATATTACTAGTAGCCAACTCTTCACTTAAAATAGTTACTATAAATAACAACCGAAAGTATGTGCTTATGGAGACATAAATCAGTGTGTATTTTATAAGCACGCTGATAGGCAAGATGCAGTCGAATACATGAGAGAGCATCCATCATTTACTATCCTCCTACGGAGAGAGCATTACAATTCATTAGCAGGGTGCACTTCTTGCATGATTTCTCGCCTCGCCTTTCCAAATCATCAGATCATCAACTACCTATTATTATTATTTCGAATTATTATTTTCTCTTCTAGTTTGTGGAGAAGCATAGAGCTTCAGACGTACGCCTCCACTGGGTTCGGTTCTCCACCAGTGTTTTCTCCTGGCTCCACGTCTGTCCGCATGCTTCCATCTCCTCTTCGCATGATCTCATCATCCTCCTCATCCTCACTAATGACTAACTCGCCGCTTCCCATTCAGGTTCCACTCAAAAGTGGCCTGGTGTGTGATGTCACTCGATGGTTTTCTCACAGCATGACCAATCCACCTCCATTTTTTCTGCACACCTGATATCTATGGTTGGCCTGCAAAATTTGGGCTACCGATATCCATGCTGAAAATTCCATACTTGTACCGAAAATACAGTGTGGAATCAAGCTGCAAATCAAAAATAAAAAAATAAAAAATATTTGTTGCACGATTTGTTCCTACTGCGTTGGTTCGCTCCCACAGATCCCTGTTGCTGACCTTTTCTGGCAATTTGAAGTTGAGTGCCGGGCAAAGAGAGCCGTTGATGAAGGTTTATAGTTTGGAATCTGGATTACCAGATCATTAACTACCTTTGAATGACCCTAAAGTTTATGAATAATCCAATATGTTATACAGATGTCACATCACCCTCCCTGTGGAAGAGGAGTCTATAAGAATGTTGATCCGATTAAAATTTCTTTAGGAGGCCAACTCTAGGAGGTCCATCTTTGTGAGTTCCTTTCTCCTGGGTAACGGGTTAGGGCTATGTTGTCACTAGACATATGGTAAATTTGAACTCTCCAAATATGAAAACACCGAGTACTAGTGGCAAATCTACACACAATTTACTAAGATCGTTTGCTTGGCATTCCAAGCACGGCAGTATAACCGTAATTTGCAAACCATTTGTCTATATTTCTTATGAAAGCTCATGAACTAGATTGCCATAGTTTGCCTATATATTTTCTTCTTCATACAATACAACAGTATATAAGTTCGAAACGAGCCGCTTTCGGGAGTTGATCGAATGTCGAAAGCAGGTGTTATAACTGTAGGGAATTGAATGAGGAAGTTTTCACCTTGCTCTGTCTGCGCCTGAACTAATCTGCCTATCTGCTTGTCGTACCTTCCGATTTAGTAAAGCACGCAAATATCAAAAGACAAAGGCTGGACTGTGACTGTGTATTGAAGTGCAACAACGATAAAGAAAGCCATGGTATTTATACATTTTACAACAATATGGACAGCTAACAGCATTTGAAATAATTTATCTTAATAGCCAATAACAAAGTGCGTGAGAGATGATAATATACCATATGTGCGAGGTTGACAGTCAGTAACAAAATGTGTGGGAATGATAATATACCATATATACAAGATTAGCAGTCACCACCAAAATGTGTGAGAATGATAATATACCATATATACAAGATTAGCAGTCACCACCAAAATGTGTGAGAATGATAATATACCATATATACAAGATTAGCAGTCACCACCAAAATGTGTGAGAATGATAATATACCATATATACAAAATTAGCAGTCAATACCAAAATGTGTGGGATCCTATCAGCAGGGCTTTCTGCCCTTGCAGATTATGCGGAATCAATCGCAAGTAGCTACTCCTACATAATTTTGCTTCTACGATGTAAGTGGATCAGGGTTCATGTGCACAGCGGACATTAATACCAGGAGCAATAGCATGATAGCATAGTAAACTCATGCATACCTATTTCTAGGTATCCGAAGTACGACTTTGCACCACAGAAAGACAGTTAGTTACGCTGTTTGAATGAGTGTGAGTTCGCTTTCGGTCAGCATCATCTGGCAGTAATGTTAATAATTGACGTGTGGCCACTTGTTCCTCCAGATCTGCTCGTTTGCCAGGCAATCTACTAGCTCTTCAGCCTGGCTCAGCCAAAGCAGTGGTATGCCACTCTTAACATTATCTCCACCACTGAACGGAGAATATAACAATTACGGCCGTTCAAGGATGAATTTGTTAACTGTAATGTGAAGAGAATAATATCTTAATGCATTTTTGTTCCCCTGGGTTCCGAGTGGAACAGAGAGCTTCAGCAGCACATCCCCACCTTTTCTTATTTTCTGCAGCCCTCTATAGCTGGCCCACGATAGTCCATAAAAAGATCATAGGCGTACACAATCCCACCATAATGCAACAAACACAACTTTGTCCGATAAAGATCCCATTGTCTGCAATGTTATTCAGTCAGAATAGATAAACAAATTAAATTTTGGGGCACAATGTTTGTGGTACAATGTCATGACTGTCCTGATGCTGGAAAGTGACTGCCCTTTCTATTTCCACCCGCAGTGCCGGTGCCATGGTTGTTTCTCACCATAGGGTGACTACCTGATGTTTTCCGTTTGAATGGATTAGTGACTAGCGATCTCATGTCAAGCCTCGCAGCTAGACTTTGCACAAGTAGACGTAGACCCAGTACTGGAACAGCAGGCAAATGCTGGGTGTTTTGAGGGAAGATTCACTTGATGAAGTGCCATGGGCGAGACTGTTGGATCCGCATTGGTGAGGTGGGACTACGACTGACTCTTACCTGTGAAGGGGTGTTGACTCACCTCCCTCAGAGGACCCCCGTACTATACAAAGTAGGGGTAAGTTTCACCAAGGCCTGACGAGCTCCCTTCTGCCCACGCATAAAATAAACAATAATAATCGATTTATCCCGGACAGTTTACTGATGCACTGTGGAATCTTTATCATGTAACAGTCGCTATACATAACAATGAAGTGTCAAGTTATGCTAGTAGTTAACGTTCTCACAACTTCTGACTTTAACTTATATCATGTGGTCTGAAAAGAAAGTGACAGCTAATGAACAAGTTTATATGATGGATAAGTGTGACATTGAAGCTGCATGCTCATCATTAAGGTATAATTTTGAGTACCTCAAGCCAAAGACTAGACATAACAACGTCTTCATTCAAACTAACTTCAATACGCAATATATAGATTGTGGCCCACCTTCCTCTTCCGAATTCATTACCAAGTCCAACAGAAGATTACTTCTGGTTGTCAGCGAAAACGTTACAGCACAAGATATCTTAGGTAACACATGCTTCTATCCTACTTGGGGCTATTCCTTATTGGACATGATGTTAACTAAATGTGCAGAATATTGGTAATAATAATATATTTATTTGGTTAAACACCATTCTGTACTCAGCAACGAGCATAGGCTGTTATCGTTCAACAAGGGGATTTGCGACCTACATAAAATTCCACTTTGGAATAGGATCGATGTAATGACTTTTAGTTCCAAATATGGATGAGATATATCGAACATAGTCCAAGTAGTTAGAAACAAGATAATCATGGGACTCACAAATACCTCCCATATCAAGAGGGTGAATTGACTGGATATTCCTCCACTGTCACATCTAAGACTCTGAATTAGTTAATGCCTTTGGTGCTGATTTATTTTGCGTATCTCCTCATGACTTGTGTGGAAATCATTCTAAAGTTTGAAAATCCTGTTAGGATAGTATACGGGTAGAATATCTGTCATAGTATTGCATTGTGAACTAGTGAATTTTTCAAAGCGAAATCGGACCTTCACTGTGTGGAGAGTCTAAAAGTCAATTTAGAAGCAAAATATTATCCTTAGTAGTCTGATTTGTAACCTAGGTTCTGAAGCATCAGAGAGTTAAAGTAAGCCTTGTAAAATATTTTTCGCCTAATGTTTAACGTAATATCACAAAAATGAAATCCGGAAAATAAAAATTCGGTTGCTTTCACGAGGTAATTTTTTTCTTTGACATGTCACTAATTCTCGCTTCGTGTTTAAGTGACACTTGTAGGTCGTTGGCGGCAGTTGATTGTAGTGCACGCGGGGCAATGGTGAGTTGAGGTGAAATCTCTGTATTCTCTATTGTAATGGGCCATTAATGAACACTAAACCCTTGGTTGACGATTAAGCTTGGCATTGTACTCCCACGATTCGGTGAGGGTTTTTTCTCAAAACCTTTTCAGGACGCAGGGTTTGTGATTTACTACTACTTTTGCTTGTCTGTGTTACTTTATGTAGTGACTGGAGACCTTATTTCAGTGTCCCGCACTGTGGTTCATCGAAAGTGAGATTCGTGTACAGTACTGGTAAAAGTACCCAGCTTGCATTTTTGACGGGGGCACTGCAAAATCTGCGGACGCATAGCTAAACGTGATTTGCAGTCTGCCTCGAAAATTCTTCAGTGCTCCTGTAGTCAATGCTAGCTGGGTGATTCCTCTTTTTGGGCAGGTGTCGACATAGGTTATCGGACATATTTTCTAGTGTATGGCGTTACATTTGAAAGATATTGATGGCACCTCTTAAGTAGTATAACTCTACATCGTGCAAAGGGGCAGTTGTACAAACTCTAAGTCACTTTGAGCATGTATCAATTCCATATTATATCATTAGTAGTGGAACACTTCAAATCGCGTTGACACTATTGGATTTTTATCTAGTATAACGCTGAAAGGGGATTAAAGTGTGAAGAGGTATGTTGAAAGCGAATGAGGAATAATTTTCCCATTAATCCAATTAATTCACCAGCACTTCCAACGGGAGAATGTGCAACAACATTCCAAATATTGTTGGAATTAAGGGTCACAAAGTTAATAACATTTTTTGATCGCTTTGATCCTAAACGCATTATTTGAAGACTAGGATCACATTAACTACAGATGCAGTTATGCAGTCCTATAAGTCTACTTATTTGATTTTGCTCATAATAAAGCTTAATATTCTGACCGAATTTCTGGAACACCAAGGTATTTATGAGTGCTAATCCTTTATCCAACTCGAGAGGTACTATGATGATCCGATGATTTATAAAGGTGTCCACTTGGACGTTAATTTACTCTCGATTACCTTGCTTCACGCCACTATTATTATCAAAAGCTTGGGTTAATTGTCAGTAGACCTTGACCAGTAACTTCTGCGACATATTCAGAGAGCTGAAGTAAAGCTGGTCAAATGCATTCCATGAGGTACTTTAAGTTGCAAGTCCTAATCAAGGCATAAGGCAGCACCTGTGTGTAGTTTAAGTTGTCGCTTGTTAGCTGTAAAATTAAGAAGTGTTTCGAACTGAATGCTTATGAGCCCTTGTAATAAGGTTCTCTTATTCTCTTTCTCTGTGGTGATATTACCGACATTACACCAACTTGATATCAGGTTTTACCAGACAACTGTAGAATTCATGTGGTATAGTCAGTAGCCATAGGATTTCGGACGATTTTCGTCATTCACAAGCGTTGCATAAAAGAGTGTGAAAGTTTGCAAGTACTTTGACCCGACGTTCCAGGTAGCTTTATAACATGAGTCGATATTGCAGGCATAGGTTACCCGGAAGCTTAACGTCACCAGATGTCACAATTATTGAAATGCTTAGGTCGTGTTCGAATATCAGTGGTACATTGAGGGGATATACTTGTAAGTAACTTAAGCTAAGGAGTGTAAAACTATGTTTTTCAGACTTATGTAAGGTAACTTTAAACTTGCTGCTAAATATTGTGTTCTTGGTGGTCGACAAATAAATAACCATTTACTAATTTCTTAATCACAATTACTTTATACTTACGCAACACTGTCTTATTATCTTAGGGTATCGATATCTGCCACAAGTACGATAGGAAAGTAAGGAGAACAAACCCAAAGAGCGATGATGTGTATCTACGCCTGTTGGTTAAGGCCTACAAATTCTTGGCTCGCAGAACGGGCTCGAAGTTCAACAAAATAGTGATGAAGAGACTTTTCATGAGCAAAATCAACAGACCTGCATTGTCATTAGCTCGTCTGATGCGTTTAATGAAAAAGCCTGGAAGGGAAAATAAGATCGCTGTTTGTGTGGGGACTATTACCAACGATACAAGGATCCGAGAGTTTCCTAAGATGAAGGTAAGTCATTCGGACTTCATCTAATTATATAGCTAAATATTTTTAGCAGTTATTCATTACTCTTATGATTTTCTTCTTCTATAGGTTTGTGCTCTCAAAGTGACAGCAGCAGCTCGTGAACGAATTTTACATGCAGGTGGTGAAATAATAACTTTCGATCGCCTGGCTGTTCTCAGCCCACTTGGAAAAAATACCGTACTAATTCAAGGACCTAGGAAAGGTCGCACTGCGGTTAAGCACTTTGGTCCTGCTCCTGGTGCACCTAGTAGCCACACACGACCCTATGTCCTGTCAAAGGGTCGTAAATTCGAGAAAGCTAGAGGTCGTCGTGCTAGTCGAGCTTACAAGAAATAAGTTTGTACATTAAAAATAAATGCTTTAATTGGAGCACTTGTGTATTCTTGCCGTCACACTAGTGATTATAATTTTCGTTTATTTACGACCTAGGTATGGGGTTGATCATAGTGATTACTATACTTGTGAGCTAAAACAATTTGTTCATAGGAGTCGACTGAGTTTTTAAAGTAGAAACTACACAAAAGTAGAGCATTTCAAGTTGTCACATTCCATATGGCCCACAGATAACTAGAAATAGTTAAAAGCAGCTAAAATAAATGTGTGAGTATGCGAGAAAAATGAATAATTAGATGGAGAATAATGAGAATTCGATAAATTTAAGGGTTCACAGGAAGTGATTCCATCTGCACAAATGAGAAGGATTTCGAGTCATGTAATTTTCAGAAAATGACGCTTAGCATCTCAAGGAGGCAGTTTACACCGGTCATATGTGGCTCAAGCCTTTCAACAAAGACTCCATAAGTTTATGCCAAGTTTTGATTTGACCAACTCTGACTCCTTAACGATCCAATCTGATGTCAGCTAATATTGCTCGACGAGCAAAGTGATGCCTTACCTCGAAGTTTAATGAGCCTAGGGACTGTTTGTCTCCCTTTCTAGGATACCTCATTACTACTTCATTTAGGAAGTTGACATGTAATGCCAACTGTACAGATAGTTGTGAAAAGTAACTGACAAAATTATTTCGTGTTATGGCCTTGATAACCTACTGATATGCAGGTACCATTTTGGGACTGGTTTGTGCTGAAGATATCAAACAGGTAGAATATCCGATATTAGTTAAAGTTATGTATCCCGGTCTCCTGAACTGGTATATTCTCAAACCCTTAAAGTAGTATTATTTAAAATAAATTAGGTTCACTATAGGCATCACAAACAATATGGGATAAAGAAAGATGAGGATTGAGGATATTTACTAATCACACTCGAGAGAAGGATCATCACCCTTGTGATCTCGATAACTTAGTGGTATCTACCGTGTACGATACCTCTCTGAGCCACCGAGTATTATGATTTAGACAGTGACTAGCGAATCGTGATGCGCTAACAGATGCCAATCCGATAGCTGCTATACATTGCTCTTTTTCATCACCTCAACTTTTCATGAGAAGTCTCAGGATTAGCAAACGGTGAATATCACAGAAGTCCTTAAGGTGATCACTTATCAACAAAGTGCAACGGAACAGTTGATTGCTAGAGCTCAAGAGAAATTCAACTTACAGTAAAGTGTAATCTACAAGCATCAGTGTTGCTGCAGATGATCACATCTTTTATTTGACTGCTGTCTTGACTGTCAAAAGTTTACGATAGCCGTGCTGGGAGTTGGTGCTTGTTAGAAACAGGTGACCTACTTATAGCTCATAAAGATGATCCTTACAACCAGGCCTTTGATTATCTAAACATCTCTGTTGAGCATAGACAACCTAACTGCATTCAACTTCAAGGATGTTTGTCGAGCACTCTAGGCACTGTAATGTAACTCTGATAACAAACGACTGACTGGAGTTACGTTTGCGCAGTCACATGGAAGTACTTCAAGTGAAAGATCTTTGATGATTCACCTTCGGCTGTATCGTTTACTACTGGCTTTATCAATCTGGCCATAGACGCCATTGTGCGATAGCCATTATCGTGCTTTTGTTCGGAGATTCATAGGCCTATACTTTTGTATCAGATGCACTACTTCATCAAGTGTGATTATGTGACAGACTAAGGAATTTTCGATAACAGAACTGTGTGGTAAAACCAAACAACATAATCACATATAACCACATCTGGCTAAAAGGTAGTAATTGGCCTTGCTGCTTTTACGTGACTGGTGATGTTTCCAGTCTGTCGTCAGAAGAGAAGCTTTTTAACATCGTGCATATACATGATGTTACAGTGCTATACAGACTACTCGAATAGATCTTAGTTAACTGGTGGTCAGCGCAGTATTTGCTTTACGACACTAGTTAGCAGTATGTTTCTATAATTATTATTATTCCTCCCTCGGGTTCCTAGTGGAACATAGGGCTTCAACTGCACGTCTCAACTTGCTTCTGTCTTCTGCTCTACTTCTCACCTGAATCCATGTTAGTCCATACTGTTTCAACTCCTCTTCACACGATCTCCTCCATGTCACACCCGCTGCTTACCTATCGGGTTCCACTCGAGCAATGGCCTGACGCGCGCGCGATGTTATGTTACCCAGCAGCCTCCTCAGCGAGCGGGTGTCCAATCCATCTCCACTTTCTCCTGCATATTTGTTGGTTCGCAATTGGTTCTTGTTTCGCTTGTTTGTTCCCAGCCATAGTTTCTTGTTGGTGATTCTTTCCGGCCCGGCCATCTGATCTTCAGTATAGAGCCAGCGAAGACAGTTGTTGATAAAGGTCTGCAATAGCCAGCCCGTTGGAAATATTCTTTGTGACCCGCCCGCCAAGTTCATGATCCGTATAGGAGAACTGACTTGACGTTGTTTGTATTGAAAATCCGACCGAATTTTGTTGTTGATGTTGGTTGAGTGACGAAGATTTCCAGATTGGTTGTTTCAGGTTGATGAATGTGTTTTTCGTCTTCCCGATTCTCGCTCGATTTGACATCCTCGTCCGTTCCAACTGCCTGTAGTTGACACAATCCTCCCTAGATAAGTGAATGAAGTAACCCATTTTAAATCCTTCCCGTTGATGGTGATTGACGCTAGATGTTTCTGCTGTTGTTGTTGTTGGTTGTCTGGTTATTTTCATAACCTCCGTCATGTCTCTGTTTACCTGGAGTCCTGTCTTCTCTGGCTGCTTCTTCGACCAGTTTGTCGGTTTTCGCTTGTAAGTCTTCGATTTTGTGACAGTGACATCAAACATAAATCATCCAGGCGCGAAATCCAGGTCTTCTAGGTTCTTCACTTCTGTCTGTCCACGATATTCCTGTCTTCTCGTTTCCCACTGTCTGACGCATAATCCAGTCCACCACAACTAGGAATATCATTGGTGATAGTTAATAAGCACCCTTGTCTGACTCCTGTGTTTACTCCAAACGCCTCGCTGAGTTTTCCGTTGTGTATCACTTGACATGTGCCGTTGTCGTACAGCTGTTGAATAGGGTTGATGAATATTTGGAGCACTGTACGCCGTAGTACTCGAGTAGTTTCCAAATTACTTCGCGGTCAACGCTGTCGAAGGCCTTCTCAAAGTTTATAAAGTTGAGGTAGAGGTTTGATTGCCATTCCATGCTTTGTTCTGTGATGATGATGCGTAGAGTTGCAATTTGGTCAGAACATGATTTGCCTTTCCTGAATCCAGCCAGCTTGTTCTGGTCGGAGTTCTGTATCCAGTGCATCCTTTATTCTCTCCAGGATGATGCGACTCAGGATTTTACTTGGCATCGTATGTTAGCAGTATGTTTCTACGGAATCCTTATTCGGCATACTAGCAATGTCCTCACATGAATTTATGCTGTTAGTCACTCGTGCATAATCTGTGCGTCATCGTCTAGGTCACGTGCTGTGCATGCCTAACCATCGCCTCCCCACGCCGACGGGCATTACTAGCTGATATAGGTGCAGGTTGGAAAAGGGTAAGTGGTGGCCAAACAAAACCATGGCCTCATCAATCCATGAAATCCTTGACAGTTAAACTGAGTCAGGTAGGGAGATGCAGACTTCCGGGTTGGGGCCCTCGGGACTGACTCTAGAAATCAATGGCTGGAGACAATAGGTGACATGGCTCAAAATCGTTGTCAATGGCCAGCGCAGATGTATTCAGTCTCTGTAGTCTTTCATATTTCTTTCTAACATTACCCATTCTGTTTCACTCTTATACTTGTCAGACTGTATTGATTCTCTTCACTCATCTTCTTGTCTACCTTTGTGTGCAATTTGGAACGTGGCAACTCGAACTGGTGCACTTCGGTGCCAAGTTCTATGTTGAATCCAGACAGACAGACAACCTATTTTGTGATTACATGCACGGGAATGCAATGGCTGAGCTTTTTCCTAGGTTATTTAGCTTACCAGGGTCAGCCGTTCTAGGTCTAGCTAAATTTTTATGTTCCAATAATCTAATTTATCCTGATCTACTAGTCTGATCTAAGTAATTGACCTCACAGTCATCTCAGGATGGTATTCGGTAAATTATATTATTTCTCTCCAGTGGATCTATTAGGTCCTTAAGTCGAGAAATTTAGTCTCTGAGAGAGTTGGATGATTGGCTTAAATACCAACCTAATTCCAGCTTCATTGAGAATTCTACGCAAGGCTTCTGACGTTCGTTCTTTATACAGCAGTACTACAGGGGCCTTGAATTCTATATTATTTTCGTTATTTGAATTTGTATTTGTTATTTTGTTGACCCTAGTGGCTGATAGACTGGTGGAAAATTCTAGGCATTGACTTTATATTGAAGTCTCCACTGAATATGCTGTCTGGGAAGACAATGAAAGCCTTACAACTAAAACATCCAGCTCGGAGAACACAACTACACCAATGTCATCCACCTGAACTACAAACCTTCGCCATCGTATCCTTGTCAGCAAGTTGGGTGAGTTACATAGGTATTATCTTGCTAAGTAATATTTACACATAGAACAACAATTACAGCATTATAGTATTGCATCATTCCACTTCACAGCCTTGTCGCTGAATGTGGGCAACCAATAAAATATCAATTAGTAATATGAATTCATTTAACAAGTGACAATTAGTCAGCTTCAACGAACAGAATGTGCTACAAAATTACTGTTATATTTTCAAGTGTCGGTACATTCTTTAACCAATCACTGAACTTGTGATTTTGGTATACATTAAACAATATGAAACACAATGTTCAATTATTCTGTTTCTAATGCAGTATTGATCTGTGGGAATATGTGAGAATAATATTCTGTTGGAACATGTTGTCTTCATCAACACCACCACAATAATTCTTCATCCACCAAAAAACGAAAGTCTCTTATCAAAGAA